>JANAVB010013597.1:6106339-6233839 GCA_029216955.1 Iris pallida | reverse complement strand
ATCATTATTACGTTTGTTATCCTTTCGTGCTTTACATTCCTTATCATGAGATATCTTTCTTATTTATTCAGTTTAGAGACTCTTGTTATATTCCTTGGAGTCTTATCGGACATATATGCTAGTGGGCTACAGACCACGACCCATAGTGTTCATTCATGTTTTGTACACTTATTGTGGATTTGAGATATAGATTTGTTTTTCCATGACTTGGCAGTATACCATAGCCTTGACAGCATTTACGTATTCGAGAGGGGCTGGAGTCCGCTCGATATGTAGCTGGCTTGCTCACGAGCTCGCGTCCGAAAAATGGTACGGGTCGTGACACCAGCACCCTGCTCACTGCCTCCACTACCCTATCCCCAACTCCGGTCCCCACCTTCCGAATACCACCACAACCCTACCATCTCTGACCACTCAACTCTAGCACTTCCACTACCACACATTAATATACACTTCCACAGTGCCACCGCTATATGCACACAACCACCCAAAAAGAAAAGCCACCACTCACCTGAACCCTGCTATTGGCCGTCGACATTGATTTGCCATCGTAGGATGTCGACCGATCTCCACTGCAGACGAGGAGCTACTGCGTCCATTCGCCTCGCCACCGGATCCCGACCCTACTCCATCACTGGACTTCTCCACCACTCACCTGACGTCAACGTCAACATCGTCTTTGACCATCATGCTCACCCCGTCATCCCCGATGAGCATCGGCTCCACCGATCTATCAAATCTGAGTTTTTCTCCCATCGCCACTTCTTTTGGACCTCGTTGTCGACTTCAAAGGTTCAGATCCGAGCCATCGACTTCCCTCCGGCCAGATCTGGAGCGATCGATCAGGTACCGCTCCTCCACTAAAACTCTTCGACTCTCTGTCTAGCTCTCTTCTGTGCCGACTGGATTCCTCTGTCCAGTTGCTCCAAATCTAGGGTCATGGACCCCATGACATCGAGAGACACCGCGATGCGTCCCTCGATCTCGTCGTTCCGTCCTTCGACCACCACCGTCATCGCAACATCGGTGTGTCGTCTCCATCTAACGAAGTCGTGTTGTGCCTCCCGGAGCACCATGGTGGTCTTTGTCTCCCTCCCGTTCGACCCACCTTCTTCCCCGCTCTTTTTTTCCTTCTTTCTCTTTTTCTTTCTTTCATGTCCATTTTCTTTCTGTTAGAAGTTTGGGCAGCCATTGCGTTCCTTTTCTTCAGCAAGAGAATAGCAGAGTCTTAACCCTAAATTCTAACGGGCCTTGGGCTCGAGCCTAAAATGTTTGGGTAGGTTAATGGTTGCTTTCGTGGGCTGGGCCTCAAGCCCATTGTGGTTAACATAATATTGATTATAATTTTCTGTTGGCCCGGTTCTATTTAAACCTATTCAATTTGATTAGTCTAGGTTTAAATCCCAGTTACTATTAATTTCTTTGTATAATAAATGCTGGAATGGGCCTAAGACTGTAACGCCCCAGTCCCAAAATACGTAGGATTAGGAACGTAGACATGCCAGCCGTATAATAAATATATGTAAGCTGTAAATGCAGTAAAACCACAGCTAACTAATCTTATCCACAAAAATGAAAGAATAAGAGATATCATATAATAACCATGAATTATCTTTGTACAATATGTTGGGCGGAGACACATCCACTATCAACCAATTTAAAGAAAAGAGGTACATGACATATGAAATGATTTGGCCAAAGTAGCAAGAAAAATTCAAGACACGTCATCTTCGAAGGAATGGAGAAGATCACGACCTCGACTAGAATACCTGCGGAAGAAAAGAACACACACCTAAAGAGATCACCAGGTCCTCAGAGGGACATAACAAGATACATAATATCATGCCATATAAACTAAATAAATACTTCTCAATAATAAGTCAATCGGATCATAACATGGTCCAATACTCACCCTTGAATTAGCACACCATCCCCCCAACCAAACAAGGACAGGAGATGGCACACTAACCCACGATGAAGTATCTTTCCAAGTCACGAATCCAATATGGTATCCGGACCATAACAGGGTTCAGTACCTTTTCATCGGAGTAGTGAGCCACACCTACAACCAAACAAGGACAAGATGTGGCAAACTAGTCTGCGACAAGTTACTGTTCTAAGCCACGGTCAGATACAAGTACCCAAACCAAGAGTACTCATACTTAACAGATAAGGTAGCACTACACCAAAATAGACGTTTCCTAACGACTATAAGCGTTAGGAAAAAAATTTCTAACACTTTTTTACCGTTGGTGGTTGGGCGTGGGAAATTTTCCTAACGGTTTTTTACCGTTAGAAAATTTGCGTTCCTAACGGTAAAAAATCGTTGGAAAGGTAGATTTTTTCCAACAGTTTTTTACCGTTAGGAACACAAATTTTCCTTACACAAAAAAACCGTTGGAAAAGTAAAGTTTTTCCAATGGTTTTCAACCGTTAGGAAAACAAATTTTCCCAACGGTAAAAAACTATTAGGAATGGATAAGAAATATTTAAAAAAAATATAGCTCTACTGAACCTGAGCTTTTAGCTCTCAAATACAGCTCTACTAGCTCTACTGAACCTAAGCTTTTAGTTCTCAATTATCAACCAATTCATGAGTGGCACACAAAAATTCATGAGTGGCACACAACTGAAGTATTAACACCACAATATACACAAGTAAATTATGTTCCTAAAACAATTGCAAGCACCAAAAAAAAGAAACAAATATGTAGTTTGTGTAACAAATCTGTAACAAATGAAGTATTAACACTATAAATGATAGTCCACCATACATAAGGCACCACATAATGCTGGATCAAAATAAAGTAAATCAAAACAATTACACAAAACTGTTACTTTCTAGTTCACAAGTGAGCTTCCTCCCTTAACTGGCTATCAGGATTGCAGTACTTCAACTCAGACTCATTTCTTTATTTTTTATCCACCTCGATAACCTTCTGACACCGAGTAGGGGGAAACTGGGCGATCACCTCATCGACTAACACCTCCAGAGATGAAAGAAGCCCTTCCACAGAGCCGAGCTTCGTTCACACTCTTGACTAACCATGACTAGAGCCTACTGTTGCCCTCTGCTTCTTTTCTGTTCCAAACGACAGAAAGTAGTATAATGCACATATATGATGCTAAATTTTATGTTCGATATACTCAAAACTAACAAACAAAATATAACTAGCAAACAAAATATTTTGACATTTATACAAGTTTAAGGTTATAGACTCATTTAACATGGTAATTTCATACCACCACAATTTACCTGAGGCTCAATGTGCCTTTATTGCATGAACCTAGCACTCATATGAAGTGAGACATTGTCATCAAAATATAAAGGCTCAAAACATATCCTGGAATCATGTTACCAATTGAGTACTTCCACGACCATTGGAAAATATCACGTTGTGAAACACAGAAGCAGCCAACAGCAGGGAAGGTCGAGGAGTGATTGAAAGTTGGAGGACAGTGTTTGTAGATATTTCAAGGAGAAGTTTTCAATTGGTATTGCTCCTTCAACCTATAGTTTGGTGAAGATATATATGCTTCAAAAGGATCCAAACAGCAGCCTCTAAGTTACCATAGGCCTAGACTAGAAAAGAGTATATACGAAGAAGTAAGATGAGACAATATGCTACAGGGAGTTGCCTTCATCTCCATGCCTTCATCTCCTCAGTTTCATGCAGTAAACACTATAAGTTTCACAAATATTTGCCATTGCACCAAAATGCAAGATTATATTCTTATATCATGCTAACAGACCCTTGCATGGTGATAGTCTGTGGTAACATATCGATCAATTACTCCAAAGAGCCCTTGTGATGGTAGATTAAGAAGGCTGTGCTCATAGCTCATCAAATTTAATAGAAACATCGTAAAAAATGATTGTTATCATCTAAGATGCCACAAGTCCTTACTTTCCCAATCAGTTTTATACCATTGCCATACCAACAAAGAATGAAGAATAGAAACAAATCAAATAAAGGGAGCTAAAAAATTCATGCAATTAAAGAAATCAACACCAATAAACAGATCAAAAGCAGACAACATGAATGTATGATGAAACTATAAGAATCAACAGGGGCATATTAAGAACATATCCTGTAGTATATTGGAACATCACCCCGCAATGGTGGAATTTGTTTTTCAGAACCATGGAAAATTTAAACATAGTTACCAAGACCCAGTGACACATAGCAAAAGATAAATAAAATAGTAGCAGGATGAATATGAAACTATTGGCAGAAAAAGCAGTGAGCATCTTGTCTACTACAAGAGAAACTTGAAGTGCTAACTAACCTCCTTAATAGGTATGCAGGCAAAGGCATAAGAAAGCTAGAAGGATATGGGTAATCCACCATCGCCAAATAGCTATATGCAGAGTTTAACCTTTCCGAAAGTTGTTCTATGTTGTTGAATTTCCTGCCACCCATTGATCCAACCAACCAACGTAAGAACAATAGAATAATACACATCAAGGGACGAGACAAAACCAAACGATGACATCGTGGCCATGAATATGTCCCAGCAATAAGCACATACCCAGTAAAATGAAAAAATCATCTTACCAGCACAGTCAAAAAAGTTCAGTCAAGCTAACCAAGCCATCATGCTTCTGGCCATGTGCTTCCAGTGCATCCTATGATTCTTTTATTGCCTTCTCGATGAAACCATTGGATATCATACATTGTAATAATGAACCTACGCAAACCGATAACATGAACCAAATGCAGAAAGGTAGGAGCTCATGGATACACGTACCTTAAAATCTTTGGAGATAATGTCATAGAACGTATCAAAAGGTATGCTGTCTTCAAATTGCAAAATGGGTGGGTGTCGAGGATGCAAGTGCACCGATGGCAACATATGGATATTTTAGCCTCATCCATGCACCCAACACTATCGCAGTAGCTATATGAGTGCCACATCTAAACTCCGAGTATAGATATATAAAAGAAATTGCAAAAACTAAAAGCTACATCACATTTTCGAGGTAGAAGCAATATCATTGAGATTATTCTAGAATCTTTCTATGATTAGAAGCACATGAATAATATAAGAACTATTGTTGTATTTATAAAAAGTTTTAAATTGAAGTTAATATTATGAGATTTAAGAAGCACATGAATAATTTTAGAAGTTATCATATATTAAAAGAAACCATAGATTTCAATAACTAACTAATAATTCAATGGAAGAGAACAATTACAAATGTTCGACTAGGCATGATTAACAATTTATATTTACGTTTCCACAAGGGACTAAAATAAAAAAAAAAATGGCAAACTAACAAGCAAGAAAACAGATTTTGTATATGAAAGGTGAGTCATCCTCTTTTTTTCTTATCCCTTTCAATTTCAAAAAAGTAAAGTAATAATGACTGTCTATTTTCCATGAATATGGATACGACAACATGATAAGGACATGGCACAAGAAATGTGAATTACTTGGATACATTACAGCAGGGATACGACAATAGTTGAATATATGATTCACAAATTAACCTGAATTTTTTTATCTGAGATTAAGATAAAACAGAAGTTGATACACAAAAAATTATCTTTGCATCAGTGAGATGGAAATAGACGATGTTTTTTATTATTATTTAAGATTAAGATCACTAGTGTTTACATCCTGTTTCCTTCCAAAAGCATCAAGATCCTTATTCCAAAGGGACTTGATCGATGTTATTAGGAAATTCCATCAAAATTTCCTTAGTTTAGGTATGTATAATATAAACCAATCAGGGAAGTCTTAGCTGTTTTTGACTTGAATGATTACTTCTCTATTCATCTAGACTCTTCCCTAGTTTAGAGAAATAAAAATAATAAGTGTTCATATTAACACTTGATACATGTCGAACGAATGCTCTAATCGTACTCATGTACAATTGCAACAATATACAGTGCCAAGCTTATATCATAGGGAAAATAAAAATAATAAGTGTACTATATAACATTTACAAAGAAAACAAAAATATTGAACATGTAAATTTGAAAGGGTTGCCCCATGTCTCCATTGGAGCTGCTCTTAATCCATTAAGTTGATGTACTTAAACCTGTGACACTTGAGGTTATGCATGAGTACTTAAAACATGTCTCAATGTTTGTGTTTTCTTCCTACTAACCTTTTTTTTGAAGGAGAGTATATTATTGTCTTAACATCTAGGAAAGAAACCATTTGCAAGATATGCACATGGCTTTATCTAATGTTTAGATGATATTGGCATGTCTTCAGTTATTCTTTGGCCAGTCTTATAGGTGGCCATCATGTACTGGTATGGTATTACTCTTTTAAGAATTGAGTGATCCTTCCTCTGCTTCTTGTAAAATTTGATGTATTCATTTCTCTTGTACCAATTTGTACAATAAATCTCATCAGACATATTTCAAGGTTAAGTTCAGTATCGTATCAATCTCACCAGACATATTTCAAGGTTAAAGGAAGTAGGTCAAGAGAAACGTAAAGATTCATGTTTTTATTACGAATACCTTATCCTGCAGAGAGGTTGAAGTAGAGATCGATGATGTTGGGGAGAGCACAGCTTCGAGGTGAACTACGTCTCGAGGAGGGCATCGGAAGCAAACGGGGACGAAATTGAAACTATGAAAATATTCAAATAAATCACCATCAAATCTTTTTTAAACCAGAATATGGTAGCATACCTTCAAAATCTCTTTCCATCAACTTTGGAAATGAAAAACAATTGCCCTAAAATTATTTACTCTAAAAATTGGGGGAATAAAAAAGTGTTAGGGTTTTGCCTTCATAGAGGGAGAGAGATTTACCTTCAGAGAGAGAGATATGCTCGGAGTCGCGCCCTCGCGTTCAGGGTCTATTTCAGGTCTACTCCCTCTCCTTCGTCTCCTAGAACAAAATGTTAACTCCCGCAAAAAATACGCACCTATAAAAATCATGGGGAAAAAAATCAAAATGTTAGATGACCTCCTCTTGCAGATTATGATTCTAGCAGAGAAATTACATGCTAAATTAAAACCCTAGGCAAGTCGACAATGCCTCCACCACACAGTACACATCAAAATCTATGGAAAAAAAAATTAAAACACATCCAAAAACCCCAATTCTTGCGGAATAAATCAATCACTTCCTCCAACCCTAGTAAAACAGAACCCTAACGGCTACGATCGGACATCGACAGGAAAGATACTCATTCATCAGCGACGTCTTCCCCACCATGATCAGAACAGGAAGAGATCAGCATCCACCGCTCAAACCCTAAAAAAATTGTACGAGAAAGAGATCTTACCCGCTGTCACCGAGAGGTAGCAGTCTGGAACACCGCCGACCACTTCGAGCTCGACTTCTACGCCGTCCTCGAGCGCTGCCTCCAGCGGGCTCGCGACACCCAGCTAATCCTCCAGGTCGCTCTCCAGCACATCGATGATGAGGAGGGACCGCGATCGTGAAAAAATTGGGGGAATGAAAAAGTGTTTCCCCCCTTAACACTTTTTTGCTCACGTGAAAGGCACATGAGAGAGGATTATTAAATTGCTAACGGTTATAAACTGTTGGAAGGTTAATTTTATGTGTTATTATATTAAATCTTAGTTTTTTATATTTATAGTAACAGTTTTTTTGCTTTAGTAACAGTTTTTTATTGTTAGTAATTGGTAACAGCAGAAAACCGTTAGCAATAAAAAAAAATATGTGTTGGTAAATCCCTCTTTTGGTGTAGTGTAGCCTAACCAATCTAAGTGTATGTAGTTTTAAGAACATCATCCAACGCATGGGCCCTGGCTAAAATATGATTGGCATAGTCCCATCTTGGGGCACCAGAGGCCCAATCAGTAAGATCATGACGTTTTGAAGAACGTCAGTGGCCGTCAGTAAAATAAGGGTCATCTCACATCGTATCTCCAGCGGAGCATCCGAATCAAAAAAGGAAAATATATAGTGGCCCATACGCTAAGGAATTGTCCTCCCCACCCAATGCCTACTATGTTGTATCCACAACATAGAACCTCTATTAACCGCTAAGTCAAACTAATCATGCAAACACTATTAGTGGTTAATCCTATCGCATGGCTTCTACGTACTGGTGGCGAGCCAGTCATGCATGTCCGAGTTCTATATGCGACTCACAACAACGTGGTACAAATGTGTCAAGGCCTATGAATGCAACACATAAAGAGTGGTCCCTTAAATCTAAGCTCAATGTGTAAGAAAATAGTACATAGTAGGAAATAGAACTGAACAGTAAGATTCTATCAAATTATGCCATGTATCACAGTTTATTTTGCAGAAAGTAAATAATAATTAAATGTATGAAATATGAGCTACAATAAATAAATAGCAAATGGCAAGGTATCTTGCCTGGGGTATTGCCTGGTGTGGTGCGATGTTCTGACAAGTCCAGGTTGATCCAATAGTCACAGGGCTACACAAGATGAACTCGGACGATGGGACAAAAACCAAAAATAAAATATTTTGGAAAATTTCTAGGAAAAATATATGATGTGTATCTTTCCGTCAGCATTCCGAAACTTCAAACGGTTCGTGATTCTGATTCCTGCTTCTCCCAGAATCTCGAAAACACTAAAACGTGTTAGATTTCGGACAACTGGCACTCCACAAATTTTCCAAAAAGTTAAGTCAAGAATTTATGGAAAAAAATTATATTCAGAAAATATACCTCAATACGATTCCAACAAAAAAAACTAGAGGTCAAACAGAGTCCAGAGTTGGGAGTTATGGTCATTTGAAGTTGCTACAACCTTTGAAAATTTAGGCTGAATTTATGACGAATTTTGGGCTTAGTTATAACGAAAAAAAGAGAGAAATTTTGACAAGGATGGTTTGAAATATATATATATATATATATATATATATATATATATATATATATATATATATATATATATAATGGCTAGCAATTAGTTAACTATGATAGGATTAGAATTAAATCAATAAGGATGATTAGGATTACCAACTAATTTGGATAGGAATATGATTGGTTTAAATAAGAAACGATCTAATTAATGCTAGATATGATTGCAATATGATAAAAATTTCTAATGGATAAATCTTTCCATAAATTTAAATTAAATAAATTATTAAAAATAAATCAATTTGGTTGCAATCCTTTAAATGATTGCCATAATAATTTTAAGTATTATTCTATATTATCAAATAATTCAAATCATATGAATCCAAATCCAAATCATCTCAACACAATAACTTTAAAATAATATTTAATATTTATCAAAACAATTTAAATTATATGAAAGATAAATCTTTAAATCAAATAACATTTTAAATCTAGATTAGACAAATCGTAATGCCACAATTAGTCATCGTAAGTATTTGAAACAATATTTAAATTATCGACATAATTTAAAGTATAGTTTATAACCACCAAGATAATTTAAATAAATTCAAATATAATCAAATAGCTGATTATCATATCAAAATAATACTCGATGTCATCAAATATTATAAGATTTACTTTTATAAATCCAAATCTTTATTTAAAAATAAATGGACAAAAATCTTTTATCGCTAAAGTTTTTTTTAAAAAAAACTAATTTTTAGAAGATTGAATAATAACAACATATTTTATATTTCAAATAACAAAAATCGAGAACGTTTTTTTAGAAACATTATTTCAAACCATTAATTTAAAACTAGTTTTTGATAACAAAAGTAATTACAAAATATCTTTTATAAAATTTCAACAAAAATTACTTTAAAACACAATAATTAAAATATATAGAAATAATTTTAAAAAATTCGGGAAGAGGAGTTTCATATCTACCTTAGAAAAATTTTGTCCTCGAAATTTAAGGACTACTAGGATAGACGGACTTTGTTGATCGATAAAAAGATAGTAAGAATTTGTGATAAAAGAAAATGGATGGAAGAAAAAAGAGAATTTCTTTAATGAGAACATTAGTCAATTTGGGTAAAAATAGAAAAAGTGAATGGATATGGCTTGGTGTGCACGGACACGATGCACATACACATTTGTAGGTGGAGAAAATTTGGAGAGAAATTTGTGTAAAGAAAATAATGGCAAGCTAAAATATAAATAGGGTAAAAATCTTGGTTAGATATGGAGTATGATTGTTTAAACCCCGTAGATAATTCACAATTAATTTAACCATTTTTAAAACCAAATCATAAAAAAAAACTCAGTATTTTTTATCTTTATTTTAAATTATTTAAATCAAAATTAGAAAAATTAATTTTCCAATTTAAATTATCATGACAATTAAATAATTAAATCTAACAAATTTTTAATTATCTTTTTATAAATAGTAAAAATACAATAATAATTAATTTTGAAATTCATTATAATAAATACTTAAATAGTTGAAAGATCTCTTTGCAAACAAATAAATAAATTACAATTAGTTTTTAAAAATCAAAATATACATGAATTTAATTTCATGTACCTCTCATGCGAATAGAACATATTATTTACAAAAATATTATTTTCTAACTTATCATAAATACTTGTATAGTGGGTAAAAATAGTTTTTACGTAGTAGTAAAATAATCAAGTTTGTATGGCATATAAAAACATTTACTTGCTACGATATTGGTCCACAATATTTATTCCCTATAGAAATATTTATAATTAAAACTTTTGTACAAAGAATTTTAAGTACTTCGTATTTACGGATTTGCTCTAGACGTATGAATACCAACATAAAATAATTATCAAAATAAATTAAAAAAAAATCATAGTGAATTTTAGGGGTTTACAAAAGCCCAGGTTATGTGTGTGTGTGTGTGTGTGTGTGTGTGTGTGTGTGTGTGTGTGTGTAATTTTGTATAAATATTATTAGTATAAATGTATAAAGATATATGCATGTATAGTATATTAATAATATTCTGGGTAGTTACGTAGTTATATTAATTAATCTGATTATCAAATATTTTATCTACGTAGTATTACCAAATAATGTTTAATGCATTTAAAAGATATTATTTCTAAATATTTGATTAAGTAAAACCTAGCTTTCCTAATATTATAAATATTCTTCTTAATAAATGTTGGTTAGTCTAAGTGATATTTTGATATTGCTATTATATTAATAAATATTTTACTCTAGTATTTGCTAGTATTTGCTTTAATCAAAACTATTTTGTAAAAATAATGTTGCTACTATTTATAAATATTTTGCTAGAATAAAGCTACTAGGTATCTATTCTAGCTAGTATAGTTATAGTTAGTGATATTTTATAAATAGTTAGTCCATATAGATAGATAGCAAAAACATAGTTAATGTCATTGTTAGAATCTAACCTATTCTTTCCCAACTCTAGGTGGAAACTTTGAGACAAAGTGATTTGCAAGAACAAGGCACGTACTTCGGATTTTAACTCATTTATTTTATGTCATGGTCTTTCATATTGGACACGTTGTTACACGACTTGGTCTTATACTCTGGTCTTATATCTGAGGGAGGGAAAATACTACGGATATGTGACCAAAGTCCAACTTAGGATTCATGTTGATAGCTTAAGTCTCACACTTGTGCACATAGGATTTAAGCCGTACCATATACTTGTTCTTGTTCATGATCTTACCCAGTCGGTCACATATTATGGTAGTTATTTCAAATTCACATATAATGATCCTTTGATTATATGTTTCAGCCTGGTAGATTATGCATTTACAGTTCATGTTCATCCTATTTTATTGTTTTTTTACTTGTTCATATGTTGTACTTATTTTATTATTAAATATATTGTACTTTGCTCCTTTCTTGACTTGATCATTGACATATTAGGCCAGGACATGAGAATTGGATTGGACGACTCCTAGAAGATTCTAGAAGACCATATGCATTATTATTCTTATGTATTAGATGGTTTCATAATATAGATGTTTATATCCTCCTTTTAGTTTAGTTGTCGGATTTGTCTACGGATACTCTTGTATAAGTTGTACTAAAGAACATAGTGGTATGTGATATAATTTTAGCTTGTGATTAGATGTTGTGATGTGATTTCATGATATTACTTGAGTTCTTAGATACTTAGTAGAGCTTACTACGTTGAGTCTATCAACGTAGGCTGGACATATCCAACTCGTATTCGATTATTCGGGAGCAGGTCATGACATATTTTTAGTAGTGGTGGCCCATGCAGGTCAGTCTAATAGTGCTTAGGATTAGAGTACCATTGGGAGCCTGTGATATAGGAATAATTAATCACAGCTTAGGCCGATTGTATGATTATATATATTTACTATCTGTGTTTCCAAAGCATTATTCTCGTATCTCTAGTAGTTTCTAGAATTCTCTAGGGACTAGGCCAATTACTATTTTAGAAGTTTTGACTCCTCTTTTAGCAAACCTCTCATCAACGACTAATATTCCCAAGCCCTCCAAATTCCTTTGATGGTTTTGTTAGACTACTTCAATTTGACTTCTTTGATTAAATCCATAAGTTTGTCCATTGAATAGAGAAAGGTAGGAGAATAGATACTCCTCTTAACTTCAGTCATTTCTTTCCTTCTACTGGTAAGTGACCCCTTAATTCTCAATGACCCAATATCTAAAGAACAGATACTTGTACTGCTAAATCTCCTTACTTTCTAAAGAACAGATAACGTCACTTTCTATCATGATTATGACTTTTAGATCACATTTGAATTTTCAAAAGCTCTTTTGAAATTCCTATGGATAAAGTTGAAAAAATATTCGACGACCTACTATGGCATGGTAGATGCACACTGCAGTCATTTATCTGGATTATGGAGACTGTGGGTTCACTGTAGCGAACTGCCCACTGGCGAGGCATGGGCTCTAAGTCGAAGTAATTTTAGGTATTCATAGGTTCTTGGATATTATTGATTAAGTCCTAAATTCGTACTATTTGATCTCTTGAGTTGATCCAACGATATTGGATAAAGTTGATAGAATATTTGGTAATCTATCATTATTTGAGTCATGGAACCAAAGGTTCACTGCAGCCAGATGTATAATACACTGGCAGGATATGAACTCTAAGCAAAGTGATTTCAGATATGTATGGTTTTCGGATACTATTGAGACTAAATCCATGTTATATACCATGATTGGCCTTTTATCGCCATCGACCAAAAATTATCTTAATGTGTTTAAATTTTTGTCTTATTTAAAATCTTAGGTCTGATTCGAGTTTCAAAAATCATTTCTATTACCATATGTTCCATATAGAAATTTCTATTTGATTTTCTAAAACTCATTACGACCATTCTTTCAACACCTATTTGCCCAATCTCTTTCATGGTTTGACTCTAGTGTATTACATGTTCCATATTTTGATATTATATATATATATATATATATATATATATAGATGATATACAATTACGGATATATGCATGTATATATGTATATGGTTGTAGCTATATCTTGAGCATATCTAAGTAATTTTTGATCATATCCTGATCATATCTAATTTGATATTGATTATGCTTATATAATTTGATCTTTATTCCGGAATGATTGTGATCTTAACCACAATCGTGCCTAAAGGACTTATTTTCCTTTGATCATGTTTCAAAACAATTCTAGAATTTAATTTGCTCATTCTTAAATTTGATTTATAGTCAAGCTAAAATTTTAAAAATTCTCGTTTTATTCTTATTCGTATCATTTCTATTTTAACACTTATGACCCTAATAGTCTAAATAATTTTGACCATATTTTTACTAATCATGTTTAAATAATTTGAATTTTAGTCATGACCATGATAGTTATGCCTAAACGATTTCTTATTGGATTTATCACAATTTTATTCTTGATCGTATTTAAAATTTAATCATGACTACATCATTTTGGTACTTTTTTTACTATGCCTAAATTTAAATCCCATAATTATCTAATTTTAATCATTTTCAAGTTTTCGTATTTGGTTATTCTTAATCATGTTTATTATGCCAATTAAAATTTTGAGGACAAAATTTTTGTAAGGCGGGTAGATTTGTAACTGCCTAGATTTCGTATTTCTACTTTTGAAAATTTTTAGTTATAAAATTCTTTTTTTGGATTTGAATTCTATTTTTGGAAAATAATATTATATTTTTGAAAATTTATAAAATTATTTTCAGATTTATTAATTCCTTTCTAATCCTGACTATTATTATTTAATTAATTATTTTATTTCAGAATTATTTTTATTTTTTAATTGTGAGCCTACCAAAGCCTTGGGCTTGGATTGTGGGCCTAATAGCTTTGGGCTATGGGATGTCTATCTATTAGTTAGCCTAATTATTTGATTAGTTACTAATTATAGTTTGTAATTAGTTATTAATTACTGGATTAGTTAGTAACTAATTGTTAGTTAGTTGGTGATTAGTTAGTTAGCCTTTCACTATGACCCTAGATTTATTACAATTTACAAGCATTGCCACTCTGGACTTGTGGAACACTCCACTCTTTTCCTATAGATTATTGGGGACTTCCTAATATTTTATTATAAAATATTTCTATTCTAAATCACTCTCTCTCTCTCTCTCTCTTTCTCTCTCTCTACTGTCGAGCTGCACCGAGCGCCACCACGCTTTGCCTGTCGAACTGCCGTGAACTCCGACGACCTCGTCGAAATTCTCCCATTCTCCAGCTCCACTCAACAGCGCCTCATCCCTGTCTCTCCTTCCCATCCCCTCAATTCTACCACGATAGTCTCTACTCTACAAATCCTACCGAACTACCATGGGCCACCCTCACGAACACGACCACCGCCACGACCAGCTCCTTCCTGATCACTACCGCATAGCCTCACTCCGCCTTTCCAGTCCCATTATCACCTCTCCACACACCAGTTGACACCACCATCTTCACCACCACTCCCCAACCAGCACCACCGCCCCCACGGCCTCACCAGCAAACTCCGGTCACCCTAATCTCCACGTTCACTAAACCAGCACCACGCTTACCGCCTCCACCACCATGTCCCCAACTTCGATCCCTACCTCCCGAACACCACAACATCCCTGCCTTCGAGCACCCGACTCTAGCATTTCTACCACCACACATCAGTCCACACTTCTACAGTGCTACCGCCATATGCACACAACCACCCAAAAATAAAACCCATCACTCACCTGAACCCTACTTCTGGCCGCCGACCGCATCCATTCGCCTCGCAACTGGATCCCGACCCTGTTCCATTACTAGACTTCTCTACCACTCATCTGACATCAACGTCAGCATCGTCTTCGACCATCGTGCTCACTCCGCCGTCCCCAAAGAGCATCGGCTCCACCAATCTGTCAAATCTGAGTTGATCTACCTTATCCACTTCTCTCAGACCTTGTTGTCGACTTTGAGGGTTCAGATCTGAGCCATTGACTGCCCTCTATCCAGATCTGGAGCGGTCGATCAGCCACCGCTCTTTCGCTGAAACTCTCTGACTCTCTGTCTAGCTCTCCTCCACGCCGACTGAATTCCTCCGCCACGTCGTTCCAAATCTAGGGCCGTGAACCCCCTAATCTCGAGAACCACTTCGTCGCATCCGATCTCGTCATTCCATCCTTCGACCACCACTATCACCGCAGCATCGGTGTGCCGTCTCCGTCTGACCAAGCCGCGGTGTGCCTCCCGGAGCGCTATGGTGAGTCTCTGTCTTCCTTCCGCTCAAGCCTCCTTCTTTCCTGCTCTTCTTCTCCTTCTATCTCTTCTTCTTTCTTCCATGCCCATTTTCTTTCTGTAAAAAGTTTGGGCGGCCGTTGCTTTCTCTCTCTTCAGTAAGAGAATAGCAGAACCTTAACCCTAAATTCTAACAGGTCTTGGGCTCAAGCCCAGAATTTTTGGGTAAATTAGTGGTCGCTTTCGTGGGCTGGGCCTCAAGCCCATTATGAGTAACAGACTATTAATTATAATTTTTGTTGTCCCAAGTCTATTTAAACATGTTTATTTGATTAGTGCGGGTTTAAAGCCCAGTTACTATTTGTTTCTCTATATAACAAATATTGTAGTGGGCCTAAAGCCCAGGTTAGTTTTATTAATATGCACTACCAAAATATATCAAATTAGCAACGAGATTAGCGACTCCAGTTAAAAACGACGTTACGTTTTGTGTATTTAGCGACATATGAAAATGACATCGATGAACGTCACTATCAGCGACGTTTAGCGCTAATAGCGACTAGAATTATGGTTTGGAAAGAACAAGTCAAGATTTAGTCGCAAAATATCGCCGATTTATTTTATTTAGCGATATTTTGCGACATTTAATCAAGTACATCGCTATCCTATTAGTGAACAGCGACATCTAGCGACGTCTCTCTTAGACGTTGCTAAAAACTTTTATATAGGGTTCTGGGAACCCGATCGATTTCATTTTATTTCACCCAAATTTTAGATCTTCCGCCTCGAGCCCCAAATCTCTCTCCCCCACCCCATCTCGTCTCCGACGAGCCCTCCCCCCGGTGAGCTCCTTCCCTCCATCGCGACCTCCTCCCGATGACCCCTCCCTCCGGTGACCCCCTTCCCCCTGTCCCTTGCCTCGGCGACCCCCCTCGCCCCCTGGTGACCTCGTCGCCCTTCCTCCACCGCTGACCCCCCTCGTCCCCTGCTTCGCTCCGGCGACCCCGAGCCGATCCTAACCCTAACCCTATCTTCCACTGATATGACACAGACACACTGACACACTCACTGACATGACACCGATACACTCCCTCAATCTGCCACGACATAAACACGGACACGGACACAAACATTCATGCACTGAGACAAAGACACAGACACAGACATACGCACCCTAATACCCAGACACGAAAGTATATAACATGACATACAGACAAGTAGACACATATGACACATAGATACGTGGGCACACACGGCTTACAAACACATTGATATTACCATTGCTATCTTGATGTGAATACTTGATTCACATTTGGGGTTAGGGTGAGGGTTATCAAAATGACTTGGGATTTTTACCTAGTAGTAACATAGTTATGGTATTACCTACTCTAATGTATAGGTAAGGACTTACCTAGGATAGGTAATGTGAATCCTAATTTAGGTTAAGATATTGGGGATTACCTACTCTAGAGTGTATAGAGTATCCTAGTACCTAGAGTGTATAGAGTATCTAAGAAGTGTATAGAGTATCCTAGTACGTAGAGTGTATAGAGTATCCTAGTACCTATATAGTATCTTCTAGAAGTGTATAGAGTATCCTAAGAAGTGTATAGAGTATCCTAGTTGTTTGCCATTGAATATCAAGAACAAAAATTACAGAGGAATTGAACTTGATTGCAAACTCGCTTGTACAAAAGAAAGCCTAGAAAGAAATCCTAGGAGACAATCTAAGTACAATTGTTTAGTTTTGATTCAGGGGGGTGACGAAAGAGGCTCGAGAAAGTGTAACAACTCTGCCATACTCTATGGACTATCTGACACGATCCTTGCTCTTGAAGAAATTGCCCTTCGTAGGTTGCCAGCCTTTTGCATGGGTGTGGTACCCTGCTATTTATAGTGATTTTGGGATGAAGGATATTTTGAGCCGCATAGATGGCCACGTGGCTATAACAGCACACAAAGACCCTCTCTTTGGCCGCCAGCTGGTGACTTGTTGAGATTTTATTGCAGAAAATCTGGGTGGTTAAGATTTGGTCAGCCTGCCACGTGTCCTATCGCAGGATAGGATCAGTCTGCTTGAATCATTTTGAGCCAGATAGGCCTTTCAGTGTTCGGCCATATTGGGCCGCATAAGACTCATGCAGCTTAAGTCACAGTCTCCCTTAGTCCGTATATAGCTTGGGGACTTTTGAGCCGCATAGATTGTGTATTTCTGGGCCGCATAAAGCTCATGCGGCTCAAGTTACAGTCATCCTTGGCCGCATGAAGCACATAGATTGAGCCGCATAAGGTTCATGCGACTCGGGTCGTAGTCCTTCTAGCTGCATGACTTTGTCCAGTCTGGTGACATGACATTTTATCTGAACACGTCTTATCTTCCTTTTGTCAGAGTGTCAGAGCTATCAGTTTTGTCATTTTTGACAGAATTTGTCAGCTTTGTCAGAAGGATTGATCAGCTTAGCCACATATATAACTATTCTTTCTGCGGCTCAAATCAGTCTAGTTGCTTTTTATAGTGAAGATGGGCCGTAGGGGGTATGCCGAGTCTGTCATACGGCTATTCTTTATGCGGACCTATTTGTCCTAAAGTACTCAGGCGGTCAGTTGTGATCCGCATGACCCCCATATTTTTCATGCTTCTACAAGAGCCCCTTCAAACTTTTCAAATTGTAAATTTGGAATACTTTGAAACAAGAAGCATGGAAATATGTCAAGCCGCAAGGAGTCTTCGACTCAGGAGAGACATTGAACCGCAGGGAGTTTTGTGCCGCAGGGAGATCTTATGCTGCAGGAAGATCCCATCCATACTACCAGCTGTCACTGCTGCATTTAATGGCTTGATTTGGTTTTGGATTTGGGTTCTATTTTCGAGATAAAGTTGACAGTTACTAAGAATAAAATTCCCAAACATCATCATTATCTTTAATGGACTCGAGAATCGAAACGGCTCTCTTTCAAAAACCCTATAAATATAGGTTATTCGGAGAGAGAAAATTTTCTCCTTCACCTTCTTCTCCTTCGTCTTCATTGTCCCTGTCATCCTTTCTGTCCCAGTTAGCCATGGCTCCAAAATCTTCCAAGTCGACTGATGCTGCGGCCAAAAGAAGGGACTCGCCTCTCCATCGAGAGCTATGGACTCTCCTTCCATTCATCCTGACGTGCAACCCCCTATCAAGGGTAAGGACTGCGGAAAGACAACGGCATTAATTTTTGAATGGCCATATTGCATATTTTATGTGTCGGCCTGTCATGCGTTGCCATTGTGCTTTAGGTATAATTGATGCACGCCCTATCTGCATATATTTTGTATGATGGGGCCACATGGCTGATGCATACACTTTGTCTTCTTCTGAATGTTAACCCCCATTTTTCTCTTTTCATATTTTGTAGGGGTTTGGCTAGCAGATTTCTCTAGGACCGGTATCGACGATTTTGGGCATGGTAAAGATGAAACACTTGACACACACATCAGAGAGCTCAGAACTCTTCATACTTTGGAAAAGTTTTCGTCAGATGGTAGGAAGAACCTTCAAACGTCGGAGAGTCGGATGGTGGTGGGACGTCATCATGAAAATTTTGTTTTCACGGCTCTCAAGTAGGCAAAAACAACACTAGGGATGTTGTTTTGAAGGTATGGTCTTTTGGAGGAACGGGACTAAGATGTCCGCAATACGGAGGAAAGAAAAGCATGTTATATTTGCCTTCCTCCGTGCAGCTGCTCGGAGATTCAACAGTCTTGTTTGCTTCTCAGCAGTAAAATATGACTTTTTCGAGGGCCACAAAACTGCTTTTTGATGAAGGCAAAGTGATGCTAAACTGACCAGACTATGTATTGCTATCTTTTCCTTTCTTTTCTTTTTGCTGCCGATGTCGTCCTATGAATGTAACTGATTTTGAATAAATAGAATACATTCACCCCATTCTTTGTTTGTGGTATCTGTAGTGCTTGTATTAGAGGGCCTAATACAGCATTTTAATAAAGGATATCCCACTGGGGGACTTTTTGTGGACCTATTGCCTATTTGTGCATCTGGAATGCGAGCAAATAGATTTGAATGATATTTTGTGAACCTACTACTCTTTTTGTGCACCAATGGTACGAGTAATAGATTTTGAATGATATTTTGTGGACCTATTACACTTTTTGTGCACCGATGGTGTGAGTAATATATTAGAATAATTTCTGTGGACCTATTACCCTTTTGCACATTAGTGGCGCGGGTAATAGATTTGAAACGAAACCTAACAGAGGTAATATGGACGGGATAGGTTTTGTGGTCTTTACACCATATCTTTTATCCCGAGTTGGGTACAGGTGTTAAGACAAGAGACCTTCAGTATCAGAGGTAATATGGACGTGATACGTGATGATCATAAAATTTTTTGTGGACCTATTACTCTTCTTGTACTGGTGATGCGAGTAATAGATTTTTGAGACAAAACCCAGTAGAGGTAATATGGACGTGATAGGTTTTGTAGTCCTAACACCATGTCTTTTATCCCGGGTTGGGTACAGGTGTTAAGTCGGGAGACTATCGATATCAGAGGTAATATTGACGTGACACACGATAATCACGGCTAGAAAGTTTGCTCAGAGATAATGATAAGCTGGGCAGACTCCTGTGGGATAAAGCATTAGAGTGGGAGTTCAGAGGCATCAGCATACATGACTCTCCACTCAGGAAGATGCGATATGAATCTACTCAGAGAAAAATAGAGTATGAGTTCAGAGGTACTTGGTGTATATAACTCGATGGCCTGGAAGATTTGGTGGTTTAAGAAAGTACCAGCATGTCCTTAGACATAGTATTTCTTCAGGAATTTGCCGTTGATGGGCATCATGAGTAAGTCTTCATTCTGCATCGTGAGTCGGTATACGCCGTTGGAGAATACAGTCTCGATAATGAATGGACCCTCCCACTTGGGCTGGAATTTGCTGACGGTTTTGTGAGTCATGACCATCGGTCTATGAATGGCCAAGACGAGATCGCCTACTTGGAATGTCCTTAGCTTAACTTTTTTAATAAAGGCCCGAGAGATGCATCCTTGATAGAGATTGATGCTTTGTTGAACTTGCAAGCGCTTCTCGTCTAAAGCTTCCAATTCTTGTAGCCATCGACGGTAGTTATCGTCTGATGTCAACTGGTAAGTAAGGGCCACACGAAGTGAGGGGATCTGGGTCTCCAATGAGAGAACTGCCTCGCTTTCGTACACCAGAAAGAATGGTGTATTTCCTGTAGACGTCTGACTCGTAGTATGGTACGCCCATAAGCATTCACCCAGCTTTTCATTCCAGTCGCACTTGTTTGAAGACACAAATTTTTTTGAGAAGCTTAATTATGGTCTTGTTAAGGGCTTTGGCCAGACCATTAGCTGATGGGTTGTATGCTATTGAAGCAACATTCTGTATCCGATTCTTGTCACAGAATCGATAGAAGGCATAGCTTGCTAAACTGCAGACCATTGTCATGAATGATCCTCCGTGGTAGTCTAAAACGGTAAATGACGTAATATTTTATGAAACTGATCACGTTTGATGTCTTTACCTCTGGCAGCGGAACAGCTTTTGCCCACTTGGAGAAGTAATCGGTGATTGCAAGTATAAACCGGTGCTCTTTGGACGACGGCGGGGTGATTGAACCAACGATGTCCATTCCCCAGGCTTCAAATGGCCAAGAGGCCACTGTTGGGTATAAGAATTCGGATGGCAGATGTATGAAATCTTCATAGATCTAACAAGCCTTATACTTCTTTGTATAATCGACTGCGTCTACTACCATCGTAGGCCAGTAATAACCTATCCGACAGAGACGGTCCTACAACTTCGGGCCAGGTTTGTGAGCCTCGCAAATGCCATCATGAGCCTCGTGTAAGGCTTCTTTGGCTTCTATATTTGACAGACATCTTAACAGTAGCCCGTCATAAGATCGTCGATATAACATTTTTGTTACTGTGTCATAAAGGAATATGAGAGAACGCCTTCTGATTGAAGTTGCTTCTTTCATATTCTCAGGCAGGATTTCGTAGACTGCAAAATTGATGAACGGGAGTCTTCAGTCTTGCACGTCATTGGTTATCTGGATGGAGTAACTCATATCCAGTTGAACATTATTTTTAGGAAGACCAACTCATGGCCTATCACGTCGACTAGATGATGAGCATAATTTAGAACCGCCAAAGAAGCAACGAGGCCTGCTAGGGCATCGGCTTCAATATTCTGAAGTCTAGAAACATGTTGTATAAAGAACCCCTTCAAGGTTGTAATGATGGCAATTACTGTCTGATAATAAGGAATCAGATCCTCATTACGAGCCTCGGATTTGATTAACGATTAGCTGTGAGTCATCATACGCTTCCAGGTATTTGACCCCTACCACTTTTGCGAGTCAGAGTTCGATGACCAGAGCGTTATATTCGGCTACAGTATTTGAACAAGGTTCTGTGAGAGAATATACCCGATAGACTACCAATCCAGAAGGAGAAATTAATAATACCCCGACTCCAGCGACGATATCACCTTGTGGCCCTGTTCTTGAAGCACCGTCAAAGAACATTCGCCAAACGTCATCATGTGAAGTCATGTTTGAGTTAACGACATCGTCTGGATTTCTTCATAGATTCTGGCTATTTCTGAGCCTGGATGGGCTGCTAGAAAGTCAGCCAAGGCTTGACCTTTGACAGTCTTCTACGGAACGAAGACCATGTCATTGGGGGGATAACAGTATCGCCCATGTGGCTAGACGAGAACTGAGTGCGCCTGGCTTGGTCATGAGAACCCTGAGGGGATTAACTCGCGAGACAACATGGATGGTCTGCCCTGACACATAGTGTCATGTTTTCTGAATGGCGAATACCAAGGCAAGGCATTCCTTCTCCACGGCAGTGTATACCTATGCTTCGGCTCCACCATCATTCGGCTGAGATAATAGATGGCTTGTTCATTCCCCGTATCATTGTTATGCGCTAGCAAGGTACTGAGGGAGTGTTCTATCGCCCGTACATAGAGCAGGAAAGGCTTTCCGGCGATCGGGGCTACCAGAACTGGCGGATTCGACAGGTATTCCTTAATCTTATCAAAGGCGCATTGACATTCTTCATTCCATATGAAAGAGACGCCTTTCTTTATGAGTTGTGTGAAGGGTTGACATCGCCCTGAGAGGTTAGATATGAACCTCCTAATGTAGGCTAATCTTCCTTGAAGGTCGCAGAGTTCACGGAGGTTCCTCGGTGGACTCATCTCCAGGATTGCCTTTGTATTATCGGGGTCTATGTGAATGTCCCGCGAAGTAATGACAAAGCCTAAGAACTTCCTGCTGGACACATCCAGGAAGGACGTGGTGGGATTCATCTTCAGGTTGTGCGCTCGCATAAGGTCGAATACTGTCCTCAAATCGTGTAAGTGATCATCCTTGGAGCGACTTTTGACGGCGATGTCGACAATGTAACACTCCACCGTCTTGCACAAGTGATCTCTGAAGATGATGCTCATAGCTCGTTGATATGTAGCACCAGCATTCTTCAGGTCGAAGGGCATGACTGTGTAACAATACATGTCGATCGGTGTTCGGAATGAGGTATGCTTCTCATCGTCAGAAGATATTTTGATTTGATTGTATCCTGAAAAGCCATCCATAAAGGACATGCACTCGAAGCCACACGTATTATCGATCATTATGTCGGTGATGGAAAGAGAGAATTCATCCTTAGGATATGTCGCATTCAGATTACGAAAGTCGATGCAGATTCGAATCTTTTCGTTCTTCTTGACAACTGGTACTATAATAGCTATCCAGTCTGGGTGTTTCTACTCGTGGATGAAACCGCTAGCTATAAGCTTATTTACTTTCTCTTTAATGGAGTTTAAGATGTCTGGATGGAACCGTCGTTGCTGTTGTTTGACTGGTTTTGCGTTCGAATGAATATTGAGCTTATGAAGTGCGATTTTGGGGTTTAGCCCTGGCATGTCTTCATAGCTCTAGGCGAAAATGTCGATATATTCTCTGACGAGTTGTAACAACGACTCCCGCTCTTCCTCGGTCAGGCTTTTGCTAACAAAGATTGGCTTTGGAGAGGATTCATCACCGAGGTCAACTTGTATGACCTCATCTTTAGTGGGAGGGTCACGTAGTTCAAAGTGCTTCTCCTATTGTGCACAGTTGTTGGACCTATGGCTCCAATTTAAGAGGTTCAAATAGATCTTCGTATTCCTCTTCAATGGCAGTGGATGCCATGTTGACAGATAATGTCTGCCTGAATATATCTCCAATGTTGTTATCGGAATCGTATGTAGGTGATTCGGAAGAGTAAGAATGCCACTCGCATTCCTCATTGAAACTCTCGGGCGTTGTTGCTGGTGTAACATAACCGAGGCCGTATTTGGACTTGTCGTAATAATACCGAGGTTTCCCAGACAGAGTTGACAGCTATAGAGGCGATCGTCGACCGTTGCCGTAATTCAGACCTTGGGTAGCCTCCATGTCGTATCCTTGCTTTTGCATGAAGTACTTGGCTTCAGGACTATACAAATAGAGCGGTAATCTTCCAGTATCGGGTTCGAGATCAAACTCTTGAGGCATGAAAGGTTGAGGACCTTCTTTTCGGCCAAAGATGGTCGTGTGATCCCCTTCTCTTATGCCTGGGACTAGGAAGTAGGCACCTCTAATGGGAGTAAGTCGGTTTGCGGTATGGACGGTTGTCACCTGTGTGTGCAGGTTAATGTTCCGATCGTGTCCCACAATATACATCAGATTGAGTTTATTACACTCAAGATAGTTCAATGGCAGCCTCTTATTAATGAAATAAGGAATTTTGTCCAGTGGGATTACATCATCAGAAGAGGGACTATCCATCTTTGCAACAAGATACTTTGCGAGTTCTGCCTCCTCTTTAGCTACCTCATGCGTGACCGGAGGTTGGGACGCTGTCTTGGGCAACTTGACCACCAAGGGTTTTGCTTGCGGCATTGGCTTGCCTGAGGGTCTCAGATCAACACTTAGTTGTCGGCTCATCTTGGGAAGACGGATATTCGTCGGCTTGGCAGAGGACTTCATGTCTTCCGATTGCTTTTGATTAGATCTTGGCAATCGGATCACCATCGGCTCCCCAGAGGGCCTCGCATATTCTAGTTGCCTTTGATTGGATTTTGGCAATCGGATCACCATCGGCCCTATGACGGGCTTTGGCTCTTGGCTGGACCTTGGGAGTCGGATGACCATTGGTTTCGACTGCGCAGCTGTGGCGAGAGAACTGGGCACCTCTTTATACAAAGTTGCGACAAGGGGTGCAGTTTTGCCCGGTTTATGGGCCTGGAGATAAATTATCAAGGATTCCTCTGGCCCTGTGATGACCTCCAGTTCGTCAATTATGTGCTTTTTGGATTCTTCGTATAGACAAGCCTCCGAAGAGTAATAAGACTCAACCCCTTGGAAGGGATCGATGTCGGCGAGTTCCATCTTTACGAAGTCGTGCTTACTGACATACTTGAAGTACTGGTGGAGTGTGGATGGCACGATCATGTAGTCATGTATCCACGGATGCCCTAATAGGATATTGTAGGACGTATCTGCATCTATGATGTAGCAGGTAACCTCTATCCTCAGGTCGTCGATCTGATATTTCAATCGAATCATTCCTAAGGGATAGCTCCTTCCTGAGCTGAAACCGCTAATGGCAGTATTGGTCGTCGCTAGCCGGTGCACAGGGATGTCGAGGACTTGAAGCAAGCTTTTCGGGATAATGCTTATCGACGAGCCAGGGTCGATGGGCCTCCGATCCATCTTGATGTAGCCTATGTATCCAGTATAGTACAAGGGGCGATCATGTAAGTTGGTCTTGATCAACATGTCCTGTAGGGTGAATATGATGTTAGGCATTGCATCCACACAGTTGCTGCCCTGAAGATCTGTCGACGAATCTTCCCCTGTAGGTTTGACCTGGGCTAAGTAAGCGTCAGCATTCTGGAGCGCTTCGCTCAATGTGACACGAAGATCCTTGGCGAGCCTTAGAAGCTCGTATAACGACAACTTTGTCGGCGTATTAGCCAGTTGTGCTAATATGTCAAAGTTGTAAGGTCTCTTCAGCCCTTGAGGTGCATCTTTACGGAGCGGCCTGTCGAAGCGGGTTTCCTTCGGCTTGGCCTTGTCTGCCGGTGGAGGCTGAGATGGCCTCAAAACATCAGTGGCAGCCAGCGTTGCTGGCTGAGGGTCTTCGACTGAACTATCCAGAGTGGGCTGGACTTGTGCCCCGAACCGGATGACAACGGCCGCTACCTCCTCAGCTTCGGTTGAAATGGTATGGCAGGATCTGGACTTCATGCCCTTCTTGTTGTTGGCTGGAGATGACACCGCCTGGGTAACTTCGGGCACTAAGTCTGGGTACACCCACATGACCTCTCCTCGTGACATAGTGAGAGGTACTAAGCTAGTCGTTTGGTCTCGAACGGGGTAAAGATTAGTTACCTCCATCCTTGCCCGGGGGATAGGTATTACCCCGTCTTGAGCACTTGTTGGGGGGAAGTCACCGAACTGAATTGATACCATGTTCGCTGCCACAGTAACCTCTTTAAAGTCTAGCGACAGAGCTTTGGAGTCGATAAGACTCTGGATGTACCACTTTAATTGAAAGCAGTCTTGAGTGGGATGATGAACATAGCGGTAGAAATGGCAGTATTTTAGGTCCTCCATCTCTGTCGCTCGAGGCTCGTGTCTTGGTGGAGGGAGTTGGATCATGTTCCCTTGAAAGAGCATGTCGAAGATTGGCTTGACATAACTATCTTCGAATGAGTAATTCACCTTGGGCCACTGAGCCTTTGCCTGCTTTTATTCAGGCTTCTTGGTCGTACCGGCGACCATAGCCTGTTTGCCTTTATTGTCCCGGTTATTGGAGGTGCCATCAGTGTTGTTGTTATTGGGGGGCGGTACCAGGACATTTGCCTTTGACCTCTCCATCCGGGATGTGTAATCCCAATTGGCGAGCCTTGTTTAACTTTGCCTCCGTATTAGTGGCACTTATGATGAAGGTCGTCCAATCCCTGAACTGATCTTCACCCATCCAGAGGCTGATTTCGGGAAGCAACTTCTTCTGGCAGATTTCAATCAAGGAGCTTTCGAGATTGCCTTGGGGCAATCTCATTACGGATTGGCGGAACCGCTCGATATAGTTCCTTGTTAGCTCCCTCTCCCCCTGAACAACGTCCATGAGGGATGACATTGTCACATCATGTCCTACTTTATGGAATCTTTCTAGGAACATGTGCTTGAAGCCGTCGAAAGAATGGATGCAGTTGTCCGAAAGGTTACGTTACCAGTCGAACACGATTCCCTCCAATGCTCCAATGAATAGTCGTGTGAGGATGGCATCGCTATGCGACAAATGGTCAGTTGTGACCTCGAAATAAGTCATATACCGACTAGCAGAGGTCTTCCCATCATACGAATCAATATGAAACGGTTTGTACCATGGCAAAAAAGGAACATCTCTCCACGTAACGGGATACGGCTGCTGTATTCTGAGGTCCTGGGAGGTGTCTCGGGTATTGAACATTGCTCGAAGCTCATGGACTTCCCTCCATGCCTTCCTGGCTTCATCTGCAGCTGATGGAGTGGATGCCCCTAGAGGATTATCACCCAAAGGAGGAGCGGTCGTGTTAGAATCTGCGTTGACTGCGGGTCCCAAGCTTGTTTGTCCAGGCGTCCTTGCCGGTTGTGTTGGCAAGGCAGCTTTGATTTTGTCTACTGACTTGACCAAGGACAGGAGCATGGCTTCAAGTAATTCTAGACATTGTCAGTCAGTAGGCACTTCATGACCATCACCGCCCATAAAGACTGTCCGTACATGGGTAGACGTGGAAGGGATCGTTGCAGAGTGCTCTCTGTATCGTACCTTCGTACCGAGAAATCGTCAAAGAATGTCGAAATGTCTTCCTTCTTGAACTTGGAAGGTGTGCTACCCCCGGCGCAGGAAGCCACATCGTCTTAGTGAAGGCGGTCACCCTCAGGGACGTCTATGTCTGTTGCATAATTCCAGTGGATCGCTACCCCCTGTGTATGCTCTTAGAACACTGGGTTGTCGCATACATTGAGGGGACTGCTACCCCCAGCTTCATCTACCCCCAGAGAGATCGAGGATGCACCCCCAGGTGTTAGAAGCTTCTTTCAGGATCGAGTGCCTAGGTAGACACCCCCTTGTGGCTATCGGTGGTAACCCTCCAGACGAGAGTTTCCTTGCAGTACTGGCTGAGATTGCCGGGCTGGAAGAGCATGTCTTCTTTCCTCCCTTGTTGGAAAGAACCTTCCGAGTTGATTTACAGTAGGCGAAAGGGAATTTCTCGTCTCTCGGGATTTGTACTTGTTCCTCAAGTTGTTGTTGGACAGGTGCTGGCTAGTGCAGTCGTTGAAAAACAGACTGTCGATCTTCAGGTACTGCTGATTTGTCACAGCAACAGTTGATGATGACCTGGGTGCAACGACGTCCCGAAAAGGTCTCATCACATGCCAAGGTTGCTTCTTTCTCCTTACGTTTATGAGTAATCACCTTTCGTAAGTCGATAGCAGACTGATCTACCTTTGCATCCACTTTGTGGACTAGGGTATCCCGAGCACACAGGTGCATGGGTATCATGTTTGCTCCCTGATCTGAGGCTAGTAAAAGCACTTGCTCTCGATCGTTGGAGGGAGACTTTTGAGACACACCCAGTCCGTTAGCCGTGGGGGACTGGATGTGGGTGGTTCTGTACAACTTTCCATTAGGGGCCCATATAATAGTTAACGGTGCCCACTGACGGTCAGCAACTTGGACAGTTAACTGGGCTTATTGGGCCCGTACTACCCTAGACTTCTTCGATTTAGCACCTGAAGGCATATAATAAGAAGAGTCCAGATTAGAATATTCTATATTCTCAATGGGCCGCATAGAGTCGAGTCCGTACGAGAGACGGTCGAACACAGAGCTTCTAATAGGGCCGTATGAGACAGTCTGTCTATGGCCAGGATTGGCTGTCGCATGGGCCGTCTGTCAGCGGCCAGAGTTGGCTATCACATGGGACATCTGTCTGCGGCCAGAGTTGGCTGCCGCATGGGCCGTCTGCCTGCGGCCAGAGTTGGCTACCGTATGGGCCGTCTGCCTGCGGCCAGAGTCAGCTGTCGTATGGGTCGCCTTTCTATCTCTCTTATGCGGCCTCTTCCTCGTCCGTATGGATTTCCCTTGTGTCTCCAAAAACTCAGCATCGTAGTATTTTCCTTTGCTGGATTTAGGGACAGTGTGGTCCTCTATGGTCGAAAGCAAGGCCGCAGGAGAGTCTTGATCACTGTCTTGGGCCGTAGAAGGAGCTTCTTCGAGAACCTGGTCGGGGGTAACAGTTTTGTGCTTCGACGTCCTACGGGTTCTTATTGGGTTGGCTCGCTTCTGCGATGGGCTGGCGCTCCCTTCAGAGATCATTTCTTTGAATGCTCCTTGGTCAAAATGAACCAAGAGCATTTGTTATGTGGAGCCGAGCTTGGACGCGTCAGATTGCGTCACCAACTTCTCATCAGAAGAGAAGGATGTCCCCAGCAGAGTCGCCATCGTGTTTGCCATTGAATATCAAGAACAAAAATTATAGAGGAATTGAACTTGATTGCAAACTTACTTGTACAAAAGAAAGCCTAGAAAGAAATCCTAGGAGACAATCTAAGTATAATTGTTTAGTTTTGATTTTGGGGGATAACGATAGAGGCTCAAGAAAGTGTAGCAACTCTGCCTTACTCCTTGAACTATCTGACGCGATCCTTGCTCTTGAAGAAATTCCCCTTCGTAGGTTGCCAGCCTTTTGCATGGGTGTGGTACCCTGTTATTTAGAGTGATTTCGAGATAAAGGATATTTTGAGCCGCATAGATGGCCACGTGTCCACGTGGCTATAACAGCACACAAAGACCCGCTCTTTGGCCGCCAGCTGGTAACTTGTTAAGATTTTGTTGCAGCAAATCTAGATGGTTGAGATTTGGTCAGCCTGCCACGTGTCCTATCGCATGATAGGATCAGTCTGCTTGAATCATTTTAAGCCGCATAGGCCTTTCAGTGTTCGGCCATTTTGGGCCGCATAAGACTCATGCGGCTTAAGTCGCAGTCTTCCTTAGTCTGAATGTAGCTTGGAGACTTTTGAGTCGTATAGATTCTGTATTTCTGAGCTGCATAAAGCTCATGCGGCTCAGGTTGCAGTCACCCTTGGCTGCATGAAGCACATGGATTGAGCCGCAAAAGGTTCACGCGGCTCGGGTCGCAGTCCTTCTAGCCGTATGACTATGTCCAGTCTGGTGATATGACATTTTGTCTGAACACATCTTATCTTCCTTTTGTCAGTGTCCGAGCTATCAGTTTTGTCAGTTTTGACAGAGTTTGTCAGCTTTGTCAGAAGGATTGATCAGCTTAGCCGCATATGTAACTATTATTTCTGCGGCTCAAATCAGTCTTGTTGCTTTTGATAGTGAAGATGGGCCGCAGGGGGTATACCGAGTCTGTCATGCGGCTATTCTTTATACGAACCTATTTGTCCCAAAGTACTCATGCGGTCAGTTGTGATCCATATAAACCCCATATTTTCTATGCTTATACACCAGTAACTAGAGTGTATAGAGTATCCTAGTACCTAGAGTGTATAGAGTATCATAAGATATTAAGGATTACCTACTATAAGAACCTTGCTAAGAAGTATCCTAGTACCTAGAGTGTATAGAGTATCTTAGAAGTGTAGGTATGATTGGTACACTGTTTTAAGCCCCTCTCTAGAAATTAAATTTACTTATGCCATGCCTTTTGGGCCTATCAGAGTTAAAGATTTTTTCGAAAATCTAATATAACGCTGATTACCTCAAAAGGCTTGCATAAGTAAAAGTGTATAAAGTGAGTATACTAGTAGTATATCGTAGTATCCTAGAGTGTATAGAGTGAGTATCCTAGAGTGTACAGAGTGATCCTCCCTACTTCCTTTTTTCTCATTCGGGTCATTCAGCCGACTATTCCGCATCGTATATGATATCTACCTCAACCTCACCCTAGAGAAGTATGAAAATATTAATATTAACTAAGGTTCACAGTATCGGTATCGATATCGGAATCGCTATCGGTATCATTTACGGTTGATATCATGAATCTCATGGCTTTCTCTAGCAGATCAAAATGTAAAATCAAATGTGAAGCAGAGCTTCATATTCAAAACATCAGAAGTAAAAAGTTTTCGATTGGACTACCACCAATTGAAAACTTTGTACTTCTGATATTTTGAATATGAAGCTCTGCTTTACGTTTGGCTTTACATTTTGCTCTGCTAGCGAAAGCCATGAGATTCATGATATCAACCGTAAATGATACTGATTCTGATACCGATACAGATATTGTGAACCTTGGTTAATATTAATATTTCCACACTTCTCTAGGTTAAGGTTAAGGAAGCTATCCTATGATGCATAATAGGATGCTGAGAGAGTCGAATGAGAAGCAGAAAAGTAGAGGAGGTCAGGGAGGGGGCCTTCTGTTGAACTTGTGACGACACTCATTTAATACTCATGTGTCTATGCATCCATTTGGAATATACTCGAATAATGTATATCTATCTTTACAAAATTATTGTCAATTAATAGATATGAATTACTATCTGCGATATCGTTCGTGGATGTACAATCGTCATTCTGATAACATGTGTGGTGTGCAGGATGAATTTATACAGGGGGTAGAGCAGTTCCTGCAGTTCGCCAAGGTGTTCCCTCAGTACATAGACCGTACCAAAATAAAGTGTCCATGTGTGGGATGTCGCAACATAAAATATCATTCAGAAGTGGACGTGATATATCATTTGTATTCGAGAGGTTTCATGTCGAATTACTATCAGTGGACCTCACACAGAGAACTTGTGCCTTTAGCATCGGAGCTGGAGTCTAATTTGCCGTGTATAGATGTCCATGACCACGCTAGTTACGACGAAGGGTGGGTGAACATGGTTTTTGATGCTGTGAGACCTAGTTTCGATCCGGACAATCATGATGCGGCTGAGGAGGCACTGAATGCCGATGCTGCAAAGTTCATGGAGTTGCTGGAGAATGTAAGGACTCTTTTGTATCCCGGTTGTGAGGATCATTCACCGTTGGAGGTGGTTACAAAACTGTTGAGCATTAAGTCCGATTTAAACATGTCTCAAGAATGCTACAATCGAATCATCGAGCTGATTATAGAGATCTTGCCGGAAAGTGCAAAGTTACCTACAGACTTCTACCGGTCTAAGAGGATAGTGAGATCTCTATGGATGGGATTGTTTGCCATTAAATATTAAGAACAAGAATTACAAAGGAATTAAACTTGATTGCAAACTCGCTTGTACAAGAGAAAGCCTAGAAAGAAATCCTAGGAAACAATCTAAGTACAATTGTTTAGTTTTTGATTCTGGAGGTGACGATAGAGGCTCGGAAAAGTGTAGCAACTCTGTCTTACTACTTGGACTATCTGACATGATCCTTGCTCTTGAAAAAATTGCCCTTCTTAGGTTGCTAGCCTTTTGCATGCGTATGGTACCCTGCTATTTATAGTGATAGATATCTTGAGCCGCATAGATGGCCACGTGACCACGTGGCTATAACAGCACACAAAGACCCGCTCTTTGACCGCCAGCTGGTGACTTGTTGAGATTTTGTTGCAGTAAATCTGGATGGTTGAGACTTTGTCAGCCTGCCACGTGTCCTATCACAGGATAGGATCAGTCTGCTTGAGTCATTTTGAGCCGCATAGGTCTTTTAGTGTTTGGCATTGTTGGGCCGCATAAGACTCATGCGGCTTAAGTCACAGTCTCCCTTAGTCCGCATGTAGCTTGGGGACTTTTGGGCCGCATAGATTCTATATTCTGGGCCTCATAAAGCTCATGCGGCTCAGATCGCAATCACCCTTGGCAGCATGAAGCACATAGATTGAGTCGTATAAGTTCATGCGGCTCGGGTCGCAGTTCTTCTGGCCGCATGGCCATGTCCAGGCATGTGGACCCTGTGTCACGTCTTATCTTCTTTTTGTCAGAGTGTCAGTTGTCAGTTTTGTCAGTTTTGACAGAGTTTGTCAGCTTTATCAGAAGGGCTGATCAGCCTGGCCACATAAGTAATTCTTCCTTCTGCGGCTCAAATCAGTCTGGTTGCTTTTTAATATAATCTGAGATTGTGAAGATGGACCGCAGGGGGCATGTCGATTCTGTCATGCGGCTCTTCCTTATGCGGACCAATTTGGCCCAAAGTACTCATACGGTCAGTTGTAATCCGTATGAACCCCATATTTTCCATGCTTCTACAAGACCCCCTTCAAAGTTTTCAAATTGCAAATTTAGAATACTTTGAATAAGAAGCATGGAGATAGGTCAAGCCGCAGGGAGCTCTTTGAGTCAAGAGAGACCTTGAGCCGCAAGGATATTTTGAGCCGCAGGGAGATCTTATACCGCAGGAAGATCTTGTGCCGCAGGGAGATCCCATCCAGACTGCCACTTGTCACTGCTGCATTTAATGTCTTGATTTGGTTTTGGATTTGAGTTCTATTTTTGAGATAAAGTTGACGGTTACTAAGGATAAAATCTCCAAACATCATCATTATCTTTAATGGACTCAAGAATCAAAACGGCGCTCTTTCAAAAACCTTATAAATATGGGTCATTCGGAGAGATATTTTTCTCCTTTGCCTTCTTCTCCTTCGTCTTTATTGTCCCTGTCATCCTTTCTGTCCCAGTTAGCCATGGCTCTAAAAGCTTCCAAGTCAACTGGTGCTACGGCCAAAGGGAAGGGACACGCCTCTCCGTCGAGAGTTGCGGACTCTCCTTCCATTCATCTCGACGTGCAACCCCCTATCAAGGGTAAAGACGGTAGAATAAAATGACGAGTAAATTTTTAATGGCCATATCGCATATTTTATGTGACGGCCTGTCATGTATCGCCTCTGTGCGTCAGGCATGTATGCCCTATCTCATTGGACCGCATGTGTTCTGTATGATAGGGCCGCATGGGCTGAAGAATGGCTTTGTTTTCTTCTGACTGTTAACCCTTTTCCCCCTTTTCATATTTTGTAGGGATCTGGCTAGCAAATTTCTCCAGGACCGGTATCGACAATTTTGGGCATGGTGAAGATGCAACACTTGACATACACACATCAGAGAGCTTAGAACTCTTTATATTTTGGAAGGATTTTCTAAGATGGTAGGAAGAACCTTTATACATCGGAGAGTCGGACGGTGGTTGGGTGTCATCATGAAAGTTCTGTTTTTACGGTTCTCCACGTAGGCAAAAGCAATACTAGGGATGTTGTTTTGAAGGTATGGTCCTTCCGCAATACGGAAGAGAAAAAAACTAGCGTCTGTAGATGCTTTTAGCATGCTATATTTGCCTTCCTCCGTGCAGCTTCTCGAATATTCAACAGCCTTGTTTGCTTCTCAGCAGTAAAACATGACTTCTTTCGAGGGCCACGAAACTGCTCTTTGATAAAAGCGAAGTGCTATCAAACTGACCAAACTATGTGTTGCTGGATTTTTCTTTCTTTTCTTTTTGCTGCTGATGTAGTCCTATGAATGTAACTGATTTTGAATAAACATAATACATTTGCTCCATTCTGCTTGTGGTATCTGTGGTGCTTGTACTAGAGGGCCTAATACAGCATTTGTGTTTTGATAAAGGACATCCCACTGGGGAACTTTTTGTGGACCTATTGCCCTTTTGTGCATCTGGAGATACGAGCAATAGATATGAATGATATTTTGTGGACCTATTACCCTTTTTGTGCACGAATGGTACAAGTAATAGATTAGGATAACTTCTGTGGACCTATTACCCTTTTGCGCACCGGTGGTGCGAGTAATAAATTTTGAGACAAAACCCAACAGAGGTAATATGGACGTGATAGGGTGTGTGGTATTAACACCATGTCTTTTATCCCGGGTTGGGTACAGGTGTTAAGTCGAAAGACTTATTGTTATCAGAGGTAATATGGATGTGACACACGATAATCAGGAATAATCTTTGGTGGACCTATTACTCTTATGCGCACTGGTAGTCCGAGTAATAGATTTTGAGACAAAACCCAATAGAGGTAATATGGACGTGATAGGTTTCGTGGTCTTAACACCATGTCTTTTATCCCAAGTTGGGTACAGCTGTTAAGTCAGGAGACTATCGGTATCAGAGGTAATATGGACGTGACACACGATAATCAGGACCAAAAAGTTTTCTCAGAGGTAACGATAGGCTGGACAGACTCCTAGGTGATAAATCATTAGAGTAGAAGTTCAGAGGTATCAGCATATATGACTCACCACTCAGGGAGATGTGATATGAATCTAATCGGAGTAAAATAGTGTGAGTTCAGAGGTACTCGGTGTACATAACTGGATGGCCTGGAAGATTTGGTGGTTTGAGGAAGTACCAGCATGTCCTTAGATATAGTATTTCTTCAGGAATTTGCCGTTTATGGGCATCATGAGCAAGTCTTCGTTCTGCTTCGCGAGTCGGTATGCACCGTTAGAAAATACGGTCTTGATGATGAATGGACCCTCCCACTTGGGCTGGAATTTACCGTCGGTTTTGTGAGTCATGACCATCGGTCTGCGAACGGCCAAGACGAGATCGCCTACTTGAAATGTCCTCTGCTTGACTTTCTTATTGAAGGCCCGAGAGATGTGTGCTTGATAGAGCTCGATGCTTTGTTAAGCTTGCAAGCGCTTCTCATCTAAATCTTTCAATTCTTGTAGCCGTCGGTGGTAGTTATCGTCCGATGTCAACCGATAAGTAAGTGCCACATGAAGTGAGGGGATCTGAGTCTCCAATGGGAGAACTACCTCGCTCCCGTACACCAGAGAGAACGGTATATTTCCTGTAGCCGTTCGACTCGTAGTGCGGTATGCCCATAAGCATTCGCCCAACTTTTTATTCCAGTCGTACTTGTTTGAAGACATGAACCTCTTGAGAAGCTTGATTATAGTCTTGTTAAAGGCTTCCACCATACCATTAGCTGATGGGTTGTATGATGTTGAAGCAACAATCTGAATCCGATTCTTGTCACAGAGTTGATAGAAGGCATGGCTTGCAAACTGCGGACCATTGTCATGAATGATCCTTCGTGGCAGTCCAAAATGGTAAATGACGTGATGTTTTATGAAACTGATTACGTTTGATGTTTTTACCTTTACCAGCGGAACAGCTTCCGCCCACTTGGAAAAGTAGTCGGTGATTGCAAGTATAAATCGGTACCCTTTGGACGACGACAGGGTGATTGGGCCAATGATGTCCATTCCCCATGCTTCAAATGGCCAAGAGACCACCGTTGGGTGCAAGAATTTGGATGGCAGATGTATAAAATTTGTGTGGATCTGACAAGCCTTACACTTCTTTGCATAGTCGACTGCGTCTGCTACCATCGTAGGCCAGTAATAGCCCATCCAACGGAGACGATCCTGCAACTTCGGGCGAGGTTGGTGAGCCCCGCAAATGCCATAGTGGGCCTCGCGTAAGGCTTATTTGGATTCTGTATTTGACAGACATCTTAACAGTAGCCCATCGTAAGATCGTCGATATAACATTTTTGTTTCTGTGTCACAAAAAAATCTGAGAGAACGCCTTCAGATTGAAGTTGCTTCTTTCACATTCTCAGACAGGATTCTGTAGACCACAAAGTCGATGAATGGGAGTCTCCAGTCTTGAACGTCATTGGTTATCTGGGCGGAATAACTCATATCCAGTTGGACGTTATTTTTGGGACAGACCAACTCATGGCCTATCACGTCGACTAGATGATGAGCATAATTTGGAACCGCCAAAGAAGCGGCAAGGCCTGCTAGGGCATCGGCTTCAATCTTTTGGACCCAGGAACATGCTCTATAATGAACCCCTCCAAGGTTGTAATGATGGCAATAGATGTCTGAAGATAAGAAATCAGGTCCGCGTTATGAACCTTGTATGAGCCTCAGATTTGATTAACAATCAACTGCGAGTCGCCATATGCTTCTAGGTATTCGACTCCCACTTCTTTTACGAATTGAAGCCCGATGACCAAAGTGTTATATTCGACTACATTGTTTGAACATGGTTCTGTGAGAGAATATGCCCAATTGACTACCAACCCAGAGGAAGAAATTAATGCTATCCCTACTCCAGCGACGATATCACCTTGTGGCCCTGTTTTGAAGCACCGTCAAAGAACATTTGCCAAACGTCATCATGTGAAGTCATGTTTGCATTAACGACTTCGTCTGGGATTTCTTTATAGATTCTGGTTGTTTCTGAGCCTGGATGGGCTGCTAGAAAGTCGGTTAAGGCTTGACCTTTGACAACCTTCTGCGGAATGAAGACCATGTCATAGGGGGATAACAGTATCGCCCATATGGCTAGACGAAAACTGAGTGCGCCTGACTTGGTCATGAGAACCATGATAGGATTAACTCGTGAGACAACATGGATGGTCTTCCCTGACACATAGTGTCGTGTTTTCTGAATGGCGAACACCAAGACAAGGCATTCCTTCTCCACGGTGGTGTACCTATGCTCCGGCCCCACCATCATTCGACTGAGATAATAGATGGCTTGTTTGTGCCCTGCATCATTGTTCTGTGCTAGCAAGGCACTGAGGGAGTGTTCCATTGCCCGTATATAGAGCAGGAAAGGCTTTCCGGCAACCGGAGCTACCAGAACCGGCAGATTTGACAGGTATTCCTTAATGTCATCAAAGGCGCGTTGACATTCTTTATTCCATATGAAAGTGATGCCTTTCTTCATGAGTTGTGTGAAGGGTTGACATCGCCCTGAGAGGTTAGATATGAACCTCATGTTGTAGGTTAGTCTTCCCTGAAGGCCGCGGTGTTCACGGAGGTTCCTCGGTGGACTCATCTCTAGGATTGCCTTTGTCTTATCGGGGTCTATGTGAATGCCCCAGGAAGTAATGACAAAGCCCAAGAACTTCCTGTTGGACACACCCAGGAAGGACTTGGTTGGATTCATCTTCAGATTGTGCGCTCGTATAAGGTCGAACATTGTCCTCAAATCGTGTCAGTAATCATCCTTGGAGCGACTTTTGACGGCGATGTCGTCAACGTAACACTCCACCATCTTGCACTGATCTCTGTAGATAATGCTTATAGCTTGTTGATATGTAACATCGACGTTCTTCAGGCCGAATGGCATGACTGTGTAACAATACACGTCAATCGGTGTTCGAAATGACGTATGCTTCTTATCGTCGGGAGACATTTTGACTTGATTGTATCCTGAAAAGCCATCCATAAAGGACATGCGCTCGAATCCACACGTATTATCGATCATTATGTCAGTGATGGAAAGAGGGAATTCATCCTTAGGGCATGCCGCATTCAGATTACAAAAGTCGATGCAGATTCGGGTTTTTTTGTTCTTCTTGACGACTGGTACTATGTTAGCTATCCAATCTGGGTGCTGCTCCTCGTAGATAAAATCGCTAGCTATAAGCTTGTTTACTTCTGCTTTGATGGAGTTCATGATGTCTCGATGGAACCGTCGTTGCTGTTGTTTGACTGGTTTTGCGTCCAGATGAATATTGAGCTTATGAAGGGCGATCTCGGGGTTTAACCCTGGCATGTCTTCATAGCTCCAAGCAAAAACGTCAATATACTCTCTTACGAGTTGTAATAATGACTCTCGCTTGTCTTCTGTCAGGCTTTTACTGACGAAGATTGGCTTTGGAGAGGATTCATCATCGAGGTCAACTTGCATGACCTCATCTTCAGTAGGCGGGTTACGTAGTCCAAAGCGCTTCTCCCATTGTGCATCTAGTTGTTGGACCCATGGCTCCAATTCAAGAGGTTCGAGTAGATCTTCGTCTTCCTCTTAAATGTCAGCGGATGCCATGTTGACAGATAATGACTGCCTGAATATATTTTCAATGATGTCATCGAAATCGTATGTAGGTGATTCTGATGAGTGAGAATGCCACTCGCATTCCTCATCGGAGCTCTCGGGCGTTGTTGCTAGTGTAACATAACCGAGGTCGCATTTGGACTTGCCGTAATAATCTCGAGGTTTCCCAGACGGGATTGACAGCTGCAGAGGCGATCGCCGACCGTTGCCGTAATTCAGACCTGGGGTATCCTCCATGTCGTACCCCTATTTTTGCATAAAGTACTTGGCTTGAGGACTATACAGGTAGAGCGGTAATCTTCCAGTATCGGGTTCGAGATCAAACTCTTGAGGCATGAAGGGTTGAGGACCTTCTTTTCTGCCAAAGTTGATCATGTGATCCCCTTCTCTTCTGCCTGGGACTAGGAAGTAGGCACCTCTAATGGGAGTAAGTCGGTTTATGGTATGGACGGTTGTCACCTATGTGTGCAGGTTAATATCCCGAACGTGCCCCACAGTATACATCAGATTAAGTTTATTACACTCAGGATAGTTCAACGATAGCCTCTTATTGATGAAATAAGAAATTTTGTCCATAGGGATTACATCATCAAGAGATGGACTATCCACCTTTACAACAAGATACTTTGCGAGTTCTGCCTCCTCTTTAGCTACCCCCTATATGATCGGAGGTTGGGATGCTGTCTTGGGCAACTTGACCACCAAGGGTTCTGCTTGTGGCATTGTCTTGCCTGAGGGTCTCGGATCAATACTTGGTTGTCGGCTCGTCTTAGGAAGACGGATAACCATCGGCTCGGCATAAGACTTCGTGTCTTCTAATGGCTTTTGACTGGATCTTGACAATAGGATTACCATCGGCTCCCCAGAGGGCCTTGCATCTTCCGGTCGCTGTAGGCCTTAAAAATGAAGGTCACGCTGAGTTGATCGGAACTGGGTCCGAAAGTCACGCTGAGTTGATCAGGACAATATTAAAAAATCACGCTGGGAGACAGCTCATCATTTGTCAGAGTGTCATTATGACTGACAGCACGACAGTCGAAGAATGTCTTCTCGTATGCCACGTATGCACGGAACTCGAGAGATCACAGCCGACTATTGCGTGACTTTTGAAATCTTCTTCAGCAAGACTCAGCCTTCACCAAGTTGGCGTACCAAAAGAGCTTCTTGTCATTTAATGCGACTGACAAAGCAATCACTGTCAGAGATTTCGTGTCAGTCGAGGCACGTCGAATCAAGACAGCTGGCAGTTCTGCCTCAATCTTGCGTATATTTTGAGCCTTCTGGCTCAAGTCTGCGTGTATTTTGAACTTATATGTTCCTTCCGCAAGTCTGCGTGTATTTTGAGCTATTTACCTCAAGTTTGCGTGGATTCTGAAGTTTCATGCCCCACATCTGTGTGGATTTTGAAGCTTTCTGCCCCAAGTCTGCGTGGATTGTGAACCTTTTTGCCCCAAGTCTGCATGGATTCCGAAGCTTCTTGCCCCAAGTTTGCATGGATTTTGAAGCTTTCTTACCAAAGTCTGCGTGGATTTCGTCTTCAACAAGTCTGCGTGGATTTCATCAAATTAGAGTACGTGGCAGCCATGCCACTGATCTCTCGCCTGCGTGTCCTGTAACTTGCACACGACTCATGCATGATTGCCATGTGTCCAACAGTTATAGGCCACGTCCAGTAACTGCTCACAACCTTGCGTATGTTAAATCCTGCATGATTTTCAACTAGGCACAGGTTGTGAAGACAGTTATCCTTTCAGTTATTTTTGACTCTATAAATAGAGTTTTTTTCCTCATTCATTGTACAGATACATAGTTATCTAACTTACTGTCAAAATTTTGAGAGCTTTTCTTCTTCGTATAGTCCAAGGGATAAAGCGATCGTCTTCTAGATCGGATTCCTACAGTTGTAATTTTCCCAGATACACAATAAATAAAGTGAATTTATTTATGGAAAACAAATTGGCAACTCTGCTGGGGAAAACCATCTCCTCTTCTGAGATGGCAACAACTCAATGCGACACTTCGTCAGTCGGCTCGACGAAGAAGGTGATATCGATCCAATTTGATCAACTCGCCTACGAAGAAATGCAGCGGGCTAAGGGTGGCAAGCCCACTTCAGCCTCCATCACCACTGCCAAGTCGAAGGGACGCTCTGTCTATGTCCCTAAGAATCAGTTGGCAGCCAATGGTGAAGTCTCTACCACAGTGTTTACTCCTAACACTGGCAAAGACTCTACTGCAAGCACGCACACTCTTGTGCGCTCAAAGATGACAGCATCCAAAAGTCATGCTGACAGTATTGACTCCTTAGTCAAGTCTGTTCCAGCGTACAATCCAGCCTTCAAAAGTCACGCTGACAGTACTGGCTCATTAGCCAAATCTGTTCCAACGTGTATTTCCAAAGTTAACAAACACGCTGACAGTACTGGCTCCTTAGCCAAATCTGTTCCAGCGTGTAATTCTAAATTCAAAAGTCACGCTAACAGCACTGGTTCTTTAACCAAGCCTGTTTCAGCGTGTATTCCATATACATCATCTAAGAAGAATAGCTCTTTAGCTGTCTCTTCTTCTTTGCCAAGTTCTACTAGAACTGGGGGTGGTCTTCCACACAAAGTCCCTTCGAAAAGAAATAACTCTTTAGTTGTTTCTTCTGCTCCTGTAGTTTTTACTTCAGGAACAACTTTGACTGACAATTTTGTTAGTCAAAGAAAAGGAGATGGTCTTTTGACTACTCTTCCTTCTGGACATTCTATGTCTCCAAACTTGAATAAGTCTAAGAAGAAACATTCTTTAATGTCTTCTTCTACGACTTCTTCGAATTGGGCACAGAATTTATCTAGAAAAGAAGGTCTGTTACCAACTCCTAATCAAGGGGGTGGTTCAACTCTTCCTTCTCTGCAAATATCCAGATCAATGGAAGGAAAACTCCAAGTTTCAAAAACCAATGTATTACCTCCAACTGATCTAAGAACAAAACTCCATCAAATCCGTTTGGAAAACACTTCTGGTGTTAAGAAACCACACCAATCGGAAATAAAAATAAAAGATCCGGATGCAGAGCATGCTAAAAATTATGTGGCTCACTCTTTATATAATCAAGAGCCATCAAGACCCAAGAACCAGAAATATATTCCTAAAAATACACAAAGAGTGTTCTCTGATGTACCTCAGTCGTCACAGATAGATTTACGAGAACATCTTCAACAGAAGAGAAGGAATAATTCTATGACAATGGACCATGCTGAATGTGACTTCCAGCCAAGAGTCATAATTCAATGCAGATGTCAATCAATGGTTCAGGACTATGTTGATCATGAATGTGATTTCCAGCCGAGAGTTACAATGCAATACAGATGTCAAACAAAATGACAATCTATCTTCAATCGGATTCAGTGTAAACCTATGCCTGATGAAGATGAGCCTTTGTTTGCTTCTGTTAACATGACCTCTCGGGATACTGGGGGTAGAGCTGATAGTCCAGATGGAGTATATAGAGGCACAAGAGCAAGAGTCCTGGCCTCTAGTCAAAGAACTTTGATCTCTGAAGATGATTCTGAATTTCTGGGAGAGTCCAATTTCCCACCTCTTCCTACTGGGGGTAGTTCTCCTATAATTGACTTTGATGCACAAAGCAATGATTCAGAACAAACAACATCCACCAGTTCATCGATAATCCCTCGTACAGTCACGACTTATATGGTTGATGGGAATACTGATGAACCTTCTTCTTCCTTGACTCCTCAAGAACAAAGGATTGCTTCTTTGGAACAGCAAATGAAGTCTATGGCTGATACTATAAAGTCGATGTATGAACTCATGGCAACTCAGATACAAAATTGACAGACTGTACCAGATGCCATACCAATTGACACTGGTATAAGTCCAGTACAAGTTCCTCCAGCAGTACAATCCAATACTCCTGGTCTCTCCGGAGCTGGGGGTAGTGCTTACAATGCTGTTCCTCCTCCCAACTATTCTCTACAAGCTACAGCTCCACAATCTTCCGGAGTTGTTAGTGAAGAATTAAAGAATCTCAAAACTCAATTCGAGGCATTCAAACAGAAAGATGGTTTACAAAGGTTAGGCATCAAGCAACCTTATCCGATAGAATGGAAGCAAGTATCGTATCCTCCTAAATACAAGCCTCCTACTATCTCATTCTATGATGGAACCACCTCTCCGAGTCAGTTTATTAATCACTTTGAAGTGATGACTGACCAACTGCAACCAAGTGATGCCCTCCTTACTCGGGTGTTTGTTGGATGTCTCAAGGGAACGGCTTATGAATGGTATAGAAGTCTCCCAGATGGGTGTATTACCTCATTTGCCGGTTTCAAACAGATGTTTCTTGAACGATTCTATGAAGGGCTCAATGACATGACTATGTCTGCTCTTATTAGAATCAAGCAGAAAAATAATGAAACTACAGAGGATTTCATTGAACGGTTTCAAAGAGAAGCTCTGAAGATGCCTCTTGAAACTCCTGATGCTGTCACCATCGACACATACAAATCAAACTTGTTACCAATTATCAGCATGTGGACAGGATCTACTCAATTTCAAGACTGGCCTTCCTTCATAGTTAGTGCCAAGGCCGCAGAAATTAGTGCTGAAATCTTTAAAGGTTTAGGAGTGCAGATGACTCCCAAAGAAACAGGTCAAGGTACTAACAATAATGTTAAAAAAAAATACTCACAAGGGAAAAGAAACCCTTGAAGTTAATCTTCAGAGCAAAGATGCATCAAATGTTCAAACTTCTCCTACCTCTACAACTCAACAACCAAGAGCACCTCGCCCTAAAGAAGAATACTCTTTTGATGACGACGATGTCCTTGGTATCTTTGAATGTCTGCTGAAAGGTAATAAAATACAATTACCTGAAATCAAGAAACCTGATGAAGCTGGGAAGACGGATCATCCTAAATACTGTCCATACCACAGAATGCTGGGTCATACAATTCGTACATGTTATGTACTGAAAGGAAAGATCCAAGAAATGATTAAATCTGGAGCTATCTCCCTTACTCCAAAAGAGAAGACCGTCACCTCCAATGTCGTCTCTATGTAATTTGGAGACTTCCCTCCTCAACTTCTTGAAAGTGAGATCGTTCCTATTCCCAAGGTGACTCTTGATATAGTGAATATTCCTCCTCCACAATCTGAAGGATTGGTGCTAATTACTATGGAAACAGGAGAAATCATGTGGATTCATCCTGATCTAGTGGCAGATTTTGAATCTCCTCCTCTTCAAAAGACTACTTCTCGAAAGTCCAAGAAGACTGGAAAAATTAAGTCATGTCATATGACTTCTCTAGGGTCTACTTCTGACACAGAGCCAAAAGATAAAAAAGAAGCACTTGCTGGTGCTACTCGAACAGGGAAATCTTATTTAAAGGATTATTCCAAGAATCCTGAGGATACTCCTGATATCCCTCCTGCTGACAAAGATGCTCCTAATGTTCCTCCTGAAGAAGAATCATCTACTGCACCTGTTCCTTCAACTACACCGGTTGAGCCTACTCCTTCCAAGCCTACAGCTCTTGAGAAAGACAAACAACAGGCTCGGTTTGATAAACCAATCAAGAAGTCCTCTCCTCTTGGACTTCAGAAGCCTTATAATTTTGACATTTTAGCTCAACTTGCTAATACTCCAGCTAGAATGTCCCTCTTTGAACTTCTACGTCTTTCCAAAGAGACTCGGGAGACGTTAAGCGAAGCACTTCTTCAAGCAGACTCTTGTCTTACACAATTAAAGAAGCCATATGCAGAACCTGCCACTTGCTTACATTGCAATAGTGTATTGGAGATTATCCCAAATATCACCTTTACACAAGATGACATGCTACTGGAGGATAATCGACATGATCGGCCTCTCTATTACACCGGTTATATTGATACAATGAAGATAGATCGTATCCTCATTGATCCAGGGTCTGCTATAAGCATAATGCCAAAGAGTCTGTTGGATGAATTAAAAATTCCTCTTCACAAGCTTTCCAAGACAGTTACTACTATCCTGGGATTCAATCAAAGCAGAAGCGAGCCTTTGGGAAAGATTCATCTGAAACTTCAGATAGGCGATTTTAGATCCAAAGTCACTTTCTATGTGATCGAGATCGTGGGATCTTATAATCTTCTTCTGGGGAGGCCCTTTCTTTATGAAAATAATGTGGTGCCTTCTACTCTTCATCAGTGTTTTAAATACATTGACAGCAATGGAAGAGTCCAAAAAGAAGTTGCTGATATAAACCCTTTCCATGGGGTTGAAGCCTATTTCAATGATTCCCGGATGTATAAAGAAGAGTATACAAGGGTGATACAAGCTTTGGAGAAAGAGGATTCACAAAGTGAGACTTTAATAATCCCTGTTAAAGGTCGAATTACTCAGCAACAATCTCCCAAACCCTCTGGAGAAGGTCCTTTCATCATTCCAGTAAATGGACGAATCTCTCCATTACCTCAATCGCCTACTCAAGATACACTGATCATTACTGTCAGTGGGCGTACTACAGTTCCTGTATCTTCACATGTGAAACAGGATACTCTGCTAATTCCAGTTGGAGGGCGGATTACTCTTCCATCTCAAGCTTCAAGGGAGCTCACCTCTTCTGAACCATTTGTTATCGATCTTAGTCGAAACAAAATTCCTTCTCGTTCTTCTTCTCCCCCTTTAGTCATTGATTTGGCTAAGATCTCTAAGGCTCAGCCTTCTCCCGATGTAAATATTGCTGCTTTTGAATTTAATGAAAAGTCTCCATCTTTACAGTATGTTGATGTGTGTAATTATGTTCATAGTTATTTACATTTATTAGATGACTTGAGCACAATAACCAGAGGAGTTGTACAGACTGTTCATACAGATGTATCCCTAGAATCAGTACGATCTTCATACTTTCTAGTTCCCAGCAGAAAGCCAGGAGATATTCCAATATTCTTTTATAAAGGGCCCCAGAATCCTTCTAACCCTGAAGACGACGACAAAAACGATGATACTGGAAGATTACAACTACGTCCTTATAGTCAGCAATCTAAAGACATCATTAAAAACATGGGCTATGACTTCAGAACTGGCCTCAATAGTGGAAAAGGAAGAAAAATGCCAGTTCGTATCCCTCCTCTGAAATATGGGAGGACGAAATGCGGTTTGGGCTATACTACACCTACTCCTTTTATCAATATTGTTCATGAAGATCCCGAATCTGACGAAGATAAGAGATCTGATTCTTCTAGTACTACCTCTTGGGACTCCGATACGAGTATCGGTGATTTCTACTGCAACATTCTGTCTTCCAACATGGTCTCCATTGATCGTTCTGAAGAAAGTGATGAAGACGAAGAAGATTTTGAAATCTCACCTGAATCAGAATAATGGGCCCAAAGGTTAGATAATCAATGGGAGTTCCGCTTCGAGCAAAAAGAACCTCCGACTGAAGATAAACTTGTTCAAATAGATGTTGGTGAAGAAGGATCTCCCAAACCAATATTCATCAGTGAAAGTCTTTCAGAAACTGATAAGCAAGACATGATCAAACTCATTCGTGAATACATCGATGTCTTCGCTTGGAGTTATGAAGATATGCCAGGACTTGATCCACAAATCGCAACTCATAAGCTTAATATCTTGTCGAATGCTAAACCGGTCAAACAACAACAGCGACAATTTCGTCCAGACATTATGGATGCAATTTAAGCTGAAGTCAATAAACTCATGGCCTCTTGGTTCATTAGAGAGGAACAACATCCCGATTGGGTGGCTAACATAGTTCATGTTCTTAAAAAGACTGGCAAGATCAGAGTTTGCATAGACTTCCGCGATCTCAATGCGACATGTCCTAAAGATGAATTCCCTCTACCAATCACTGATGTTATGATCGATAATACCTGTGGGTTTGAACGGATGTTATTCATGGACGGGTATTCTGGGTACAATCAGATTAAAATGTTTCCAGATGACGAGAAACACACTTCTTTCAGAACGCCGATCGGTACATACTGTTATACAGTGATGCCATTCGGTCTCAAGAATGCAGGAGCAACTTATCAACGAGCCATGAGCACTACATTCCGTGAACATTTACGGAAAACAGTCGAATGCTATGTTGATGATATTGCAGTCAAAAGTCGACAAAAGGAGGATCATATCCAAGATTTGAAGACTATATTTGATCTAATGTGTAAGCATCAATTAAAGATGAACCCTACTAAGTCCTTCTTAGGCGTCTCTAGTGGTAAATTTCTCGGCTTCGTCAATACCTCTAAAGGTATACACGTGGATCCCGAGAAGATCAAAGCCATCCAAGAGATGCGTCCTCCACGCACCTTAAAAGAGCTACGAGGATTTCAAGGAAGGATCGCTTATATCAGGAGATTCATCTCTAATCTTTCAGGACGCTGCAGACCATTCAATAAACTCGTGAAGAAAGGTGTTTCTTTCGTCTGGAATGACGAATGTCAGAAAGCATTCGATGATATAAAACAATATCTGATGAGCCCTCCAGTATTGGTACCTCCCGTCTCAGGAATTCCATTCCTCTTGTATACCCGAGCAATGAGTCATTCATTGGGTGCATTGCTTGCTCAAAAGAATAAGAATGGTCATGAACAAGCCATTTACTATCTCAGTCTTACTATGACTGGAGCTGAACCTCGATATTTACCGGTTGAAAAAGAATGTCTAGCCTTGATGTTCGCTGTCCAAAAGACACGTCATTATATCATTGGTCAGACTATTCATGTCATTTCCAGGATCAATCCTATACGGGTCATGATGAAGAAACCTAGTGTTTTGAATTCTCGATTGGCTAATTGGGGAATCCTACTTGCTCAATATGATATGCATTATATTCCTCAGAAGTCAGTCAAAGAACAAGCTTTAGCTGATTTTCTGGCTGCTCATTCAATTCCAGAAAATTCAAAACTTTATGATGAAATCCCAGATGAAGTTCTAGATTCAAACCAAATTGCTGAAAAAGATCCTACTTGGCGTCTATTCTTTGATGGAGCTTCAAGAATTGGTCCTAATGGAGACATTGTCGCTGGAGTTGGAATTGTTCTTGTGTCGCCAGAAGGTCTTGCTATCCAACGAGCTTATTCTCTTGATCAACCATGTTCAAACAATGTAGCTGTGTACAATGCATTACTCATTGGTCTTCAACTCGCTAAACATTTGAATATTCAACATCTGGAGGCGTACGGAGACTCTAAACTCATTGTCAATCAGATAAGGGGCACTTATGAAGTTCGCCATCAAGATCTGGTTCCTTATCATAGATCGGTTATATCTATGGCTTCTTCGTTTGAAGAGTTCTTCATTGAACATGTTAGGCGAGCATGTAACACCGAAGCTGATGCTCTTGCTAATCTTGCGACAGTGTTAGCTATTCCAATCAGACGACAACAGATGGTTGTTGTCCGCAATCGAGAATTATTTCATCTCGAAAATAACCTGACTCTAGGACTTCCAATTGACATTGAAGAATCAATATCTCATAACGTCAACACAACAAGAGGATTTGGATTTAGTCGTAAATCTTTATCATCTTCATCTGATTCTAGCATGGAATTCATCTTCAGTAATTCAGCTGAGACTCAAAATACGGATAAGGATTGGAGACTTCCTTTCTTAGACTTCGTACTATATGATATTCTTCCAGACAATCCGAATGAAGCAGCATCTATTAGACGACGGTCACTCAGATTCTATTACAATCATACTACAAAGACCTTATATCGTCGAGCTTATGACGGTCTACTTCTTCGATGTGTTGCCGGTGATGAGGCTCAGCAGATCATTCGTGAAGCACATGATGGAATTTGTGGAGCACATCAGCCAGGCCCAAAACTTCAGGACCGTATTCGACGTATGGGTTATTATTGGCCCACTATGGTATCAGATGCCATCGAATATGCAAAGAAATGTAAAGCTTGTCAAATCCATGCAGATTTTATTCATCAACCCTCAAAATTTCTACATCCGACGGCAGCATCATGGCCCTTCGAAGCTTGGGGCATGGACATTATTGGCCCGATCAATCCGCCGTCATCCAAAGGTCATCGGTTTATTCTCGCAATAACCGATTACTTCTCCAAATGGGCCGAAGCTATTCCTTTATCTGAAGTTAAGACGTCCAATGTCATCAGCTTTATTAAGCATCATGTCATCTACAGATTTGGTGTTCCTCGACGCATTATTTATGATAACGGACCACAGTTCGTCAGTCAGAAGTTTACTCGATTCTGTGACGATCACCGGATTAATAATATGGCTTCTACCGCGTATAATCCGGCAGCTAACGGATTAGCAGAAGCTTTCAACAAGACCATCATCAAACTCCTAAAGAAGTTTGTCTCTACTAACAAACGTAATTGGAGTGAGAAGCTCGGTGAATGCTTGTGGGCTTACCGTACTACAGTTCGTAATGCTACTAAATGTACACCCTTCTCTCTGGTGTATGGTTGCGAAGCTGTTCTTCCATTAGAGATTCAAATTCCTTCTTTAAGGATAGCAATCGCTAATGAACTCACTGCCGAGAATAATGATCGTCTTCGACTTCAGGAATTAGAAGCTCTGGATGAAAAGCGATTATCTGCTCAACAGAATATTGAATTCTATCAAGCTAGAATCTCAAGAGCTTTTAATAAGAAAGTCAGAGTTCGAGCGTATCAAAAAGGAGAACTTGTTCTAACAGTCAGACGTCCTATGACTATGACTCATATGAGCAAGGGCAAATTTGACACAAAATGGGAAGGTCCCTATATCGTGAGTAGAATTTTCTCAAATCGAGCTTATCAACTCTCAGAATTGGATGGTCGAAAAGTTTTGATGCCTATTAATGGCAAATTCCTTAAAAAGTATTATGTATAAATGTAAATGCTTGTAAATCATCAGACAAGTTCATGTTTAGAAATAAAATTTTTATTTTATTTTAATCACGAATGATAGTACATGATATTAAGGAAGATCACTATCATCCTTCTTTACATTTGGACGCGGGCTACTGCCGTCCTTCTCGAAAATACGGTCAGCAAAAGAGCCGAGAACCTCCTTGCTGGAACCCACGAGAAATTTGCAAGCGGCTATCCTCATGGCTTCTTCTTCTTCAGTCCTTCCTGGTTCGAGCAGGAAGCCCAGAATGTCCCTTGGTGGCTTGGGTGCAGACGAACCTTCGCCTGCTTCTGTCTTCTTCGATTGAACTGGATCAGCAGGGCGTTCTTCAGTGCCTTTCTGAACCTTCAGGGTGATTCCAGCTTTCTTGGATGCTTCTTCAGACGACATTTTTATGTTTGAGAGTAGAAGTGTTCGTTCTTATCAGATTTCTGCTATATTTATAGGCAGAAGTTCCTCAAATAATGAAGCGTCACATTCATCCGACGATTCACACATTCATTAATGCTTGACGGTTCATCCGTTCATTTATTACATTCATCCGACGGTTCATTCGTTCATTTATTACATCCATCTGACGATTCGTCCGTTCATAATCTTCTATCAATCTATCAAAAAGAAGGGATTCGTTACTTATCACGTTTTCATAACTTCTGGATAAATGCCGAATCTACTTGCTCATTTGTCATTTTCTATTTTTGACCTCTGTATAGAAATCAATCTATTTTCTTTTGAGTTTCTACATATTATCATGTCCATATTACCTCTGATAATATTATGTACTCTAAATCAGAAAAGAAGATTTCATTATCTATCATGTCCACAATTCATAAAAATAAATATAAATCATTGAGCATAGAAGAATTATCATTTCCACTCTCATTTCATCATAAAAAGTCTATTACATTTTCTTAGACTTTCTTACAAATCATAATGGAAATCTATTACAATTTTGGATTTTCATTCTATGTACACAACAATAATCTAATGGAGATCTATTTCTTCTTTGATCTTCTTTGGCGGGTTCGTTGTTGGTGGCAATTCCTGATTGTCCAGCAGGAATCAAACTCTGGTCTTATCTCTCAGACGAGAGGAGAACCACAGAGTAGGGCAGCACGAAAACGTGTTGCTGCCAACACAATTGGTGGATTAGGAGCGACCTCTCAAAGGAGATAGGAATGTATCCCACATTGGGATACAATTCCTAGTTCTGCCCTGAAAGGAACTCTACTACCCGATTTCTCGGGGTAGAGCTAACTCCACCGTCCAACTCTCCGTGTATAAAGGCTCTTCCTACCATCTGAGGAAGACCCTTCTATCCCACGAAGAGTTCTGAGTTGTCTGATTTACGCGTCAAAAGCGTATGAGCTCCCTGATGTAGGTGTCAGAAAAATACTCTCCACAGCATCCAAATCACCAATGCCAGTTCTGAAGAAAATTTTCAGCCGAGCTTCTGCAGAAAACAGCAAGGAAAAAGAGATTAAATCAACAGAAATCATTAAGCGTGCATTTGTCAAACAGAGACAGGCGCGCACTGTTCAGTCAGAAACAAAAGCCCATCTTTAACAGTAAAAAAAAATGGTATGCGTACCATACTGGACTTACCATCGAGTTTGGTGCTAAGGATTGGCAAACCAATGTCTGATATAGTGCACAGAAATCGAACATTAGAAAGCATTGCTTTTTTGTTTGAGAATGAAATCTCACAAAAAAATCATTCTCAGAAAAGAAGAAGAAGAATAAGAAGATGAGTATGCATGAAACTCACCTATCTATTTAAAGGACAAAGTGCAGGCCTATTCTTGGAAAAGATCCGAGTAAAAAGCGCTCATAAACCATGGAATGAGTGTCACGTATGCTTTGGAAAATAGCACAATATTTGAAACATTCAAAGAGTGCCACTTAATATTCTTCATTAGTGTACGCTGTTCAGAGTAAAACTAGTTTTCAGCACAAAAGTTGTACTACATTTTTCAAAGCAGGTACTGATGACCTTACATAGGAAAAGAAGTACAACATTTTTCAAAAAGAAAACAGAAGCATAAAAGACACGCTCTATTTTGTGAAGCGACTGAGCTTGGCGCCCAATTCCTCTACACTAGTGACTCCCATACGATGTAACAGAACATTGAGCGTTTCACGCTGCTCTGCAAGGCTGCGCCCATTGGAAGAAGACGAGCCGTCCAGACCAAAGTGGCTCAGGAAGTTCTTGGCTAGTTGTGTAGGGTCATCTTTGAACTCGAAAACTAAAGGCTCCGGTTCCTTACCCCCGAGAGTAGGGTCGCCATGTGCACAGAAACCCAACTTTCTTGCTTCTTCTTCAGCTTCTTCCTTCGGAGTCATGTTGACGTAAGATGAATATCAAAGCTGAATTTTCTCCCCGTTTATATAAAAGAGCTCGCCGGCGGTTCATATTCCACCATAAATTGGATTCAATCAGTCTCGAAAACTGAAGAGTCATCATGACATTTAATAAGTTCATTTGGATATTTTCAAAGTATTTCGAAATTTTGAAGTCTTTTCAACTTTCGAAAACTTTGAAGGGGGTTTTGTAGGCCTTAAAAATGAAGGTCACGCTGAGTTGATCGGAACTGGGTCCGAAAGTCACGCTGAGTTGATCAGGACAATATTAAAAAATCACGCTGGGAGACAACTCATCATTTGTCAGAGTGTCATTATGACTGACAGCACGACAGTCGAAGAATGTCTTCTCGTATGCCACGTATGTACGAAACTCGAGAGATCACAGCCGACTATTGCGTGACTTTTGAAATCTTCTTCAGCAAGACTCAGCCTTCACCAAGTTGGCGTACCAAAAGAGCTTCTTGTCATTTAATGCGACTGACAAAGCAATCACTGTCAGAGATTTTGTGTCAGTCGAGGTACGTCGAATCAAGACAGCTGGCAGTTCTGCCTCAATCTTGCGTATATTTTGAGCCTTCTGGCTCAAGTCTGCGTGTATTTTGAACTTATATGTTCCTTCCTCAAGTCTGCGTGTATTTTGAGCTTTTTACCTCAAGCTTGCGTGGATTCTGAAGTTTCATGCCCCACATCTGCGTGGATTTGAAGCTTTCTGCCGCAAGTCTGCGTGGATTGTGAAGCTTTTTGCCCCAAGTCTGCGTGGATTTCGAAGCTTCTTGCCCCAAGTTTGCGTGGATTTTGAAGCTTTCTTACCCAAGTCTGCGTGGATTTCGTCTTCAACAAGTCTGCGTGGATTTCATCAAATTGGAGTACGTGGCAGCCATGCCACTGATCTCTCGCCTGCGTGTCCTGTAACTTGCACACGACTCATGTATGATTGCCATGTGTCCAACAGTTACAGGCCACGTCCAGTAACTACTCACAACCTTGCGTATGTTAAATCCTGCATGATTTTCAACTAGGCATAGGTTGTGAAGACAGTTATCCTTTCAGTTATTTTTGACTCTATAAATAGAGTTCTTTTTCTCATTCATTGTACAGATACATAGTTATCTAACTTACTGTCAAAATTTTGAGAGCTTTTCTTCTTCGTATAGTCCAAGGGATAAAGCGATCGTCTTCTAGATCGGATTTCTACAGTTGTAATTTTCCCAGATACACAATAAATAAAGTGAATTTATTTATGGAAAACAGTCGCCTTTGATTGAATTTTGACAATCGGATCACCATCGGCCCTATGACGGGTTTTAGCTCTTGGCTGGACCTTGGGAGTCGGATGACCATCGGTTCCGACTGTATAACTGGGGCGGGAGAACCAGACACCTCTTTATGCAAAGTTGCGACAAGGGGTGCGGCTTTGCCCGGTTTACGGGCCTGGAGATGAATTCTCAAGGGTTCCTCTGGCCCTGTAATGGCCTCAAGTTCGTCAGTTATGTGCTTCTTGGATTCTTCATATAGACAAGCCTCCGAAGAATAATAAGACTCAACCTTTTGAAGGGATCGATGTCGGCAAATTCAGTCTTCATGAAGCCGTACTTTCTGACATACTTGAAGCACTGGTGGAGTGTGGATGGCACGATCATATAGCCATGTTTCTAGGGATGCCCCAAGAGGATATTGTAGGACGTATCTGCATCTACGACGTAGCAGGTAACCTCTGTCCTCAGGTCGCCGATCTGATATTTCAATCGGATCTTTTCTAAGGGATAGCTCCTTCCCGAGTTGAAACTACTAATGGCAGTGTTGGTCGTCGCTAGCCGGTGCATAAGGATGCCGAGGACTTGAAGCAAGCTTTTTGGGATGATGCTTATCGACGAGCCAGGATCGATGTGCATCCGATCGACCTTGATGTCGCCTATGTATCCAGTATAGTACAAGGGGCGATCATGCAAGTTGGTCTTGATCAACATGTCATGTGGGGTGAATACGATGTTGGGCATTGCGTCTGCACAATTGCTGTCCTGGAGATCTGCTGACGAGTCTTCCCCTGTAGGTTTGACCTGGGCTAAATAGGCGTCAGCATTCTGGAGAGCTTCGCTCAATGCGACACGAAGATCCTTGGAGAGCCTTAGGAGATTGTATAACGACAACTTTGTCGGCGTATTAGCCAGTTGTGCTAATATGTCAAAGTTGTAAGGTCTCTCCAATCCCTGAGCTGCATCCTTATGGAGTGGCCTGTCAAAGCGGGTTTCTTTCGGCTTAGACCTGTCCGCCGATGGAGGCTGAGATGGCCCCGAAACATCAGTGGCAGCCAGCGTTACTGGCTGAGGGTCTTCGACTGAACTACCCATAGTGGGCTGGACTTGTGCTCCAGACCGGGTAACAACGACCGCCGCCTTCCCAGCTTCGGTTAAAATTGTATGGCAATTTCTGGACTTCTTGTCCTTCTTTTTGTTGGTTGGAGATGACACCGCCTGGGTAAGTTCGGGCACTAAGTCTGGGTGCACCCACATGACCTCTTCTCGTGATGTGGTGAGAGGTACCAAGCCAGTCGTCTGATCCCAGACGGAGGGAAGATTAGTAACCTCCATCATTGTCCGGAGGACAGGTATTACCCCGTCTTGAGTATTTGTTGGGGGGAAGTCACCGAACTGGATTGAAACCATGTTTGCCGCTATAGTAACCTCTTCAAAATCTAGGGATAGAGCTTTGGAGTCTATAAGACTCTGGATGTACCGCTTTAGTTGAAAGCAGTCATGAATGGAATGATGAACATAGCCGTGGAAGTGGCAATATTTTGGGTCTTCCACTCCGCTGCTCGAAGCTCGCGCCTTGGTAGGAGGAGTTGGATCCTGTCCCCTTGTAAGAGCATGTCGAAGGTAGGCTTGACATGACTATCTTCGAATGAGTAATTCACCTTGGGCCACTGAGCTTCTGATGCTTTTGTTCAGGCTTCTTGGTCGTACCAACGACCATGGCCTGTTTGCCTTTATTGTCCCGGTTATTGGAGGTACCGCTAGTGTTGTTGTTATTGGAGGTGTTACCAGGATGTTTACCTTTGTCCCCTCCATCCGAGATGTGTAATCCCAGCTAACGAGCCTTCTTTAACTTTGCCTCCGCATTGGTGGCGCTTATGATGAAGGTTGTCCAATCCCTAAACTGATCTTCGCCCATCCAAAGGCTTATTGCGGGAAGCAACTTCTTCGGGAAGATTTCAATCAAGGAGCTTTCGGGATTGCCTTGGGGCAATCTCATTGCGGTTTGGCGGAACCGCTCGATATAGTTCCTTGTTACCTCCCTCTCCCCCTGAGCGACGTCTATGAAAGACGACATTGTCACATTGTGCCCCACTTCGTAGAATCTCTCTAGGAACATGCGCTTGAAGCCTTCAAAAGAATGGATGCAGTTGTCCGGAAGGTTACGGTACCAGTCGAACGCGATCCCCAATAATGTTCCGCTGAATAATCGTATGAGGATGACATCGTTATGCGGCAAGTGGTCTGTTGTGACCTCAAAATACGTCATATACCGACTAGCAGAGGTCTTCCCATCTTACGAATCGATATGAAACAGCTTATACTGTGGCGGAAAAGGAACGTCTCTCTATGTAACAGAATATGGTTGCCCTTTTATGAGGTCCCGGGAGGAGTCTCGGGCATTGAACATTGCTCGAAGCTCCTGGACTTCCCTCCTTACATTCCTGGCTTCGTCTGCAGCTGAAGGAACGGATGCTCCTAGTGGATTATCACCCAAAGAAGGAGCGGTCGTGTTAGAGTCCGCATTGACTGCGGGTCCCAAGCTTGTTTGTCCAGTCGTCCTTGCCGGTTGAGTCGGCAAGGCAAGCTTTGATTTCGTCTACTGACTTGGCCAGGGATAGGAGCATGGCTTCAAGTACTTCTAGATATTGTCGATCAGTAGGCCCTCCATGATCATCGTCGTCCATAAAGACTGTCCGCACGTGGGTGGACACGGAAGGAACCATAGAAGAGGTGCTCTCCGTGTCGTACCCTCGTACCGAGAAATTGTCGAAGAATGTCGGAATGTCCTCCTCTTCGGATTCAGAAGAGGTGCCACCCCCTGCGCAGGAAGCTGCATTGTCTTGGCGAAGGCGGTCATCCTCGGGGACGTCCAAGTTTGTTACATAATTCCAGTGGATCGCTACCCCCTGTGTATGCTCTTGGAACACCGGGTTGTCGCATACATTGAGGGGACTGCTACCTCCAGCTTCATCTACCCCCAGGGATGTCGAGGGTGCACCCCCGAGTGTTGGAAGCTTCTTTCTGGATCGAGTGCCTAGGTAGACACCCCTTGTTGCTGTTGGCAACAATCCTCCATACGAGAGTTTCCTTGCAGTACTTGCTGATATTGCCGGAATGGAAGAGCTTGTCTTCCTTCCTTTCTTGCCTGGAAGAACCATCCGAATTGAATTACAGAAGGCGAAAGGAAATTTCTCGTCTCCCGAAATTTGTACCTGTTCCTCAAGTGATTATCAGATAGGTGTTGTCTGGTGTAGTCGTTGGAAAACGGACTACCAATCATCAGGTGCTGCCGACTTGTCACAGCAGTAGTTGTTGATGACCTGGGTGCAACGACGTCCCAAAAAGGGCTCATCACATGCCAAGGTTGCTTCTTTCTCCTTGCGTTTGTGAGTAATCACCTCTCGCAAGTCGATAGCAGACTGATCTACCTTTGCATCCAATTTGTGGACTCGGGTATCCCGAGCACACGGGTGCGCAGGTATCATGTTTGCTTCCTGATCCAAGGCTAGTAAAAGCACTTGCTCTCGATCGTTGAAGGGAGACTTTTGAGGCCCATTCTGTCCATTAGCCCTGGGGGACTAGACGTGGGTTGTTCTGTACAACTTTCCATCAGGAGCCCGTATAATAATTAACGGTGCCCGCTGACGGTCAGCAACTTGGATAGTTGACTGGGCTTGTTGGGCCCGCGCTACCCTAGACTTATTCAATTTAGCACCTAAAGGCGCATAGTTAGAAGAGTCCATATTAGAATATTCTATATTCTCGATAGGCCGCATGATTTGTAAATATTTATCAATAACGTTTTATTTTAACTAGTAAAATATAGTTTTTAAGTATTATAAATAGTTTTCCAAAAATTGTCTGTGGCCAGGATTGACTGCCGTATGGGCCATCTGCCTGCGGCCAGAATTGTCTTCTGCATGTGTCCATCTGCCTGCGGCCAGAGTTGGCTGCCACATGGGCCCTCTATCTGCAGCCAAAATTGACTACCGTATGGGCCATCTGCTTGCGGCTAGAGTTGGCTGCCGCATGGGCCATCCGCCTGCGGCCAGATTTGGCTGCCACATATGCTGACTACTCATCTCTCTTATGCGGCCCCTTCCTCGTCCGTATGGATTTCCCTTGTGCCCCTAAAAACTCAGCATCGTAGTGTTTTCCTTTGCTGGATTCGGGAATGGTGGGGTTCTTCGCGGTCAAAAGCAAGGTCGTAGAAGAGCTTTGATCACCGTCTTGGGCTGCAGAAGGAGCTTCTTCGAGAACCTGGTCAGGAAAAACAGTTTTACGCTTCGACGTCCTACGGGTTCACTTTGGGTTGGCTCGCTTCTGTGACGGGCTGGCGCTCCCTTCAGAGAACATTTCTTTGAATTCATTGGTCAAAATAAACCACGAGCATTTGCTGCATAGAGCCGAGCTTGGATTCGTCAGATTACGTCACCAACTTCTCATCAGAGGAGAAGGAAGTCCCCAGCAGAGTCGCCATCGTGTTTGCCATTAAATATCAAGAACAAAAATTACAGAGGAATTGAACGTGATTGCAAAATCGCTTGTACAAGAGAAAGCCTATAAAGAAATCCTAGGAAACAATCTAAGTACAATTATTTAGTTTTTGATTCTGGGGGATGACGAGAGAGGCTCGGGAAAGTGTAACAACTCTGCTTTACTCCTTGGACTATCTGACACGATCCTTGCTCTTGAAGAAATTCTCCTTTGTAGGTTGCCAGCCTTTTGCATGGGTATGGTACCCTGCTATTTATTGTGATGGATATCTTGAGCCGCATAGATGGTCACGTGACCACGTGGCTACAACAGCACACAAAGACCCACTCTTTGACCATCAGCTAGTGATTTGTTGAAATTTTGTTGCAGCAAATCTGGGTGGTTGAGACTTGGTCAGCCTGCCACGTGTCCTATCGCAGGATAAGATCAGTCTGCTCGAGTCATTTTGAGCCGCATAGGTCTTTTAGTGTTCGCCCATGCTGGGTCGCATAAGACTCATGCGACTTAAGTCGCAGTCTCCCTTAGTCCGCATGTAGCTTGGGGACTTTTGGGCCGCATAGATTCTATATTCTGGGCTGCATAAAGCTCATGCGGCTCAGATCGTAGTCACCCTTGGCCGTATGAAGCACATAGATTGAGCCGCATAAGGTTCATGCGGCTCGGGTCGTAGTCCTTCTGGCCGCACGGCGATGTCCAGGCATGTGGACCCTGTGTCATGTCTTATTTTCTTTTTGTCAGAATGTCAGCTGTCAGTTTTGACAGAGTTTGTCAGCTTTATCGGAAGGGCTGATCAGCCTGGCCGCATAAGTAATTCTTCCTTCTGTGGCTTAAATCAGTCTGGTTGCTTTTTAATATATAATCTGAGATGGTGAAGATGGGCCGCAAGGGGCATGTCGAGTCTGTCATGCGGCTCTTCCTTATGCAGACCAATTTGGCCCAAAGTAATCATACGGTCAGTTGTGATCTGCATGAACCCTATATTTTCCATGCTTCTACAGGGATACGAGAAAATTGATGGATGTCGCAATAAGTGTATGTTTTACTACAAAGATGACAAGGATGAAGATGCGTGCAAATTTTGTGGTACTGATCGCTACACGGCAACAAGTTCAAGTAGGACTCCCGATGTAAGGAAGCCTACCGACTCGATGTACTACTTTTCGTTGATGTCGCGGTTGCAGAGGTTGTTTATGGTGAAGGAGACTGCAGAAAATATTAGTTGGCACAGATAGGAACAGATCAAAGGAGTGTTGGATCACGCATCTGATGGAGAAGCATGGAAGCACTTTGATCGAGAGTATCCAAATTTTGCTTCGGATCCGCGTAATGTCAGATTGGGTCTCTCCTCTGACGGTTTTACTCGATTCGAACTTTCGGGGTCCCAATATTCGTGTTGGCCTGTGATCGTCACTCAGTACAATCTATCGCCTTGGATGTGCATGAAGACTCTGTATATATTTCTCATCGGTATTATCCCAGGTTTGAACAATCCGAAGAGGAACATCGATGTGTATTTACAGCCATTGATTGATGAGTTGAATCAGCTGTGGAAAGTAGGTGCCAACACCTACGATGTTTCTAGAAAGCAAAATTTTTAGATGAGGGCCACACTGATGTGGACCATCAACGACTTTTCGGCCTATAGAATATTATCTGGATGGAGCACTCATGGTCGCCTCTCATGTCCGTATTGTATGGACTGCACGAAGGCTTTCCGTATGAAATACGGAGAAAAATCGTGCTTCTTCCATTATCATCGACAGTTCCTGTCGAAGGATCATCCGTTCCGGAGGAACAGAAATACTTTTCATGCCGGCATTGCAGAGAAGGCCAATCCACCGCCAAGGTGGACCGGAGACACGATACGGAAGGAGGTCAAGGATTTTTCAAGTGCTATCGAAGTGCCTACAAGGGATACAAGTGTGATGAATTTGGTCGTACTCATAATTGGACGAAAAGAAGTATATTCTGGGACCTACCATATTGGAGCACCAATCTGATCAGACATAACCTTGATGTCATGCATATCGAGAAGAATGTGTTTGACAACATAATTAATACTATGATGGACGTAAAGGAAAAGACGAAAAACAATTCCAAGGCCAGGTTGGACTTGGAAGATATATGCAGACGTCCTGCATTGCATTTGATAAAGGAAGGCAATGGGAAGTATAAACAGCCTAAGGCAATTTTTCCACTAGACAGGGAGGATAAAGGGAGACTTTGTAGGTGGATTCAGGGCCTAAAATTTATTAATGGATACGTATCGAATTTAAGAAGATGCGTTGACCCGAAGGAGAACAAACTGACGGGTATGAAGAGCCACGACTGTCACGTATTTATGGAGAGGTTAATTCTGATCGCATTTCAGGAATTATTACCGTCGGTCATATGGGATCCGTTGACCAAGATGAGCATATTCTTCAGAGATCTTTGTTCTACTAAGTTGCTTATCGATCGTCTAGAAAAGCAAGAGAAGGACATTACAGTAATACTGTGCAAGCTTGAGAGGGTGTTCCCTCCTGGGTTCTTCGACTCCATGGAGCATTTGCCAATTCATCTTTCCTACGAAGCATGTGTTGGAGGGCCCGTCGGTTATCGGTGGATGTACCCGTTTGAACGGTATTTGAACCACCTAAGGAGAAAGGTGAAAAATAAGGCTCGGGTCGAGGGTTCTATTTGTGAAGCCTATGTTCTCGAGGAGAATACAAACTTCTGCTCGATATATTTCAAGCCACATGTTGCTACTAATAGAACAAGAGCTCCAAGAAATGACGATGGATATCTTGAATCTAATGATGCAATACCGAAAGTCTTTAATGTTTTCGGAAAGCCTTTAGGGAAAATGAAAAAAAGATATCTGAATGACGAGGAACTAAGGGCTACTAAGTTATATATATTACTCAACTGCGACGAGGATGAAGTGGAAAAGCTCGAGGGGTAAGTAATAAACATGTCCATGTTTACGTCATCTATGCATATAGTAGTATCCAATATTATTATTACACTAATTGGTCGATGTGTTATTATTTTCAGTACATTTAATAATGAGGTGAGGTCGAGTAGACAGTACATAACGGATGAAGAACTAGAATAGGAAATAAGACATCATTTTCCTTTATGGTTGAGTACATATACAAGATGCTCAGTAATTACTTTTCGTATATGCACTTTGTACAGTAACTAACGAAACACTGAATTTAATTTCTTATATTGTCGTATTTAGGTCGATCGTCCGGACTCAATACTAGAGAATGAGTCTATTAGAACTCTAGCCAAGGGGCCCATTTATTCCGTCAAAATTTAGCCAAGCTATTATGTGAATGGGTTTAGATTCAAGTCAACAAATGCTCCGATCAGAGAGAACTTTCCTGATCTTGATTCGACCAAAAATAATTGTTTGTGTATTCGATCTACAAACTATAAAGATGTCGATCCGGGCAATAATTTCTATGGCATCTTATGGAAGATTGTGGAGTTGACATATAACTACGGCATAGAGCCGGCTAGGATCGTGTTGTTCAGGTGTGATTGGTTTGATCCGATCTAAGATCAAGGTTGGAAAATTGACAAACATGATCTTGTGGATATTAACTACCGGCGTCGATATCAAGGATACGAACCATTTTCCTAGCAAGTCAGGCTCAACTAGTTTACTTCACTACTTATCCTAGACGGGGAACAACTAGGTTGGACAGGTGGACAGTATGCAAGACTAAAGCCAAAAATACCTACGATGTTAACAAAATAGCTTATCAGGAGGACGAGCTACCTCTCGTAACAAATACAGTTGACGTAGAAACAATGGAAGTTCCATATTACACATCTAATCATGTAGAAGAGGTAGAAGTATCCGAAGAGGAAAATGAAGTAGATGAAAGCGAAGATGAGGAGGAAGAGGAAGATGAGGACGCGGAGGACAAAGAATATAAATTTTCAGAAGATGATTGAAAATAAAATAAAATGTAAAATATGTTTAACCACTAATTAATCTCCATGCAACAATGAATCTTTCACATTACACGTCTAATGCTGTCATTTTGTTTAATCCCTAATTAATATCTATGTTTCCATCAATCTATCCAGATGGCACCTATGACCCGAGCACGTCGCTTGAGAGAGACATAGATGGCTGCTGAGGAGGTAGTGGTACCTCCTACTGCTGAGGAGGTAGTGCTTCCTCCTACTGCTGAGGAGGTAGTGGTACCTAAAGCAGAGATAAAGGTCAAGGAAGAATTTTCTCATATTATTAAGGAGAAAGTAATTTCTAAAGCCAAGATAGTTGGGAAGGAGGAGGTGGCACCAGAAGGCAGTTGTACCGAGAGTTCCAGTCATCCAGCTCCTATGGATATTGATCTTGCTGACGTGGATCCTACTTATGCGCAGTGGCTGAGGAGGGAGATCTCTCTGCACCTGTGTAGAGGGTAGAGCCGTATGATATGACTTTTAACCAGATTTGTTTCCTGTAGACTTATTTCTGGGTTAGACTTGGATGTTCTTATAACTCTTAATGTTTCTTATTTTCTAGACATGGTTATTATCTAGACTTAATTGGATGCTATTATCTAGACTTGGTTATTATCTAAAAATTCAACGTAGGGTTGCTCTGGGTCTATTTTTATAAACTGTGATATGTTAAATGCATGGTTATTATCAAGAAATTCAATGAAGGGTTGCTCCGGGTCTATTTTTATAAACTATGATATGTTAAATGCATGGTTATTATCTTGTAGATATCTATTTCTTATCCATCGCTTTATTCCTTATTTCTACCTTAGATCCTGTGATTAAGTTGTACCTTTATATTGTCCTCCTTTTGGAGTGTATATCATTATACAGGTACAGTTATATTGTTGGATGTTGTGACCTAGGACAGCGTTCTACCGCCGACATTGCGGCATAAGCTGGACGTAACCACTTTTCGTGCCCTTATACTGGGTGCAGGTCATGACAGGATCGTACTACCATAGTGGTAGAGGAGTATCCCGTGGAGGTAGAAGTTCCATCGATGGATGGAGTGGTACTCCGTTAGTGGATGACGATGCCGGTACCTCGTCTCCTAGTACTCCAGTATACCAGCCACTCAGATCTTAGTCTGCATCCACGGTACGTGGCAATACTCCTGGGACGGACATTTTCAGGCCTAATCCTATCCCGTCCAGCAGCGTTCCTCCTGCGGACGGTACTATAGAGACGGAGGAGCTGGTGGAGGAGGTCGCACCTACGCCGTCTCCATATGATCCGAGTGATCCCCCATGCGCCCCTCCGGACCAGATGAGGATGGAGATTTGGTCCGACGAGCCTACAAAGTAAGTTAATTAGTTAACATTTATATATACTTATATCTATATATTCAAGAATATAATTATTGTTGTGTAGATATCGCCCCCCGTCAGTTCAGAGGGCATTAGGGCTATTTTTGAGGTCCAACTACGGCGGCCCTTGGATCAATTACTCGGATGCCTCAAACGAGAGGAAGGCATTCTGGTTTACCCACTTCAAGGTAACTAAAGTATATTGCTTTTAGTATAAATCATCTTTTAGGCATATTATATAACGAACTAATTTAATTCTTTTAGAAAACATATTTTTATCCACCACACCGGACTGAGACGATCGAGAAGCAATTTTCTGCCGTTGCCGCCAAGTTGATCCAGGATGCGATCGACGACCAGAAGGCTCGAGAACTCTCTGGAAAACCGATCACGTCCAAGTAGTGGACTGCCATGAAGGCTAGATTCGACGCTCCTAGGAATAAGGAACGGTCGGAGAAGGCGAAGGCGGCTAGGACGAGGGCAGGGAAGTGGTGTGGTGGCTCGATTCCCATGACGAAACATTTTTGTCGCCTGGTATATATTTTACTATAATATATTATTTTAATAAAAGTAGGAATAAAATATTTAATTTTAATGACAAACAAATTATTATAACAGATAAAGAGGGGTGAGGACGCCAATATGGTGACCGTCTTCCTGGCCACCCCTTAAAATGATGGAAAGCTCATCAATGATCGGGCCATGCATAGCTATGTAAGTATTACTTTACGTGTCACTAACTTTAGTATAACTTAAGAAATATGTAATATACATCCATAGACGTGGAACAACTAGGTTGGTAGTAAATATTATGCTTATCGAGATGTGCACTTTTATATGAGGAGTATCGTAGGCTAGAGTGTGATATGACTAGTGCATCTACGGAGGGAGGGGCTGGTACTTCCTCGCAGCCCCCTCTGGCTCGGACATTGGATGAGCTCTGGATGACCGTCGTTGGTGGTCTTCAAAGGGTTACGTACTACGGTACAGGATCCTACGGTGTCCTTATGGCGACACAGTCATCCAGGACCCCCTCTGCCAGTGTGTATTTCCCACAGCCCTCACAGGAGTCAGTCTTCCTCTATCGCCAGCTTACTGAGCTGCGTGACAAGCTATACGGAGGATTATGTCGCATCAGATAGATGATACGAACCTCACCGCATGATTTGATATGCTCGAGCGCACCATTAGGGAGACGGGCGAGAGGACGGATCGTGCCATTTAATTGGTACAGGAGAGGGCAGATCTTGCCGTTCATGCGTTGCACGGGTCACAGGTGGCCATTGGCGAGCAGGTTTTGAGGCTGGCGGCTGTTATGGATTCTACCAACTCTAGACTGCTAGCCATGGAGCAGATACTTCTTGGTCGTGCATCGACATCTACACCGACTGTAGCGGTTCCACTGCCTCCTCTTCTTTCTAGTGATGAGTCATCACCGGTGATGTTGACCCCGGTGCAGTATAGGTTCATGATGTCCCAGATACCGGGACTGCCGACTCCTCCTCCTCATCCTGACCAGGCGTAGTAGTCCTTTAGTGGACTTATTCATTTGTTGTGTTGGTGACCTATTGTTGGGTCTTTATGTATTTATTTTATACACTTACTTACAATTTGTGTTATGTTATGTTGAATATTATCGGACACACTTTTTATAGTCGTTTGGTAGTGGATTTCTATCTACCGGCTATTTCCTATCTTTTTGATCGTTAGATTCTATTTATTTGATTATTGGTAGTACATTTTTATCATTTGTCTCTATATTGGTTTACCGGTGTTGAGTGTTCCACCGAAGGGTTCGACGAACCTAGGTAATTCTACGGAGGGTTGCTCCGGGTCTATTTTTTGTAAACTGTCACTCTAAATACAGGTACAATACTTTATAATGTAACTATCATTTATATAAAATGCATACAGCATTCTATTTTTTTTTTCATTTTTTCGGAGTTAGCGACGTTTAGCGACACTTTGCAATGCAAGCATACGTCGCTAAGGTGCACCGAAACATCATAAACCTGAGAATCAAAAATCGCTGAACATTGCATAATGTCGCAAAAATACTAACGTAGACAATATTACAGGTCAACAACTTTAGTCAGGCAACGTCACTATCATCGTCTCTAAGTTCGTATCAATACGTCGCTATGCAAGTATCGGAACATCACTGGATGTCGCCAAACGTCACTAAAATGGTGACATGGCAATCCCAAATTGCCAGATATGGAGTCGCTAAACGTCGCTAAACTTTGCAGTTTACGTCGCTAACAGTTGAAATCTTAGCGACAATTAGCAACGAATTTGTACGTAGCAGATTACCAACTCAATGTCGGTAAACGTCGCTACTTGTGAAAAAATTTAGCGACATTCTGCATCGCAGACTTACACCGCTATAGTGATGAACAACGACGTTTCTCTAGTTAGCGACCATGTTTCACATGACATTGTCAAAATGTCGCTAATTTCGTCACCGATTTATTTTAGCGACGTATTTTTTATGTTTAGCGACGTCATCTGGCGTCGCTATTGTGACATATTTTAGTAGTGATGTAAGTAAGTGTGTGTGTGCACGTATATATATATATATATATATATATATATATATATATATATATATATATATATATATATATATATATATGTATAATTTTGTATAAATATTATTAGTATAAATGTATAAAGATATATGCATGTATAGTATATTAATAATATTTTGAGTAGTTATTTAGTTATATTAATTAATCTTATTATCAAATATTTTATCTAAGTAGTATTACCAAATAATGTTTAATGCATTTTCAATATATTATTTCTAAATATTTTGATTAAGTAAAACTTAGCTTCCTAATATTATAAATATTCTCTTTAATAAATGTTGGTTAGTCTTAGTGATATATTGGTATTGATATTATATTAATAAATATTTTACTCTAATATTTGCTAGTATTTGCTTTAATCAAGACTTAAAGAATAAAGTTGCTACTATTTATAAATATTTTGCTAGTATAAAGCTACTAGGTATCTATTCTAGCTAGTATAGTTATAGTTAGTGATATTTTATAAATAGTTAGTCTATATAGATAGATAGCTAAAAGATAGTTAATGTCATTGTTAGAATCTAACCTATTCTTGCCCAACTCTAGGTGGAGACTTTGAGACACATTGATTTGCAAGGACAAGGCAAATACTTCTATGATTTTGAGTCATTTACTTCATGTCATGGTCGTTCATATTGGACACGTTGTTACACGGCTTGGTCTTATACTCTGGTTCATGATCTTCTACTTGTATCTGGAGGAGAAAAAAATATTACGGATATGTGGCCAAAGCTCAACTTAGGATTCATGTTGATAGTTTATGTAACTCCACATTTCTATTTTCGAGAAATATTTTAGTTTACTAAATAATAATAAGTTCGATTTAAACCATTACGAATAATAATAATTCTTGATTAAATATTTTTGAATAAATATTTCATGATTGCTTTTGGAGGGAGATTTGAATTTTTCGTAAATAACTAATTTTCAAATTTATTTGGAGTGGTCCTCACTCCCTAACAACTTGTAACCACCTCTCTAACAGAATTTGGATTGTTTGTGCAATTAATGAAAAGGGGAAGGGCTGGATTATAAAAATACCAAATGGTGGGGGGCCTATTTGCTTAATTGCCATTGTCCTTTTTATTCGGTCAGGAGAGAGAATCCTTTCACTCTCATTATTTTTTTCTGAACTCTCGAAGAGCTCTCCCTGCTGTCCCCCAATTTCTCAGTGAAGCAAACCCTAGTCCCCAGCGGTGGTGGCGACAGCGAGATGGTGGCGACGGCGAGATTGATGAAGGCAGCGGCGATCTTCTCTTCTCCGGCGAACTAGAAGGCGACGGGACTCATCTTCTTCCTCGCGACGAGTTCTCTCAATGGCTTCGGCTTCTTCTCTTTCGAGTTGGCACGGCCGATCTAGTCGACGGTGAGCTCGATCTACGTCCTTGTTCTAGTCTCGATTGATCGGTGTGATTTGCTTCCTCTGTTGATTCTTTCCAACTTTCCTTGTGTTGAATTCTTTAGTAGGAATCTCGCCGAGATTGAGCGATCGGTTAGATCTCATTGTTCTGAATAGTCGATCATGCTGTGGTAGGTCTTGATCATATTCTTCTTTGTAATTGTTCTATTGTCTTCGTTTTGATCAATTACTGATGCGATCTAGGAGAGGCAACTGTTCGACATCGATCGTTGGACTGATTCTTTCTCCTCGAAGATCCGGCTATGCTCAGTTCATTGTCGAGGACCAAACCGAAATAGGTAATTCATTAGAATTATTCTTCCTTCTTATTTATGTATGATCGGGTGTTTTGGATGATCTCTTTTGTTTGAGGAAATTCATCTCTCACATCCAGTTCGAACTCTGAACTCCTGGGTTTTGTACCCTTTTTGTTTGTCGTAATGTCTGAACAGAGCTAAGATCTTTTCTATGGACATGAATGGACAGTTGTGTCTGTGTTCTGTAGGCGTATCGACCCCAAACCAGACTCATTACCTTCAGGTATTATTCGATATTTAACTGCTGTATATGTTTTACTCTATAACTAGATTTAGTGGGAGTGTATATGGGGGACGGGTGCAGGGACATTCGTAATTGTGTCCAGTTGCAATGGTGTTGAGTTGCCGTGGTGTTTAGTTAGACTTTGGGTTGCCTGAACCGTTCGTGTCATGCCCCGATTCGTAGAGTCATTTATTCATATATTTTATCTCTTGGAATCGATCGTCCTCGCTTGGGCGTGATGTCGTACAAGTCTGGTATTGAACTTGTACAAGGCAAAGATGGTACAAAAGTGATAATCTTCAAAATAGGAACGTATCGCAGTGGCAGAAGCAGACAAATTGAAGTTAGTGAGGACAATCTTTCTCATTGAATAGAAGTACATCACTTCTTTATAGCAGCAGAGATAAAAGGATAACTTGAAGTCACACAGAGATATATAGAACTTTATTCTCTTTATTGATAATTGAAAAAGAGTACAAGACTTGTATTGAAGTACAATACTTACAACCAATCCCACTTTACATTAAAAGCCAACTGAATAATGCTACACAGCTTACATTTGATACTTGAATACATTGGATTACAACTCGATATACCAACTTGGCTTACAACTCACTGGTACAACTGATTACAATGTTCCATACATTATGCCCTTTATAAACAGAAGACATCATCTTGAACAAGGAGAGCTTCTGTATGCCCAACAAATCTTCGATGCCGCAGGACCGATCAAGCAAATCTTCGTGTACAGAACATCCCAAGCACGAGCACCTGCCCACAAAATGTGGGTCAGCACATCATCTATGTACTGGCGAGCAGAATCCAACCCACTCGCCTAAGCCAACATTTAAGTGATCATTTAAGCAAGCATTTATTAGAATGATCTTTCTACTTTGGGGCCTAGCATCAGTTTACAGTTCATGGGCAATCATCATAGTGAAGCATGTAAACATATTCGTAGCAATATTCATGTGGACATATCATTATAGCATTCTTGCTGTTGTCATGCAAAGGCATCATTGAGACATCATTATCATTATCATCTTAAACATGTTACGACAGTTCTCACTTCAAGCATCACTTAGCATGTATGTTATATTTGAGCAATGTTCATAGCAAGGCATCTTTCTAGCATACTGAATTAACATGTTAAGCAGGTTCTCATATTGAAAGACTACGCATAGCATCATTTATTTGGCACGTTAAGCACGCAAGTTTAACCAACACATATATTGAGTATAACGCATTTAAGTGTTTTCTTACTGATAGTCGACTCCCTCGTACCTGCATCAAATACAGGTTAGCAGATATACTTACTCTGCCTGCACAAAACATTCATTAGCATGCATCCTGACTACATGGTCACTGGTGTTTAACCATACGGACGTTGCCATATAGGTCTTCATCGGTAATGCGATGACTCCAGAGAAGGTAGCTAGCCCCAAAGGATGCCTCGCAAAATGTCCTGATCCGCCCCCACCGTGAGGGTACGAGTACGTAACAGCGCCCAGCCTACGCCGAAGTGTCGGCGGTAGAACGCTGTTCTAGGTCATGAACTATAACTAACTAATATAAAATACTCTCCATAGGGAGGCCAACACAGAGGTGCAACTCAATCACAATCTAGAGATAGAATATGGCACGATAAAATAGATAAGAAAATCCTCAACTGAGGTACAATAGAAATGAAATAACAAGTCTTATCATCTCTAAAATATACAACTCTGATAACCAGGACAACAGCTAAACATGAAAAGAAATAGTCTAAGCTATCTATACTATGCAAGGGGTATCATCCTCAGCAGCTGCCTGAACCTTCCCAGGGGTCCAGGTCGCGAGTGTCATCTAGGCAAGCTCCAAAGCAAGGGGTGCAGGGTTCCTCATCATCCTCTGTAAAATTTTCAACAGGTCCAGTCAGTACGGGAGCGAGCACAATACATCTCACGTAGATCATAACAGGTTAGAGAATATAAACATGCAAGAGAGTACGGTAAATGAAACTGAAAGAAAGTACATGATATAAACAGAGAGAGAACTGTAATAGAAATATCTACTATAAGTAGAGAGCTACCATAGACTAGTAATTTAGAGTATAAAGTCGACATGTGAACGGCTGGATTTGCACATGACTATACTAAAGAGGCGCACATGGCTATACTACTTTAGAATTGTTCACATGACTATTTATACTCCCACATACCCCAATCAATACACAAGGATCCAAACAAGTTATGTTACGTACATGATTTTCACATAAAACTCATAAATGGGTGCACATGAAGTATACATGAGAGCTCATACATAAGTGCACATGAAGTTCACATGGGGGGGCCCAATAAATAGGTGCACATGAAATTCACATGAAGGCCTATAAATGAGTGCACATGCAATATAGGTTATACATGAGATACATGGAAAACATGACCGATTCATGATAGCACATGAGAGTACAAAACTATGCATGAACGAGCATGAAGCACATGAGAAACATGAATAACATGAGAGCGAGGAATACATGATGTACACGAAACACATAACCTAATGTATCCGATGCTCCCGAGGGGGATAACATCTCAATGTAGGGATCCATATAGTACCAATCCGTGATAATATCGTGACATCATCAAATAAGGTAAACTAGAGGAGGAATATAATTCTAAGCAAGTTATGAAATGATCAGAGAATGTACTCGCCTCGTATCTGAATGTTTGAAGTAAATATACTGTCCGAGATGAGATACCTGACTCCTAGTTAGAGCAACAAAAGTCAAGATGTATACAGGGGATGATAAATATAATCTACTATGCATCTGCATGCTGTCTAGGTCAAACTAGACCAAAGTCAACTCTCGGTCAACTCTAGTCAACTAGACTGGTCAAACTAGGTCAAGCCTAAGCCAAACAAGTCTTGCTAAGCCTAACCAGCCTATTCTAGCAAGCACACATCACATCACAAGCCTTACAAGTCTATCAACACACAAATCACATGTGTATATACATGCCATATATACATAGGCTATATTATAGGAATCTATATAAGCCAATACAATCTATATTGGTAATACATTGCTTCCACACATTATATACATATATTATTTTAATATAAGCAACATTACATATATATATTACATTATAGGCAATATGCATATGAACTATATATATTACATATTCAACCAACAAATTAGAGATATTATATATATACATATATTCATAGAGAGATAGACATGTGTGTGTGTGTGTGTGTGTGTGTGTGTGTGTGCCAGTGTCACATAGAGTGTGTATGTGTGTGCATGAGTGCTTAGGCATGTGTGTGTAGAGTCTGAAAAACAGGGAGTGTACATTTGAGCAAGGTGTCAAGAGAGTCATGAGAGCAAAGTGTCATGAGAGTATCAAGAGGGTGTAACCTGTGTGAGTGTTATCATGATATAAACTTGTGTGTGTGAGAGGGTATACATGGTGTAAAAACCTGGAAATCAGTGAGGTAAACAACAACATTGAATCAATCAATGAATAGGAGTAATATTAAATCTTCAGTTCTAGGGAAGGAACCTATTCTCAGATTAATAAAGAAGGAAATCATACAATTTTTATACCCATCACAATTTCGAATTCCTTCTAATAGATCAACCATCACAACATCCTTACAATGAATGAACATGGATTACAATTTCCAGTTTTAAAGAACTAAATGACAGTGAATAGGAAATGAATCAATTCTCAGATTTATAATGAGGAAATGGAAACCAATTCTCAGTTTCAGTCACAAGCAAGCTACAGCTCACAGTGTATTGCTATGATTCCTTTAGTCAATGTTAAGAAATTATCTAAGTTTCAATTTTCAAGAATGTGAGAAAATAGGAATGTGAGAAAACAGGAAAATCAGTAATGTGTAACAGGGATATTAAGGATAGTTTCAGTTTTTAGTTTTCCATTCAAAACAGTGCACATTCAAGCCCCTTCTTCATTCTCAGATTTTCTATCAACAAACAGTGTATCAATCTATGTATTCAGTCCAATGCAAACCAAAAGCCCACTATAAATTTCGAGAACTACCTTACTACAATTCATAAATCCTATTGAAACTAACTCAATTAAGCACATAATATCTCAGGAATCATTTCAAAATCATTTCAAATCAGTGAATGGTGTGTAATGCAATCTCATGAATGATTTCAAAATCAGTGAATGGTGTGATTGTGTGTAGCTATACATATAGGGTGTCAAACTCAATTTAGAAACAAGTTTTGTAGTGTAGTTGTGTGTGAATGATATACGGGCTAAGGGAAAGTGTGTGTGTAAATAAAGTTCAATTGGTGGTTAACACAATTTCAATTTTCAGTTGAAGACTTGTGTGATAGGAACTTGTGTGTTCCTGTGTGTATGGGTGATAGAAAAATCTGGTAATTTAACAGTGTATAGCTTAGGAAAAATCTGGAAATTCAACAGTGTATCACAGGTTCATGCTTAGGTGAATGTGTATGTGGTTACATGGGAACAGTGTGTGTTTGTGCAAGCTAACAGTGCCTACACAAGTTCTCAGGAATTCAGTTCAGGTTATATAAAGGAAACTCATGTTCTTTTCATTTACAGGTTCATTTCAGTTCAAACATAAATCGGGTTATCACATATACACATTCATACAATTCAGTTGAAACCCAACCCAGTTTACATATTAGCTACATCTCATCATTCACCATATCACCTATAAAAGTTTAGAAATGTATGCACATTATCAAGTATCAGTTAATAAAATCCCATTAATTTCAGAAAAATCAACAGTGCATAAGTGCATTCAGGAATTGAGAATTTAACAGTTCGATCCCATATCAAAAATCAAATTTGAAACCTAAATCCTATCACAAATCAGTATCTCACATTGTAGGGATGTAGTTACACATGTATAATTAATTTAATATGACAAAATCATCACTTAAACAGTTTTGAAACTGGAATAACTCAGGACATTCAAGGGCTGGACTATGTATCAGTTCTATATAGGAATTCGATAAATCGAACCCAAAATCAATCATAAAAATCACAACTAATGGTTGGTAATCCTACCAGGGTATGTGTACGTGTCGACCTTGGTCAAACGTGTCCATCTAATGGACACAAACGTGTCCAAAACACCAAAACTTACTGTGTCAGAACACAGGCTACAAACAGCCTCGTAGGTAAGTGTCGGGCTAGATGGTGACACGTGTGTCTAACCACGAGTGATGTGGTCGAGTCCTAAGTTAGATTAGGTCCAGGGCTTCGTGTACAACTACCTGAAACGTGTCCAAGTGAGTCGTGTCGAAAGTTGTAGCCGCGTGTCAGTGGCATTTTCATGCGCGTGTGTACCTGTGGTCGAGACAGTGCGGTCGGGATTTCTTCCAAACCGCTCGACGAAATCCTTCTAAATTTTGTGTGTGTCGTGTCATTGATTGCCCGCACGACTCCACAAATTTTGGTGGTGTTACGTGTCGTGTCGTGTCCTGTGTCGAGCCCGTACAGCAGGGGACTGCACGGGCGTAGTGTTGTGTCCCGTGCGTGCGTGTGTGTCCAATTTTGGACACGAAAAGTGTCAGAAACATGCTCAGTAAGACATGAAATAAATAAACACATATAAAACAATATTTCCATTCAATTAGTTTTCAAAAACAACATAGAAATTTCCTTTGTGGCATTTCAACAAACACACGAATACAATCATTGATACGTGTCCGATACGGACACGTAAAGGACACAAAACCTAGCAAAACCTATTCCTACAGAGAGAGGACACCTAGGTCTTCCTATCCATACAAATAAATCAAAATTTGGTGGAGGGAATAGGGATTTACCTGTATATGCAATTTGCATGAAAAAGCTTCAAAAAGGGGGGTTTCTCCTTGTTAGACAAACTCTCCAAATTGCCCCAAGGCTGGGGTTATCCTCCATGAACAGCAAGAGGGAGACAATTAGAATCTAATGCAAGTGGTTTGAGTCAAAAAGGAGTTAAAATGGGAAAGTTATGGATTGGGGAAGATGGCTATACCTCTTTCTTCAAAGCTTGAGAGAAAAATAATAAAAGAGGCAAGAACAAATGGAAGAGACATTAAATAGGGGTGTGAAAACCTAGGTTGGCTACCATGGGTGGGCTTGTTGGGGTTTGGGCTTAAGTCATGGGCCTATGGTTCAATTCACAAGTCATTAAATCACAAGTCATTGCATTAAACCATAAGTCATGACTTAATTTCACTAAACCTAATCCCCTCATTCTAAAACCAATCTCTAATGACTAAAATAGGTTAACTCCAGTTAGGCTAGGGTTACCATAGCTAGGGTTAGGTTCTAGGTTAGTCTACAAGTCTCAAACTAGTTAAAGCCTAACTAGGAATTCACCAATTCAATAAATCATCAAATAATTCAATTAAGTCAAAATGACCAAATACCCTCTAGGCTAAAATGTACTAATTAAACATCCAAATTACATGGCTAGGCTCTAGGGCAGACAGTCTCTACAGTTTTACTAGCAATACACCAAAATCACAAGTCATAATTTATATAGTTTTAAAATAATTAAAAATTACCAAAAGTCATATTATTATTTAAATATCATAATTAAATAAATTAAAATACAAATTTTCAAAATTATCCTTATTTTAGAAAACTGGGTGTTACAATCCTACCCACCTTATAGAAATTTCGTCCTTGAAATTAAGATGATCGTACCCCCTTCTAGGTCAAACATAGCCAAGGGTCAATCACTAGTCAATTTTCTCAACATCCCAATACTTGGTTATCAGCTGGTCAACTTCTTAGGATTTTACCCATGCTAGCTACCTAAGTGTTGGTAACCAGAATTTAGCAAAAGAGAAACTCTATAATAGGCTAGCTCTTAACCTTCCAATCCTATCAAGTCACCTATAACCAAATACCCAAAATCTAAGCACACAATCCCAATACCACATATATATAAGCTCAGGAACAACAACCCATTACATATATCCTAAGTATAGCATTTGCAATCTATCTATATATATAAAACTCTCAGTCTTAGGTGAAACTACAACTATACTCAAGGGCAGGCTCTGGTCACTGGGTGCCTCACTGGAAGGGTAAAGGAAAACAATAATAAATCATCAAGGTTGTATGGCATACTAACATCCTATATGTGTAAACTGGTTGGTATTATAGATAAGAGGAGAATTATCTGCAATGGGTTACTATTCTAACACCAATGCTAACTATCACCTCTAGGGTACAGACACTCTACAAGTCACCATATCATTATACTATGAAGGTACTACCTATGAATAAGCTCTACAAAACTAAAATATCCCTACTCCTAAGTCATTTATAACAATCAAAAGGGTATGATGTTTAAAACTTCTCAAGATGCAATCTGTTAATCATATGCGTCTGTCCAAAATCATGTTATCCAGAGTCTTCATCATGCTAGTGAGCAAGGCTACGATAGTCACAGAGTCCTTGACTAAGGTACGTACCTCTAGGTTCATAATATTTAAAATTTTCGTATTGCCGCATGCGACGGCAAAAACCTTAAATTCCCATACCCGAGAAATACATCCAAATATGACTACATGTCCTCACTATGCCAACTAACACGACTATCGAAGATTCTAGATCCCATGATTTAGGTGACCTAGCCCATATGATTTTATTTTTTTATTTTTTGAAGAAAAACAAACATAACAAAAGAACGACATGACAAAATTAATCAATCAGCAAGGAACAGATGGACTCGGATTTCAAGGTAGTTATAAAAGACAATTGCGGGAATAGAATCGAGAAGAACGAAACTTGCAGTAAGATCTCCAATGGTCTGTGCATCCTCGACTGTCCTGACGATAGCTCGTCCTGCTGGTTTTCCCTGGTCTGCTGCTGATGCTGCATGAATCACAGCTGCTGAGAAAAATCAGAAATAACGGGAAAAAGTCTCTGTACAGACAGAGGTGTACCTCCAATGTAACAGAAATGCCAACCTGAGTCGGCACAACAGAAGCTGCGGTCTCGAGGCCCTGATAAACAGGACGAGAGGTGGCCAGCCCCTCGATAGTATTCCCCGGACCGGAGCGATGAGATCGTGTCTTCATATCCATCATGAGGACATCAAAACAAGAAGCAATTTCTGAGAATGAAGCAAAAATTCAAAGGAGGATAGTTTATATTCAAGGGAAGTCAATAAGCAACAATTTAGATAAAAGGAATCTGATTAAGAGTTTTTCCTAATATGATTGAGTACCTCCTAAAATATCCTAATCCTACTGCAGACTGTAGTGATACTTTAGTTCGAATACCACTACATAAACTCGACCTGCATGGGCCACCACTAAAAACGTGTCACAACCCGTACCCACCGTGAGGGTACGAGTACGTAACAGTGCCCAGCCTATGCCGCAGTGTCGGCGGTAGAACACTGTTCTAGGTCATGAACTATAACTAACTAAAATAAAATACTCTCCATAAGGAGGCCAACACAGAGGTGCAACTCAATCACAATCTAGAGATAGAATATGGCACGATAAAATAGATAAGAAAATCCTCAACTGAGGTACAACAGAAATGAAATAACAAGTCTTATCATCTCTAAAATATACAACTCTAATAACCAGGACAACAGCTAAACATGAAAAGAAACAGTTTAAGCTATCTATACTATGCAAGGGGTATCATCCTCAGTAGTTGCCTGAACCTCCCCAGGGGTCCAGGTCGCGAGTGTCATCTAGGCAAGCTCCAAAGCAAGGGGTGCAGGGTTCCTCATCATCCTCTGTAAAATTTTCAACAGGTCCAGTCAGGACGGAAGCGAGCACAATACATCTCACGCAGATCATAACAGGTTAGAGAATATAAACATGCAAGAGAGTACGATACATGAAACTGAAAGAAAGTACATGATATAAACAGAGAGAGAACTGTAATAGAAATATCTACTATAAGTAGAGAGCTACCAGTGACTAGTGATTTAGAGTACAAAGTCAACATGTGAACGGCTGGATTTGCACATAACTATACTAAAGAGGCGCACATGGCTATACTACTTTGGAATTGTTCACATGACTATTTATACTCCCCCATACCCCAATCAATACACAAGGATCCAAACAAGTTATGTTACGTACATGATTTTCACATGAAACCCATAAATGGGTGCACATGAAGTATACATGAGAGCTCATACATGAGTGTATATGAAGTTCACATGGGGGGGCCCAATAAGTGGGTGCACATGAAATTCACATAAAGGCTCATAAATGAGTGCACATGCAATATAGGTTATACATGAGATACATGGGAAATATGACCGATTCATGATAGCACATGAGAGTACACGAGCATGCATGAACGAGCATGAAGCACATGAGAAACATGAATAACATGAGAGCGAGAAATACATGATGTACACGAAACACATGACCTAATGTATCCGATGCTCCCGAGGGGGATAACATCTCAATGTAGGGATCCATATAATACCAATCCGTGATAATATCGTGACAGCATCAAATAAGGTAAACTAGAGCAGGAATATAATTCTAAGCAAGTTATGAAATGATCAGAGAATGTACTCGCCTCGCATCTGAATGTCTGAAGTAAATGTACTGTCCGAGATGAGATACCTGACTCCTAGTTAGAGCAACACAAGTCAAGATGTATACAGGGGATGATAAATATAATCTACTATGCATCTACATGCTGTCTAGGTCAAACTAGACCAAAGTCAACTCTCGGTCAACTCTAGTCAACTAGACTGGTCAAACTAGGTCAAGCCTAAGCCAAACAAGTCTTGCTAAGCCTAACCAGCCTATTCTAGCAAGCACACAGTACATCACAAGCCTTACAAGTCTATCAACACACAAATCACATGTGTATATACATGCCATATATACATAGGCTATATTATAGGAATCTACATAAGCTAATACAATCTATATTGGCAATACATTACTTCCACACATTATATACATATATTATTTTAATATAAGCAATATTACATATATATTACATTATAGGCAATATGCATATGCACTATATATATTACATATTCATCCAACAAATTAGAGATATTATATATATATATACATATATTCATAGAGAGATAGACATGTGTGTGTGTGTGTGTGTGTGTGTGTGTGCCAGTGTCACATAGAGTGTGTATGTGTGTGCATGAGTGCTTAGGCATGTGTGTGTAGAGTCTGAAAAATAGGGAGTGTACATGTGAGCAAGGTGTCAAGAGAGTCATGAGAGCAAAGTGTCATGAGAGTATCAAGAGGGTGTAACCTGTGTGAGTGTTATCATGATATAAACTTGTGTGTGTGAGGGTATACATGGTGTAAAAACCTGGAAATCAGTGAGGTAAACAACAACATTGAATCAATCAATGAATAGGAGTAATATTAAATCTTCAGTTCTAGGGAAGGAATCTATTCTCAGATTAATAAAGAAGGAAATCAGACAATTTTTATACCCATCACAATTTCGAATTCCTTCTAATAGATCAACCATCACAACATGCTTACAATGAATGAACATGGATTACAATTTCCAGTTTTAAAGAACTAAATAACAGTGAATAGGAAATGAATCAATTCTCAGATTTATAATGAGGAAATGGAAACCAATTCTCAGTTTCAGTCACAAGTAAGCTACAGCTCACAGTGTATTGCTATGATTCCTTTAGTCAATGTTAGGAAATTATCTAAGTTTCAGTTTTCAGGAATGTGAGAAAACAGGAATGTGAGAAAACAGGAAAATCAGTAATGTGTAACATGGATATTAAGGATAGTTTCAGTTTTTAGTTTTCCATTCAAAACAGTGCACATTCAAGCCCCTTCTTCATTCTCAGATTTTCTATCAACAAACAGTGTATCTATCTATGTATTCAGTCCAATGAAAACCAAAAGCCCATAATGAAATTTCGAGAACTACCTTACTACAATTCATAAATCCTATTGAAACTAACTCAATTAAGCACATAATATCTCAGGAATCGTTTCAAAATCATTTCAAATCAGTGAATGGTGTGTAATGCAATCTCAGGAATGATTTCAAAATCAGTGAATGGTGTGATTATGTGTAGCTATACATATAGGGTGTCAAACTCAATTTAGAAACCAGTTTTGTTGTGTAGTTGTGTGTGAATGATATACGGGCTAAGGGAAAGTGTGTGTGTAAATAAAGTTCAATTGGTGGTTAACACAATTTCAGTTTTTAGTTGAAGACTTGTGTGATAGGAACTTGTGTGTTCCTGTGTGTACGGGTGATAGAAAAATCTGGAAATTTAACAGTGTATAGCTTAGGAAAAATCTGGAAATTCAACAGTGTATTACAGGTTCATGCTTAGGTGAATGTGTATGTGGTTATATGGGAACAGTGTGTGTTTGTGCAAGCTAACAGTGCCTACACAAGTTCTCAGGAATTCAGTTCAGGTTATATAAAGGAAACTCAGGTTCTTTTCATTTACAGGTTCATTTCAGTTCAAACACAAGTCGGATTATCACATATACACATTCATACAATTCAGTTGAAACCCAACCCAGTTTACATATTAGCTACATCTTATCATTCACCACATCACCTATAAAAGTTCAGAAATGTATGCACATTATCAAGTATTAGTTAATGAAATCCCATTAATTTCAGAAAAATCAACAGTGCATAAGTGCATTCAGGAATTGAGAATTTAACAGTTCGATCCCATATCAAAAATCAAATTTGAAACCTAAATCCTATCACAAATCAGTATCTCACATTGTAGGGATATAGTTACACATGTATAATTAATTTAATATGACAAAATCATCACTTAAACAGTTTTGAAACTTGAATAACTCAAGACATTCAAGGGCTGGACTATGTATCAGTTCCATATAGGAATTCGATGAATCGAACCCAAAATCAATCATAAAAATCATAACTAATGGTTGGTAATCCTACTAGGGTATGTGTACGTGTCGACCTTGGTCAAACGTGTCCATCTAGTAGACACAAACGTGTCCAAAACACCAAAACTTACTGTGTCAGAACACAGGCTACAGACAGCTTCGTGGGCAAGTGTCGGGCTAGATGGGGACACGTGTGTCTAACCACGAGTGCTGTGGTCGAGTCCTAAGTTAGATTAGGTCTAGGGCTTCATGTCCCACCTGAAATGTGTCCAAGTGAGTCGTGTCGAAAGTTGTAGCCGCGTGTCAGTGGCGTTTTCACGCGCGTGTGTGCCTGTGGTCGAGACAGTGCGGTCGGAATTTCTTCCAAACCGCTCGACGAAACCCTCCCAAATTTTGTGTGTGTCGTGTCAATGATTGCCCGCACGACTCCACAAATTTTTGTGGTGTCACGTGCCGTGTCGTGTCCTGTGTCGAGCCCGTACAGCAGGGGACTGCATGGGCGCAGTGTTGTATCCCGTACGTGCGTGTGTGTCCAATTTTGGACACGAAAAGTGTCAGAAACATGCTCAGTAAGACACGAAATAAATAAACACATATAAAACAATATTTCCATTCAATTAGTTTTCAAAAACAGTATAGAAATTTCCTTTGTGGCATTTCAACAAATATACGAATACAATCATTGATACGTGTCCGATACGGACACGTAAAGGACACGAAACCTAGAAAAACCTATTCCTACAGAGAGAGGACACCTAGGGCTTCCTATTCATGCAAAGAAATCAAATTTTAGTGGAGGGAATAGGGATTTACCTATATATGCAATTTGCATGAAAAAGCTTCAAAAAGGGGGGTTTCTCCTTGTTAGCCAAACTCTCCAAATTGCCCCAAGGCTAGGGTTATCCTCCATAAACAGTAAAAGGGAGACAATTAGAATCTAATGCAACTAGTTTGAGCCAAAAAGGAGTTAAAATGGGAAAGTTATGGATTGGGGAAGATGGCTATACCTCTTTCTTCAAAGCTTGAGAGAAAAATAATAAAAGAGGCAAGAACAAATGGAAGAGGCATTAAATAGGGGTGTAAAACCCTAGGTTGGCTGCCATGGGTGGGCTTGTTGGGGCTTGGGCTTAAGTCATGGGCCTATGGTTCAATTCACAAGTCATTAAATCACAAGTCATTGCATTAAACCATAAGTCATGACTTAATTTCACTAAACCTAATCCCCTCATTCTAAAACCAATCTCTAATGACTAAAATGGGTTAACTCAAGTTAGGCTAGGGTTACCATAGCTAGAGTTAGGTTCTAGGCTAGTCTATAAGTCTCAAACTAGTTAAAGCCTAACTAGGAATTCACCAATTCAATAAATCATCAAATAATTCAATTAAGTCAAAATGACCAAATACCCTCTAGGCTAAAATGTACTAATTAAACATCCTAATCACATGGCTAGGCTCTAGGGCAGACAGACTCTACGATTTTACTAGCAATACACCAAAATCACAAGTCATAATTTATATAGTTTTAAAATGATTAAAAATTACCAAAAATTATATTATTATTTAAATATCATAATTAAATAAATTAAAAAATAAATTTTCAAAATTATCCTCATTTTAGAAAACTGGGTGTTTCACAAAATTCGTGCCCCTACTGGACACCAATGTTTCCTCCTAGGCCGGATCGGTCGCCCTAACGTCCCGGGGTACCGTCCGAGAAAACATATCCCCATCTCTTATGCATAAGTTGTCCTATGACCATGCGAATGCGTGTCTGACTCAATTGTGAACATAAAATGCATGGTGAAATATTGAAGTAAATAAAATAGTGCATCATCATTCATCTCATTCAAGTCATGTTCAATGACTTATTCATTCCCAACATTTCTATCATTTCATCTGGTGATCTCAACGATCCCAAGCCTCATCAATTCTTATTGTTTGTTTCATTGCAACATTTCTCATTACGTTCCTTCTAAGGAGGAACAACAGCATTCTTTCATTTCGAAGGGACCGATAGCATTTCATTCATTTCATAGGAACAATAGCATATTCAACTCTTTTCTCATGTATCATTCACGCATTATCTCATTATTCAAGTGATTCATTCATTTCATCAACATTAAGCATAAGGGACATTATCGATTCATTCTCAGGCATTATGTTACTTTAGCAGTTCGAGTGTGATTCAATCAGCAGTTCAATGTTCATGTGTTATTCATTCAATAATTTCTAGCATATACGTCTCTATCGATTTAGCAACTAAAGTATTGCATCACAATTATTCAACATTCAAGGTAGGAGACATTAGGGACATATTCATAGCATCATGTTATTCCATTTATTAAGCATGCAGGAATAAAGAGGAAGGAGGACAGTTCTACTTGTTTGCATAAAAGGGTCTTCTTATTCTGGTTGCACACATTTCCCCTAAGCGTAGCTCCACCAGCGAGCCACATTCCAACACTTAATCCGTCTAGCCAGCTAAGAGAGACTGTATCAGTCTCAACTCTCTTGATCTCCAATACAAGTCATGGTCCAACATTCTGATCCCATCCAGCAAGCCAACCAATTGCCTCGTACGGAGCGGGGCATTACATAATATACCACTCAGAAAAAGTTTCGTCCTCGAAACTTAAGAAAATAACTCATCTACTAGATTCACTTAATCACAATGAGTTACTCATTCAGCTTCAATTCAATATTCATTTCAGCCCACTCGGTCATTTCAAAATAGCTATCCAACTGTATCATTTTAATCCATCAACGATTCGATCTGTCTATCTCTTTTTCAATTATTTATAACTTTTTATTGATTTACCATCATTTTTCTTATATTTCTATCTTGGTCGCAACATATCACTTCGTTTGGATCCATACACATATTTCAGGCGTCCTTAAAACATATGCATTTCAGCCAAAGTCCGTGCTAGTACGATAAATTCTTCCCATAATGTTATCTCAGTCGCAACCTATCACTTCGGCTGGATCCATACACATATTTTAGGCGTCCCCAAAATATATGTACTTCAGCCAACTTCCATATTAGTGCGATTCGATCAGCTACGATATAACTCTCTTTTCCAAATACGATTTAGCATCCCTTCAATTGACTTATTACTTCATTCACTTTGCCACAATCACTATCTCCCAGGCCACAACACTTAACATCAGGGACAGCTTTCTATCCAAGCATAATATTTTTAGCATTCGGTCAAGGGTCTAACTTAGAGCCAATCATATCAAAAGTTCACAACATGTAATCATATTCCTTCCTAAATTCAACAATATTTCTCACTGAGGCAATTCATCTTTTTTATAAGACACAATCCGACGTCACCCACTATCGATTACCCAAGCCAAGGGTACAATTCTATGCAACAGTCAGGGTTAACCCAGCTACCCGACTATAGATACCTATCCAACATTCCCGTCATGAGCAGTCAATTCCATCTCGTGGAATAATTTACTACTCGATACATACAACTCAAGTCTCATCCCATGATTCTAGTCCCGCTATAGGCCGACACATAATCCTCAAGGATCAAACATCTCTAAGGTTCATATTGAAGCATATACATACAACATATCATTCTTAGGTCGTACTCATCATCATCTCTCGTTCAATGCCACAAGGTCATTCTGTGGTTCACCAACGGCCATCTATTATTCGGTCAAGTCTCAATGGTTAGCTATACCGACAGCTATACATAATCATTCAGGTGACTTCCCTAGAGTGGACGGCTACTAGGGTTATACTAGTTTCTTTTTCTTAGGGCCAACAAGCAACCGACAATTCTAAGGAGCTCTACCCAAATCTATGGGTATCAATTTAGTCTGAATAACTAATCGCCATTGTCGGCTATGCCAACAATTGGTAAGTCCTCAACTGGTCGCTAGGGTCAAGTCTATCTATCCAGGGTCTTCCTCAAGGAAATAATTCCCACAGAGGCTCATTCTAGACTTATCCAACGATCGACTAAGATCGATCTATCAACATTACGGTCAATTTCCAACCCGACATACGATTCTCATCGTTCTAATAATCCATCAAGTAAATTTTCAATTATTCAATTTCTATTTCAAATCCTTTGTACTCACACGAACCCATAAGCCAAGGCTAACTATTCAAGGGTCATCGATTTCGATAGTCTTAACATAACTATGGAATCATACTATTCGGTCTGTATGACGAAGTCATACCACTAAGTCATAAGCCAGCAATCTATATCCCAACCGACAGTCACATATACCGATATTATCCAACACGTTTATAATTTCTCGCTCCCATTCATTTCTCAATCATCAAACTATCTTATGGGCATTCTTAAATCTCGTTCTTTTTTCAGCCATCAAAATCTCATACGAACATTCTTAAAATTCCCTACCTCAAGGGTTGAGTAGTTCATTCCATTAAATCCGACAATTTATGTATCAATTAACCATCCTCTATGCAACACAATTATTCAGGGCTGCTACTTGTTACTTTTCTAATATAATTCAATTCATCAGCATACATGCACATAGGCAATGACTATCCTTTGGTGATCTAGATGGGTTAACATCTATTACACCTTAGGGTCAAGGCACAAATCTCTAATATTTTTTTGGTTTACCGACAATATTTCTAAAACTTTCAGCTATGCAACCAACTTTGTATTAGCCACATTTGATTTGCATCCAACTAATCGAAATCAACATTCAGGTATTCTAAGCCACAACATTCTCTAACTAAATCCATTCACCCATAGCATACTAACGGTCTTACTAGTCTGAGTCGTCATTCGACTAAACAATTTCTAACCAAGCCACCAATTACAATTTTCAACAATCTCGCTACTTAATATAACATCACCGTCAAGGGACACTCGAGTCATCTAGCCACAATACATGACTCCTAGCTAAGTCTCGGTACTACCCAGTACCCATAGATAGTCTCCTTGCTATCCTATAGGAAGGGTCAACATACATCTCGTTCTGAGGTGGTAGAGGCAATATACCACTCAGAAACGAAGCCATCCTTAAACAATCCCACTCAAATCTATTCCGGACATTCGTGATCTACAATGATCATAATACTTAACCAATATCTCGGGGTCTCAATATCACAAGCCAACATTCTTAGGGTCTCAAAAGCACTAGCCAGTACACATGAGTCAACTCACCAGTTCCGTTGAGCTCATCCATCAATTACCCCATTCACAATTTATTTCCAACATCACATGCAATCTCAACTTATTTCAGCATACATAGCTACTTTTCTTCATTCCTACATTCTAAACAGCATTCACAACATAGCATACTATGGCATCGAGTCATTGTTGGGTTATTTGTGTCCAAACCAACAACAATTATTCATTTATGGGCATCACAATGTATATAGACTTATTGTATGGAACATCCAGTGAGCAGCCAATAGGGTCAACAAACTTTCCAACACGAACCACATAGGATGATTGCAGAACAACGACAGCAAAATTGCGGAAGCCATCTTTGATTTAATCTCGAAAACAACGTTGAGTGATCGCGGAAGCAACTTTGGTTAATCGTCGATGCAAATTTGATTTGAAATGAATCAAAGAAGAGACCAAGGATGTAAAGCCGTGCTCTGATACCAATTTGTCACGCCCCGATTCGTAGAGTCATTTATTCACATATTTTATCTCTTGGAATCGATCGTCCTCGCTTGGGCGTGATGCCGTACAAGTCTGGTATTGCACTTGTACAAGGCAGATGGTACATAAGTGATAACCTTCAAAATATGAACACATCGCAGCGGCAGAAGTAGACAAATTGAAGTTAGTGAGGACAATCTTTCTCATTGAATAGAAGTACATCACTTCTTTATAGCAGCAGAGATAAAAGGATAACTTGAAGTCACACAGAGATATATAGAACTTTATTCTCTTTATTGATAATTGAAGAAGAGTACAAGACTTGTATTGAAGTACAATACTTATAACCAATCCCACTTTACATTGAAAATCAACTGAACAATGCTACACAGCTTACATTTGATACTTGGATACATTGGATTACAACTCGATATACCAACTTGGATTACAACTCACTGGTATAACTGATTATAATGTTCCATACATTATGCCATTTATAAATAGAAGACATCATCTTGAACAAGGAGAGCTTCTGTATTCCCAATAAATCTTCGATGCCGCAGGACCGATCAAACAAATCTTCGTATACAGAACATCTCAAGCACGAGCACCTGCCCACAAAACGTGGGTCAGCACATCATCTATGTACTGGCGAACAGAATCCAACCCACTCGCCTAAGCCAACATTTAAGTGATCATTTAAGCAAGCATTTATTAGAATGATCTTTCTACTTTGGGGCCTAGCATCAGTTTACAGTTCATGGGCAATCATCATAGTGAAGCATGTAAACATATTCGTAGCAATATTCATATGGACATATCATTTTAGCATTCTTGGTGTTGTCATGCAAAGGCATCATTGAGGCATCGTTATCATTGTCATTTTAACATGTTACGACAGTTCTCACTTCAAGCATCACTTAGCATGTATGTTATATTTGAGCAATGTTCATAGCAAGGCATCTTTCTAGCATACTGAATTTAACATGTTAAGCAGGTTCTCATATTGAAAGACTACGTATAGCATCATTTATTTGGCACATTAAGCACGCTGGTTTAACCAACACATATATTGAGTATATCACATTTAAGTGATTTCTTACCGATAGCCGACTCCCTCGTACCTGCATCAAATACAGGTTAGCATATATACTTACTCTGCCTGCACAAAACATTCATTAGCATACATCCTGACTACATGGTCACTGGTGTTTAACCATACGGACGTTGCCATATAGGTCTTCATCGGTAATGCGATGACTCGAGAGAAGGTAGCTAGCCCCAAAGGATGCCTCGCAAAACCCGTGCCCCTACTGGCATGCCAATGTTTCCTCCTAGGCCGGATTGGTCGCCCTAACGTCCCGGGGTACCGTCCGAGAAAACATATCCCCATCTCTTATGCATAAGTTGTCCTATGACCATGCGAATGCGTGTCCGACTCAATCGTGAACATAAAATACATGGTGAAATATTGAACTAAAGACAACAGTGCATCATCATTCATCTCATTCAAGTCATGTTCAATGACTTATTCATTCCCAACATTACCATCATTTCATTTGGTGATCCCAACGATCCCAAGCCTCATCAATTCTCATTGTTTGTTTCATTACAACATTTCTCATTACGTTCCTCCTAAGGAGGAACAACAGTATTCATTCATTTCGAAGGTACCTGTAGCATTTCATTCATTTCATAGGAACAATAGCATATTCAACTCATTTCTCATGTATCATTCACGCAGCATCTAATTGTTCAAGTGATTCATTTATTTCAACATCATTAAGCACAAGGGACATTATCGATTCATTCTCAGGCATCATATTACATTAGCAGTTCGAGTGTGATTCAATCAGCAGTTCAATATTCATGTGTTATTCATTCAATGATTTCCAGCATATGCATCTCTATCGATTTAGCAACTAAAGTATTGCATCACAATTATTCAACATTCAAGGTAGGAGACATTAGGGACATATTCATAGCATCACGTTATTCCATTTATTAAGCATGCAGGAATAAGGAGGAAGGAGGACAGTTCCACTTGCCTGCATAAAAGGGTCTTCTTATTCTGGTTGCACACATTCCCCCTAAGCGTAGATCCACTAGCGAGCCATGTTCCAACACTTAATCCGTCTAGCCAGCTAAGAGAGACTGCATCGGTCTCAACTCTCTTGATCTCCAACACAAGTCACGGTCCAACATTCTGATCCCATCTAACAAGCCAACCAAATGCCTCGCGCGGAGCGGGGCATTACAGTTTGTACACAATCTCGAGTTCATATTGGTTTTGTCGTGATCGTGTCCAAGTATGGAAAGGGATGCATTTAGCATGTTGGCTTGAGAGCTGCTTGGAAATTCTGAAGACTCTTTTGTATAAATATTTTCCTTTGGTTATTTTTTTACTGTAAAGGTTGGGCAGACTTTATAAATGATTTTGATTTTTATTGAGTTAATTTGGGGTTCAGAATTTGTAGGACCTTTCTTCTTTCTGTGTTTTTATTCTTGAGTTGTGTACCCATTCTTTTGGCTCTTTTTATATTTTGGATAGATTGGTGAAGGTGTGGTGCTTGGAAGGAGTTTACTTGACAGGGAGCTGGATTGTATTCTTGTGAGATTGGATTTTGTTATGATCTGTTCTTTCTAAACTTTGAGTTTAGTAGCTGTGTCTAAACTTGGATATTGTAGCCATGAGTTCGAATGAATATTTTAACCTTGAGATCATTCTTGGTAAGCTAGTTACCCACAGGTTCTGGGTTGGCCTTGCAAATGCTTCTGGGGAAGGGATCAGGTGTATTCAATTGTTTTCTCTAAAGACTTCATGAGTTGGGCTTAACATTTGTTGTTCATGCATTCTAAAGCTAACAGCAGCAATCTGGGGCATGGAAATTCTTGAATAAATCATAATATAACTAGGATTGGTATCCATTTTTGTCTTGGGAGCTAGGCTAGTGCTGGGTGTTTATACATTAGTTGAATATTCATTATTGAGAATAATTATGTCCTAAATAAGATTAGTGATGTTATATTAAAATTAGTTTTAAATAAATAATTAAGGGTTGAAAGAAATTAACCAACTTGTACCCAAACAACAGGAGGATTTACAGCTATACTACCTACTCTTGAGCAACCGGAACAAGGCAAGTACTTTCTACGGTTTTGTGTATTTACATATCTTGTACTTCTCTTGATGACACGGTGTGACACGATATCATGTACCCTTGTACTTCCTGTTCTTGTACTTACTTGTGTCGGAGAAGGGAAATACACTAGCTATGTGACCAAACCCCGATTCTAAAATTCATATAGATAGCTTAGGCCTCGTACTATGCACGCAGGTCCTAAGTCGTACCGATATTCGTGTACTCCTGTAGTCAACCCAGCCGGTCACATAGGCTAGTTGTATTTCAAATATTGTGCACATGTCATGTCTTGTACTTTAGGTTCATGGTTATATTTATGTACTTTATTTCCTGTACTTATATTCTTGTACTTTCATGTTCATTTCCTGTATCTCATATTTCATGTTCTCCTGTACGCATTTCCATATCATGATGTTCTTGTTCATTACTAGTATTGTACTTTGCTTCGCTCCTGACTAGGATATGTTGCAGGTGAGATGGAGGCTATGTGTGACAGATACTATGGTCGTGAGCCTATAAACGCAGTAGAGCCAGCTGGAGTTGCTCTGGACTTAGAGGCTGAGGAGGCCTAGTACCTCACCTTTAGCAGTTTATATTCTATTGTACTTGAGACTATCAGACTTTATTTTCTTTTAGCTGGATGAATATAATAACTCTTAGACATGTACTTTGATTCTGGGATTTGCTTATATAGATGTTATGGTTTATATTCATTCATATCTGGACTTGTAGTTTTTCTAGAGATTGATACAGCTTACTTCATCGTGTATAACAATGAAGGCTGGGCGTGTCCGACTCGTGTCTGATTATTCGAGAGCGGGTCGTGACAGTTTAAGTCTCACACATGTGCATGTGGGATTTAAGTCGTACCATATACTTGTACTTGTTCATGATCTTACCCAGCCGGTCACATATTTTAGTAGTTATTACAAATTCATATGTCATGATCTTTTGATCACATGTTTCAATCTGGTAGATTACGCATTTACAGTTCATGTTTTATTGTTTCTTTATTTGTTCATATATTGTACTTGTATTATTATTATAGATTGTACTTTCCTCCTTTCCTGACTGGATCGTTGACGTATTAGGCCAGGGCATGAGAATGAGATTGGACGACTCCTATAAGATTCTAGAAGACCAGATGCAAGTATTATTCTTATGTATTAGATAGTTTCATAAGATAGATGTTTATATCTTCCGTTTACTTTAGTTGTCGGATTTGTCTCCGGATACTCTTGTATAAGTTGTACTAAAGAACATAGTGGTATGTGATATAATTTTAGCACGTGATTAGATGTTGTGATGTGATTTCATGGTATTACTTGAGTTCTTAGATACTTAGTACAGCTTACTACGTTGAGTCTACAACATAGGTTGGATGTGTCCGACTCGTATCTGATTATTCGGGAGCGGGTCGTAACACTTTGTTCTGTATTCTCCGGTACGCATCACCACCTTCTCCTTATGTATCCTTGTGTTGAGTAGGCATCGGAAATGATGGAGTCATCAAGATCTGCATCTAATTGAGAAGTCCGAGTGTGAATATGTTATTCCACTAAGAAGTTCCCTGACCAGCCCATTGAAAAGTCCACTCGCCAGCTTACTGAGAAGTCACTTGGCTAGCCCACTGAGATTAGGCCTAGTAACTATGCTCTGGTACAAGCAATTAACTAAATATATGATAAAGAAATGATATCTATTAAACTAAATTTATATATATTACATAAAGAATAACATTAAATGTTACACTTATCGGATCCTCATCCACTGAGATCTCTTCGTCAGCAATACAATATAGGTACAAAAATTGTGATGAAGCCACTTAAACATTACTAAGCTTTACCAAATAATTTTATCACGTTCACATCTAAGTACTCCATAATCACAGTCTCAATAGAAAATGACTAATCAAATATTATAGGTTCACCCATAATAAGTAATCCTAAAATATTTATCACATCTGCTAGAATAATAGTCATTTCTCTGAATGGTAGCTAAAAGGTATTTCATCCGGGTCACCTACACTCTACTAGACTGTGGATCAAGTCTTTATCGTGACGTAGAAAACGTATCTAGTCAATGTACTGAAAGCCAAATACGTGTATAAATGGCACTTGGTCTCTAGTCAACTTCCAACATCCAAAATTGCTCTCATAGTGCCATGTGACATGCTCTTGTAAATGTGCATCTTCACTATAATCATATAACTATATATAAAATATATAGACTATATTATTACTAGACATGCAAAAAAAAGTTATATTGACTAACACAATTAAATTATAATATACCTACCCGGAAATAACATACTAGATATATGCGACTCACGCTAGCAGATAATCAAATTTGTGGTAGGCCCTCCCAGAATACGTCCATAATTTTTGTCTAGCCATATGTAAAATGATGGTTGTCAAAATGCATATTTTTATGGTCATGATTAGGGTTAGGGTTTAGATTAGGATTAAGGTTTATATTATGGTTAGGGTTATGGTTAGGGAAATATAGGGTTAGTATTAAGAGATTATGGTTAGGGTTATAAGAGTAATCAAAATTATAAAATTACTAAAAATTAAGAAATTTTAATAAACAAACTTAAAAAATACCTGTTGTTGCTCTTCTTATATTTTCTTCTCTCGGCTTCACTTCTTATCTATTGTGTTCTCCCTTTCTCTTCCTTTATTTCTTCTCTCAGCTTATGTATTCCCACATATGTTCTGTGGTTTCTTCCTCATACTCCTTTCCTTATAAAATCTAATTCTTATTAACTTCTCCCCTCAAATGCCACCATCCATCCTCAGAATTCAACACTTCTATGCCATGCATCAATTGCCAACCTCCACCCTTCCTCCTCGGAATTCAACTCTTCTCTCCTCTGCCAGGCACTAAACCTCCACCCTCTCCTTTCCTCTGTTGAACCAACAATAAGCATGAATTAAACCCTCAATTGAACTGAACCTACCCCTCACCCATGAACTGCACTAGCTCGTTATCTGCCAGAGTCACTGGCAGAATTGAATAAGTTTAATTTTTGCTAGAGCAACTGGCAAAATGTTTCGTTTCTGTCAATTTCTCCAAACCTATTTCGTTCTATCTAATTTATTTAAATATCTTTTGGTTATAGGAATTTTGAATAATTTATTATTTACACATCCTTGGAAAGCTTGAATTTGATGGAAATAGATAAACTAAAAATCACCCGGAAAAGAAGATTGATACTTTGCCACCAAAGAAATTCCAAAAGGAAACTAAAAAGATCATTTAATGAAACTTGGGTCTTCAAAACCAAAAAAAATCAAATAATGGTCCAGAGTTTCACAACGGAAGAAATGCCTGAAAAAATTATTTCAAGTATATGTCGGGATCTCCAAAAGGATCACACTTGGAAGAAATATCCATGTAGATTGAGCTTGTGTAAGACGAGAAAAGGATTCGAAAAGACAAAAAAAATCAAGAACAAAAAATATATACTTTGAAACTTTGTGTATTGAAGAAATTCTAAAAAGAAAAAAGAGTCGTGACTTCTTATGCCGAAGAATGTCAGAAGAAATGATCTCAACAAATAATCTCAAAATAGACTTTATATTTGAAAAAAAATCCAAAAGAAATATCAAAATATTCGTGTCCAAAGTAGCCGAACAAATTATATCACTGATTATAACTAAAAATAATAAAATAAAATAAAATAAAATAAATAATTTATTATTCAATACATATGATACGTCAGTTACTAATAGCTTTTGCGGCTCCTCATCTAAAAATTAAGTACGAACAATAATTATACAAATGTGTACTTTAGAATATGCCAACAAAAAATCATATTAGTAAAGGTAACATAGATGAAGGGAACAAGATAGTTTTTGGAGAATATATAATTTATTAATTGCATGTCTGCAGCCGTGGTTTGATATTCTTGTGCTTTAAAAAATGCATAGACATAAGCAACTGTTTAGTTCCTTTAAAAAGCACCAGAAGCAACCGAAATAAAACCGTGGCCGCACCCAGACAAAAGGGAAAACTATGAGTAGGTGAAGTATGCAACAATAACAACATATTAATAATTTTATTATTGATGATGTTTTATGATACTACATTTTCGAAAAGTTTTGTACATCTAATATTTGGCCTTCTTTTCTTCATGCTAAAGACTTGTTGGATGTGTTTAATCTCTTTATTTTTTCTGTAGATGAATAAAAGTGAGAGAAGTAGAAAAAATTCCCTCGGTGCCATTACATCGTTCAAGTGAAATAATATTTGAAATTATACGAATTTTGACATAGTTTCAGGGTAAAAAAAGTTAGCGTACCTTTGAAAATAAGATATTGGAGGATATATATAGCATGCATAAAATTAACCCTAATCCTGACTTGTAAGCCAAGTTTTAGGTGTTAACATGACGGCGGAATATGTATGATATCCCAACCAATATTTAGTAGTGGATTTATGGACCAAACATGGACTTGGTCCATAATACTTGATAAGCTCGTGACTAGATGTAGCCCTCGAATTATATATCACCAGAAATCCCCAAGTCTTCATTAGAAGTCGAGAATGGCTTCGAATAACAATTTTAATAATAATGTATACAATGTATACATGATTATGCTAAGACAGAGAGAGTTTCTACCAATTTTCTTCGAAACTTGTTGTGACTTAGTAATCTCTCATGCACCCCCCTCCCAAACAAAATAAAATAAATTAAACTAATTAAAAAATTCTTAATCTTATAGTCTCTAGCCGAGAGTTTAGCCTTTTAGAAGGTTTGCTCCCTTCGAGTTGGGCAAAAATACTTTCAGTGTCCAGTGTCTAAGACATTTCATTCAAGTCGAGATCGTGAGGTGGGCAGAACCTCGTGTGTTTGATCTCCAAAAAGCAATTAATGGAGAGAAAGCTGATCATCCGTTGGTGATCTATCTTATGATTCAAGAAACACAGAGCCTCTTGTATCGACCTTCGTCTTACTAATCGTAATGTTTCTGTTGAAAACCAACCACTTGTGCACTACAACAAAAAGACCTATTAATGACGCTTGATAAGAGGATTTCATGACGGCTGATAAAGAAGTGTCATCAAAGTTCGAAATACCTTTTTTCTATGACGGTTTTGGCTAATTTTGGGCTTTTTATAACGTTTATAAAACAAAGCGTTATTAATATTTTAGAGCGGTGGCAAATTTGTAATTAAGTTTTCTGTAAAATTCTTTCCACCAACGCGATATTTGGAGGCTCAAGCCTCCGCCCCCTTCTCATCCCCTCTCCAAATCCCTTCTCCTTCCCTCTGAGCTCCACTCCCCATCTCATCCTCTTCCCTTCTCTCACCAAACCCTAAGCTTCTCCTCCTCCTTCTTTCAATCCTCCACATCGTCGTCCTCCGCTTAGTTTCCTCCTCCGCTTCTCGATCTGGAACCCTAAATTTCCCCCCATACCCACCAAACCCTAGATTCTCCTCCAACCCGATCCGCTGAACCTCGGGCACAGGGCAGGCGAAGCGATGTACGGCCATCGCCGCCACTCCCACCATCCGACCCCCTCCCCATCCTCCGCCCACCAGACCCCTTCCCGCCACACCCCAGACCCCCACAACCCCCGCCACTCCCGCCACCCCCATGTCCTTCTCCTCCGATGCCGACGGTCCCGACCCCGCCACCGACCTCTCCGCCGACGACTCTGTCCCCGTCTTCGTCTGGGGCACCAACATCAGCGTCCAGGACGTCAACGCCGCGATCCTCCGCCACTTCCGCGACTCTCCCAACCAGCCCGACTCCAAGTACATGCGCACCGTCCACTGCATCATGGAGCTCGACGGGAGCGAGTCCCTTGACGTCGATAGAGGTATAACACTATTTCTACAATTGTAATATATTTTTTATTCACATATGCAAATGTGGCATGGCAATGTGGGCATGGCACCGATTTTGTGTAATTTTGGAGTCTGTGTTGTCTTTGATACATGTGCGATAAAGAACAAATTTTATACCAGTATCACTATTCTGTTAGATTACCTTCTTAGTTCCTTATCCTTGTATGTGAGTGTTGTTATGCTTGAGCTTGTTTGTATGATTTAAAGAATACTCCTAATAGCTTTAGGACTTCTCGAATGTTTTCCATAAGCTGAATTATTGTCAAATATCTCCAAATTTCACTCTTTTTCCAGATAAATAATCTGTGTTTTTTCAAACCAAGAACACATTCAACTTTTTGCCTTTTCTCACTTAAGTACAGGCAGTCTGTTTACCCTCCAATCAGTTTGGTAATGTACATGGAAAGAAATTTCCCCCTAATACCAAAACAAGAAATATTTGATCATATATTGATCATTATAATAACAATACAATTACTAATCTAACCTAAGCTGATATAATGTAATATAACTATTGTAATGGAGATGGGAATGTCATTCCTTCTCTCTTTTGGATAAATGTGTCATAGAGATGAACACAATTTCGAGTAGGAAATTATATTACCTTGCCTCCTTGTCTAGACTCTTTAATAGAGGAAACAGTGTGCTACTCCTCGTGTCCTTCGTCTCAATTATGGCATTGTTGCTTCTTCGGTCCTCTCCCAAGAGCTGTATAGTCAAAACTCAAAAGTTAGACATACCTATCCACCAACTGGCCATTTACGTTTTATGGTGTGACTCTCATACTCATAGAGGGTTGATGGCAATATATTTCAAAAATAATTGTTTTTTTACTAGAACTATTATTTTATCAAGTACTCATAGGAATCTTTTGTATGCAAATCCAGGTTATATTGTGTAAAATTTTATGTCTCTTGTGCCTCTAACTTCCGTATGAAGCATTTGTGATTTCTCTGTAAAATTTATTCATATCCCCAAGCTTCATAATTAGTACTTAAAAGTTTTTTTTATTTTTTTTATTTTTTATGAAGGGACTTGCAGAACAATAGCTTAGAAAGAAAAGTCCCATATACTTTGGCAAGTTTGAAGGACCTTCACTTATTGTAAGTGAACTGGTCACTCTAGTGTCTGAATCGTTGTTGTTTCTTCAGAACATAAGCTAAATAAAAGTTAGCCCTGTGCAGAAATTTGGAGAACAATAAACTGCGAGGTCCCTTGCCACAATCTCTACAGAAGGGAGGTTTAGATGTTAGGTATGACTGCATGACAGTAAGAATGAGTAACTTGAATTCAGAATTTGGTGCCCTAAAATGGTTATTTTTTGCAGAACATCTGGAAATTTGTGCCTTTCCTTCTCTCTCTCAACATGTAATGATGCTGATCTCCCTTCAATTGAAATGCCACAGTTCACAGTCGTTAACATGAAGAGGCCTTCTGGACACAAGCACAGAGCTATACTAGCTGCTGCAGTTGGAGTGATTAGCTCAGGATCGAATGGGGACCTCCACAAGGACATTGACAAGTCATCCTTGGCTATCCAAAGATGGACTGATTTTCATGTAAGGCCTCTCCTCCGCCCATGGTTGTTTATGGTGTTATGATAGTCTATTTATAGGGTTATATATCTCAGCATTAGCTTGCCACACTCAAGCAATTTCTAAGACCTTTTCATAATTTGACATTCTCCATAAGAAATAAATTCCTATAATCTCGAGGCATAGAAAGATTACAATGTTTCCTCTAGATAAGAGGATAATGTTGCATGAGCAAGATTACAATATTTGCATAATGAAGTGCCTGGTTGATAATCGATTAATCCTTTTTGTAGAACACTTCACATGTTATATATCAATTCTTATAGGATCATGAAGCCACATCAGAAAGATAGGCTAACGTAGTATCAGTTTTCGAAATCGTTGATAACCTAACACTTCACATGTTACAATTTCTTGCTTTCGGGGTGATGTCTTTGATAGCCTATACAACTAAATCTTACTTCTTCGTGTTGGCCTACTTTTGAGAAGGTGGTTCACATGGAGGTTGGATGGTTTGATGATCCTGAGAAATCGAGTGGATCCGTTGGGGAAAGAACACATAGAAGACATTTGTTATGAAAAATCTTATATAGGTAGATAGGCAAATCTGCACTTGCATATTTCAATCTTTATATAGGTAGACTAGTCTTTCTTCAATTTCGACTTGATTCTTTGTGCATCTTTAATTCTTTATGACCTATATTGTATCAGTTTGTTGTTTTTCTTTTGAAAATTATGATACAATTTATGTGTTTGACAATAAACTGTAATTTTTTGCTCAACATATTTTAGAAAGATTGGAGAAATGAGGCTCAACTTTGTAAGGTAAAATGTGATATTCAAAATAAGAATACAAGTACATTTTGTAGTAATCTTTAGTTGCCTGCTCTGGAGTAACTCTCCTTTATCCAATTGTGAGGTGATATTTTTGTGTTCTTGACCGGTCTGGATGGCTCATTGGTTGGGGAGTTTCCTAGGTACTATTATCCCTAACTATAAGTTACATGTTGGTGCTGCTTGAGAAGTTTGATGCTGGCTGCTCAGCTTCTTTTTTTCTCTTGTAGAGTTTGATTGCTTGATCTGTTTGGAAAGCCAAGTAAAGTTTCAAGGTAATTTTACTCTGACCAAGTGAAGTAGTTGAGTCGGGTACTTATGTAGTATATTGTCCTGTTGATTTAAGAGAATGTACTGTCAAGTTTATTCATGCTTCCAATGTAATCTTTTTTTTGTTTTTTTTCAGCTTTCCTTCTTTCATATGTGGACCAATCAATTGCAAGAGACATTAAATTCAAACAAACGAGGATACTGCTTTTTTCTATAAAGATTTTAGCAGTTGGAGGACCTTTAGTCCCTGGTAGCCCAACAGAGCTCTGGGTAGGGGTGTGCATTGGTCGGTGGTCGACCCATTTGGTCCCAACCGAAATCGAACCGAAGTTAATCGGTTTGAAAATAAACAAAACCGAACCAAACCAACCAAATGGTCGGTTCGGTTTTAAAACCGACCGACTTGGTTCGGTTTGGATCGGTTCGACTTGGTTGGTTTTGATCACATAAAAAATAGACTATATGTTTTTTTCTTTTGTGAAACCTCAGTCAACTTTCACTTTATAATAGTAAATACAATTCAGCAGCTTCAATTCAACTTGTGTTTTGCAGGTGGAGAAAAATGCCAATTATACATAAAAAAAATTCATATACATTCAACTAAAAGCCCCTTTCATGTGCACATGAGCAATTAGAAAAGAATAGGAGCCGCCAGCACTTCTCTTTGAGACTAGACAGAGAGAGAGATAGCTCTTTCAACTTTAACTTGATAAATGGTTGTGATGTGAATAAATGAACCAAACCAGTATAATACAACCCAAAGAACCTATACCCAACCGGCCAACTAACTAATTATTTAACAAGAATTTGGTTCGGTTCGGTTCGGTTTAGACGGTTTTTGGCATAACCAAACCGTGAACCGAACCGAACCGGTCGGTTTTGAAAAAATTGAAGCCGAACCAAACCAACCGAATCATCGGTTCGGTTTAAAACCAATCGGTTCGGTTTGGCTTGGTTCGATTTGGTCGGTTTGACTTAATTGTGCACAGCCCTAGCTCTGGCTGCAGGTTTTTTGGTAGTTGTAAATGTATATATGTATTTGTAAATGTATATATGTATTTAGATATTCTATTTTGAGAATGTAATGAAGATGTTGATATGTACTCTATTTTGAGAAATGTAATAAAGATGGTGATATATAATGTTAATTTGATTTTTAGGCCTGACAATTATATGGACTGATTTGGATATGCTAATTTGAATAGTATAAAGTGTTATAAATGTGCTGCATTGAGCCTATACATGTTATCTATTCATGACGTTTTAAAATTGTTCTGAATTGTGCACTATATATTAACTATTCATAACGCTTTTATAGAAACTATTCATGACGGTTATTTTATGACGCTTTTAAAAAATATTTATAACATCTGTTTTCATAACGGTTGCTGTGAAAAAAAAGCATCATGGTTCGTCATTAATGACGCTTTTTAGCCGTCATTAAAAGGGTTTTTTGTTGTAGTGGTGGTTGACCTGACTAGAGTTGTGGCTGAAGCACGGGTTGATACTACTTTAGAAGAGTATATGAAAGCATAACCTGATGTTGTTTCCCTGATATGCTAAAAAAAAGAGCTTTATATCTCGAAGTGACGGATCGTTTGTAATATATGATAATATTGAATCGTTCCCACGAGGACAAATTTTTTAATTATTCTTGAAAGTAAAAAAACTAAAAGGTATTGAAAAGGTGCTTGTTTGATAAAATAGTTGATAAAAACAATTTAAATCTAAAGCTGAAAGAAAATATGATTTTGTCAAATAGAGAATAATTCTAAGGCCATAGGTTCACCACTAGTAATAAAATAATTTATTACCTTTTAACTAATTTTTTTCTATTGAATATTATTAGATATAGAATCACCGGATCTAATTGATACTAACATGATACTACCTTAATATATGTTAATCCGAAATAACTGTAATTAATAAATATTAAGAATACTTGCTTTATGTTCTAGATGAATTAGGTTTTCCACCTCAATAACATCGCCCACAAAAATATCCTATTATTATTTTGAATACAACTTATACCATAGAGAGACTATGATCCGACCAAATTAGAGTAGCCGTGCAACCTTAAATATAACTTGTTTCAAAATTAATATAGGATCATAAAGCACTATGCACTGATAATTATAATGACATTGCATCCTATACTATGTAATGAAAATAATAAACCCTTATCTCACAATCACGGACAATAATGGTTTATTAATAAATTCGATTTATCACCTAAAAATATCAATTAAGAATACATTCACACAAATCAATGCATTAATTGTAAAGACAATTTTATTGGAAAAGATAAGAAAATACATACATTATTAGTGCAGTGCCCCATTTTTGATAGGCGACAGACTATGTAGTATGCTTGCGATGAGTTAGATTGGTCAGGAACTTAGATGGCTATCTGACTCAATCGATGAGCTTGGCTTACGATAACACTTTGTGGCATCGAATAAATTGATTTGGACGAATGTTATGAGAATCAATCCAACTAATGGAACGGCTTCTGTTGGAATAAGTCCTAGATGCAGCAGGCTGCATCTCGGCGAGCGAGCTCTATATAAGAGTCCCTTCGACGGGACTAGACTGCTATATGGTTTTCTTGAGTTTTTCGCTGCTTAGTTTTGATGAATGTGTTTTCGTGTCGATTTTTGCATTCATTCTACGAATTTTGAAAAGAAGAATTAAAGAAGGGATTCTGATAAAATGTTAGTGCCATTGCAGTAGCTCGTATAGCTGAAGCTTGAACGTTGCAAAGCCCTCCAACCCTCGACATACTTGGTGAGTGGTTCAGCCCCTTCTTTTTTACTCTTTCCCACAAATGAAATTCAGTTTGCCTCGAACTTATTCAAATTGACGATGCTTAAATGCATGCCAAATCACTAAGATCAAGAACTCGGAATAATTGTATCAATTTAGAGTAAATTACTCTTAAAATATAAGTTCAAAATCAAAAATCGAAAAGATAATGTTCTAGAAAAGAGAAAGACTATTTCATGATCTGTAAAATAAAATGAAACGTTGGATGTGGCCGGCATATGATGCCTCGGGAAAATTGGTGCCTACGGGATGCCAAATCGGAAGTACGACTTTAGGAAAATAATTTGTTGCATAATTTGCGAAAAATGATAATGTTGCTTAATATTGTCCATGCTATATAAATCTGTTTCAAATGTTAAAACTGTTCTCGCATTTACATGGTCATGGACAACTTGTGCACAAGGGATTTTCTCGAAATGGTATCCGGTGCATCGGAACCGAATTAACCTAGGGAGAATTTGAGATTTTATGCTTGGCACGAGGCATTACGAGACCTCCAGTTAGGCTTGGAACCTAGTTTGATAGGACGCATCGTAATGCCATGAAGAATAGTCCCTCGTGGTGATTAACACCGATGATCGCATATAAGAGTATGCTCACCTATTGTCTTGTACAGGTGGTAAGTATTATATCTGTTTCATACAGGGATGGGCACGACCGTGGTAAGAATTGGGATAAAATGCTAAGTTTTGTTGTATGCTTTTTATTGTTTCAAGGAAGGCTATCAATATAAACTGAATTCATTTATTTCTAAATAGAAAGAAAACTCCAATGCATGTCTACCTTAACAATCAGAGTCGGTTTAGACGAGTGGGTTCGTCCCGCTCACTAGTGCATTCCCAAGTGTACTAATCCTCCAACCCTACAGGTGACAAGGACTCTGGGGTGCACGTCGCTAAGCCAAAGCTGAAGTTCGAAAAGGCGTTTTGAAGCTCTTCCTATTCTGAAGTATTTTGAAGCCAATTTATCGAAGGCTTTCAATGTATAAAAGGGTGAATGTATGGAATGTCAAGTGTTAGTTCATGCATCTTGTCGAGTATTTTCTTTTGTTTCAATCAATGTAGCCGCAACGGCATATCCAATGTAATATGAATTGCACTTAGTTGTAAGTTATCAATGAAAGCATATTTCTATCTTCCTAAACTATGTATTCAATTCTCTAAGAATTGTAAAGTTTAAACTTGGTATTTCAAACGATGTATCAAATGTAATGTTATTTTCTTGTACGAGTGCAACTCCAGACTCGTATGGCATCACGCCCTAGCGAGGACGATCGATTCGGCATCATCGATGCGAGGATGAACGGCTCATCGAATCGAGGCGTGACAAATTGGTATCATAGCACAGTAATGTTTCCTCGATTTTTCAAAAAAAATCATTTAGAATGTTGGTTGCGATTATTCGATTGAATGCTTGTCGACATGTTGCATAAAATAAAAGTTCCATACAGGTAAGCCCGTAGATATTTTGTAAAATACTAATAGGTTTACTCTATTTTGTAGGAATGACTAAGAAAAGTAAAAATAATCTCGCCACAACAACCAACGTTGTGGATAGTTCATTTAGTTCGAAGGGCGCTAGTCCTAGCGAAACTACAATAGAGAAAATGCTGCGCTTGATGGAGCTGCAGCAGCAATAGCTTCAGATGCAAATCCAAGCCCAATTTGGAGTGCAACAGAAGCAAATGGACGCCCTAACGCAGATCGTAAGCAATATGGTGGCTAACACCAATGCAACGACCGTGGCATCTGAAGAGAGGGAAGATGATCAAGAAAAAATCGAGGAAGAAGTTCAACCAAAAACGATGAATTCTTCTTCCTTATTCAAAGCAACGGAGTTCCGTAAGATGAACTCGCCTAAGTTCAATGGTCGAGCAGAGCCTGATGTAATCATGGGATGGCTTACGGAGATTAAGGATTTATTCAATCTTCTCTGCATCAAAGGGTCCCAGAGGGTAGCATGTGCGACATTACAATTGCAACAGAGGGCCTACAACTGTTGGGTAGCGAAGAAGCGAAAAATCTACGAAGCCGACACCGACACCCATATTTTCTAGAAAATGTTCAAGGAAGATTTTCTTGAACAATATGTTCCTCACGCCATCCATCGATAGAAGGGGAACTAGTTCATGATGTTGAGGTAAGGAAATATGATTGTTGAAGATTATGATGCAAGCTTCTCAAAACTTGCAAAATTTGACGGCACCTTCCTGCCCAACAAAGAAGAATGGTGTATGTCGCAACTTAATAGCAAGCAAATCTTTGGCCGTATGTCGCAATGAGCCGTGCCAGTCATCCACAACAATTTCAACAAGCGTCCTAACGACACCGAAAGGTCTGGAATACAAAAATGTCCAAACACATTTGGAAATTGAGGCTCCTATAACAAAGTATGGTGCAACAAGTACGGCCAAAATGGATATCAAACATTTTAATGCATGGTGTCTGGATGCTTCAGATGTGGTAAGATAGGTCACAAGTTGTATGATTGTCCCCAGGGGAGAACGAACCCCCCAAGGAATGTTCCAAATCCTTCAAGGAATATTCCATATCAGTATAGAGTACCTCCACTGCAAGGCGCAAATGCTAGTGAACCCGCAGAATCAACGCCATGGGACGCAAGGCCGAGTCTACGCATTGACTCGGGATGAGGTATTCGAGTTTGATACTATTGTAACAAGTATATTACTCTATAAAAATATACCTGCTCGAGTACTATTCGATTCGGGTGCGACGTATGGTTTTATATCTGCTGACTTTGCTAAAGAAAATAAAATAGCCATGCAATCATAAGATATAAACATTAGCGTTAGCACTCCATCGGGAGTCGATATGCCTGCAAACTTTATTTGTAGGGAGGCCACATTTGCATTGAGGGCAGAAATATATCCTTAGAAGTTGTTGTACTAAACATCAAAGAGTGTGACATAATTCTGGGTATGGATTGGTTGGGCGCTTGTCATGCAACGATCGAGTGTGTGAAGAAGAGAGTTGTATTTCGTCTTCCTGGCGAGATAGAGTTTTTATATTCGTGCGGTACGGTCTCGAAAACGGTCATAGTGGTATCGACAATTTCGGTGAGGCAAATGTTACGTACCAGCTGTACGGGATACTTGGCATCAGTTCGAGATACGAGAAAAGATAATACAAATACAGTGCAGACTGATTTTATGGCAGATTTTCTTGACATTTTTCCAGACGAAATGCTCAGGATACGGTCGGATCGAGAAATAGAATTTGGTATTGATACCTTCCCGGATACACGGCTGATATCAAAGGTGCCTTACCAAATGGCTCCAACATAACAGAAGGAGCTGAAGGTGCAATTACAAGAGTTGCTAGACCGTAGATTTATTTTCCCTAGCGTCTCTCCGTAGGGAGCTCCCGTGTTCTTCGTAAAAAAGAAGGATAGATCGATACGGCTATGCATCGATTATCGGGAACTCAAAAGGCTATCGTGCAAAATAAGTATCCACTGCCACGAATTGATGACTTATTTGACCAACTACAAGGTGCGTCAATATTTTCAAAAATCGATCTTCATTCATGTTACCACTAGTTGAAGATAAAACCCGACGACGTATCGAAGTCTATCTTCCGCACTCAATACGGACATTATGAATTCCTAGTCATGTCATTCAGTCTGATGAACGCCACAGCCGCTTTCATGGATTTGATGCATAGAGTCTTTTGATCACCCTTAATCAACAAATTTGTGGTCGTCTTTATCGACGATATTTTGGTCTACTCGAAGAATCGGGAAGAGCACACAGAGCACTTGAAGACGATGCTGCAGACATTGCGTAAAAATAAACTATATGCAAAGCAGAGTAAATACGAGTTTTTGATGAGTAGCGTGACTTTTCTCAGGCACGTCGTCTCTGCTGAAGGTGTCTCAGTGGATCCAAAGAAAATTGAGACGGCGGTAGATTGGAAATGACCTACCTCGGCTAGCGATATTTTGAGTTTTTTGGGCTTGGCGGGCTACTACCAGAGATTTGTACGAAGCTTTTCCAAATTAGCGTCACCTCTGACTCGCCTCACCCAGAAGGGAGTCGTATTTGAATGGAGTAACGACTGTGAATCCAGCTTTTAAGAGTTGAAGCAGCGGCTCGTCTCAGCTCCAATCCTTGCACTTCTAGATGAACTAGAAGGGTTTCAGATATTTTCCGACGCATCGGAAACTGGCCTCGGGTGTGTGCTCATACAGAACGACAAAGTCATCTCCTATGCTTCAAGACAGTTGAAGCAGCACGAGAAGAACTATCCGACGCATGATCTAGAATTGGTGGCAATCGTATTCGCGTCGAAACTCTGGCGACACTACCTCTATGATGTGGCTTATAGAATCTACATAGATCACAAGAGCCTCAATTAATACTTATTCACCCAACGAGAACTCAACTTGAGGCAACGGCATTAGCTCAAACTAACAAAAGACTATGAACTGACGACCGAGCACATGCCGGATAAAAGAAACGTCGTAGCAGACGTGCTGAGTAGAATATTTATGGGATTACTGGCCCTAAATAATAAGATACGGCGAGACCTTGAAGCGATGGGTATCGAACTCGGAATTGAGTATCGATATCAGCACCTGGCTCAGTTGAAGCTTGGGTCGAGCCTGCTTAGCAAAATAAAGACCGCACAGAAGGATGATTCATTCCTAAAGAAGATGCACGAGCTGATGTCAACAGAAAGGTCTACTGACTTTGCAGAAGACGGAGACAGGACGTTACGACTAAAAGGAAGGCTTTGCATTCCTAAAACTTTCGAACTCAGAATAGAAATTCTGACAGAGACACATTATGCAAAGTACTCGTTACATCCTAGGAGCACCAAGATGTATAAGGACTTGTGCACAAACTTTTGGTGGCACGGCATAAAGAAAGTATCACGACCCGCACCCAGTATAGGGGCACGAGAAGTGGGTACATCCAGCCTACGCCGCAGTGTCGACGGTAGAACGTTGTTCTAGGTCAAGTTCACAACTAGCCACAATATGGTACACTCTCCAAACGGAGGCCAAATCACAGAAGGTACAACTCAATCACAAAACTAGAGGTAGAAATAGCACGATGCAATAGATAAGGAAATTCTCAAAACTGAGGTACAAATAGAAGCGAAACAAACCAAGTTAACAACCACAAGTCCCAACATCTCAATATAATACAACTCTGAAACAAAACAACAAATGACATGAAAAGTAAGATAAGAGCTAGCTATCTAAACTAGACAACGGTATCATCCTTAGCAGCTGCCCGAACCTCCCGAAGGTCCAGGTCGCGATGTCATCTAGGCAAGCTCCGTAGTAGGTAGTGCAAAGGTCCTCGTCATCTTCTATAATATTTTCAACAGGTCCAGTCAGGAAAGGAGCGAGCATAATACATCTCACGCAGTTCATATCATGTTAGGAAATATAAAGCATGCAAAAGAGTAAGATACATGGACTGTAAGAAAATATATATATGAAAAGGAGAGAGATTTGATAACTGGAAATATCTATATACATGATAAGTAAGAACTGTAAGTAACCTGTAATTTAGAGCATGAGATGGTTATATAAACAGTTTAGGTTTAAAAGAAGGGACTCCAATATACGTGAGAGCACAATGGACATATACAAGAGTTTCACAAGATCTCACAAGATGGGATTTTGATCACATAACCAGTTTCTACTCACCCTCCCCAATCAATACATAAGGATCCAATATGTTACCTTGCACAAGAGGTTTTTATCATGTTTGCTCACGTGATCATGAGAGTACAAGATTGCACAAGAGTATACATGAATAGAGGTGTACATGAAATACAAGATGTTCGTGAAAAGTACATGACAACTGTATTTGATGTACCCCGAGGGGGATAACTGTCACGACCCGCTCCCGAATAATCGGACACGAGTCGGACACGCCCAGCCTTTGTTGTTAGACACAACAAAGTAAGCTGTACCATTCTAGGAAAACTAACCAGATAAATATGAACATGTATGAAATCACAGCATCTATATAATTGTGCCCAACCAGAGTAAAGTACAACTCAGAATTATTACAATCCAACAAATAAAAGAAGTCTGCTAGTCTTAATACATGAAAATATAGAAAGCTAAAGGTAAACTCTAGGCTTCTGCAGCCTCTAGGTCACAAGCAGCTCCAGCTGGCTCAGCAAGGAAAGCAGTATCCTGACCATAGTAAGTGTCGCACAGGGCCTCCAACTCTACTGCAACATATCATATTCAGGAGCGGAGCAAGTACAATTCTAGTTAATGAACAAGACATCATGATATGAAAGTACGAGAAAACATGGAAAGTACAGAAAAGAATATGTGAATAAGTACATAAAAGAACATGGTGTGTAAAGTACATAAAAGAACATAGTATGTAAGAACATGAAAGTACATGATATGTAAGCACATGAAAGAACATGGTATCATGGAATCACAGGAAATAAGTACAAGGTATATCTCCTGCATGTGTGTACTATATTTGAAATATAACTAAGTATGTGACCGGCTAGGGGTAAGCACATGAAAGCATATGAATGGTACGGCTTAGGACCCGCGTGCACGATGCGGGGTCTAAGCTAAACACACCTGAGTTGTTTCTTGGGTTTGGTCACATAGATAGTATATTTCTCCACCCCAGGTACAAGTAATAGGAACAAGGAACATGAGCACCAGAAAGTACATGACGTGTTGTAATGTGTCAATCAAGGAAGCATAGGATAAAATAAAATGCACAAGACCGTAGAGTGTACTTGCCTTGCTCCAGGAAAGTACAAGTAACCAAAGAAACTGGATGTCCTCCTGTAAGTAAATGATTTACAATTTAATAAATCAATAATGAAAAGTTGATTTATAAATCTAAAATTACTACATTAAGTCCTAAGTTCTATTTGATAAATACTAGATTACTTCTACTTATAACTCTACAATATTCTAACCATGAATTGTCAAGAAGGTTTATAACCCCCACACAATCCTAGATAACTGCTATATAGCACTCTCTTCCAAGAGAGCCTATTATCCTAACTCTCAAAGTTCACTAAACAAGGTTGTGTAATCTTACATTACTCAAGAATGATTCAGAATTGAACCATACTTCTCCTTATTAGTTAGGGAAAACATTAATCTAACTTACCTAAATTGCTAAACAAGGACTGAACCAGGTGGTGTTCTGAAATCAGCCTGGACTGAAATGTCCCAGGTTCCTCCATAGATCACAAAGAATTAATTCTAAATAGGACTGAAACCTATTAACCTTACTAAAGCCATCCTTAACCCAGGACAACATTGTACACTCCTAGACCACAGTACTCATGTGTATTGAGATTGGATTTTAGATTCCAGGAATGAATCAACATGCTATAGAACAATCATAGCACTGAAAATAGCTGGAAGAGTGAAGTTCTCAGGTTATGCTGAAATCCCAAATAGGTTCACAGATATTACATGTAATCCCAGGGCAGTCCAAAAAGTCCAGGACTTAATACAGTTAACTGAGCTAAAGTAATGCTCAGTTAGGCTCATCCTGAGGATTAATACCACTCCTCCATAACATGTTAAACCAAATAGGTAGTTGAATGCTAGGCTGATCAGAAACCTGGAATATTGAATAGGATATGGATTTCCAAGTTTCTCCATTCACTGAGATGTGAATCCATCCTCCATGCACCCAATGTATTTCCCTGCTCTGACCTTCTTCCAAACTTATGAAACTAACAGATAGTAGGACTTCGACAGTCATAAACTTGGTTATAACAATCCTATATCAAAATCACAGGTAACCAAGAGAAAGAGTTGTAAAGCCAAGATGGGAATACTTAACTGTTCAATTGGCTTGCTCATACGAGCATTAGATTGACAGGGTTATCTCTCCCAAACTCATATTCCCATCTACAGATGGTTAGGAGTTAAGGAAAAATAATAGCTATCAGAACATGAAAATACATAAGTCCCTAATGGAAAAATAACACTCTCAGTTCAGTGATATAACCTGAAGCATTCATTCCTGTTTGGACTGAAATAATCAATAGGAAAAACTTGGCATATCAGTCCCCAATCAACCGAGAAATAGCTGAGGCTCAAGACAAAATAATGGATAGTTCACAAGTTCCAGTTAGTATTGAACTTCAACCTCAGATTTAACAAGGTATCCCATAGCATAGTAGGTGAAACCAATTCATTAATATGAATCCAAACAGGACATTAAGGTTCCAGGTTCAACTGGACTCCCATTCCCAGTTTCAAATCAAATCATGCTCAGAATACCAAATCGATGTGCTGATATGGCTTGCACATTCCCCAAGCTCACCCCTGGCTCAACTGGGAACTTGTCTCAGTTTTACTGAGATTTCTTCCTTAGTTGACTGAGATGAAGTTCAAGGTTAGCGTGCCCAAATTCTCAGGTCCTATTTGAATCAATAAAACTTCAAGGAACATATAGGTTCATATATGTTCACAAGCTTCAATAACAATGTCAACCAAATTTATCATTCCAAAACGAACTTAGAATAATAGGGAATGCCACCCTGACATCTCGATACTCCAATTCTTAATTTCAGTCACCAACTCAATTGGAACTAGAGTATAGACAGAGCTAACCAAAATGATACCTCAAAATTCTCTTGATACCATCTCTGCTGTGCTCTTAGATTTATTTATGCATTCGAAAATTAATTAGAGAAGTAAATTGGAATTACCTTCAAGAGTGTTCCACTAAGTAGGGACTGAAATCAGTGAGCAAAAGTCCTGTTCCAAATAATTACTATAAACAACAATTTCCTACCTCCATTTTAGATTAATTAGGAAATATTGATACTCACCAATTCAGTTCCTAAACTGCCATGATTCGACAATCAAATGCCATGTTCACTGGAACAACCCACCCTAGATCCACACAAGTATACAATCGATTAGATCTAAGATTGATGACAGGAAAATCAGTAGAGTTATTTACTCTTGATTAAAGGAGATCTTACCTTGATTCCTTGATTAGAGTCGAAACAAGAACGGATCAGGAAGAATGTAAGTGAAGCTCGAGATGGGATTTATGTGCTCGATCAGGATCTGTTCATGACCAATTCAGATCATTGAGACAAACAAATAAATACCTCATGATCAGAATTCATAAGGCTATTCATGAATGATTGATCAAAAGAAACGATCGATCAGATGTTCAGGAATTGATCTGTTTCAACTCACGATCGGAGTTCGATCGACCAACTCCCGAGTTGAAACCGATCAGTCCAGTCATTAATTCGATCCCAATCAATTTCGAAAACGATTAAGGAGACAAGGGGATCATAAATTCTACTTACTGAATTCGTGCATTATTGGCTGCCATTGATGACTCGAACCTCAGAGCTATCACTGCCATGGCTGTCCAGAACAAGCTTTTGAAGAAGATGGAGTTGGAGAAAGGGAAAATTATTGCTCAGTAATAAGGAAGGGCAAACCATTTAAATAGATGGCTAGGTAGCGTGAGCAGTAGGCCATTCTTGGCGGGAAAGAATTCCTTCCTCCACCCTGGCAGTCAGTTAGGGCACATGGCCCTTTGCCATGGCCGTTAGAGTTTGAAATTGAAAAGGCTGAACAAATTTTTAGAACTCAAATTATGAGGAATCAATCCTTCCACAGGATTGATACTAAGGGTTTGGCTTTGGTGGGCCCAACTCAACAGGATGGTTTAAAATAATTTAGCCCAAAGGGAAATTAAATAATAACCAAGCCCTGCACATAAACTTCAAAAATTTCCAAATCATCATTTAAAAAAAAACTACTATTAGAAAAGTGGAGTTACAAATCTCTCCCCCTGAAAAATTTTGTCCTCGAAATTCAGAAATTTATTCATGAAACATCTCAATTGTTTATTGAAAATTAAAAATCAAAATGCTAAAATACAATCACGAGAACAATCTAGGATAGCGCTCTCGCATCTCATCCTTACGCTCCCATGTGGACTCTTCCGGAGAGTGATGTCTCCATATGACGCGAACAAGGGGAATGATCTGGTTCCGCAGTCGCTTTTCCCTCCAGTCCCGGATCTCTACTGGCTGCTCTTCGTAGGTCAAGCTCGGACCCACCTCTAACTCTGAGTAGTCTACTACGTGGCTTGGATCTGGAATGTAACGTCGAAGCTGAGATACGTGGAAGACGTTGTGCACCCCTTCCAAGCTAGCTGGAAGCGCTAATCGATACGCCACCTCGCCAATCCGTGCCGTCACGTCGAAGGGTCCGATGAATCTCGGACTGAGCTTTCCGCCTCTGCCGAATCTGATGACGCCCCTAGTCGGTGAGATCTTCAGGAATACTCTGTCTCCAACCTCGAACACAAGTGGCCGTCTGCTGCTATCCGCCCAATGCTTCTGCCGATCCTGTGCAATTCTGAGACGCTCTCTGATCAATCTGACTTTCTCAGCTGAGTCTACCACCATCTTTGGTCCAAATAAAGCTCGTTCGCCAACGTCGTCCCAAGATAACGACGTGCGACATCTCCGTCCATACAGCGCCTCGAACGGAGTCATCTCGATGCTAGCCTGATAACTGTTGTTATAGGCAAACTCTACTAAATGTAAATGGTCCTCCCACGAACTGTCGAAGTCGAGTGCGTAAACCCGTAGCATGTCCTCCAGTGTCTGAATGGTCCTCTCGGACTGCCCGTCCGTCTGTGGATGATAGGCGGTGCTGAACTTCAATTGTGATCCCAAGCTCTGCTGTAGACTCCTCCAGATGTGTGATGTGAAGAGGTTGTCTCTGTCTGAAACGAAGCTTATCGGCACCCCGTGAATCCTCACGATCTGACGCATGTAGAGGTCTGCAAGCTTCTCGGTCGACAGCCCAACCTTGAATGGAATGAAATGAGCAGACTTCGTCAATCTGTCCACGATCACCCAAATAGTATCCTTGCCACTGGGAGTACACGGTAATCCAGAGACGAAGTCCATGGTAATATGCTCCCACTTCCATTCCGGAATAGGTAAAGGCTGGAGTAATCCTGCTGGTCTCTGGCGCTCCGTCTTGACTTGCTAGCACATAAGGCATCTGGAAACAAATCTGGCAACCTCTCTCTTCATCCCATACCACCAAACATACTCTCGCAAATCCTTGTACATCTTGGTAGACCCAGGATGTATAGAATACTGCGACTGGTGGGCCTCCTTCATCACCTCCTTCCGCAAGTCTTTGGGCACACACAGCTGGCTCCCGTGCCTCAAGGATCCGTCATTCGCAATGGTGAAGTCGTCGAGCAGTCCTGCCTTCGCTTGAGCTCTAAGACATCGGAGTCCCTCATCAAGAAGCTGGGCCTCCTTAATCTTCTCTAACAATCCCGACTGTATCTGCATGTGCATCATCTGTCCTCCAAATCCTAGTAGAACAATCTCAATCCCAAGGCTCTCAAGAACCTCCAAGAGATGCCGGTCCATAATGAGATACATAGCAACAGGATATCGACTGAGAGCATCTGCAACTACATTCGCCTTTCAAGGATGGTATTGCAGACTGATGTCGAAGTCCTTCATGAGTTCCAGCCATCTGCGTTGCCTCATATTCAGCTCATTTTTGAGTAAAAACATACTTCAGGCTTTTGTGGTCCGTGAAGATGTCAACTCTCTCTCCATACAGGTAATACTTCCACAGTTTCAAGACAAATATGACTGCTGCAAGCTCCAAGTCATGTGTGGGATAATTCTTCTCATGTGGCCTCAACTGTCTAGAAGCATACGCTATGACCTTCTTGTTCTGCTTAAGCACACATCCCAAGCCTTTTCCTGAAACATCGATGTAGATAACGAACCCTCCTGATCCCGATGGCAAAGCTAGAACTGGCACCGTCGTGAGTCTTCTCTTCAATTCTTCAAATGCTGATTGGCAGACGTCGCTCCAAATGAACTCCTCGTCCTTTCGTGTAAGCTTCTTCATAGGCTCTGCTATCCTAGCGAAGTCCTTCACGAATTTCCTGTAGTATCTTGCTAGACCCAGGAAACTACGAATCTCTGCTACTGACTTGGGAGGTGCCCATGCTTCTACTGCTTCAATCTTCTTGGGATCCACAGAAATCCTCTCTCCAGTCACCACATGCCCTAGAAACTCTACTTTGTCCAAGAAAAACTCACATTTCGAGAGTTTCTCGTACAGCTTCTCCTTCCGCAGAATCTCCAAAATAATCCGCAGGTGCTCTACATGCTCCTCCTCTGTCTTCGAATAGATCAGAATGTCGTCAATAAAGACTACGACAAACTTATCCAAATACTTGTGAAAAACCTTATTCATCAGATTCATAAACACAACTGGGACATTGGTGAGTCCGAACGGCATCACCAGGAACTCATACTGGCCATATCGGGTGTTGAAGGCTATCTTCAGAATATTCTGCTCCCGAACCTTCATCTGGTGGTATCCCGACCGAAGATCAATCTTGGAAAATACCTTCGCTCCACTAAGCTGGTCAAACAGCTCATCAATCCACGGCAAAGGGTATCTATTCTTGATGGTGATATTGTTGAGTGCACGGTAGTCAATGCACATCCTCACCGTCCTATCCTTCTTGGGCACGAAAAGTACCGGTGCTCCCCAGGATGAAGCACTGGACCGAATAAAACCCTTGCCCTCCAGTTCATCAATCTGTGCCTTCAACTCTGTAACTTTCTTCGGGTTGATCTTGTAACAATGCTGGGACTTCGGCGCCGATCGGGGCAATAGGTCAATGCTGAACTCCACATCTCGATCTGGCGGTAATCTTGGCAGCTTCTCGGAAAAGACGTCGAGAAACTCCGCGATAAGTGGATGTGGCAACTCGTGGTCTTCTGCAACAGCTCCGAAGTAGACTCCCTCTGGCCTCTCTGTAACTCGTCTGCTGATCTCGAACGGTGGAACTCCTGGCGGGCTGAAGATCACCTTCCCTTCATGGCAGTCTATTACGGCAAACTGCTCGCTCATCCAGTTGATGCCGAGGACCACATCGAATTCGGGCAATGGCATCACTAGAAGTCGAGCTCTAATCTCTCTTCCAGCAATAGTGATATGGCATTCCACCATCTCACTTACTGGCACTAACCCTCCTCCTGTCATGATCTGACAGTTCCTCCTAGTAAGCTTGGGTGTGAAGCCGTGTCTATGCAGAAACTCATATGATACAAAGCTATGGGTGGCTCCAGAATCAAACAATGCAATGGCAGGGAAAGAATGTAAAAGTATAGAACCTGTGATCACATCTGGCACTGTCTCGTCCTCCTCAACTGCAGCCATGACGTAAGCACGTCCCTGCTGTGCTCCTCCCCTCTGCTGGTGCTGGTGCTGTGCAAACCTCTGCTGCTAAGGTGGTATGGCTCCTCCTCTCTGAGGTACAGCAGGCAATGCCCTGGGTGGTGCAGGCGGTGGTCCTCCAGCTCCTCGGGGTCCTCCTGCTAGTCTAGCTGTAGCCTGAGCGCAATCCCTCATCTGATGTGCGTCGGATCCACAAAAGAGGCAAAGTCCCAACCTCTTGCGGCACTTGTCGATATGGTGTCCGAGGCGAAGACAAAAAGCACAACTGGTCGCCAGATGATGTCCCTGATGCTGATGTGCAGGAGGTCTGGCCGGACGGTGATGCTGCTGCTGCTATGGCCTCGCCTGGATCTGAGTCTGAACCCTCTTCGCTGGTGCCTGGAAACTGCTGCTGTCCATATCCCGGTCCCTCTTCAGCCTTGGGTCTGCCTCCTTCTCTACAGCCTGAGCAATCTTCAGGATGCTCGCATACGTCGTCGCCTGACTGATCGCCACTGCGTGTTGCAGCTCCCTGGTGAGACCCTTCTTGAATCTTCATGCTCTGTCCTCCGGCTCTCTGACTAGGCTCTCAGCGAACCTGCTGAGTCTGGTAAACTCCGAAGTGTACTCCGCGACCGTCATAGTCTCCTGCTGCAGCGCCTCGAACTGCATCCTCAGCTCATCCCGCTCCACCTCTGGAAAGAACTTCTCCTTGAACAGAGTTTTGAAAACTGTCCAAGACACATAGGGCTCCGTCAACTGGGGGTCCTTTCGGTACCAATCTCTCGCCAAGTCGAAGTGTCGCATGTTGGCCACCTCCACCTTCGTGTCATCCGGAACATTCGCCATCCTCAAGGTCCTCTCCGCATTCTCTAGCCATTCATCTGCATAGATGATCCCTTCGTTGCCCCAAAAGTTTATCGGGCAGAGGTTCTGGTACTCCTTGGCCGTCCCTGGTCTCGGTCCTTGTGGTACTGGAGGTGCTACTGGTGCTGGTGCTGGTGTTGCCGGCTCTCTGGTCCTAAGTGCGTCGACGACAGTCGCTCTGAACTGTGCTGCCTGATGGTTCTGGGCCTCCAGAAAGTGCTGAAACATCGCCATCACCTGGGTGCCGTCAAACATCATCGTCGGAGGCAGCGATGGAAAAATAGGAGGCGCTGGCGGAAGCTGATCTGCCTGAACGTCTGGTGCGGGCTACTTCGTACCACCTGCAACTCCAGGACCGCCTGCAACTCCAGAACTGCCTGCAACTCCAGAACTGCCTGCAACTCCAGGCTGATCCACGGTCTTCCTCGTAGCGACCATCTGCATAAAAAGAAAACTTCGTTGAATGACAAACCCTAAAACCTAACAAACAATGTTTTTTATAATAATAAAGTACCTGATAATCCTGATAAACCTGATATACCCTTATTTTCCGATTTTTCTATACTGTGATAAAGTTTTCCTAGTGTAATCAAGTCCCCCAATAGTATGCTAAGACCTAGGTACCATTAGGATAGACCTGCATGGGCCACCACTAAAAACATGTCATGACCCGCTCCTGAATAATCGGACACGAGTCGGACACGCCCAGCCTTTGTTGTTAGACACAACAAAGTAAGCTGTACCATTCTAGGGAAACTAACCAGATAAATATGAACATGTATAAAATCACAGCATCTATATAATTGTGCCCAACCAGAGTAAAGTACAACTCAGAATTATTACAATCCAACAAATGAAAGAAGTCTGCTAGTCTCAATACATAAAAATATAGAAAGCTAAAGGTAAACTCTAGGCTTCTACAGCCTCTAGGTCACAAGCAGCTCCAGCTGGCTCAGCAAGGAAAGCAGTATCCTGACCATAGTAAGTGTCGCACAGGGCCTCCAACTCACCTGCAACATATCCTATTCAGGAGCGGAGCAAGTACAATTCTAGGTAATGAACAAGACATCATGATATGAAAGTACGAGGAAACATGAAAAATACAGGAAAGAACATGTGAATAAGTACATGAAAAAACATGGTGTGTAAAGTACATAAAAGAACATGGTATGTAAGAACATGAAAGTACATGATATGTAAGCACATGAAAGAACATGGTATCATGGAATCACAGGAAATAAGTACAAGGTATATCTCCTGCATGTGTGTACTATATTTGAAATATAACTAAGTATGTGACCGGCTAGGGGTAAGCACATGAAAGCAGATGAATGGTACGGCTTAGGACCCGCGTGCACGATGTGGGGTCTAAGCTAAACACACCTGAGTTGTTTCTTGGGTTTGGTCACATAGATAGTATATTTTCCCACCCCAGGTACAAGTAATAGGAACAAGGAACATGAGCACCAGAAAGTACATTACGTGTTATAATATGTCAATCAAGGAAACACAGGATAAAATGAAATACACAAGACCGTAGAGTGTACTTGCCTTGCTCCAGGAAAGTACAAGTAACCAAAGAAATTAGATGTCCTCCTGTAAGTAAATGATTTACAATTTGGTAAATCAATAATGCAAAGTTGATTTATAAATCTAAAATCACTACATTAAGTCCTAAGTTCTAATTGATAAATACTAGATTACTTCTACTTACAACTCTACAATATTCTAACCATGAATTGTCAAGAAGGTTTATAACCCCACACAATCCTAGCTAACTGCTATATAGCACTCTCTTCCAAGAGAGCCTATTATCCTAACTCTCAAAGTTCACTAAACAAGGTTGTGTAATCTTACATTACTCAAGAATGATTCAGAATTGAACCATACTTCTCCTTATTAGTTAGGGAAAACATTAATCTAACTTACCTAAATTGCTAAACAAGGACTGAACCAGGTGGTGTTCTGAAATCAGCCTGGACTGAAATGTCCCAGGTTCCTCCATAGATCACAAAGAATTAATTCTAAATAGGACTGAAACCTATTAACCTTACTAAAGCCATCCTTAACCCAGGACTTAACATTGCACACTCCTAGACCACAGTATTCATGTGTATTGAGATTGGATTTTAGATTCCAGGAATGAATCAACATGCTATAGAACAATCATAGCACTGAAAATAGCTGGAAGAGTGAAGTTCTCAGGTTATGATGAAATCCCAAATAGGTTCACAGATATTACATGTAATCCCAGGGCAGCCCAAAAAGTCCAGGACTTAATACAGTTAACTGAGCTAAAGTAATGCTCAGTTAGGCTCATCCTGAGGATTAATACCACTCCTCCATAACATGTTAAACCAAATAGGTAGTTGAATGCTAGGCTGATCAGAAACCTGGAATATTGAATAGGATATGGATTTCCAGGTTTCTTCATTCACTGAGATGTGAATCCATCCTCCATACACCCAATGTATTTCCCTGCTCTGACCTTCTTCCAAACTTATGAAACTAACAGATAGTAGGACTTCGACAGTCATAAACTTGGTTATAACAATCCTATATCAAAATCACAGGTAACCAAGAGAAAGAGTTGTAAAGCCAAGATGGGAATACTTGACTGTTCAATTGGCTTGCTCATACGAGCATTAGACTGGCAGGGTTATCTCTCCCAAACTCATATTCCCATCTACTGATGGTCAGAGTTAAGGAAAAATAACAGCTATCAGAACATGAAAATACATAAGTCCCTAATGGAAAAATAACACTCTCAGTTCAGTGATGTAACCTGAAGCATTCATTCTTGTTTGGACTGAAATAATCAATGGGAAAAACTTGGCATATCAGTCCCCAATCAACCGAGAAATAGCTGAGGCTCAAGACAAAATAATGGATAGTTCACAAGTTCCAGTTAGTATTGAACTTCAACCTCAGATTTAACAAGGTATCCCATAGCATAGTAGGCGAAACCAATTCATGAATATGAATCCAAACATGACATTAAGGTTCCAGGTTCAACTGGACTCTCATTCCCAGTTTCAAATCAAATCATGCTCAGAATACCAAATCGAATGTGCTGATATGGCTTGCACATTCCCCAAGCTCACCCCTGGATCAACTGGGAACTAGTCTCAGTTTTACTGAGATTTCTTCCTTAGTTGACTGAGATGAAGTTCAAGGATAGCGTGCCCAATTTCTCAGGTCCTATTTGAATCAATAAAACTTCAAGGAATATATAGGTTCATATATGTTCACAGGCTTCAATAACAATGTCAACCAAATTTATCATTCCAAAACGAACTTAGAATAATAGGGAATGGCACCCTGACATCTCGATACTCCAATTCTCAATTTCAGTCACCAACTCAATTGGAACTAGAGTATAGACAGAGCTAACCAAAATAATACCTCAAAATTCTCTTGATACTATCTCTGATGTGCTCTTAGATGTATTTATGCATTCGAAAATTAATTAGAGAAGTAAATTGGAATTACCTTCAAGAGTGTTCCACTAAGTAGGGACTGAAATCAGTGAGCAAAAGTCCTGTTCCAAATAATCACTATAAACAACAATTTCCTACCTCCATTTTAGATTAATTAGGAAATATTGATACTCACCAATTCAGTTCCTAAACTGCTATGATTCGACAATCAAACGCCCTGTTCACTGGAACAACCCACCCTAGATCCACACAAGTATACAATCGATTAGATCTAAGATTGATGACAGAAAAATCAGTAGAGTTATTTACTCTTGATTAAAGGAGATCTCACCTCGATTCCTTGATTAGAGTCGAAACAAGAACGGATCAGGAAGAATGTAAGTGAAGCTCGAGATGGGATCGATGTGCTCGATCAGGATCTGTTCCTGACCAATTCAGATCATTGAGACAAACAAATAAATACCTCATGATCAGAATTCATAAGGCTATTCATGAATGATTGATCAAAAGAAACGATCGATCAGATGTTCAGGAATCGATCCGTTTCAACTCATGATCGGAGTTCGATCGACCAACTCTCGAGTTGAAACTGATCAGTCCAGTCATTGATTCGATCCTAATCAATTTCGAAAATGATTAAGGAGACAAGGGGATCATAAATTCTACTTACTGAATTTGTGCATCATTGGCTGCCATTGATGACTCGAACCTCAGAGCTATCACTGCCATGGCTGTCCAGAACAAGCTTTTGAAGAAGATGGAGTTGGAGAAAGGGAAAATTGTTGCTCAGCAATAAGGAAGGGCAAACCATTTAAATAGATGGCTAGGTAGCGTGAGCAGTAGGCCATTATTGGCGGGAAAGAATTCCTTCCTCCACCCTGGCAGTCGGTTAGGGCACATGGCCCTTTGCCATGGCCGTTAGAGTTTGAAATTGAAAAGGCTGAACGAATTTTTAGAACTCAAATTATGAGGAATCAATCCTTCCACGGGATTGATACTAAGGGTTTGGCTTTGATGGGCCCAACCCAACAGGATGGTTTAAAATAATTTAGCCCAAAGGGAAATTAAATAATAACCAAGCCCTGCACATAAACTTCAAAAATTTCCAAATCATCATTTAAAAAAATAAAAAAAAAACTACAATTAGAAAGGTGGAGTTACAATAACATCGCATGACAAGATCCATAGGGTACCAATCCGTGATAATAACGTGACAACTTCATATAAAGTAATCTAGAGCAGAATATAAGTCCTACCAAGAATGAAACGGTCAGAGAATGTACTCGCCTGATCTCTGAATGTCCGAGATGAGGTATATGTCTCCTATTTAGAGCAACACAAGTCACAATATGTCCATGATGATATAATTGAACATTATAATGCATTCGACATGATGTCTAGGTCAAACTAGACTAAAGTTAACCGTTGGTCAACTCTAGGTAACTACACTAGTCAAACCAGGTCAACTAGGTCAAGTCCTAGTCCAATCAAGTCTCACTAAGCCTAACCAAGTCTAGCCTAGCACTCACACAAAATCACAAGGTCAACACCAATATCACACATACACAAATACATATACACATATATCTACATACACTATATATATTGGCATACCTATAGGCATATAAACATTCATGTTTAAGTTCATACATTACCTCCTTACATTGCATACATACTTGTATACATATATCTATCAGTTCATTACCTATACATCATATTCATCACTCATGCATACCATTCAAGCTTAGGTAATTTATATTACATGATACATATCACATATCTACATTACCTACTTGCATTGCCTATATATATACATAGATACTTGTATATCATATCCATATCATTAATTCATACATTTATGCATACCTTGTACATTCATAGATGCATACATACATTACATCATATCTAACATGCATACATAACATGACATCATATCTTGCCTATTTTCACTCATTCTACATTACACATACATGCTTGCATTCATATAGGGAAAATGTGAGAGAGTGAGGGTTACAAGTCAGCAAATGTGTGTGTGTGTGTGTATGTGTGTGTGTGTGTGTGTGTGTGTGTGTGTGAAGTAGCAATGTGAGTGTGGGTGTGGATGTTAACTGTAAGGGGTTTCCAGTTGAGTACATGAGTGAAGGGAGGGGGTGAGTGAGTTAACATAGTGTCAATGGCAGTTTTATACATATATATAGATAAGGTTTAGTTTACTAACATGAATACATGCATCCAAATATACATATATATACCCAGACATATATATACATATATACAGACATATATACATAAACCTAGGACACAGACAAACCAAAAACTCTGACACAGACACACATATATATTACACTATGAATATACATATATATAGATAATTCAATATCAATCAATTTTGTATACATGGATTCGAAATGAAGTATATGAACAAAACTCGAATCAATACATGTCCCAGTTACTATCTAGCATGTATGTAAAGTATTTACATATCTAAACACAATAAATATTTAATTTAAATCAGAAAAACCCAAATAACCATACACAGTATCAGAGTTCATGTGCAAAACCCTACTTTATCATTCGAATCCAAATTAAATAGCAAAATAGTGGTTGGTATAGAGTCGTGCATATGTAATTGTGTCCCACGAGTTGTCTCGTGTCCATACAATAGGACACGAGGTGTCCAAACAATGAAAACACCCACAGACATAAATACTACACAGAGCGGTCTTATGCAGGCAGTACACGAACTCGTGGACACAAGACACTACATGAGACACCTCGTGCACGTGTCCACGTGTTCGCCAGGTATAGGGCTTCATGTCTAGGGGCCTAATACAGGACCACGATGTGTCATGTCGTGATATGAGTGTCGTATCAGAACCCGAATCCAGTCTGTGCGCGTACAGTACAAATCCAGTGCGGGTGGGTTTTCGTGTCTGATACGACACATGAGTCCATAAACTTGGGGGGGGCACGTTCGCAGACACTGCCCCCTCATGTCAACCAAAAATTGTGTCTCCACATGCTGTATCGTGTCCTACTGAGAACCCGAGCAGCATGGCACTCGACCGAGTCCTCGTGCAGTGAGTTCGTGTCCATTTTGGACATAGACAGCTCGATATGAGCTCAGAGCTAGGGTTTCATGATCCATACATATAGGGCGACATTATTGTTCAAACAGAAATTGAAATAACAAAAATAAAACTCTTAGAGGCATTACATCAAACATAGGTTTATAGGGACTGAGATGTGTCCGATACGGACATGAAATGGATACTATTTTGCACCAAACTCACTCTACAGCAAGGGTATACCTATATGTATGCATCAGTGAAAAGAAAACATAATTTAAATAGGTTTTATAGGTATTTACCTATCGAGGGTGAAACCTCAATGTGAAGCTCTTGAAATGAGAGTTTTTCTCCAACTTGCAATGATACTAAGCCTCCAAATCCTTGCTAGCTACCCACCAATAGTATCCTCAACTATAGGGGAGTCCAATGCAATTGGTTTGGTCCAATTTGGAGAAAAAATGAAGAATTGGTGAAGGTTTGGAGAAGAACACTATTAGGGTTCTTTATAGGAATGAAAAGAGGCAAGGAATTTATGAAGTGGTGATTAAATAGGGAGGGGATGGGCTTGATGGCTGTTGTAAATGATTAGGGTTAGGGTTTGCAAAGATAGATGAGTGGCTAAGGCTTCTTCACACAATTCTAGCTCAATCAAGGGCTCTCATCAAAAGTAGGTTTCTAACACTAATATCTAACCAAAATATCTACTAACAAAATATCTAGATATTAATCTAACTTAGCCATTAAGTCTCTAACCTTCTAACTAAACCTCCATGAACATCATTAACTTCTAGGTTACGTCAAAACTAGGTTAGTCTCTAAATAAAAGATTAGCACTATAATAATCAGTCAAAATTTATTTTCATTAAAAAGTCCAAAATGACCAAAATATCCCTAGGCCAAAAATAATAAATAAAATATCCTAATCACATGGTTAGGCTCTAGGTTAAGTAGTCTATAGGATTTCACTAGCAGTACATCAAAATCACAAGTCATGGTTTTAATTAGTTTTAAAATAATTAAAAATCACCAAAAATCATATCATGATTTAAATATCATTATTAAAAGATTAAAATTATAAAATTTCAAAATTACCCTCATTTTAAAAACTGGGTGCTACAAGTCTACCCTCCTTAGAAGAATTTTGTCCTCGAAATTAAAATGGTCGTACTTCTTCTAGGTCAAACCCCTAACAATTATAGTCTCAAAATCATACAGTTTGATAATCATATGCGTCTATCCAAAATCTTGTTACTCAGAATCTTCGTCATGCTAATGAGCAAGGCTACGATATTTATAGTCCTCGACTAAGGTACATACCTCTAGAATCATTATATTTAAAATTTTTGCATTGCCACATGCTTGGCCGCGAAAACCTAAAATTCCTACACCCGAGAAATACATCCAAAATCCGACTATATGTCCTCACTATGCCAGCTAACATGACTATAGAAGACTCTAGATCCCATAACTTAGGCGACCTAGCCCATACGACTTATCACAGAAGAAAAATCAAATCACAATGAAACACCAGAACAAAATTTATCAACCAACAAGGAACATATAGAATCAAATTTCAAGACAGTTATAAGGAGGCAAATGCGGAAATAGAATCGAAAAAAATGGAACATACAATCAGCTCTCATACTGTCTGTGCATCCTCGACAGTCATGGCGAAAGCTCGCCTCTGCTGGCCTCCCCTGGTCTACTGTTGATGCTGGACAAACCTCTGCTACTGAGTCTGCAATGGTGGTCGCTTCTGCTGCCCTGTCGGAGCCCTAGCTCCTGCTGCTGTCTGAGCCAATCGTGCCAAGTTCTTGGGACACTCCCTCAACTGATGCTCTGCTGAACCACAAAGTAAACACAGGCCCTACCTTTTTCTGCAGTTATTCCACCAATGGCCTGCCTTCTTACAGAAGTTACACATAGCGTCCTGCTGCTGTCTGGGTGCCTGCTGGTAAAGTACATGTCCTTGTCCCTAAAATGGCTGCTGAACTGGCCTCTGCTGAACGTGAGGGCGCTTGGCCGGCCCTGCACTAGAACTAGCCCCCAAAGCATCACTGCCCCTCTTCGGCCTCAGACCGTAGTCCTCCTCTACAATCTGAGCATCCATCAGAATCTGCTCAAATGTCGCATCGTGACGCCCAGAAGTGCGAGAGCGCACTGCGTGAATCAGTCCCCTCCTAAACTTACAGGCCTTCTCTCCCTCATCATGAATCATCCCTAGAGCGAATCGACTCAGGCGAAAGAACTCTGCCGCATACTCGTCCACAGACGAGTTCCCCTGCACCAGTCCTATAAACTGGTTCTCCAGCGCGCTAAGAGCTACATCAGGATAGAACTTCTCCTTGAATAGCCTCCAAAAGTTCTCCCATGTCAAACCTCTAACTGACGCATGAGGATCCGTGCAGTACCATGCCAAAGCTATATCAAAGAACTGGCTAGCCGTGGACCCACAGCCTCTTTGGAAGCTCTGCAAGATCCAAACTTCGCTCAACATCCTCTAGCCAGTCGTCGGCATAAAGAATGCCCTTAGTCCCCTTAAACTCCCGGGGTACCATCTTCTTGAAATCCAGCACTGATCTAGGCCTCGACTGCTGCTGATGTGGCTCTTGGCCCTGAGCTTCCTGAACCGGAGCTGTAGCAACCTTCTTGACTGCTGCTAGTGCAAGCTGATGAGCATTCTCCATGCTCTGCCTTATAGCCTCAGACTACCGCTGAGACGCCTTCGCCTGCTGAGTCTCCATCATCTGCTGGAGGAGCACAAATATCTGCAACACATCTGTTGGTATCGGAGGTGGCGACGGAAGAGTCTCTGGAATAACGGTAGAAGGCCTCTCAACTGGAGGTGGAAGACCTCCCGATGCTGCTGCCTCTCCCACCTGGATGGCGAGGAGCAGTAGGGACAATCTGTCGAACCACATCCGGAGGAATAAGTCGCGATGGATCGGATCTCTCCTGGGCAGTACTAGATCTAGCTGCCTGAGCTCGAGTCATTGTCATCTTGGAGACAGATCAAACAAGAAAATCAATACTGAGAAAGAAGCGATATAACCAAAGGAGGACGATTTATTTCAAAGGAAACAATTTTCAACAAAAATTTAGATGGCAGGAATTCAGTTAAGAGTTTTTCCTAGATGTGATTGAGTACCTCAAAATATATCATAATCCTACTATAGGCTGTAGTAATACTCTAGTTCGAATACCACTACATAAACTCGACCTGTATAGGCCACCACTAAAAACGTGTCACGACCCGCACCCAGTATAGGGTCACGAGAAGTGGGTACGTCCATCCTACGCCGCAGTGTCGGCGGTAGAACGTTGTTCTAGGTCAAGTTCACAACTAGCCACAATATGATATACTCTCCAAACAGAGGCCAAATTACAGAAGGTACAACTCAATCACAAAACTAGAGGTAGAAATAGCACGATGCAATAGATAAAGAAATCCTCAAAACTGAGGTACAAACAGAAGCGAAACAAACCAAGTTAACAACCATAAGTCCCAACATCTCAATATATTACAACTCTGAAACAAAACAACAAATGAAATGAAAAGTAAGATAAGAGCTAGCTATCTAAAGTAGACAAGGGTATCATCCTCAGCAGCTGCCCAAACCTCCCGAAGGTCCAGGTCACGAGTGTCATCTAAGCAAGTTCTGTAGTAGGTAGGACAAAGGTCCTCATCATCCTTTGTAATATTTTCAACTGGTCCAGTCAGGACAGGAGCGAGCACAATATATCTCATGCAGTTCATATCATGTTAGAAAATATAAAGCATATAAAAGAGTAAGATACATGGACTGTAAGGAAATATATATATATATATATATGAAAATGATAGAGATTTAATAACTGGAAATATCTATATACATGATAAGTAAGAACTGTAAGTAACCTGTGATTTAGAGCATGAGATGGTTATATAAACAGTTTAGGTTTAAAAGATGGGACTCCATTATACGTGAGGGCACAATGGACATATACAAGAGTTTCACAAGATTTCACAAGATGGGATTTTGATCACATAACCATTTCCTACTCACCCTCCCTAATCAACACACAAGGATCCAGTCAAGTTACGTTACCTTACACAAGAGATTTTTATCATGTTTGCTCACGTGATCATGAGAGTACAAGATTACACAAGAGTATACATGAATAGAGGTGTACATAAAATATAAGATGTTCGTGAAAAGCATATGACAACTGTATTTGATGCACCCCGAGGGGGATAACATTGCGTGACAAGATTCATAGGGTATCAATCCGTAATAATAACATGACAGCATCATGTAAAGTAATCTAGAGCAGAATATAAGTCCTAGCAAGTATAAAACGGTCAGAGAATGTACTCGTCTGATATCTGAATGTCCAAAAAAAAAATATTGTCCGAGATGAGGTATCTGTCTCCTATTTAGAGCAACACAAGTCACAACATGTCCAGGATGATATAATTGAACATTACAATGCATTCTATATGATGTATAGGTCAAACTAGACTAAAGTCAACCCTTGGTCAACTCTAGTCAACTATACTAGTCAACTAGGTCAAGTCCTAGCCCAATCAAGTCTCACTAAGCCTAACCAAGTCTAGCCTAGCACTCACACACAATCACAAGGTCAACACCAACATCACACATACACAAATACATATACACATATATCTACATACACTATATATAGGCATAACTATAGGCATATAAACATTCATATTTAAGTTCATACATTACCTCCTTACATTGCATACATACTTGTATACATGTATCTATCAGTTCATTACCTATACATCATATTCATCACTCATGCATATCATTCAAGCTTAGGTAATTTACATTACATGATACATATCACATATCTACATTACCTACTTGCATTGCCTACATATATACATAGATACTTGTATATCATATCCATATCATTCATTCATACATTTATGCATACCTTGTACATTCATAGATGCATACATACATTACATCATATCTAACATGCATACATAACATGACATCATATCTTACCTATTTTCACTCATTCTACATTACACATACATGCTTGCATTCATATAGGGAAAATGTGAGAGAGTGAGGGTTACAAGTCAGTAAATGTGTGTGTGTGTGTGTGTGTGTGTGTGTGTGTGTGTGTGTGTGTGTGTGTGTGTGAAGTAGCAATATGAGTGTGGGTGCGGATGTTAACTGTAAAGGGTTTCCAGTTGAGTATATGAGTGAAGGGAGGGGGTGAGTGAGTTAACAGAGTGTCAATGGCAGTTTTATACATATATATAGATAAGGTTTAGTTTACTAACATGAATACATACATACAGTTTATATATATATATATATATATATATATATATATATATATATATATATATATATATATATATATATATATATATATATATATATATATATATATATATACAGACATATATACATAAACCTAGGACACAGACAAACCTGAGACACAGACACACATATACATTACACTATGAATATACATATATATAGATAATTCAATATCAATCAATTTTGTATATACATGGATTCGAAATGAAGTATATGAACAAAACTCGAATCAATACATGTCCAGTTACTATCCAGCATGTATATAAAGTATTTACATATTTAAACATAATAAATATTTAATTTAAACCAGAAAAACCCAAATAACCATACACAGTATCAGAGTTCATGTGCAAAACCCTAATTTATCATTCAAATCCAAATTAAATAGCAAAATAGTGGTTGGTATAGAGTCGTGCACATGTAATTGTGTCCCACGAGTTATCTTGTGTCCATATAATAGGACACGAGGTTTCCAAACAACGAAAACACCCACAAACACAAATACTGCACAGAGTAGTCTCGTGCACGCAGTACACGAACTCGTGGACACGACACGAGATACCTCGTGCACGTCTCTACGTGTTCGCCAGGTATAGGACTTCGTGTCTAGGGGCCTGAACAGGACCACGACCTGTCATGTCGTGATACGAGTGCCGTATCAGAACTCGAATCCAGTCTGTGCGCATATAGTGCAAATCCAGTACGGGTGGGTTTTCGTGTCCGACACGACACATGAGTCTACAAAACTTGGGGGCACGTTCGCAGACACTGTCCCCTCGTGTCCGCCAAAAATTGTGTCCCCACGTGTTGTGTCGTGTCCTACAGAGAACCCGAACAACAGGGCACTCGACCGAGTCCTCGTGTAATGAGTTCGTGTCCATTTTTTAACACGGACACAGCTCGATATGAGCTCAGAGCTAGGGTTTTGTGATCCATACATATAGGGCTACATTATTGTTCAAACAGAAATTGAAATAACAGAAATAAAACTCTTAGAGGCATTACATCAAATATAGGTTTATAGGGACTGATACGTGTCCGATATGGACACGAAATGGATACTATTTTGCACCAAACTCACTTTACAGCTAGGGTATACCTATATGCATACATCAATGAAAAGAAAACATAATTTAAATAGGTTTTATAGGTATTTACCTATCTAGGATGAAACCTCAATGTGAAGCTCTTGAAATGAGAGTTTCTCTCCAACTTATAATGATGCCAAGCCTCCAAATCCTTGTTAGCTACCCACCAATGGCATCCTCTACTGTAGGGGAGTCCAATGCAATTAGTTTGGTCCAATTTGGAGGAGAAATGGAGAATTGGTGAAGGTTTGGGGAAGAACACTATTTGGGTTCTTTGTAGGAATGAAAATAGGCAAGGAATTTGTGAAGTGGTGATTAAATAGGAAGGGGATGGGCTTGATTGCTGTTGTAAATGATTAGGGTTAGGGTTTTGCAAAGATAGATGAGTGGCTAAGGCTTCTCTACACAATTCTTGCTCAATCAAGGGCTCTCATCAAAAGTAGGTTTCTAACACTAATATCTAACCAAAATATCTACTAACAAAATATCTAGATATTAATCTAACTTAGCCATTAAGTCTCTAACCTTCTAACTAAACCTCCATGAACATCATTAACTTCTAGGTTAGGTCAAAACTAGGTTAGTCTCTAAATAAAAGATTAGCACTATAATAATCAGTCAAAATTTATTTTCATTAAAAAGTCCAAAATGACCAAAATATCCCTAGGCCAAAAATGATAAATAAAACATCATAATCACATGGTTAGGCTCTAGGTCAAGTAGTCTCTAGGATTTTACTAGCAGCACATCAAAATTACAAGTGAAGGCGGAACACCAAAGGCCAGGCAGGGAGCTGCAGAATCTCGTCATTCCCGAGTAGAAGTTGGACAATATCTCAATGGATTTCATTATGGGATTTTCGAAGATGCCGTGGAGGAATGATGCGATTTGGGTCATTGTTGATAGATTGACCAAGTTGGCTCACTTTATCGCAATCAAATAGCATGGAGCATCGATTGGTTAGCACAATCTATATCGACGAGATTGTTCGACTGCACGGGATACCGACCATAATAGTTTCGAACAGAGATAGACGATTCCTATTACGTTTTTGGACGAGCTTGTAAGCTGCGATGAGGACCAAACTAAATTTTAGTACTGTATATCACCCCCAAGTAGGCGGTCAGACAGAAAGGGTGAATCAAATCCTGGAAGATATGTTGCGTCTGTGTGCGATCAATTTAAAGACTATTTGGGATACGCATTTGTCGCTTATGAAGTTTGTATATAACAACAGTTATCAGTCGAGCATT
>JANAVB010013597.1:6041339-6101339 GCA_029216955.1 Iris pallida | reverse complement strand
TTCTAGTGTGCCAAAGTTGCGATCTTGGTTAGAAGTCTATTCAAGTTGTAAAACTTAGATTTCCAAGTGTTGCTCTTTACACTTGTTGTTTGAAGTCGGCAAGCTCTTCGTATCAAAAGCTTGTGGTTGTTGAAGTCATCGTGCTCTTCGGATCAAAGCACGTGGTGTCTGTACGAAGTTGCAAGACTTTAGATCAAAACGTGTGTTTTCATGTATAGTAGATTAACATCTAGCAAGAGTTCTCGAGATTGGACTAGTCCTCCACGAGGGATACCAGTATAAAATCTCGTTGTTTGCGTTTGCTCTTCTGAACCTTACTTTCAATTTCTGTGATTTATTGCATTACTTAGTTGAAACCCTACTTTTATATTTTAAATAGGGGATAATTTTCGCTGCACTCTATTTACCCCCCTTTAGAGTTGCCTTACGATCCACACATAACATATGTTCTAAGGCATTTTATTGTAGTCAAATATTGACTAAAGATTTTATAATAAAAGAATAACGGAGAGAGAATGTAATTTTTGATGATTGAAATATTAAGGGGTCTCACAATGTCTATTTATAATAATATTTTATTTAACAAACTTTACCAGATATGTTCATATGAGATCATTATTATATAATAATAAGGATTGGGATAACACCTAGATAACACAATTAAGGGCCTGTTTGGTAGGCAGTAGGTGTGAAAAAAGTAGGATGAAACTTCCACTTTCAATAAAAGTGTGAGCAGTTTCAGCATTTGGATGGGGGAGTAATTTGTGAGGTAAGTGTCTAATCTCTGCAGCTCAGAGTTGCTGTCCCCCCCCCCCCCCCCCCCCCAATTTATTCAACAATCAGTTACACCAAAAAATTGGTGTAACTGTGCTGCAAGTGAGAGATGGTCTCTCTTCAATGCCTAGGGGTGCAACTTGGACGGGTTGGGCCGGGCTTGAGCTCAACCCGTGCCCAACCCGATGAATCATAAGCCTAGCCCGAGCCCAAGCCCGGCCTGACCTCGGGTTCAACATATGAAATAATTTTTAAACAAAACTAATATTAGACACATAATCAAATAGCAATCAATTCTTAATCATTACAAAATGCAAACTGTAAGATTTAGAATAAGGAGTTGAAGAGTTTGAGTGTATAAATTTAGGATTTAAACTTTTTATTTAAAAAGTATGAAACCCGACACATGAACCCAAGCCCAACCCGATTTTTGATCGGGTTCAAATATTTTAACCCGAACCCGAGTATCTTCAACCCTAACCCAACCCATTAACGGATTTATCCGATCGGGCTCGAATTTAGCCTGCCCGAGTTGCACCCCTATCAACGCCGGCGTCAGCACCTCGACGACGAAGATCTGGAAGTCTTCGTCTCCATAGAGCTCTGCCGCACGCAGATCTGGAAGTCTTCGTCTCCAACCAACCACTGCCGCACGCAGATCTGGAAGTCGTCGGAGGTGGGGCACACCGGATTTGGCGCAGGCCGATGCCGGAGGCGGGACGACACGAGGCGGGGCACGCTGGAGGCCGACGCTGAAGGTGAGGTAGTGACCACCTTGGACCGCCAAAAAGAGGATGCACCGGTCGTCACTCTCCCGACCAAAAAGAAGAAGAAGAAGAATCGGGAGTGGGGGAGTGGAGGAGTGGAGAGAGAGAATGGGAAGGAATAGGTTGGTGGCTTGGGTTTGAGGAGAATAATAAATAGTTGGTGATTGTGTAATGTATTAGAGGAGATGAGGTGTACAAAATAGATTAATAATAATAATAATAATAATAATAATAATAATAATAATAATAATAATAATAATAATAATATTATTATTATTATATTATTATTATTATTATTATTATTATTATTATTATCATCAAAGTTAAAAATGTTTGGCTTACAAATTTGTTAAATTGTACTTTTAAATACATGATTTTCTAATTAGTTATAACAAATTTAATTTATGACGATTTTTTATTTTAGAAAATTCACAATGTCAATTAAAATAATCAATAATTATTTGATAAATTTTATATTGTAAAATAATACATAATTAATTTGATTATGGGTTACCATATTTTTTAACTCTAAGAGCATCTCCAACCCTATTGTCTTGTTTTGTGTCATGAATCCTATGTGGCATGGGGCACAAGACAATGTCTTTCATATGTGGCAAGATGATATTCACATAAGACAATGAGATAAAAATGTGTTCTCCAATACAAAAGTTTGAGAAGACAATAAAATTACTTTTTTTCAACTTCCAAGACAACTTTTTCACTTCTTCTTCTTTTTATATATATTTTTATACATAATTGATGATATGGACATAAAGTCATTGTGAAGTGCATTGTCTAGATCTAGACAACCAACTTCACATTCTCTTTGCCATGTCAACTTCACAATTTATTTCACATTTGCATTGGAGAAGTACTTTTGAAAAAAATTCTTGCCATTCCTATGTGGCAACCATTTTTCCAAACTCACAATAGGGTTGGAGATGCTCTAACATCCACTTTCAACGACCATCCAAACAATCGAACTCCTTTTTTTTTCCACTTTCAACAACCATTCAAACAACGAACTCATTTTGCTTCCACTCGCAAGAGACAAAAAGTACTCGATCCAAACACATTTTGAAAAGTGCAATTTGCTACAAGGGCACTGTAGCTCAACATGATGAAAGTGCCACTTTTTTACTTTCAAAGAGTTATTTCTATCCAAACAGCCCATATGGAAGCACAATTAAGCCTTTTCTATATTTTGTCATATGTTAAAAAAAAAAAAAAACAACTAAGCCCAGGTTGTTGTGGTTTGTGAAACCAATCAATCAGAACCCATGTTTCTGAAAACAGGATTAGACTCTCACGAACTGTACTCACAGTTCACACCAATTTGATGAAACCTCCACAAAAAGAACGAAACCCTAAAAATTGAAAACTCTTTGGGAAAGAAGAAGAAGAATGGAACCCCAGTTCCGGGAAGTGGACTTCCTGAGCTGCTCCGGGAGCAGGAGGTTCGCTCGGGAGATGGTGGCCGCCTCCCCCTTCTCCGACCTCGACCACGCCGTCCGCTCCGCACGAGACATCTGGTTCAACAAGGTCCCCTATGCCCCCTATGTCGACACGTCACAGCACGGACACGGCGACACGGGCACGACACGGTTCCTACTCCTAGCATCTGAAGTTTGGTACTTTCCCGTAGGTTGATGTCAAGGGGTGGCTCGAGAGCTTCGCGGCGCACCCAGAGATCGGCGGCAGCTCCAAGTCTATCTCCCAGTTAGGGTTTCCTCTGATCCTGAAAGTTCAGAATTTTCTTATCGTTTCTTGCGTGAAACTGATGTTAGTTGGATTTGTTGATGGTGTGATTAGGTGGAGCAAGGAGGAGCAGTCTGTCGCACTAGCGACTGCCACCGGTTCCACTATGCAGGTGCGCTTTCGACCTGATCTTTGGCCAATAGTTGATTCAAGAATTGAACTTTTTCTTGTTCCTTTTAGTAAAAGTTACGTTATTTAATGACTGCTAACAATGTCGGATCTCTATGAAATGAATCCTTAGGGGCTGTTTGGTTCAAGTTTTGGGGGACGTTTGGTTCAAGTTTTTGAGGCTTGGGAATGGGATTTGAATTCCTTACCCATGTTTGGTATGTTTAGGATTGGGAATGAGGAGGGAATATGAGGGGGTTAGGTGGGAAAGCTATTCCCATGGATGTGGGAAAGCTATTCCCAAGCCCCCCCTTGGGAATAGATTTGCTTTCCTAGGAATGATGTTTGACTATTTTGTTTGGACGGTTATACCCTCGCTTTATTTTCAAATTTTCAACTCTCATCCCAAACATGTGAATCATCATGAAATTAGTGAAAGGGTATTAAAGTAAAACTAAATAAATTAAGATTCCTATCCATGTGTGAACCAAACATGAAAATAAATTTTTTTAAAATTTTGAACTACCTATTCCCAACCTAACTAAACATGGGTATGGGAATGTTGAATTCCTTTCCCATGGGAAAGGAATTGAAAATCTATTCCTAGGAATCCAAAAACTTGATCCAAACGAGCCCTTGGAGGCTTGGGAATGAATTTTGGATTCCTTACTGATATGTCTAGGATTGGGAGTGGGGGTGGGGGGAATACGAGGGGGCTTCATTTTCCCATTGTTGTGGGAAGTAAAACCCAAGGCCCCCCTTTGGAATAATTTTGCTTTCCTGGAAATGTTGTTTGGGTTTGTTGTTTGGATAGTAGTACCCTCTCTTTACTTTCAAAATTCGAACTTCTATCCCAAACATGTTAATTTAGGTAATAAAAGCATTATGAAATTAATGAAAGGGTATTTATGGAAAACTAAATAAATTACGATTCTTATTCCTGTTGTGAATGGAAAAACTAAATTTTTTGTACTACATATTTCCAACCTAACCAAACATGGGTATGGGAATATTGAATTCCTTTCCCATGGAAAAGGAATGAATGAAGATTCCTAGGAATACAAAACCTTCATTCAAACGCCCCTTATAAAAACACGTTGGGGCCATAGCTCACTAGTAACTATTGCATTGTTCTCGCCCAATGCAATGATTAATGAGCTTGCTATCCGCTAACAATGTATGCTCTCTATGAAATGCATCCTTAGAAAAAACACATTGGGCGTAGCTCAGTAGTAACTATTGCATTGTTCTCGCCCAATGCAATAATTAATGAGATTGTTATAGAGGACATGTCCCTCGACAGAGCTAAATGAAAGGAAATGATCAAATAGCTGACCCAAAAATTGGGATAAAAGCTTCGTTGTTTTAGATTATTTAGTTAATGTGCACGAGTTTAATGGTTTATTCATAGACTATCGCGATTTTTCCATGTTGATGTTTGTTGTAGAAGCTCTAATGCTTTTCTTGGATTTACTTTTCTGTGGAAATCTAACTTGTAGATAAACTATTACCAAATGACAAGTTTGTGACTATGAATTGATGTGATTCTGTTATTGTAGGAGTTGGTTGAGTGGAATGCTCGGTACAAGGAGAAGTTTGGGTTTGTTTTTCTCATATGTGCATCAGGGAGGGGCACGCCAGACATCCTAGCCGAGTTGAAGGTGAGGTTCATGTTTCCTTTACTGTCTGGTTTCTTATATCTGTGTATGATAAAATTAGGGTTCCTGTGAAATGGATGACCACTAAATGCTTTAAGAGCCCATTTCTTGGATGTGAGTACATAGGTTGCCTATTGTGTGGTTGGGCTTATAGGTAAGTAGGGGCCTGCAGCAAGCAACCATGGAAAACTCACTGGTCACTGAGGATGCAAGCAATGTATTTTTGCTCATGATTCATGGCAATCCTTAGCAGTTGAACTGGACAACACTCTGCTTATATATAATTGCACATTGAAGATCATTTTGTGTATTAGGTGGTTCTACAAAGTACAATCTGACTTTATAGATAAGAAAATAAAGCTCATACCGCGTAGTTTCAATATACCAACTTCTAAAATCTGAAACATTGTATCCAGAATGTGTGTGCATAGCACCTACATGGACACTGTTATTGCTTTTCTTTTTCTTTCGGAAGGATATTTAACGTTAGATTTATCGCTCGTAGTGTGAGGTTTAGCAAAATGATAGTTTTTTAAAGAAATTAGGCATGTGTTATTTCCACAGCAAAAACTAGGCGATGAGTAGTAGTACATGTTGGCTGTATAACAAGATTGTGAAAGTCGCTAGGTGCTAGTCGGACGGGCATCAAGCATCTAGCCCACCTAGTTCTAGTCAGTTCCAAAAAAAACCAAAAAAACCAAAAACCATACTAAAAATTGCAGCAATTGTCCATAAAATCTAAAACATGTATAGTCGGACGTCGGGGCACTAGGCGGGCATCTGACGGGCACCGGCCGCCTAGCACCTAAGCGGCCGCCTAGGCAGATTTTTAGAACAGTGTTGTATAAGCATCAAAGTACATTCGCTCCTATTGTGCAAGGTTTGTAAGCCATCGAGATCTTATATGGCCCAACTAATGAGAGTTGAGTTCAACATGTTTTCAATGATAAATTGGTTATTAATTAAACTTATCTTCTCACTATCCAACTTGGCTGACCTGTTCTGTTGTATGCTGATTTTCAACATATATTGATTACGGACTCCGGAGTTGAACTTAAACACAATTGATCGCCTCTCAGACCTCTTACAGGGGGATCAGTCCATAGCTTCATATCCATGTAGTTTGATAATGATATGGATTTCAACCAACCTTAATCTTTTAGTCAATTATGTAATTGCAAGGTGCCAAGGCACATATCGTTTAAATTGTGTATAATAAAAGAAGGCTTGAGCGATGGTTACAACAGATCTCAGCCTACCTTTGCCTTGTCTGGAATGGTATGGAATAATTATGCTGTTGCAGTCTTCTGCAGATGACTTTTTAATTCTATCTAATAATTCAATTGGATTTTATTTTCAGGTGATTTTGACCAATCTACTTATCATATTTTTGGAATTGCTAACAATGGTGTTTTTCTCGACAAAATATGCTATGTAAAAGGTTCTAACATTGATAGAACTTGCTAGATATGCTAATGTTCAATAAGGGACCAACTTATGGTTCATACGATTACGCAGATGGAATTTTCAAACTTTAGCACATTGAAAACAAATTAGTGTTACAACTATTAGTTTAAATTGCCTCAAGATTTTTAGATGCAACACTATTGTGTTCCATTACTAACTTAGGTAAAGCCTAGCTCAAGTTGGAAATTGGCTTGAAGTGTATACCTGGAGAGACACTAATATTTGTTGTTTTTGAAGTGGAATGCAACTGAGGAGCACTTTAGTTTTACTACAGCCATGTGCTCTTCGTCAATCAAGTATGTCCTTAAACTGAAGTCTCTCTGTAGTCTGTAACATGAGCACTAACTAGATGTATTTTCCTGTAATCATGGATGTGGAGGAGGGCAGAAGGGGATAGGAAACTTACAGTTTCTTTATCGTGGGAAAAAGTTCGAAGTTGTCTTGTGTTATGAAATATGATTACATATTAACCCATTTATTGGAGTTTGGAGCAATGTTTATTTCAGAATTAGTATTTCCATTGCCTACATATTTCAAAGTGGCGACTTGGAATTTCCTTCTCTTATTCTGAAAACATAACATTTTGGTATTGTGATCTGACACCTATCGCTGTGGTGTATTGTATGATACAAGAACTCCAGGAGTTTGATCTATACTTCTAAATCCATTTAGGAACATGATTTAATTTTTTTTTAATTTGTTTCATCTCTATAGATATATCTAGTTCCAGAATCTAGATTATGAAGTATACATTACATGTCTAAAAAATAAATAAATAATTGATAGGTATACTACCTATTAGCCTATATCTATCGTATTGGATCAACCGACCGATACGTAACAAAATGGTATTATATCAGATCATAAGATATTTGGCAACATAGTTTGCCATATGATTTGGTTAAAATTTTAAAAGTACTTATAAATTTGCGTTACATATTTTTATTAAAGTGGGTGACTCAATAATTCTCTCTACGTTTCCCCTTCATCCAGCCAGCCAACGGATTCTTCCTTTTCTATTTCCCCTTCCTCTTCTCTTCTTCTTTACCTCTAGTCCTTCCCTCCTTCCAATCCTCTCATTCTCAACCTCTCCATGTCTCGCTGGCACCGTGGCGGCAGCGAGCAAGTAGCAGAGTCGCCATGCGCTGCCATCGCCCCTGCTCATTGGTTGTGGTGATGCCGGTGAGACGTGAAGTGAATTGAGTGAGAGGAGGGAGGCGAAATAAATGAGGGGAAGGAGAAAAATGTGGAGGAGAGAAGGGGAGGAGCAACGACGAAGAGGAATTCTTTGTCTATCTACTGCTGCGTCCAGAGAAGAGAAGGAAGAGGTGGGCGTAATTTATGTGCCAACAACAATTTTTTAATAAAAAAATGGTTAGCTAAACTGGTAAGCAGTTCTTAAAGACATAATACTGCAAGAATCTCTTTGACCCATCACATGCATGCCTAGTGGCCCGTTTTTAACGGTCTAGACTCGAAATGCCAGGGGTCTAACTTTCAAAAAAGAATGTCAAGGACTCAAGGGTTCACCTGAAAAACATGTATGTAAGGGATGGGTTCCAGTATTTTATGCGAAATTTACAACTAGATTATGTCCTTGCCTAGTTGCCTTTTCATCATTATGAATGTTCTGATTGAACTTTGTTACAGAAACGCTACCTGAACAGGCCCATTGTTGAACTTGAGATAGCAGCACAGGAGGAGATGAAAATAATTGAACTACGTCTTGAGAAGCTCTTTAAGTTTGATGTGAGAACAACCCCTTCTGAAACTACACCACAAACTGTCAGTCATTCAAATAAAGCTGAAGGTATTTAGCAAACCATCTTATATTGTTGCACGCAATAGTTTCCCTAGTTTTTTTAAATTGTTCTGACTAAAAATTTGTCCTACTTTTTATCTGGAGTTGCTCAGCTTTAGTGTCTAAATGCAAGGACATACTAGAGAAGTCTATTATATAAAGTTCTTTTTCATCATTGAGAATGACGGACTATTCTACTACGAAGAACATGCATTCTATTACTCTTAGCTGTAATGTGCTGTGCTGTGACCATGATTGGACAAATTCAACTAAGCATATTTGAAATGGGATATAAACTTGAGCAAACAGGTAATGGAGAATGGTGCTAGTAAACATTCTAGGCAACGACGAACTAAACCTTAAGTCGGGTTTTTTTGAACCAGGTCTAAGAAATCCTAGTTATAAACCTGATGTTGGACAACAACAGGTGATGTTGAATCTGGATTTCTTTTCCTAGATAGGCTAACAATATTGCTTTCAACAAGAATGCGAAGCATGTTAAAGCCATGTGTTTTCCAAACTCGAACACCGACGCCATTTTTCTCGGGGCTCTCTGTCACCGTGCTCTCCTGTCACCATCTCTCTAACATATTAGGTTAACATTAAGCTATGTTGTACTGGGCGCTAGGCGAGGCGAGGCGACAGGCCACCCGCCTCGCCTAGGCGCGCCTAGGCGTCGCCTAAGCGCCCGCCCAGAATCTGCTGTTCTTGAATCAAAAAATTATGCATTTATGTATACAACAAATATGTAGTATAACTAATAAGCAATAAACATTAACCAATAAGCACAAAAGTAATATAAGAAGCCAAAAAGATGAAATAATAAATGTTCAACATCAAGAAAAGATAGTAAATAAAATTGTGCGGCCCTAGGCGACCCTAGGCGGGTCATTTTTTTCCCTGGGCGACCCTAGGCGGTCGCCTAGGCAAGCATCGCCTCACCCAGGGAAATTTTCCCCAGGTCGAGGCGAGTCCTCTGTCACAGGCGCGCCTAGGCCGCCTAGGCGTCGCCTGTGACAACATAGACATTAAGTCAATTTTAAATCCGTTGGCAACCCTAATGCCATCCCTCATCTGTTCCTTTACCTACATTTTTGGGAATTTCTTTTCCGGTAAATTCAACAAAGAATAACTACAAGAAAAATAGGGAAATATGAGGAAACCGACAACGATTCGGCATGTCAAAGATCTACAAGCTACAACGTGTTCTTAGCGACACAATGTAACCAATCTATTTGTCGAAGTTGTATATTTATTTATAGATTCACATGATCTATCGATCTTAATATTATTCCATTCGAAGCTGACAAGAAATAACAAATAATACATAGAATCATGTCTAAATATATGGAATAGTTTCTAGTTTCTAAATAGCTTATTAATTTTCGACTTAAAGAAACGAAAAACTCTGAACCCTCCTATCTGATCCCTGTGAAACTTCCGAAACCACCTATCTCGATATTCACAAGAAGGGGCCGAAACCAATTCCTGTGAAACTTCCAAAACCACCTATATCGATATTCACAAGAAGTGTCCGAAACCAATTCCAATACCGAGAGTGCAAACCTTGCTAATTCATCTGTTTGTATTGTATGTTATGTTCCAAGCAATGATTACTATTTAATTCTATATTTTGGATTCTTTTTTCTTCTTTGTCTGATGCTGGAATGAGATATTGTAGCAATCAATTCAAAAAGATTGGTTCAGATTTTCTGATCAGTGAATAAGAATGACAATTATTGTTTTTGATATCTGATCACGATGATACTCAAGTTTGTTTGCTCTTGATGACTTAGGTTTCACCTGTATTTGATTTTCATATTTTTAACATTTGAATGTTTCTTTTTCTTCTGCTGATCTTTATTATAGAAAGATTGGTGTCAGATTTTTCTCTTCATGTTAGGTTTTTTCAATTTGTTAAGGAGGTACCACATGTTGAGTCTTGGGAAGGAGATAGTCCAATTGATTTATAACAAGATTGGTTCCCAGAAACTATGTTCCTATCGTGATTCAAATCTTCGTTATAGCTTGAAGTACTTGCTCAAATGTAGATATGCTCACCAAACACTCGACATTTTTCTTTTCCGGATTGTATTGTTTTCGTTAATTGGGAAGTTGTATTCTCCTTTGACTATGAAATCGATTTGGCTTTTGTTTATCAGGCTATTGCCATTTGATTTGACTGATTTCATATTACGGACTTCACTTGGAATCCAGTATGGTGTTGTTTAGTCAGCAAATAAGCCCATGCGTCATCCTATAGTAATGCACCTTAATTTGAATTGCTTTGTGCTAGAGAAGAACGTACATATTCTCACTTTGCATATGTTTAGCATCTGTCTAGGAAGACATTTTCATATAGTTATGCTTATATTACTATTTACATATATAGGAACATCTAGCTTACCTAGTGGGATGAAGAGAAAGCAAGCTAGTGCCTTGAAAGGTAAGCATTCGTATGTGAAGTGGACACCTTCAGAAGAGAAGTACTTGCTCAGTCTCCTTATGGAGGAGGTCATTAATGGTGCAAGGTTAGAGAATGGGGCCTATAGGAAGGACACAGTTACAAGTATTATCCTTCCAATGGTTAATTCCAAATTCAATTCATCAGAAAGTTCGATCCCGAAGAGTTATGATAACTTCAAACACAAGCTGAGGACTTGGAAGAATTTAATACAACCTATTGAGGAAGCCATGGGGAATATCTCTGGCTTTAGTTGGGATCCTCTTAGCCAGAAGTTTACAGCTCCAGATGAGGTCTGGGAAGATCTAGAGAAGGTGAAGGCAGTTATTAAAAGTAGTACTAAAAATTGAAGTTTATATGCCATTCCTTATATTAATAGATGCAAATACTACTGTAGGCACATCCTAAAGTGGCTGAATATCGTGACAAAGTTTTTCAGAACTTTGATGACTTGAAAATGGTGGTGGGGCTAAACCTTGCCCCAGGGAGGGATGCTGGTGGAGAATGTGCCAGTGGAGTAGATGTCTTCCCCAAGGATGTACCAGTGATGGAAGAGGTTGGAATTGAAGAGGGCATGAACACTGATGAAGATACACTCCTCGAGACTCCACCTATCATCCCTTCAAGCTCCTCTTTAAATGGGAGAAGCTCCTCCTCAATATCAGGAGCGAAACGTAAGGCAATTACATCTGGGCCAACACAGGCACATTCTCGAGCTAGATACACTCCAGAAGATATTCAAGATACAATGAGTGTCGTTGGAGAGGCCATGCGTGATATGACCTTGGAGCTGCGAATCCTAAATCAACATAAGAGTATTGACTGGTTGGGAGCCCTTAGGAGCACTCCTGGACTGACCGAAGAGGAGATATATCAGGCACCTTTGGTTTTGTCCACCATAGAAATGAAAGAGGCATTTGTGGGCTTACCAGCTGAGGAACGTCCTCACTGGTTGAGGTTCCACATCGGACGTTTAGGCTGAAATGTTTGCCATTGGCCATTATCTTTATGCCTTTACTTTTGATGTCTTTGAATTGCTCTTTTATGTTCTTTGGTTTTAGCATTATAAATTTATCTCGTGTGTTTTCACTAATTTTTTTCCCCATCTATTTATGAGTCTATGTCAATATATGGTTCTTTTGTGGTTTCAGTGATCAATATTTTTCTATGCTTCTGCTGCTTTAACACGTTACTGTTATGGTTTGGTTTTTGTTGCTCTATATTATGTAAAATTGCTTATCACATGGATGTAGTGATGATGGGTATCCGATTGCAATATGAGAATTATGCGATAATATTGGAAATATTATAAACTTAAATGGGCCAAGTAGGTAGCATCCTGATTTAGAGCTGTCCTAGCGTCTTTCATAACCTAATCCTAGAGATGAATCAAGCTAAAAGAATTGAGTGAAAGCTGCGCCGCTGACAGAAAAGTTGTCAGGCAGGATCAATTTGGATGTGAGGTGAAAGATGATCTAGTATTTTTGCTTGAAAAGAATCTAAAAGAAAGAAGTCTGTAAAATATACCACAAGGGGATGATTAAGAGTTTTGTGTGAAAAAAATTGATACTTATCCCCAGAGAGAGATCGTTGAAACTGGCTTGAGGCAGAAAGAGAAGATGGTGAGAAGAGGAATTTATATAGATCATCAATGTTTATTTCGGGTTAATGGATAAACAGGTAGGGTATTGGAATCAACCCTATCCGTTAAACTACCCATTATACTTGAGAACAAAAAACCAGTCAAATTGCGTGGTTCAACCGGTTTGGCCGGTTCATGTGATTTACTGGTTCAACTGTGGTTCACATGCGAAACAAGTTCCAAGGGTTTAGGGAACTGGACTGACCGCCGGTTCCTGGTTTCTCCAGTCGGACCGGCCGGTCCGGTCTGGTTCTCAGAACATTCTTTCAAACAGATTAAAGGTTTCTGGGACAACACTTTTGGCTTCAAACCAAAGTAGCTTAGTTACTTGCAGAAGTCATTTTAATGTTAACAAGCCACGTAAGATTTTTTTTTTTTAAGATTTAATACCATTTTTTAAGTCCCTGTACATGGGAGAACATACATATATTTTGATTCTTCATAGCGGTTTTGTTTACTTTGAAGAAACTGCCAACTAAAGCTTCTGACTGCTGCCAATAAGGTTTCTATTCTATCCTGATATATATATATATAGGTTTAAACAAAAATCGATTCTCTAATGTTGAGTGGATATTTGGGAATAGATGAACACTCTTTTTTCTGTCACTTCAGAAGAATCTTCTGCGTCCTGCAAGACAATTTCAGTTCTCCAATTAATCTGTGGTAGACATATTAGGATTTACTGTGAAAATCTGTCACATTTTTATGTCAACTATATTGCTTATTCTGATCAGTTACCACCTTTGCTTAGATTGTCAGTGTACTTGCTACTCCGGGGCATCTCATTTCTTTTTCATCACTGACAGCCCAAAATTATACTAATAGTTGAGATGAGCAATCATAGGAGCTCGGGATTTCAATCACACATCATACTTTCTTAAAGTATGTTATTGTTTATTTTCATCATTGCTGTAAGTGGTTTTGGACTAAATCTGACGTCTCATGTACCTATGGGAAATTTCTGGGATGAGCAATAGTGAGAGAGGTTCTTGTTCATTTATTACTTTTAAAATAAGCTATTATTCTTTATTTATGTTGTTTCTGGTAGTTTTTTTGTTGTTGGTATAATTCTGACATTTCATTGCTTAATGGAAAACAAGATCGTATAGGCAGGATTGGAGCACATATTTCAGCTGCTTCTAAGGCTCCAGAACCTCCTGAAGTTTCAGCGAAGCTCGGTCGAACTCGTCCTCCCATTACAACGCATGTCTTGGATGTTGCTCGTGGGTCTCCAGCAGCGGGTCTCGAGGTACAGCTCGAGATGTGGAAAAGCAATGGAAAGTCCCCATCGTTCGTGGAGCAAGACTCTGGGAACTGGCTGCATCTAGGCTCTTCTTTCACCAACACTGATGGTCGGAGCGGCCACCTTATGGAGATCACGGAGTACATTACCCCAGGCTTTTATCGGATTAGTTTCGACACAGGCAAGTATGCACCCTCAGGCTTCTACCCATACGTCAGCATCGTATTTGAGATAAAAGAGGCGCAAAAGGCGGAGCATTTTCATGTCCCCCTGCTGTTCTCTCCCTTCTCAATTACTACATATCGTGGGAGTTAAAAAGAAATCGAAATGTGGGTATATAAGAGTGGTGGTAATATGTAATAAGCAATATAAGAGCCTGAATAGTGTTGGTTCTGTGTATTATGGGATATACACTTGCTCAAAGTCTTTCTTTTGCGGATATGTAAGGTTATTGTGGCAAGTTTTAAATGCTGGCATTTGAGACAGTTTATGCTGGACCTAAAATTTCAAGTGTACCGTCTGTGCTGTATTCAATCCCTAATCATTGAAAGCTTGCTCTCAGGCTCAGTCACTCTTATGGAGCAAAATGTTGATGTTGATGCTTGATAGCATAGCTGTGATAAATATATTGATCTTTGGTTGTTTGTCTTCATAACAGAAATTTTCATCTAAAGTAAAGAATTTTAACAAATTTATAAAAAAAAGTAAGAAGTTTGGTGAAATTGTATTCGGGGTAACGACGCGACAATACTAATGGCATGTGTTGGGTCAGCAGGGAGGCACAGAGGGACGCGCCAGCGCTGGTGGCGCGCGCTGGAGGACGCGCCAGCGCTGGTGGCGCGTGTTGAAGGACGTGCCAGTGCTGGTGGTGTGCGCTGCCTTCGCTGCTGCTACGTGTGGTGCTTTGGAGGGTGGGTGTTGTCTTGGGAGAAGGAAAAAGCTGGTTGGGAGGATGGGGAGGTGCCTTGGGAGGGGGGAAGTTATTGGGGCGGGTGGTGGTGCGGGGGAGCTTCTTTGGGAGAGTAAAAAACTGCATTGGAAGGGCAGTCATGGCCAGACTTTATATGAGGCGCATGAGGCGGTTGCCTCAGGCCCAAAATTTTAGAGGGCACCAATTTTTTATATATATACTATTTAATGTATGTAATTCCAATTTTAAACAAAGGTCCATCAAACCCATTCTAATCATTTTAGTTATAGTATAATTTTTTTTTATAGGATATCTAAACGCAAGGCCGACCCTGAGTTCATGGGCCCGAGACAAAATTTCGAAATGAGACCCATGTATAATGTAAAAAAAAATATTAAAAACTGAAATAAAAGTAAATTTTAAAAAAATGTTACAACCAAGAATTGAACATAGGACTTCTAATGTGCAAGTCTAGCATAACAACCACCATGGTACATACTAGTTCTATTTTAAATATATATATATATATATATATATATATATATATATATATATATATATATATTTGGAGCCTCGTACTCTTTGGGTCTGGGCCATCGCCTTGGCTGCCTAGGACATGGCTGGCCCCGTCTAAACGTCATATACTAGAATACCAAAAGACAAGTCGGTTAGTCAGAATAAAGAAAAAAATTGGTACTGTCGTGTCAAAATTATTTTCCCTCCATTTGCTCTAACAGTCTGATGTTCTCAATCTCCTCTACCCTTTCGTTGTTGCCAATCTCTTTTTTATGTGTATTTTTTGGTCCTCTGGGAGGTAACTAAACAAGATAATAAGTTACAATTTTTTATTTTCCTTTTTATTATTATCAATAAACTACCCCAAAAATTGTTAGCTTTTTATTTATTTATTTGTCTAGTATATTAATTTTATTTTTGGTTTGGAACATCTTCAGTTTCATTAGAAATTTATTATGACATATTAATTTGGATATTATATTATATTAAATTTATTATTTTATTTTCTAAGTTTTGTGTTGATAATACTAGTATCATCGTCCATGAAAAAAAAAATCTATGAACATTAGGCTTTGAGGGCACCATTTTTATAGTTTGCCTCAGGGTCTCAAAATATAAAGTCCGGCACTGAGGGCAGTGTTGGAGACCACCCTCTCGCATTGGAGACTCCACTCCCGCGTTGGAGACTTCCCTCTCTCTTCTTTATAAGCTCTCTACTTCTTTCTTCTTCTTCACATAGTTTTCGCAGAACCTCTTCTTCTTGCTTTTCATCTTCCTCTTCCTCTTCCTCTTTTTATTGTAAGCAATTTTTTTTACAAAATTAAAATTGATTTTATTTTGAATATTTGTATTACTAATCGTATTTTTGTAAAAAATTAACAGATGGCTGAACCGAATGACGGATTTATTTTCGGAGGACCGGTTACAGAAGTCGTCAAACCGGAAAGAGAAATTCATATATCTAAGTTAGTTTTTGAAGGGAAGGTAAATTTTAAAATGGTAACTATCGTTATTATTTATTTATTTTACATAAATGTAACAAATATAATTCGCTTGTAACTATATGATTATCCTCCAATGCAAATGTAGAATAAGTCATGAAGTTGACATGGCAATGACATGGCAAGGACAATGTGAAGTTGGTTGTCTATATCTAGACAGTGCACTTCACAATGACTTTGTCTCCACATCATCAATTATGAATAGAAATATTTATAAAAAATGAAGAAGTAAAAAAGTTGTCTTGGTAGTTGAAAAAAAATACTTTTTATTGTCTTCTCAATACTTTTGTATTGGAGAACATTTTTTTATCTCATTGTCTTGTGTGAATATCATCTTGCCACATAGGAAAGACATTGTCTTGTGTCTCATGCCACATAAAAATTACAACACAAAACAAGAGAATAGGATCTGTCACGCCCCAGAACCAGAATACTGGCAAGTAGGGACGGACCAGGCCAGCTACGTATACCAAAGTACTCAAGTACTCCGAAATGATGTATAAGCTGTATAGACATGGGGGTTACTACTACAAGCCAACAGTCGATCTTAGGTCAAGCAATCCTAGGTATCTCAATCACAGGCAGTAAACAATATGCAAGAAGTAAGATCAACTGGAATATAAAACTGTAAAGCGTCCCAAACTATCATATATCAATGATCATGAAGCTAGTAATACAGAGTGAAGACTAGCAAGAGTAATAGTCATACATGATAAGCTCTAGCTATAGTCTAGAATACGCAAATCGTGTTCTGGCCCGTAGGCTAAATGTCAAGTCCAAAACATGAGCTAAACACGTGCTCAGAGGCTAAATGCCACAAAAGAATAATGTACATAACTAGTGGGAGAATGAAATAGAAAACCCACTAAGGTACTCTGGTGCTCTGGGTTATCACCGAGTGGAAGGTACGGAAGATCCTTCGGGCTCCTCTATCAGATCTGGCCAAATAAAACCAGTGGGGTCAGACCCCCAATAGCAAGTACCACAAAGGAAGCCAAACTATGAACTAAAACCAGCATACAAATCATAACAATGGATAGAGACAGAATTAAGTAAAAGCAAATCGAGACTCGTGCGCTACCAATGCACTTATCCCGAGAATAGAAAAGACAATAAGTAAAGCAACATGTAGCATAAAGTAAAGGACATGTGCCATAATGTAAACTGTGTACATGTAAGGAAAAGGAAGCATGTGAACATGAAGGATAAACTAGACATGTGAGCATGTTAAGTAGTCGGAACATGTGAGCATGTTAGGTAACTGAAACATGTGAGCATGTTAGGTAACTGGAGCATGTGAGCATGTTAGATAACTGGAGCATGTGAGCATATTAGATAACTGGAGCATGTGAGCATATTAGATCTATATAGAACGACAAATGATAAGATGACTTAGGAACTAATCAGGAACCCAAGTTACAACCCGTAAACCAAACAAGGACCGGGGTTGTAACCCTTCTCCTGAACAGAACTTTAGTATCTAATCATTTATCGGCAAAAGTAAAGCATAAACAAAGATGTACTGAAAATAAACAAATTCGGACACTGCCTAGACAAACTAGACTAAACTGGACTCCATACAATAGTCACGGCCAAGCAATGAGTACGGCTTTATACATTAGCTAACTAGGGTTGTCACAATCCTAATTACTAACAAATGCAAGTCTGAGAATTCCAAGTCCAATTACCTGCCTGCTGCTACCTGAATGATCCAAGCCAAAGGAGCAATGGTATATAGTGGATACATCGTCCAGGAGACAAATGTATCCTATAGTAGTGGTACATCGCCCGGGAGACAAATGTACCACTAAGACATATAATAATGGGTACATCGTTCAGGAGATAAATGTACCACTAAGACATATAATAATGGGTACATCGCCCAGGAGACAAATGTACCCGGTGCAACACTCGACGGTGCGCTGGAAGTGTGCTCATCATGACAGATAGCTCTAAATCCCATGTATATATATATATATATATATATATATATATATATATATATATAGCTCTAAATCCCACTAAGACATATAATAATGGGTACATCGCCCAGGAGACAAATGTACCCGGTGCAACACTCGACGGTGCGCTGGAAGTGTGCTCATCATGATAGATAGCTCTAAATCCCATGTATATATATATATATATATATATATATATATATATATATATATATATATATATATATATATAATGCCAAGACCAAAGGGGCAACAGGTAACTGGAAAATCCTCAATGATCTAAGTAATCAAGCTAGTTGTTTAGTCCTTAACATTTTCTTGTTGGATTTCGGGTGTGGCATTCCGCAGAATCCATCCTAGACATGAGACATGCAAGACTGGACAAAAGCGAGAATGTGCACCATAACAAGCCACAACAGGAAAATATAATAAACAAGAAGCTAGGAGTGCGCTACGACGAGTCACTATAGGGAGTGCGCTATGACAGGCCACTATCATGTAAGCAAAGAAGGACATGTATCATGAGTGCGCCACGACGGTCCACTATCTAGTAAACAAAGAAGACATGTAAGAAGAGTGCGCGACGACGGACCACTATCATGTAAGCAAAGAAGACATGGCAACAATTATCATAGCTTGTAAGAAAGAATCTATCAAAAAGGCATATCATGGCATGTGGGAAAGAATAATTAAAGCTAAGTACATTTCATAGAAAAATGATTGAACATGCGCTAGTATCAAGTGTATATAGGGTGTACAATCATTCTCTAATTATGCAAGATCATCTAATTATGTTAAGAAATCATTACAATCGAAGAAAATATCAAAAACGGACAAAGACGGGCAGAAACGGGCAAAAACAGACTAAAACAGCATAAAACGGCATACCGACGGTATACAGCGGCATACCGGCGGTATACCGGCCTAAAGACAGAAAGTTTCTGGTGCAAAAATCGGCATACCGTCGGTATACACCGGCATACCGGCGGTATACCGATTTTTCAAACAACAACAAAAATCAGATTTTTTGCCAAAACTTGTTTCGGCCATAAAAATTTCGTTTTAAATCGAAATTCGAATTTTCAAAAGTCAAAATTGCATAGAATTGAATTTTTTACAACATGGGACTATTAGATTTTAAAAATTCAAATATTTGATAGATCAATATCTCAAAATACTCCCAAAAATAGATTTTTGGGGCACCGAAACGGGTTCCGATTGCCACCAAACTCAAAATCCATGATATACAAACTATGTGAGGGCCTCATATATGTATATGTGACCAAGATCCATGATAGTAACTGTCACGACCCGATACCCAAATTGTTGGGCCGGGCCGAGCCATGTCCAGCCTACGCTTGGTTAAAGCGTAGTAAACTGTTCTAAAGATAACAAGGTAAGACTAAAATATGCTAACAGTTCTATAAGTAATAAAGAGTCAGAATTGTTCCCAAACACAAAAGTCATCTCGTATAATAGTAAGTCCAAGTACAAGTCCGAAATGTAAAGCTGGATACAGGTCCAGTCACAAGATATATAGTCTAATACACGACTACTCTCAAAAGTCCAAAGTAAATAGACAACTAGACGAGTTTTCCTGTAGGTACATCCTCGTAAGATAAAGCCTGTTCCTCGACAGTAACTCTATAATATGAGTCACAGAGCAACTCCTCCTCAGTAAGTATACCTACAACGTTATCCTGTCAGGACGGGAGCAAGTACTGTTTCTAGCAAACTAATATACGAAACATGAAATGAACATAAGAGGAATAACTGGAAACATGGCATCTCATAATCTATCATGGCAAGGACACATATGTCATATAGACAGATGTATATGTAATGTTTAAAACTGTAGCAGGTACGTGATCGTCAATAGGTGTAAAATGTACTGTGGCACAAGTAAATAAAATATACTTCCGTACAAGTAAACAAGCGATAGATGTACATATGTACAAATACAGCTGGTGCGCCTACGACAAGGTATACATAAAATGTCAACCTTGATCGGTACGTACGTACGGAAGAAAGGAACATGATCACGTACTCTACTAACAGTTTCTCCATAACCCAGATTCTAATCATGTGAGAGATATATAAAGACTGTTCTAAGCATGGTAGTGACTGAAAGTAAATACAACATGTGAAGATTTAACTTGCTACCCCAAGGATCAGCATTTAACATGGTTGGATTCGTAGTTCATTGATGTAACAGTATGTAAAGTTTGTAGAAGTACTTGCCTTTAGTAAAGCAAAGCAGTAATAGAAATGCTATAGATGCCTGGTGACTCGTCACTATAGAAATAACACATAAACTTAGTTTTTATACTAAGTTAAACACTAAGACACTAGTTGTGTGCTACGACTCTCTGACTGGACACCTGGCCAAATGGTGACTTTAGCATAGGAGACCAATGTGGGGTGACAAAATACCCAAACTAACTTTCTAGTGTCTTTATACTAGTGTAGGGTGAGGTTTAATACGACTATAACTCAAAACAACACAAAAAAGTTGCAAGTCGTAATTATTCAATAAATAAATCAAACTGTATACTGTGTTCCAACAATTTTTGAGATAGACAAAAAGCTCAATTTTACATGAAATAAAGTACCAAAATGATCCTTGTTAATTATAGAAATTTATACTAATTTTTCTGGAATTTATAAACCCTCATAGATATTTATTAAAAATCAACAAACATATGTATCCTGAAAATGGGTTCTGTTTTCCTATTTTTATAAAATACTAAAAGTACTTATTAAATGCTGAAAAAATTATAATAAATTGTCTAAATTAATATAGTATTTAAATACAATTTTTTCCAGATTTTTACAATACTTAAAATATATATAAAAATTCAAAAACAGCCTAACCGGATTATCCGGCGGATTACTGCGGATTACCGACGGATTTTTCGATCCGTCATAGCAAGTTTTGTGGTGCAAGTTCGGATTTTTCGACGGATTTCTGCGGATTTCCGACGGATTTTCCGAACCGTCACAGAAAGTTGATTTTTGAACTCAAAACTTGTTTCGGCCATAAAAACTTCGTTTTAAATCGAAATTCGGACTTTCAAAAGTCAAAATTGAATAGTATTAAATTTCCTACAACATGGAAGTATTAGTTTTCACAAATCAAAACATTTGATAGATCAAAACCTCAAAATACTCGAAAATCATATCTAGAAACTCAGATCTACGCAATACCGTCGATCAAAACCAAAAGTGCTATATTCTAAACATGTTAACAATTTAAAGAAGCATATTATAGGCCAATAAAACTTTAGTTTCTATGGAAAACAAAAATAAAGTATTGTCATATCACTTTTGAGCAAGATGTACTTGTCTAGGTTAAGCTCCAAGCCTAATCTTCTACTCCACCACCAAGAGGGGTACGAAACCACACTCTAGACCTCAAGGCCAATCTCCTGGCAAGCTCCAAAGGAAGAGAAAGGAAGAAGAAATAAAGAGAGAGTGAAGAGAATGAAAAGAGAGAGGAGAGAGAAAGTGAAAGGGTATATATAGAAGGGGGAATTAATCTTAGCCGTCGGATCGTGATCCATGTGAAAGTCTAGGTCAATCATGGCCATTCAAACAAAACCAATTATCCATTGGATAATAGAGTGCATCTACACTATTTACAAAAATATCTAAACACTATTCATCAAAATATCCAAAATACTATTCATCAAAATATCCAAAATACTAGTCATCAAAATATCGGAAACACTATTTTAAAATATAAAAATATTATTTTAAAATTTAGGGGCTTACAAATCTTCCCTTCTTGAAAAATTTCGTCCTCGAAATTCACCAGGATAGAAGACTCTACAAACATTCTAACATAACAAGCAATACAACAAATGACTAAGGCTACGATCAAAACTAACCTCTAAGGTATCAAGCGGGAACGGGTGGTTCCCTCGCAGTTGTTTGGTCGAACAAGTAAGGATATCTCTCCCTCATGTCCGACTCCCTCTCCCAAGTAGATTCACCCGGAGAGTGATGGCTCCAAGCTACTCGTACTAAGGGTATGACTTTGTTCCTCAGCCTCTTCTCCCTCCTGTCTAATATCTCCACTGGCTGCTCAGTAACTGCAAGGCTCGGTCCGATCTCCAACTCTGTATGATCTAGCACATGGCTGGGGTCTGGAACATATCTCCTCAGCTGAGATACGTGAAAGACATCGTGAACTCCTGCTAGATTGTGTGAAAGTGCAACCCTGTAAGCTACCTCTCCGATCCTGCCAAGTATCTTGAACGGCCCGATGTATCTGGGGCTCAACTTGCCTCCTCGTCCGAACCGGATCATCCCTCTAGTCGGTGATATCTTCACTAGCACCATATCTCCGTCGGCGAACTCCATCGGTCTGCGACTAGCATCGGCCCAGTGTTTCTGCCTGTCTTGAGCGACTCTGAGCCTGTCTCTGATCATCCCGACCTTCTCTGCTGCATCCGTGATCATCTCTGGCCCAAGCATAACTCTATCCCCAACATCGTCCCAAAAGAGCGGTGTACGGCATCGTCATCCATATAGTGCCTCGAAAGGAGACATACCGATGCTGGCTTGGTAGCTGTTGTTGTATGAAAACTCTACCAAATGCAGATGGCTCTCCCATGATCCGCTAAAGTCCAGCACACAAGTCATCAGCATGTCCTCTAGCGTCTGTATCGTCCTTTTGGACTGCCCATCTGTCTGTGGGTGGTACGCCGTACTGAACTTGAGCCGACTGCCCAATTCCTCCTGCAAGCTCCTCCAGTAGTGGGACATAAATCTGCTGTCTCGGTCCGACACGATGCTTCCTGGTACTCCTTGCAAGCGAACTATCTGCTGCATGTATAGCTCCGCCAACTTCTCGGTGGAAAGCCCCACCTTGAAGGGTATGAAGTGCGTACACTTCGTCAGCCTGTCCACGATGATCCAAATGGCATCCTTCCCTCCTTGGGAACGAGGAAGCCCTGAGACGAAGTCCATCGTAATGTGTTCCCACTTCCACTCGGGAATGGGTAACGGCTGCAATAGACCAGCCGGCCTCTGGCGCTCCGCCTTGACCTGCTGGCAAACTAGGCATCTCGAAATAAAACGTGATACCTCTCGCTTCATCCCGTGCCACCAAAGATGTTCTCGCAAGTTACGGTACATCTTGTTGGCACCAGGGTGAATAGAATATCTTGATCGATGCGCCTCCTATAAGACTGCCTCTATCAGCTCTCCCTTCGGCACGCATAATCGGCTGCCATGCCTCAAGGATCCATCCTCTGCTACGGTGAAGTCATCCAGCAATCCAGCTAAAGCCTGGGCTTGAAGTCTGCGAAGGCTCTCATCTGTAGGCTGTGCCTCCCTGATCTGCTCCATCAAACATGACTGAATGTCAAGCGCCATCATCTGTATCACTGATCCTGGCTGAACTATCTCGATATCGAACTTCTCCAGATCTTCCCGCAAATGCCGATCTATCATCAGATACCATGCTATCGGATGCCTGCTCAGCGTATCCGCCACCACATTTGCCTTTTCGGGATGATACTGTAAATCGATGTCGAAGTCCTTCATCAACTCCAACCATCGTCTTTGCCTCATGTTCAGCTCTTTCTGCGTGAACACATACTTCAAGCTCTTGTGGTCAGTAAAGATTTCCATACGCTATCCGTATAAGTAATGTTTCCATAACTTGAGTGCAAAGATCACCTCAGCTAACTCTAGGTCATGGGTAGGATAGTTCCGCTCATGAGTCCGTAATTGCCTAGATGCATAAGCAATCACTTTCCCATGCTGCTGTAGGACACATCATAGCCCCTTTCCCCGAAGCATCGCTGTATATGGTGAAACCACCAGATCCTCCGTGCCTTCAAAACGGTGAGGGTTGTACTTGCAAAACCGGGTCGACGCTCCTGAATCCGTCCTCGCCCCTCTTTCTAATGTCGTCTGCAATCCTTGGTTGAGTAGCACATTCTGCTCTTGCAACTGAGCGTACATGCGCTGCTGGGCTAACATCTGGTGTTGTTGAGTGGCCATCATCCCTCTTATGATCTCCAGAAGGGCTGGTGTGTCCACTTCTACAGGGGTCGGCGGAACTATTGGTGGTGTTGGAACTTCCGGATACTGTGGTCCAGTTGCTGGTTCCACTATCACTTCTTCTTGGATGGTCTCTTGAGGTTGTATTGGTCCTTGTTGCTGACCAACCTGGTCAGGTTGCCCATGTTGCCCTTGTTGCGGCTGTCCAGTCCTGACAGATGCAGACGAAGTGCCCCTAAGAAAAGGGACAAGAGAACAATCAAACAATCAGACATGGAAGGATCAATGAAGTCAAAGGATACCGAAATGTTAAGCTAGAATCGAGAGTAACGAACCAGGAGATCAAGGGAAAACATGTGTGATTAAGACATCCTATAAATCAAAACACCCCACAAGTCTGAAATCTGACCTGCATGGGCCACCACTAAAACCTTGTCACGCCCCAGAACCAGAATACTGGAGAGCGGGGGAATGACTCAGCCAGCTACGTATTACAGGTAGAAGAATACCGTATAATACGATCAATGCTGTCTAAAAGACGAGGGGGTGTATACTACATGAAAGTCTCACTATGGTCACTTCACATCTATTGTCTCAATCATTCAAACAAGGAACAGAAAATAGAGAACATGTGAGATAAAGCAGTAAGGCGTTCCAAACGCTCTGTCAAAATGTTCTTGATATCTGGCTTCACAAAATATAGCCAGATGATGTAGCAAAAGTATACATGATTGTTATCAGCTGCAGTCTGACTTTAGTTACAATTATGTAAAAGTAAGTACAAGACAATCCGACTAACATGTCGGTGCCAAACGACAAAGTATAAGGCAAATAACAAAACGAGCGGTGAAGTAAAGAACCCACTCGAGTCCTCCTGTGATCATCCCTCTAGTATTGACCATCTTGGAGGTGGAAGTAAGCTGGATCCTCAGGAACGGGCTTTAAATCTGGCTATGCAAAACCAGAGAGGTTGGACCTCTAATAGCAAGTACCGCAAGGAAGCACGATATGAAGGATAAAACCGATAAATAAGGGAATAATAATAATAGATCTCTGCTTGTTACCGGGATTCTTATAACATCACGACACTTCGAACCAACCTCCCCACCAAACAAGGACAGAAGTTGGTCCGTCATGTCTTGACATTCTGATCATCTCAGTTAGGTAACAGAGTAGATACAGTACACAATCAAATCAATTTAAACGGCCATTCAACTACTACGGCTTGCTACTTTGATTTCCAAGTTATCCTGGAATATGCAATAAAGGATTCCTCAGTTCTTACTATGTATGAGCAAGGCTAGTCTATCCAGTCAATCAATTGTGCCAATCATGTATTTAGACGAGTCCCTGCGGGACGCCCGTCGTTAATATACCATGTACAATTTAATAATATAAGCAAATACCGTTCCCTGCCCGTGTGGCAGATTTGCAGTATCTGTGGGAACCAGCCGGCCTGTCGGGCACTTAATAGTCCCAAGAGGGCCGCCATGTAAGAACTCGGAAATCCGTTCTCTCCATGCCATCATTATTTTATTTAACTTAATAGCCTCTACGTTAAGCGAAATTCCATGCCGTGGATCATAGTCATTCAAATGAGTACTTTCGTACGGGGTACGATATGCACTTCTACAACGATACCAGTGCGGTTAGGTTGTAGGTCTTACATAGTGTAATGCAACAATCAAAACTAACCACAGAATAATCATGCCTTGACCATAAAGTACACATGCTGCTTTCGTAATAATTAGATAAATAAATATACTGAAGCCTGCATGTATCTGTATGCCAATGTTTTGGGACCAGCCAGTCGATTATAATAGTTCATAATATGAACGTGTCTCATTCATTCAGTTCAATAAGACGACTAACCAGCCTCTTAGTTCCAACCAGGAACGCATGATCAATTTAATAAATCCAATCAACAATCCTTGTTTATAGATGTTTAAACAATATTAATGTTAATAAATGCCAAGGCAATCAATCAATGTTAATATATGTCAATCAATGTCAGTCAATGCCATTTTGGATCAAGAATCAGTCAAGAAGGCATTTAAAATCAGAGTTCATGTGGCCAAGAAATCATACGGCTAAGGAAACTTAAATTCATGCGGCCGGAACAACATGCGCCTATGCGGTTAGGACATATTGCCCATGCGGCTGGGATTTGAAATAGTCCCATGCGGTTCAGCAATGCCCATGCCATGAGGCTGGAAAAAGGTTATAGTCTCATGCGGCTGAATTAGCAAGCTTTATGCGGCTAGAAACAAAAGAATCTCATGCGGCTACGGGCAACATGCGTCCATGCGGCTGAACATAGGACAAGCCTATATGCGGCTAAGGAAAACTAATTTCATACGGCCAGGGGAAATTCCATACGGCTAAAATAAGTGCAATCCTATATGCGGCTGAGAGGTCATGCAGCGCCATGTGGTTGAGAATGAAAAGCGCCATGCGGCTGCGGGACTAAATGCATATGCGGCTAGCTAAAAACTCATGCGGTAGATAAGTCTCGTACGACCGAATAAGTTTATGCGGCTAACTAAGCCCATGCGACCAGGATGACTTGTCGCATGAAGACTCATGCGGTCAAGCACTATCATGCGGCTAGGATCTGTTCTTCTCCGAATTTCTAAGGACAGAACCATGAAACCATTGCTTCCAAGCTCTCTAAATCCTTCATTCTAAGCCCAAATATGAACTTCCATAGGTCAAAATTGGGTAGAACGAAATTCTCTACAACATGAAACCATCAAAACTTGAAGATAATAAAGTTTACTAGATCAAAACCTAAGAAATCCGAAAATGCAACAAACTTAGATCTACAATAAATAAGCCATGGAAATCGAAAATGCCAAGTACTAAAGAGACTTATAATCAAATAAGGAAGATGATGGAACAATAATAATGGGGATCCATCAAGAAGTAAGTTGGCACTTGCCTAGCTCTCCTAGGTTGGTGGGAGAGTTTAAGAGGAAGAAGAAGAGTAATGGTGAAGTAATGAAGAGAGAGAAAGGGGATGGGTTTTAAATGAAAAGGGTGGTGGTAGGTGGGGGGTTTGTTTCGGTTCATGTTGAACCAACATAAATAAACCAATCTATGTCGATCCTAAAGCAAAGGTAAAGCAAAGTATAAAAGCAGAAAGTAAAATGCAAAAATAAAATTGCAGGAAATTAATTAACATGAAATTAAAGAGATTTTAAATACAGAGCAGTACATGATGAATATAAAATAAATACATCCTAAAAGTACATGCATTTAAAATACGTATTCTGGGAACGGGAAGTGACATCTCTACCCTCCTTAAAAAAATTCCGTCCTCGAAATTTCAAATCCAAGCAGGATAGAAACATCAGAGCTAAGCTAACCTAAGTACAAGCAATTTTAAGTAAGCAATCATTCTATAATGCCAATAGAAGTAACATATATATGTTTAACTATCAACGATGCCAAGCAATTCTACTCATAAGGTGACAAGCATGAGGAGTTAAGACGATCAAGGTATACAGAAAGAAATATACCTTGTGAGTCAAATAGGTGCGGATACCGTGATCGGATATCATCCTCACGTTCCCACGTTGACTCCCCTAAAGAGTGATGACCCCAAGCAACCCGGACAAGGCTAATTGTTCAGTTCTTGAGTGTCTTCTATCTTCGGTCCAAGATGGACACAGGCTGCTCCTCGTAAGACAAGTTGGTACCAACAACCAGCTTAGAATGATCAAGGATATGGCTTGGGTACGATACATACTTTCGCAACTGAGATACATGAAACACGTCATGTACTTCTCACAATGAAGGTGGAAGGGATAAGCGATAAGCAACATCGCCTATCCGATCAAGGATAACAAATGGGCCCACGTATCGTGGACTCAACTTCCCGTGAACGCCAAATCTAATGACCCCACGAGTAGGTGAGATCCGCAAAGCCCCAACAGAAAACTCTAGCGGCCTACGATGCTGGTCCGCCCAAAGACGATGTCGATCCTGTACAACTCGAAGTTGCTCTCTAATTCCTTTAACCACTTCTACTGTCTGAACAATCATTTCCGGGCATAGCATCTTCCTTTCCCAGATATCATCCCATGCTAGTGGCGACCTACACTTCTTACCATATAGTGCTTCAAATGGCGCCAACTGGATACTGGCTTGATAACTGTTGTTGTATGAGAACTCGACTAAGTGCAGGTGGCCCTCCCAAGACCCTCCAAAATCCAGAGTGCATGCTCGCAATATATCTTCTAAAGTCTGAATTGTTCTTTCTGATTGCCCGTCCGTCTGCGGATGGTAAGCCGTGCTAAATCTTAACTTGGTACACAGACTATGATGTAAACTCTTCCAGAAATGTGATATAAAACAGGTATCTCTGTCTGATACAATACTGACGGGGACCCCATGTTGCCTGACTATTTGTTGCATATATAACTCCGTCAACTTCTCTGTAGATTGTCCTACTCTGAAAGGAAGAAAGTGTGCTACCTTCGTAAGCCGATCTACTATCACCCAAATAGCATCCTTACCACTTGGTGATCTCGGTAAACCGGTCACAAAGTCCATTGTAATATGTTCCCATTTTCATTCTGGAATAGGAAGCGGTTGTAATAATCCGGCTGGCCTCTGTTGTTCTGCCTTCACTTGTTGACATACCAAGCAACGGGAAACAAATCTAGCTATCTCCTTCTTCATTCCATTCCACAAGAAGTGTTGCTTGATATCTTGATACATCTTGGTCCCTCCAGGGTGTACAGAATACTGGAAACTGTGAGCTTCTGCCATAACCTCATGTCTGATATCTCCACTAGGAACACATAGGCGCGGTCCAAACCTAAGCGTACCATCTTTATGGATTCTCATCTCCTTTCTAAGTTCTGACTCACATTCTGCCCTAAGCTTCTGAATCCTTGGGTCCTGCGCCTGAGCTGCCTTGATCCTATCTACCAAGTCGGATTGAACTTGTAGACTTGCTAGAACTCCTTCATCACTAGGAAGTATAACTTCGATGCCCATCTCCTGAAGGTCTTCTAAGATATGCCTCTGTGTTGTCAACATAAATGCGTCGCCTCTTCTGCTGAGAGCGTCTGCCACTACATTAGCCTTGCCTGGATGATACTGAAGCTCTACGTCGTAATCCTTGATCAACTCCAACCATCTTCTCTGCCTCATGTTCAGCTCCTTCTGAGTAAAAATGTACTTCAGACTTTTGTGATCTGTGTGCATGTCCACTCGGTCACCATATAAGTAATACCTCCATAGCTTCAAGGCAAATACTACTGCCGCCAACTCCAAGTCGTGAGTTGGATAATTCTTCTCGTGGTCTCGAAGTTGCCTAGATGCGTACGCTATTACCTTTCCATGTTGCATGAGGACACATCCAAGTCCTTTTTCCGACGCATCACAATATACTGTAAAACCTCCGAGTCCAACTGGCAATGTAAGAATAGGCGCTGATATCAACTTCTGCTTCAAATTCTCAAATGATGTCTGGCATTCTGTCGACCAGACAAATGGTACATCTTTCCGTGTCAAGCGGGTCATGGGTGCTGAAAGCCTTACAAAATCTGACACGAACCTTTTGTAATATCCTGCCAATCCCAAGAAACTCCGCACATCAGCTACGGTCTTGGGTACTGGCCAACTCTCTACTGCTTCTACCTTCTTGGGATCTACTGCTACTCCAGCTCCTGATATGATATGACCCAAAAATGAAATATGATCCGTCCAGAACTCACACTTGCTGAGCTTGGCATACAACTGGTTCTCTCTCAGAACCTGTAACAATTTCCTGAGGTGGTCTTCATGCTCCTCTTCACTAGCAGAGTATACGAGAATGTCGTCAAGAAACACAACGACAAATTGATCTAAGTATGGCATAAAGATGCGGTTCATCAAATCTATAAATATTGCTGAAGCATTGGTCAACCCAAATAGCATTACCAAGAATTCATAATGCCTATACTTCGACCTGAATGTTGTCTTAGGAATATCCTCCTTCCGAACCCTCACTTGGTGATACCCTGAACGAAGATCTATCTTGGAGAAAACTCTAGCTCTGCTCAACTGATCAAACAAGTCGTCGATCCTGGGTAGTGGGTACTTGTTCTTCACTGTTGTCGCATTAAGCTTCCTGTAATCGATGCACAATCTGGATGACCCATCCTTCTTTTCCACAAGTACCACTGGTGCTGCCCAAGGTGACATGCTAGCTTGGATGAATTTCTTCTCCTTCAGTTCCTCTATGTGCTGATATACCTTGGCTTGCTCCGAATCCGCCATTCTGTAAACTCGATCTGATATCGGGTTAGTCCCAGGTGCCAAGTCTATACTGAACTCAATATCTCTAACTGGTGGTAGACCTGGAAGTTCTTCGGAAAATACATCTAGAAACTCTTCAACTACCTTTGGAACTTGAACTCCTTCCATTGCCGTCACTACTCCCTGCTCATGCTGAGTTGCCTCCGATCTGACTAAGGTGAACTTCTTCATGCCTGGAATATCAAAAGATACACTCCCTCTACGACAATCTATTGTCGCATGACTGTTTTTCAGCCAGTCCATGCCTAAGATAACGTCGAAATTTCCAACAGGAAATTCTATCAACCTGGCGGGTAAAGAATGCCCGTAAACTACAACGCTACACGCTAGAATAACTCTACTAACTCCTACGAGACCATTACCAGTGAGTATATTTAACCTCCCTGGCAATGCCTCTAACTCCATTTCTAGCCGTGTCGTAAATTGTGCAGATATAAATGAATGTGATGCTCCCGAATCAAACAATGCTACTGCAGAATATGAGGCGACGAGAATGTTACCTGCCACAACATCTCCCGATGCTAATACCTCCTCCAAGGATAGAGTGAATGCCTACCCTCGACCTCCTTGTTGGTTCCCATGCTGCGGCCTAGCCTGGTGCTGCTGCTGGCCCCTTCCTTGATGATGCTGGGGTGGTCTATACTGGTGTTGCTGCATCGGCGGTCCCTGCTGCCGAAACATCTGAGCCTGCGGCATTAACGGGCGCTGTGCCAATGGCCTCACTGCCATCACTGGTCCTCGATACTGGACTGCCCCTGGTGCTGGCAGAGCAGGAAACTGTTGTCCTGGTCCTCCTGACCTCGAATTCATGAGACAAGTGGTAACCCGATGATCTGGATTTCCACATATCAAACACAGTCCGTTCAATGCCCGACACACATCTCTAGTGTGTCCTACCTTCCCACAATAAGTGCAGTCCGGTGGAGGTTGCTGGTTCTTCCTTTGTTGCTGTTGCCTTGGTGGTGGTGCTGGCCCTCGCATTGCCACATCGTGGATACGAATGCCAGGGGATGGTGCTGTTGTTCGGGGCGCTACTCCCCCTCCTCCTTCAATCTGACTGTGCAATCTGACTGTGGGATCTCTTCTGACCTCCAGTCCTTGCCGCAAGCCTCTGAATGGTGATCTCATGCCTGCGGGTTGCCGTCAATACTTCATCAAAAGTCTGGTAATTGTGCCCCTCTATCAATTGCAAGAGTTCGAGATGAAACCCTTGCTGGAACCTCATGGCCCTCTAGCTCTCCGTTGCTACCATCTCTGGGGCGAATCTACTCAATCTGCAGAACTCCGCTGCATAAGCATCTACAGTCTTGCCAGCCTGTCTGAGGTTGATAAATTTCTATTGTAGCTCGAACTGCGCCACAACTCCATAGTACTTGGTCTTGAATCTTGCTAAAAAAATCGTCCCAAGCCACAGGACGTCTGATGCCCACTTCCTCTGATTCCTACCAATCACGTGCGAGATCCTGAAGTAACAACTTCACTAGATCCACGCGTTCTTCTGTCGGCAACTTAGCTGCTGTCAAAATAGCCTCAATGTCCTTAAGCCATGCATCTGCTGAGATAGCATCCTCCGTGCCTTCGAAACGGCAAGGGTTGTACTTGCAAAACCGGGTCGACGCTCCTGAATCCGTCCTCGCCCCTCTTTCTAATGCTGTCTGCAATCCTTGGTTGAGTAGCACATTCTGCTCTTGCAACTGAGCGTGCATGCGCTGCTGGGCTAACATCTGGTGTTGTTGAGTGGCCATCATCCCTCTCATGATCTCCAGAAGGGCTGGTGTGTCCACTTCCACAGGGGTCGGCGGAACTATTGGTGGTGTTGGAACTTCCGGATACTGTGGTCCAGTTGTTGGTTCCACTATCACTTCTTCTTGGATGGTCTCTTGAGGTTGTACTGGTCCTTGTTGCTGACCAACCTGGTCAGGTTGCCCATGTTGCCCTTGTTGCACCTGTCCAGTCCTGACAGATGCGGACGAAGTGCCCCTAAGAAAAGGGACAAGAGAACAATCAAACGATCGGACATGGAAGGATCAATGAAGTCAAAGGATACTGGAATGTAAAGCTAGAATCGAGAGTAACGAACCAGGAGATCAAGGGGGAACATATGTGATTGAGACATCCTATAAATCAAAACACCCCACAAGTCTGAAATCTGACCTGCATGGGCCACCACTAAAACCTTGTCACGCCCCAGAACCAGAATACTGGAGAGCGGGGGAATGACTCAGCTAGCTACGTATTACGGGTAGATGAATACCGTATAATACGATCAATGCTGTCTAAAAGACAAGGGGGTGTATACTACATGAAAGTCTCACTATGGTCACTTCACATCTATTGTCTCAATCATTCAAACAAGGAACAGAAAATAGAGAACATGTGAGATAAAACAGTAAGGCGTCCCAAACGCTCTGTCAAAATGTTCTTGATATCTGGCTTCACAAAATATAGCCAGATGATGTAGCAAAAGTATACACGATTGTTATCAGCTGCAGTCTGACTTTAGTTACAATTATGTAAAAGTAAGTACAAGACGATCCGACTAACATGTCGGTGCCAAACGACAAAGTATAAGGCAAATAACAAAACGAGCGGTGAAGTAAAGAACCCACTCGAGTCCTCCTGCGATCATCCCTCTAGTATTGAGCATCTTGGAGGTGGAAGTAAGCTGGATCCTCAGGAACCGGCTCTAAATCTGGCCATGCAAAACCAGAGAGGTTAGACCTCTAATAGCAAGTACTGCAAGGAAGCACGATATGAAGGATAAAGCCGGTAAATAAGGGAATAATAATAATAGATCTCTGCTTGCTACCGGGATTCTCATAACATTACGACAGTTCGAACCAACCTTCCTTCCAAACAAGGACAGAAGTTGGTCCGTCATGTCCTGACATTCTGATCATCTCAGTTAGGTAACAGAGTAGATACAGTACACAAACAAATCAATTTAAATGGCCATTCAACTACTACGACTTGCTACTGTGATTTCCAAGTTATCCTGGAATATACAATAAAGGATTCCTCAGTTCTTACTATGTGCGAGCAAGGCTAGTCTATCCAGTCAATCAATTGTGCCAATCATGTATTTAGACGAGTCCCTGCAGGACGCCCATCGTTAATATACCATGTACAATTTAATAATATAAGCAGATACCATTCCCTGCCCGTGTGGCAGATTTGCAGTATCTGTGGGAACCAGCCGGCCTGTCGGGCACTTAATAGTCCCAAGAGGGCCGCCATGTAAGAACTTGAGAATCCGTTCTCTCCATGCCATCATTATTTTATTTAACTTAATAGCCTCTACGTTAAGCGAAATTCCATGCCGTGGATCATGGTCATTCAAATAAGTACTTTCGTACGGGGTACGATATGCACTTCTACAACGATACCAGTACGGTTAGGTTGTAGGTCTTACATAGCAAAATGCAACAATCAAAACTAATCACAGAATAATCATGCCTTGACCATAAAGTACACATGCTGCTTTCGTAATAATTAGATAAATAAATATACTGAAGCCTACATGTATCTGTATGCCAATGTTTTGGGACCAGCCAGTCGATTATAATAGTTCATAATATGAACGTGTCTCATTCATTCAGTTCAATAAGACGACTAGTAGCCTCTTAGTTCCAACCAGGAACGCATGATCAATTTAATAAATCCAATCAACAATCCTTGTTTATAGATGTTTAAACAATAATTAATGTTAATAAATGCCAAGGCAATCAATCAATGTTAATATATGTCAATCAATGTCAGTCAATGCCATTTTGGATCAAGAATCAGTCAAGAAGGCATTTAAAATCAGAGTTGAAATCATGCGGCTAAGGAAACTTAAATTCATGCGGCCGGGACAACATGCGCCTATGCGGCTAGGACATATTGCCCATGCGGCTGGGATTTGAAATAGTCCCATGCGGTTCAGCAATGCCCATGCCATGCGGCTGGAAAAAGGTTACAGTCTCATGCGGCCGAATTAGCAAGCTTTATGCGGCTAGAAACAAAAGGATCTCATGCGGCTACGGACAACATGCGTCCATGCGGCTGAACATAGGACAAGCCTATATGCGGCTAAGGAAAACTAATTTCATGCGGCCAGGGGAAATTCCATGCGGCTAAAATAAGTGCAATCCTATATGCGGCTGAGAGGTCATGCAGCGCCATGCGGCTGAGAATAATCAGCGCCATGCGGCTGCGGGACTAAATGCATATGCGGCTTGCTAAAAACTCATGCGGCAGATAAGTCTCGTGCGACCGAATAAGATTATGCGGCTAACTAAGCCCATGCGGCCAGGATGACTTGCCGCATGAAGACTCATGCGGTCAAGCACTATCATGCGGCCAGGATCTGTTCTTCTCCGAATTTCTAAGGACAGAACCATGAAACCATTGCTTCCAAGCTCTCTAAATCCTTCATTCTAAGCCCAAATCTGAACTTCCATAGGTCAAAATTGGGTAGAACGAAATTCTCTACAACATGGAACCATCAAAATTTGAAGATAACAAAGTTTACTAGATCAAAACCTAAGAAATCCGAAAATGCAACAAACTTAGATCTACAATAAATAAGCCATGGAAATCGAAAATGCCAAGTACTAAAGAGACTTATAATCAAATAAGGACTATGATGGAACAAAAATAATGGGGATCCATCAAGAAGCAAGTTGGCACTTGCCTAGCTCTCCTAGGTTGGTGGGAGAGTTTAAGAGGAAGAAGAAGAGTAATGGTGAAGTAATGAAGAGAGAGAAAGGGGATAGATTTTAAATAAAAAGGGTGGTGGTAGGTGGGGGGTTTGTTTCGGTTCATGTTGAACCAACATAAATAAACCAATCTATGCCGATCCTAAAGCAAAGCTAAAGCAGAGTATAAAAGCAGAAAGTAAAATGCAGAAATAAAATTGCAGGAAATTAATTAACATAAAATTAAAAGGATTTTAAATACAGAGTAGTACATGATGAATATAAAATAAATACATCCTAATAGTACATGTATTTAAAATACGTATTCTGGGAACGGGAAGTGACAAGATGTACTCTGCATCCTTCCGCGTCAGTTTCGTCATGGGTTCAGCTATCCTAGCAAAGTCCTGGACGAACTTCCTATAATAGCCGGCTAAACCCAGAAAAGCTCCTGATCTCTGAAACTGACGTCGGAGCCTTCCATGTCTCAACTGCAGCAATCTTCATGGGATCCACCGAGATCCCCTCTCCAGTAACTATATGACCGAGAAACTCCACTCGGTCTAAAAAGAACTTGTACTTTAACAATTTGGCAAACAACCTCTCCTGCCTCAGAATCTCCAAAATTGTCCATAAGTGCTCTGCGTGCTCCTCCGGCGTCTTCGAGTATATCAGGATGTCGTCGATAAACACCACGACGAACTTATCCAGATACTGGTGAAATGTCTTATTCATCAAATTCATAAAGATAGCTGGCACATTTGTGAGACCAAATGGCATCACCAAAAACTCGTACTGCCCGTACTTCGTGTTGAACGCCGTCTTCTGGATGTCTGCAGCCCTGACTTTCACCTGGTGGTAACCGGATCTCAAATCTATCCTGGAAAATACCTTCGCCCACTCAACTGGTCGAACAAATCATCTATCCTGGGCAGAAGATATTTGTTCTTAATGGTGATGGTATTCAACGCCTGGTAGTCAATACACAATCGAACTGTACCATCCTTCTTCGGCACAAAGAGCACTGGCGCTCCCCATGGAGAAGCACTAGATCGAATGAAACCCTTTTTCAACAGGTCATCAATCTGCTCCTTCATCTCTACGTCCTCCTTGGGGTTCACTCTATAGCAAGCCCGGGATACTGGTGATGAACCCGGTACTAAATCTATAGTGAACTCCACATCTCTGTCAGACGGAAGTCCTGGAAGATCCTCTGGGAATACATCCATAAACTCCCTAATGATAGGGTGTGGCGGTGCCAACTCCACAACTGTCGTACAACAGTTCGGCTCTAGGCTGATCTCCGGCCCTGTCCTCCTGATACTGAATGGTGCCGTGCCTGGGGGACTGAACAGAATACTACCCTCATGACAGTCTATAGCTGCATGGGCATAGCTAAGCCAGTCCATCCCCAATATGATATCATATCCAGGGAGTGGCATCACAAAGAATCATCCCCTAAACTCTCTCCCGGCTATAGTAATAGAGCATCTATAGATAGCTCTAATGGACACTGGTCCGCCTCCCGTCATTACTCTACTCATCTTCTCGGTAGGTGTAGCTACTAAGTGGTGTTTATGCAAAAACTCTAATGACAAGAAGCTATGAGATGCACCAGAATCAAACAAGCATAGAGCTAGAAAAGTATGCAAATAAACATGACCTGTGATGACGTCAGCCAAATAATCTGGCTCCGAAACCTGCTCCGGCTCCGGCTCAAGAGCCAGACTATAAGTCTTCCCCTGGGGTCCCTTCTACTGCTGCAGATGTTGCCCAAACCTCTGCTGCTGAGTCGGGAGCGGCCCTCTAGATGTTCTAAGCGTTATACATAGAGTTGTCTAGTTACCTTAAGTTCCTAATTGCAGGCATGCTTGGTATAATAACGTAACCAATCAATTTAGTCAGGACCTGCGTGGGCCACCACTAAAAACATGTCACGACCCGATACCCAAATTATTGGGCCGGGCCGAGCCATGTCCAGCCTACGCTTGGTTAAAGCGTAGTAAGCTGTTCTAAAGATAACAAGGTAAGACTAAAATGTGCTAACAGTTCTATAAGTAATAAAGAGTCAGAATTGTTCCCAAACACAAAAGTCATCTCGTATAATAGGAAGTCCAAGTACAAGTCCAAAATGTAAAGCTGGATACAGGTCCAGTCACAAGATATATAGTCTAATACACGACTACTCTCAAAAGTCCAAAGTAAATAGACAACTAGACGAGTTTCCCCGCAGGTACATCCTCGTAAGATAAAGCCTGGTCCTCGGCAATAACTCCATAATATGAGTCACAGAGCAACTCCTCCTCAGTAAGTATACCTATAACGTTATCCTGTCAGGACGGGAGCAAGTACTGTTTCTAGCAAACTAATATACGAAACATGAAATGAACATAAGAGGAATAACTGAAAACATGGCATCTCATAATCTATCATGGCAAGGACACATATGTCATATAGACAGATGTATATATATAATGTTTAAAACTGTAGCAGGTACGTGATTGTCAATAGGTGTAAAATGTACTGTGGCACAAGTATATAAAATGTACTTTCGTACAAGTAAACAAGCGATAGATGTACATACGTACAAATACAGCTGGTGCGCCTACGACAAGGTGTACATAAAATGTCAACCTTTCTCGGTACGTACGTACGTAAGGGAGAAAGGGGCATGATCACGTACTCTACTAATAGTTTTTCCATAACCCAGATTCTAATCATGTGAGAGATATATAAAGACTGTTCTAAGCATGGTAGTGACTGAAAGTAAATACAACATGTGAAGATTTAACTTGCTACCCCAAGGATTAGCATTTAACATGGTTGGATTCGCAGTTCATTGATGTAACAGTATGTAAAGTTTATAGAAGTATTTGCCTTTAGCAAAGCAAAGCAGTGATAGAAATGTTATAGATGCTTGGTGACTCGTCACTGTAGAAATAACACATAAACTTAGTTTTTATACTAAGTTAAACACTAAGACACTAGTTGTGTGCTACGACTCTCTGACTGGGCACCTGGCCAAATGGTGACTTTAGCATAGGAGACCAATGTGGGGTGACACAATACCTAAACTAACTTTCTAGGATCTTTATACTAGTGTAGGGTGAGGTTTAATACGACTATAACTCAAAACAACACAAAAAGTTGCAAGTCGTAATTATTCAATAAATAAATCAAACTGTATACTGTGTTCCAACAATTTTTGAGATAGACAAAAAGCTTAATTTTACATGAAATAAAGTACCAAAATGATCCTTGTTAATTATAGAAATTTATATTAATTTTTCTGAAATTTATAAACATATTTATTAATAATCAACAAACATATGTATCCTGAAAATGGGTTCTGTTTTCCTATTTTTATAAAATACTAAAAGTACTTATTAAATACTGGAAAAATTATAATAAATTGTCTAAATTAACATAGTATTTAAATACATTTTTTTCCAGATTTTTACAGCACTTAAAATATATATAAAAATTCAAAAATAGCCTAACCGGATTATCTGGCGGATTACTGCGGGTTACCGACGGATTTTTCGATCCGTCACAGCAAGTTTTGTGGTGCAAGTTCGGATTTTCCGACGGATTTTTGCGGATTTCTGACGGATTTTCCGAACCGTAACAGAAAGTTGATTTTTGAACTCAAAACTTGTTTCGGCCACAAAAACTTCGTTTTAAATCGAAATTCGGACTTTCAAAAGTCAAAATTGAATAGAATTGAATTTTCTACAACATAGAAGTATTAGTTTTCACAAATCAAAACATTTGATAGATTAAAACCTCAAAATACTCAAAAATCATATCTAGAAACTCAGATCTACGCAATACTGTCGATCAAAACCAAAAGTGCTATATTCTAAACATATTAACAATTTAAATAAGCATATTATAGGCCAATAAAATTTTAGTTTCTATGAAAAACAAAAATAAAGTATGATTATGTCACTTTTGAGCAAGATGTACTTGCCTAGGTTAAGCTCCAAGCCTAATCTTCTACTCCACCACCAAGAGGGGTACGAAACTACACTCTAGACCTCAAGGCCAAGCTCTTGGCAAGCTCCAAGGGAAGAGAAAGGAAAAATAAATGAAGAGAGAATGAAGAGAATGAAAAGAGAGAGGAGAGAGAAAGTGAAAGGGTATATATAGAAGGGGGAATTAATCTTAGCCGTCGGATCGTGATCCATGTGAAAGTCTAGGTCAATCATGGTCATTCAAACAAAACCAATTATCCATTGGATAATAGAGTGCATCTACACTATTTACAAAAATATCTAAACACTATTCATCAAAATATCTAAAATACTATTCATCAAAATATCCAAAACACTATTCATCAAAATATCGAAAATACTATTTTAAAATATAAAAATATTATTTTGAAATTTAGGGGCTTACAGTAACACTAGTATCACTCTTGATACCAAGTTTTCTACTAAGTTCATATTGGGTTTTAACAGAAAATCAAAACCTTGCTTAAACAAATTTTGGAAACATGCATATATACGAGAATCATAAGAAAAACATATTTTACAAAATGAGTTTAGAACAATTCTAAGTATTTACTACCAAGGAAAATAAAATGACAACAAAAACATTTTTGTTCAAGATTTGGCAAGATGTACTTGCCTAGGTTAAGCTCCAAGCCTAATCTTCTACTCCTCCTAGGGGGTTTAGACACCACACCCAAGGCCTCAAGGCCAAGCTGTTGGCAAGCTCCAAGAGGGATAGAAGGGAAGAAGAAATGAAGAGAGAGTGGAGAGAATGAAAAGAGAGAGGAGAGAGAAAGTGAAATGGTATATATAGAAGGGGAAATTAATCTTAGCCGTTGGATCGTGATCCATGTCAAAATATAAGTCAATCATGGCCATTCAAACAAAACCAAATATCCAATGGGTAATAGGGTGCATCTACACTATTCACAAAAATATCTAGACACTATTCATCAAAATATCCAAAATACTATTCATCAAAATATCGGAAACACTATTCATGAAAATATCTGAAATCGAAAATATCTAAAATGTGAAAAATCTGTATGGACGGTATACCGTCAGTATACACCGGTATACTGGCGGTATGCCGGCCAACGAGAAAATCTATAAGTTAGAAAATTTTTAAAGCATTCCGAAAACCAAGAAAATACGAAATACACTACAAAATACGTATCCAGATATAAATATCGATACTGTGAGATGAGTCTCACAGGATCGAAGATGCTCTAAAATAAAAGTTTGTCGTTCCTATGTGGCAACCAATTTTTTTTTCTAAACTCACAGTAGGGTTGGAGATGCTCGTCAAAAAAGTTCTGAATGTTTAAAGGGACACTAGATATTGTAGAATAGTATATTTCTTCTTCTCATTTCATCATATGGCAAGGGCCATATATATAAGGATAAGGGGCAACCCAAGGGTCATGAGTTACATAACCCAAGGGTCATGAGTTACATGATCCCAAGGGTCATGTGTAACTCATGGCATAATGGTGAATAGTAAGGGTTTCACAACACTCCTCCTTATTCATCCATTTCCTTGGATCCACTTATGAAATACTTCAGGATTCAATAAGCTAATAGGGTGGATACTGCTGGATCCAGAGTAAACTTGGTTTGCCTCATTAAAACCTTGGCTGTGGAAAACCCAGTGGAAAAAACTATCAGTCCTAAGGAAAAAGAGTACAATCCTATAGTTTTACTCCCCCTGATCTATACAAGCTTCAGGCTTACAGGTCTTTTAGTTGCCTCATCCCTATTCCTCTTACAAGCTTTACAAAAGTACATCGTGGCAGTATTTTGGTAAACAAATCTGCTAAGTTATTACAAGATTGAATTTGTTGTATTTTGACTTGTTCCTTCTCTTGAAGGTCGTGCATCCAGAAGAATTTGGAGGATATGTGCTTCGTCTTGTCATTCTTTATGTATCCTTTCTGAAGTTGAGCTACGCATGCTGCATTATCTTCAAAAAGGGTAGTAGGCTCAAGTTCACCAGTCTTCAGGCCAGTAGATGCCAAAATGTGCTGAATGATGGAGCGAAGCCAAACACACTCCTTGCTTGTTTCATGGATTGCCAGGAGTTCAGAATGGTTGGATGAGATAGCCACACTGGTCTGTTTGACGGACCTCCAGGAGATAGCCGTACCACCGAAAGTAAATACAAATCCAGTTTGTGATTTCTCTGTGTGGGGATCTGATCTATAACTTGCATCTAAATAACCAAGTAAAGTGGAAGACCCACTATTCGGATAATATAGTCCTAGGTCTATAGACCCTTGGAGGTAGCGCAGAAGATGCTTCACTCCATTCCAGTGGCGCTTTGTGGGCGCTGCACTGTATCTGGCTAATAAGTTAACTGAAAACACTATATCAGGACGCGTACAGTTAGCTATATAGAGTAGTGCCCCAATGGCACTTAGGTAAGGTACTTCAGGACCTAATAATTCCTCCCCCTCTTCCAGTGGACGGAAAGGGTCCTTCTTTACGTCCAATGATCGAACGACCATTGGTGTACTAAGGGGATGGCATTTATCCATGTGGAATTGTTTAAGTAATCTTCGTGTATATGTAGATTGGTGTAACAGGATACCACCCTTTAGGTGTTCGATCTGTAAGCCAAGACAATAATTTGTTTTTTCTAGGTCTTTCATTTCAAAAGTTGTCTTAAGGCTTTCAGATATCTCAGTGATCTCTGCAGGAGATCCAATGAGATTTAAATCATTGACATAAACGGCGACTATAACAAATCCTGTTCCCGATCTTTTTATAAAGATACACGGGCAGACTTTATCATTAGTAAATCCTTGCGTAGCAAGAAACTCACTTAGTCTGTTATACCACATTTTTCCTGATTGTTTAAGACCGTACAATGATCTTTGTAACCTTACAGAATAGGTGTCCCGAGGTCTATCTGTTTTCTCTGGTGAAATTTTATATCCTTCAGGGAGTTTCATATAGATATCTTTATCTATATTGCCATAAAGATATGCAGTCACAACGTCCATGAGCTGTATTTCTAGGCTTTTCAGAGAAGAGAGGCTGATCAGGAATCTGAAGGTATTCCCATCCATGACCGAAGAATATGTTTCTTCATAATCTATTCCCGGTTTCTGGGAGAAACCTTGTGGTACAAGGCGTGCTTTGTAGCGCACAACTATGTTGTGTTCATTTTTTTTTCTTGTGAAGATCCATTTATATCCCACAGGTTTTACATCTTCAGGTGTTTGGACTACTGGTCCAAAGACTTCGCGTTTCAAGAGTGAGTCCATCTCTACTCCTATTGCCTCGTTCCACTTTGGCCAATCGCCTCTGCGTTTACATTCCGCTAGAGACCGTTGATCGATGTCATCGTCATTTTCAGTGACGTGAACGGCAATATTGAACGAAAAATCATCGTCGACGACTGTGCTTTTTCTGTTCAGTACCTCTCCAGTACGTACATAATTTAATGATATTTCTCCTATTTGTTCCTCTTCAGGGGAAACTAGGAGGGGAGAGGTAGCTGATCTGAGCTCAGCATCCTGTGTTGGGATCTTCTTAATTTCTCCAGGGTTTTTTCTTTTACGAGGGACTTTGTCTCTCGAACCTGGTGGGCGTCCTCTTTTTAATTGAGGTATTACCATTTTTGCTGCCGGCGGATTGTATCCATGTTTGGGGATGTCAATCCTAGCTGGCGTGTTGGCAGCAGGGACGTGTGATCTGACAATCTTCTGGTTATCAGTAAATGTATCCGGAAGTAGATGTACAGTGTTCTGAAGATGTAATATCTTCAGGATCTCATCTTCACATTGACTTGTACGCGGATCAAAATGAGACAAAGTTTTTGTGTCCCAAGAAATTATCTTAAAAGCTTCTGGCTTCTTAGACTGTGTGCCCAGTTTAGGAAATAATCCTTCATCAAACTCACAGTCATCAAGACGTGCCTTAAATACGTCATCCGTCAGGGGTTCTAGGTATCTAATTATAGAGGGTGAGTCAAACCCAACATAGATACCTAATCGACGTTGTGGACCCATTTTGGTCCTCTGTGGGGGAGCAATGGGGACGTAAACAACACAACCAAAAACTCTCAAATGTGAGATATTTGGAGGTGAACCATAAGCGAGCTGCATCGGAGATAGAATATGACCTCCAGAAGGCCGTATTCTAATAAGTGATGCGACATGCAATATAGCATGACCCCAAGCTTCCACAGTCAACTGTGACTGCATCAACAATGGACGAGCAATCCATTGTAATCTCTTAATAAGAGATTCTGCTAACCCGTTCTGGGTGTGAACATGAGCTACAGGATGTTCAATTTCGATGCCAGTTGCTTGGCAATAGTCTTGAAAGACCTGTGAAGTAAATTCACCCGCATTATCAAGTCTTAATTTTTTGATATGGTTATCGGGGAAATGAGCCCGCAACTTAATTATTTGTGCCAATAGCTTAGAAAAAGCTAAGTTGCGGGTGGACAAAAGGCACACATAAGACCATTTAGTAGATGCATCGATAAGTACCATAAAGTACCTAAATGGATCACTTGCGGGGTGAATAGGTCCGCAAATGTCTCCATGAATTCTCTCTAAGAAGCTAGGAGACTCTAGTCCTACTTTCAAAAGGGATGGTCTCGTTATAATTTTGCCTTGAAAACAAGGTAGACACGAGTAATCATACTTCTGAAGAATCTTCAAGTTCTGCAGGTTGTGTCCACTGGATTGGCTTATGATTCGTTTCATCATAGCTGATCCTGGGTGACCCAGTCTATTATGCCAAAGTTTAAATTTTGGCGATGAATGACACTTCTGGTGCACAATCATGTTAGCTTCTGTTGATTGAATATGAGTATGATAGAGACCCGACGGGAGTCCCTTGAATCGTTCTAAGATAGTTTTTGAACCATCTTTTAGACGAGTAACATACAGATATTCTGCCTCATTTATTTCATTTGTTTCTAAGTGATATCCGTTTAAACAAATGTCCTTGAAACTTATGAGGTTCCTACTTGATTTAGGTGAGAATAGCGCATCTTTTATTACTAGTCTTGTTTTATTTGGGAGCAATATAATTGCTTCACCAGATCCTTCTATTATGTTTGATAGTCCTGATATCGTAATAACAGGACCGTCATAATCATATAAGCTATAAAAATAGCTTTTTTCTCGAAGGATTGTGTGCGTCGAGGCGCTGTCCACAAGGCATTCACACTTCATCTATAGATCTATGAAAAAACAACAACAAACCATCGTAATTAAAACAACGGTTTTGAAATACAATTTTTTGTTTAAAAAAAAATTCTCTTATATCGATCGACGGACCGATATAGAGAGGTCAATAAGTTGCTTGCAAAAATACATAATTTATAAATACAATTTGAGCAAAAAATAATATTCGGTCATCTCCTTTCGGTATCTCTACGTGAATATGACCAGGCGGGAAAATGAGGGAGGAAGGTCACCGGGGACCAATTAAATACCAAGCCTCAAGTTCTTTCTGACATCATACCCAAATAGGTGAGCCTATTCAGAGAGACTTCGTAAATTTTTTTTTGTCAAATGTAAGAATAAATATCATTTTTCAAGAAATTTAAAAGAGAAGCATAATATGAAAATGCGGCAACAAGTTTTCAAAAGCATGAAATAAGATAGTGGCTCTAGTCGAGTAGGTCGTCGTTCTCGAAGTCTTCCGTCGAGAACTGAGTAGACGGCTGCTTTTCTACCAGATTTGTTTCAACTTGAGACTTCTGGCTCGCTTGATACAGATTTTGTAGATGTCGCGGGGTGCGACAGTTTCTGGACCAGTGTCCAGTCATGCCACATTTGTGGCATTTGTTCTCCCAATTTTTCTTGGGAATGGACATCAGTTCTGTGGTCTTCTTCCACTTTTTTTTTGTCCCACTTTTGCTGCTCTGGGGATGAAAGTTGTTCTGGGGTGGACTTCTGGCCGGCCTCTTATGGGCATTCCCCATGTTAGATCCGTCCTTATTTTTCTTCTGCTTCTTGGAAGAAAAATGAGCTTCTGGGAGAGGAGTTGAGCCTGCAGGGCGTAGATTATGAGTGGCCAAGAGAAGTTCTCTGTTTTGCTCTGCCATCATCAGGGTGGAGTGCAATTCAGAGTACTTTTTGAACTTTCGTTCACGGTACTGTTGCATGAGGATTGCGTCCTTCTCGTGGAAGGATGTATAAGTTTTTTCCAACATGCGATACTCCGATACTTCTTCACCACACAACTTCAGGCGTGAGGTGATATTATGGAGAGCTGAGTTGTACTCAGCTACGGACTTAAAGTCCTGAAGTCGAAGGTTTTTCCACTCATACCTTGCACGTGGGAGGATTACATCTTTTTGATGTTTATAGCAGTCCTCCAGTGCAGTCCACAATTCCTTTGGGTCTTCTACAGTGAGGTATTCGGCCTTCAGGGTCCGATCAATGTGTCTCCTGATGTAGATAATGGCTTTCGCCTTATCTATATCAGAGACGTTCACTGTAGAAACAACCACAGCAATGTCTGCTGTATTTCCCGTACCAGTGGCCGGAGCCGATGGAAGAGGAGTTGAAATTGTGGCTAATAAGCCCTGGGCACGTAAGTGGAACTTCAGGTCCACGTACCAGCTCAAATAATTTTTTCCAGCAGCATCGATCTAGTACTTCGAAATCGACACTCGCTATTTTGACCATTTTATCTATCATGTGAAAAACATGCATAAATTAAAATTAAATATTTATGCATAATCATAAATGTTACAGAGCTTATAATAAAAATACCACGGTGCTTAATAAAACAATTCAGTCCAGAAGCTAATATGCAATCTGTCAATATTACAGTAAGTTTTTTTTTTCGTTCGAAATTCGTTTTTCATTCCAGTAACTAAATCATGTTACAAGCAGCTATCAAGTAAAGCAAGAAACATGATAAATAAAGTTTTAAACATGTTTCTTACATGATACATGTAAACAATCTGAAACAACTTTTCCGGACAAATCAATGAACATACAGGAATATTGACAAACTATGGGCGGTAACCAAATGGTCAAAATGATTATTATGCATGAAACTAAAACTTCATGTTAAGCACAGTCGTCAGCTTGTAGTATTAAGAGGTTTCATGGCAGTTTGGGGACTTCCTCAAAAGCAGCAGCAATCCCAAACCAGGACAACATAGCCCAAAAACCAGTCCGACCATTCCATCTCCTTTTGAGACGAGCCTTCTTTTTTCTTCTTTTCGGCGTGTTGCTTCTGCTTCTGACTTCTGCTTCTGCTGAAGATCGCCATGGCCGGAGTCCAGACGCGACGCGACACCGACTTGGACACCGACCAGGTCTTGTATTTCCTCTCTAAAATATTATGAACTATACTGAGTTCGATCTACTTGGAGCGTTTCTATACGTAAAGAAACACGGACACCCCGAGACTCGGAGCCGTGTCTGTGTCCCTCGTGTCGGACACGATACGGACACTTAACACAAGGACACCACCTAAGATTGATCTCATGATGAGCAGTATGTAAGAATTATCCCCCGTTTGGTTTGCAGGATTGGACAACGTAATGTAATTGGCATTACGTTGTCAATCTAACTCGAGTGTTTGGTTGGACAAAAAAAATAGATGTAATGTAATCGCGATTACAAGTTTGATTACATTACATCAGTTTCTTCTAAACTCAATTACATCATCAATTACATTACATCATAAAACCTATGTAATCGCAATTCAGTTTCTTCTAAATTTGAATTTGTATGCTATAATTTGGTCGTTTTTGGTTATTTTTTGTCGTTTTTGTTTATTTTTTGTCGTTTTTTGTCCTTTTTGTTCGTTTTTGGTCGATTTTTTTGTCCTTTTTTTTGTTTTTTGCCATTTTTGTTCGTTTTTGTTTGTTTTTGTCCTTTTTGTCGTTTTTGTTCATTTTTGGCCGTTTTTGTTATTTTTTTGTCGTTTTTGTTTGTTTTTTTATCATTTTTTTTTTTACCGTTTTTGGTCTTTTTTCGTTTTTTTTCCATTGTTGTTCGTTTTTGTTTTTTTGTCGTTTTTGTTCCTTTTTTGCCCTTTTTGTTAGTTTTTTGTCGTTTTGTTTTTTTTTTTATATCGTTTTTGTTCATTTTTTGCCTTTTTTGTTTGGTTTTTTTTTCGTTTTTTTTGCCATTTTTGTTCTTTTTTTTATCGTTTTTGTCCCTTTTTTGTTCGTTTTTTGCCCTTTTTTTTTTCGTTTTTGGCCTTTTTTTTGTCGTTTTTGTTTGTTTTTTTATGGTTTTGTTCGTTTTTTCTGCCGTTTTTGTATGTTTTTGTTTGTTTTTTGTCATTTTTGTTCGTTTTTTGCCGTTTTTGATCGTTTTGGCCCTTTTTTTTCGTTTTTTTTTGTTTTTGGTCATTTTCTTATCATTATTGGTCACTTTTGATGGTTTTCACGTTTTTTGTCATTTTTGATTTTTTTTTGTCGTTTTTCTATTTTTATCGATTTTTTCGTTTTTGGTTTTTTTTTCCGTTTTGTTTGTTTGTCATTTTTGGTATTTTTTATTTTTTGTCTTTTTTTTTCGTTTTTTGGTCTTTTTTGGCAGAAAACAAACCATTTTCCCCTTTTTTATTATTTATTTATATATTTTTTTCTTTTTTTTCTTTTTTCTTTTTAAATTTTTGAAATTTTTTATTGATCAACTTTTTAAATTTTATGTTGTATTTTAAAAAATATATTAAATTAAAAATTCAATTACATTACATGGTAAACCAAACACATGAATGCAATTAACATTACATTACATGGTTTGATTACATGTTTCAACCAAACATAGTAATGTAATTGTAATTCAATTACATTACAAACTCAATTACATGACATACCCAATTCCATTACGATTACGATTACATTACAATGAACCAAACGCAACCTTACTGTTGTGTTGGTGAATTTTGATAGGTTTTGGTTGAAGAGAAAGGGAACGCGAGGATCGCGACACTGAACAGGCCTAAGCAACTGAACGCTCTCTCGTGGGAAATGGTACTTTGATTGACTGTTGGGACATAATGAAGAAATAAAACAGGACAAAACTGTGTCTAGAAATTTTATGCTTTTAATTAATTCGATTATTGTGTTCCAGATTTCAAAACTTCTGAAGCTCTTCACGGATTACGAAAAGGATCCCAGCGTCAAGATATTGATTTTGAAGGTACTTCTCGCCGGAAGCTAATTGCTTCCATTATTTAACACAAAGGACCCAAATATTTTATTTGGAGACGTGCCATTTTATTCGTCGAAAATCTTATCTGAGTTAGCTTATAAGTTTAGTGTGCTTACATTTCAATGTGACATGGGAAGGTAAGATATCAGTTCTGATTATGTAGAAAAGTTTTCTGTGAGGTAGCGGAGATTCATCAACTTATCTATCGAAAATAAGGAGTTATTTTTTATTTGTTGTTGCATATTTCAAGTTTATTGGTCATGGTGGTATAGACGAGGTCTTAGCGGTTACCATTTCTTATGATACAATAAACAAGTTGTGCTGATGGTGGTTGTGGATTCAGATTTAGGGAGGAGGAAGATGATGGTGGGTTGTTGGATATGGATTTGGATGTATTTGGGGATGAGGAACGAGGAAGAAGATGGTGGTGTTGAGTTGGGGTTTAGGGATGGAAGGAGGAGGAAGATGGTGGTGACTTAGGATTTGGGCAAAGGTTATTATCATCAATAATTTGTCAATTGAGATAGTAGGTTGAAAAAGGGTTATCTTTTCTTATAATATGAAAAACAAGTTCTGATGGCTTTTGCAAAATTAAACGTATATATGTGAATTAGGGATATCTTTTCATTTAATATGATAAGCAAGTTCTGATGGGTTTTGCACAATTAAATGCATATCTTCTGCAGTTCAGTTCTTTTTGCAGTGGAAGTGTTTGTGGTCATTCTTTTATACCGACTTTCTGACATTTAGGAGCATTCTTTTTATTATTTAATTTGGATGATCCATTTATCTGTTGCATTTCATACTCACTTTTTTTTATTTACAAACATCCATATTGTGTCATGAGTTAGAATTGTTTTCATTTGAAAAATAGTATTAAACTTTTTTTTAGTATCATATTATGGAACTAGATATATGTTGGCAAATTTGGTGTATGCTGATTTACATGTTTTGAGGATTAGGTGGGTAAATGTTCCTACCTGTGTTTTAGATATAAAATTATCTGTTTATGTCCTCCATTTGCTTGAGCCAATGTCTTCCTGTGAAGCAACCTCTTGAGAACTCTAACATCCAGTTTCTTTTTACAATATTGGCTTGTTTGCACTTAATCCCCTCAAATTTTTGCCGTCTTAACTTTGCTACCCTGACCTTTTTTTGTTTCTCCACATTTATACCTCAAGCTTCATTTTATCATTTAAATACCTTGAACTTTATGAAATCGTCAACAAAAAGAAAGTAAAAAAAAACGTTGTTGACACTTCAAAAAGTCAATTTCTGGACATCCCATAAGCCGGTTCGCATATCACCAAACTCATACAAGCCCACGAAGGGTAGAATAGTCATTTGGACACCAATAGACCCATCCAAGCTTAACACGGACTAAACATGTTTCAAAATAGGCTAACTTTACCATAAAGTTAGACAAGCCTAGAAGGCTAGCTTCAGCACACATGCAAGTTAAGACACCCAATCGGCTAGCTCTGCTGCCCAAGCGATCTTTTTAATCGAAGTGTCAGCGTCGTTTGTAAGCGAGCTTTTTAGTCAATATGACTAGTCCCACCATACATTGGCAAAACCTGGGCGAGCGAGGCTTGCCTCACTGTAGGTCTAGCCTCGCTATATGGCTATCCAGCTTCGCGAGACACAATCCGTTGCGTGGATAGCAGTTACAGGTCATTTAACCTATACTGTTGCAAACCAGCAGACAAATTTGTTGTGCAGATAGCAGTTACAGGTCATTTAACCTATGCTATTGCAAAACAGCAGACAATCTTTTCAAGAGAGTGCAAACTCTTATGGTCTGTTAAGGCCTACACTTGGAGAGACATCATCGATCAGACTGATATGAGCGAAGAATCGACTGAAGATCTTGATTCCCCCGAGGTCGAGAATAGAGAACAATACCCTACTCTGGCTAGATCTTCTCGAGCAAAAGTGAAGGATATTTTAGCCATTGACGTATCTGGAGGGACCCAGTCAAAGTTGAAGATGGGTAACTTCAATAGTGCTTCAGAATCCATGCCCCCGAGGCAGTACTCCTTCAAGGACGAGCACATCGTCACATTCTTCAACTTGCTTAATGAAAGTACAAGTTAAAGCTGCCAGAGATCAAGCAACCGGATGAAGTTGGACGAATTGATGACCATAACTACTGTTTGTTCCATAGGATGGTTTACTATCTAACCGCGATGTGTTACATCCTCAAGGATAAGATAAGATCTAAAAATTAGAAGCCGTCGTCTGAGCAAAAAGTCACAATATGGTGTCCTTGCAGTTTGGGAGATTTATGAAGGTAGGCATTCAAGATGGATCGACTCCGATCACGATCGAGAAAATGGAGATATTCAACTTGATTCCCCCGAGGTCGAGAATAGAGAACAATACCCGTACTCTGGCTAGATCTTCTCGAGCCACAGTGAAGGATATTTGTAGAATAGAAATAATGAGATGATTATTATTGATGAGAGATTACATATATATAGGAGAGGCTAGCCTCCTCTCCTATTATTCTAAGCAATGTGGGACTAAAGCCCATTAACTAATAACTCTAATATAACACTTAACACCCTCCCTCAAGCTGGAGCATAGATGTCAATCATGCCCAGCTTGTTACATAAAAATTGAACCCGAGGACCCAAAAGAGGCTTTGTAAAGATATCAGCTATCTGGTCGCCGGTCCTCACATGTTGAAACTTTATCACTCCCTTTGTATATTCATCACGAACAAAATGAATGTCAATTTCAATATGCTTCGTCCGTTCATGAAATACTGGGTAAGTGGCAATGTGATAGCAGACTGGTTATCACACCATAGATCTGCCACTTGAGACCCTGCGTCTTCTATCAGTTCTTGTAGGAGATGCTTCATATATAATATCTCTGACGTGCCATGAGAAATAGCTTGATATTCTGCTTCTGAGCTTGAGCATGCTATCACACTTTGTTTCTTGCTCTTCCATGACACTAGATTTTCGCCAATAAATACTGAGTAGCCAGATGTAGACCATCTATCTGTCAGGCTTGCTCCCAGTCAGCATCAGTAAAGCACTCAATGCGAGTGTGTCCATTATTCTCCATTCAAATTCTTTTTTCTGGATTCTTTACTAGATAACACAGAATCCTGAGAACTGCCTGCCAGTGTGGAATTCTTGAAGAAGCCATAAATCTACTTGCAACACTCACTGCAAAAGAAATGTCCGGACGCGTCATAACCGTCAAGTAGTTGAGTTTTCCAACTACTCGACGATACTGATCTGATTGGTCATCAGGACCCCTTCGTCTGGAAGAATTTCGCCCCTGGATCCATAGGTGAGGTTGCTCCCTTTGCTTGCATCATGCCTGCATCATTTAGTATGTCCAACACATACTTTCTTTGAGACATTACAATGTTCCACTTATCCCGTGTGACCTCAATGTCCAAGAAATAGTTCAAGGATCCCATATCCTGGTTTGAAATTGTTCTCCAAGAAACTTCTTGAGACTTGAAATACCCTGGCCGTCATCTCCCGTGATTACAATATCATCAACGTAGACACCAAGGAGTATTCTTCCAGCAGATGTGTGTCAATAGAAGATTGAATGGTCCTTCTTTGATTGATACATGCCAAATTGAGTAACATGTGTAAATCGACCAAACCATGCACGGGATGATTGTTTCAGACCATAGAGGGCCTTCCTCAGATGACACACTTTATCCTCCCTTGCAACGACCCGGGAGGTTGCATCACATATACCTCTTCATCAAGATCCCCGTGGAGAAAAGCATTCTTTATATCCAGCTGAAGTAACGACCAGTCATATCGAATGGCCAAGGCCATGAGGACACGAATGGATGTCATTTTGGCCATAGGAGAGAATGCTCGAAGTAATCCTCACCATAGGTTTAGGAGTATCCTTTGGCCACCAGACGAGTCTTCAGTCGATCAAGAGTGTCATCCGGTTTCACCTTAATCGTGAACACCCATTTGCAGCCGACTGCCTGTTTACCAGTAGGTAAGTCGACTAAGTCCCAAATATGATTTTTCTGGAGAGCTTTCATCTCCTCGTTCATAGCAGCACGCCAACCAGGATGTCGGAGACCCTCCTCAGCGGTCTTGGAAATCTGAATCCTATCAATAGTAGCCACTAGAGACTGAGTGTGACTGGTAAGTCCTTTGTAGCTGTCAACATACAAGGGATGATTACGACAGGCACGATGATGACGTTCTGGAGGCGGAACCGCCGGAGCTGTTGGCAGAACTGGTGGAGCTGCTGGTGGAACAGATGGAGGCAACTCATTGGAGCCGGAGCTGTTGGTAGAACCAGAGGAGGAGGATTCTGTGGACGATGTCGGCAATGGCTGAATCGGTGTATGTGGACCATTTGTCTGGGAGACTGACTCGGTAAGGGAGGACACCCGTACGGGAAGCTGTTGTTTTTGAGAAGAAAATAACAAAAAATCCTCTTCTGGATAGACCAGAGGAGTCGGACCCGTTGATTGTGGGAGTGGTGGAAATTCTGTTTCTACAAAGGTAACATCCTGAGTGAAAAAATATCGCTTTAAAACAGGGGAGAAACATCGATACCCTTTCTGATCTTTAGGATACCCAAGAAAAATATATTGTATTGCCTTAGGATCTAATTTAGAAAGGGTTGGTCGGGTATCCCGAATATAGCATAAGCAGTCAAAGATGCGGAGAGGCAGAGGAATTTTCGTCCAGGAAAAAGCCTAGAAAAGGGAGAGCTACCATTGAAAACAGACGATGGCATACGGTTAATAAGATAACAAGCAGTAAGAACCGCATCCGACCAAAATTGCTTGGGAGTACGTGCTTGAAACATAAGAGCACGTGTTGTTTCTAATAAATGACGATTCTTGCATTCGGCTACACTATTTTGTTGTGGTGTATACGCACAAGAGGTTTGGTGGATGATGCCATTGAGGGCTAGATGTTTATCGAGATCACGAGATAAATACTCACGACCATTGTCACTCCAAATTTTTTTGATTGGAAGACCAAATTGTGTTTTTATTTCAGCATGAAAGTTGCATCAGATGTTAAATAATTCAGAGCGATTTTTCATCAAATAAAAAAAAGTGACACGTGAGTAATCATCGACAAAAGTAACAAAGTACTTAAAACCCATTGCAGAGTCAGTCGGACAGGGTCCCCATATATCATAATGCACCAACTCAAAAGGAGCGGAAGCAATTTTATTTGGACTCACCGGATAAGGAACCCGATGATGCTTAGCTAAACTACATGTCTCACAATGAAAAGTAGAGGGAATATCTAAAGATGGGTACATTTTCTGGAGAGCTTGGGACGATGGATAGCCGAACCGACAATGTAATTCAACAAGATCGAGTTTCATGCCGGCACAGACAACAGAAGGAGTTGCGTCAAACAGGTACAAGTCTCCAGCCACATGTCCCTTACCGATAGTCTTCCCAGTTTTCAGGTCCTAAAAAACACAACCATCAGGAAAAATGTTACCGAGCAATGTAGTTCACGAATAATTTGACTAATAGAAATTAAACTGAACGGGTTTCCAGGAGTAAGCAGTACAGAATTGAGTGACAGTCCGGAAGAAAGATTGGCACTTCCACGGCCTCGGACTGTCAGGGAATCGCCATTGGCAACAGTAATGCCAGAAGCACGACATACAGGTACATAATCATGTATCATACCTGCGTCACCAGTCATGTGAGAGGATGCACCAGAGTCAATGGGTTTCGCTATGCACGCGGTTGAGTATCCGGTTGTGGAACCAGACGTGGATGCTTCACCACGATGTTGAGCCTGGAAATCAAGGAACTCTATATATGAGTCCGAAGTCATCTGAATAGAGCGGACACCGTCATCAGGGACATCAGTGGTGATATTAGCAGCAGGTGATTTAGTGCATTGCCAATAGAAATGGCCAAGCTGACCACAGTTAAAGCATGTGCGCGGTCTTCCTCCATCACGACCGCCATTGCCTCGTCCTCCATCACAACCAGCATTACGGCCACTCGTCGGCCGCCACGACCACCACGAAATCCTGTACGTGCGGCCCCGAGAGCAGAACGATCAACAGGAGTATCACCCGGAGTGGTCTCAACGACTTTGGCAGCCCGAAGGACATGATAGTTTGCTTCCAACAGGGACGGTACATCAGATCCAGCAATAATCTGAGAACGAGCAGAGTCCGCATCAGGACGGAGAGAGGCGAGATAAGCCATGACATGAAGCTGCTCACGTTGAGCCCGTGCTTTCCGACGTAAGAGATAATACGCAGTCGATCTCATCTGTCATAGCCTTGAAGGCCCGGAAATGATCTTTATGAGATTTGTCTCATTGATTTGCTCGGTACACACCAACGACCGAGTCATATATACGAGACAAATCACGTTTACCATCAAACGCCGCCGCAAACATTTCCCATAACTCCTTCACGGAGTCCGTATTTTGAACCATGTCTTCTACCGATGGTTCCATGAAATTCATCAACTGTGTAAACAGTCGACTGTCATCTGTCTCCCATTGCTTAGAGATGGGATCATCGTCTGCTAGATGGTTGTCAGTCAGATGTTTGGACAACCGCATTCCTCGAAGTGTCTTCTCGACCTTCTTTCTCCATGTCGAGTAGCCCTCTGGCCCTTCCAACCGTCGATCGACAAGTCGAATAGAGAAAATCGTCGTGCTAGTGCCTGCTAGTGTGTTGCCGACACTAGTATCTGTGGCACTGCTATTCGTCGTAGAGTCTCCCATTTGTCAGAGATTCAACTGTCGATGTGTTCTTTCCACTTGATAAACACAGCAACTCTGCCAATGCGCTAAAAACGGAGCCAGAACCGGCATACGCGCATAGAAAGCAAGGAGTGTGGATCACAAGCTAGGACAGAGGGATAACCCATGGTAACCTCTGATAGATTCTGGTGTGAAGATTAAGAAAATAAACAAAGATTCATGCATAACAAACCATATGTGTGCTCTTTGTTAAATTTCAGCATTAATGGACAGAGATTCCAACAAATGTTTCTCTTCTGAGAATCCCAACAATGAAATTTTTTTTAGGAACTAAACTAGGGTTTGGAGGGTGTGGGTGGCGGCTGATGGAAGGAGAGGGTTAGGGTTAGGGATGGGAGGCAGGGGGGGCGGATAGGGGGCGGGGGGGGGGGGGGCGCACGGGGGGTGGGGGGGGCAGCAGCAGCGGGGGTAGGGTTGGTGGGCGGGGGCGCTGGCAGGGGGTGGGGGCGCTGACGGGGGGTCGGGGGGGGGCAGCAGCAGTGGGGGGTGTATTTTTGTGGAGATTAGAATTTTGTGAAGAGAGGGAGAATGGGGGATGACGGCTAGGATTTTGGCTCTAATACCATGTAGAATAGAAATAATGAGATGATTATTATTGATGAGAGACTTCATATATATAGGAGAGGCTAGCCTCCTCTCCTGTTATTCTAAGCAATGCGGGACTAAAGCCCATTAACTAATAACTCTTATATAACACTTAACAATATTCTAGACATTGACGTATCTGGAGGGACCCAGTCAAAGCCGAAGATGGGTAACTTCAATAGTGCTTCAGGATCCATGCCCCCGAGACAGTACTCCTTCAAGGACGAGCACATCGTCACAATCTTCAACTTGCTTAATTAAAGTACAAGTTAAAGCTGCCAGAGATCAAGCGACTGGATGAAGTGGGACGAATTGATGACCATAGCTACTGTTTGTTCCATAGGATGGTTTACTATCTAACCACGATGTGTTACATCCTCAAGGATAAGATAAGATCTAAAAATTAGAAGCCGTTGTCTAGCAAAAAGTCACAACAAATATGGCGTCCTTGCAGTTTGGGAGCTTTATGAAGGTAGGCATTCAAGATGGATCAACTCCGATCAGGGCTCTATAAGGCAAGCTTGTGTATATCAGAAGGTTCATTGCAAACCTATCTGACCGATGTCAACCTTTTACAAGGCTTTGGAAGAAAGACATCACGTTCGTCTGGGATGATACATGTCGACATGCTTTTGAGGACATCTAAGTAATATCTCACTAAGCCTCTAGTTCTAGTGGCTTCGTCACAGGAATATTGCTCTATGTAAGAGCTATGGATCATGCCTTGGATGCCTTGCTTGTGCAGAAGAACGAAGATTGTCATGAACAAGCTTCTTAACTACATGAGTCGAACCTTAATCGTAGCCGAGCACCGTTATAATCCGGTCGAGATGGAATGTCTAACCCTCATCTTTGCAATTCAAAAGACGCTTCATTATGTGGTTTGACAAGAGATCCATGTTATTTTTTGAGTTAATCCTCTTTGGATTCTCATGACAAAGCCCAGATCATTGAATCCCAAGTTGGCAAATTGGACTATACTATTGTCGCATACCACATGACCTTTTTATCCTAGAAGGTTATAAAAGTCATGCTTTTGCATATTTTCTGGTAGATCATCCAATTCCTGAGACTTTAAAGCTTTACGAAAAAATCTAGACGAAGACATTGAAGCCAATGTGACTTCGAATAATCAAGTGTGGCAATTTTTTTGACAATATGTCAAGAACGGGCCCCAAAGGCAAGATAGTTGCGGAAGTAGGGGTGGTATTCATCTCACCATAGAACCATGTGCTCCACTGTGCCTTCTCATTAATGGAATCCTGTTCCAACAATGTGGCATAATATAATGCTTTGCTTATCGGCCTTCAACTCGTCCGACAAATGTGGGTAGAACACCCGGAAGTTTATTGTAACTCCAAGCTGATTGTTAATCAAGTCAGAGAAGAATACGAGGTACGCATTGAAGACTTGGCACCTTATCGCCAAGCCACCATAGAGTTGGCTAATACATTTGAATGCTTTCTTATTAGTCACATACCTCGCCTTCAGAATACAAAATTGTTATACTCACAACTTCTTTAACTTTACCTACTGGAACTAGCCAATTCGTCATAGTGACTACTTGTCAACTCTTCTGCATGAAGCATAGTCTAGAAATAAATGAAGTCCATGCAACTTAGGGATTGTCGATTCCCCCTTATCGATTATGTTGTGTATGGCATATTACCAGATGATTCCAAAGATGCGGCCTCTGACCGAAGACAATCTCTTCGTTTCTATTATGATGTGGTTACAAGAATGTTATACCGTCATTCGTATGATGGCACTTGTGGCACCCACCATCCCACTCCTAAGCTTTAAGACTGTCTGAGGCGACTTGGTTACTATTAGCTAACGATGATTGTCGACACAACGACATATGCAAAATGGTGTAAAGTGCGCTAAATCCATGCATATTTCATTCGCCAACCCCTAGAACTATTTCATCCTACTATCGCATCATGGCCATTTGCAGCATGGTGAATGTATATTATAAGGCCTATCTTCCCTCCATCATCAAGAGATTATTGGTTCACCTTTACAATAACCGATTACTTCTCCAAGTGGGTGGAAGCCATACCACCGACAGAAGTTAAAACCTCAAATGTGATTAACTTCATTAAACATCATGTTGTCTATTGTTTTGGTACCCCAGAAGAATCATCTATGATAATGATCCTCAATTTGTGACCTAGTCATTCTTTTGGTTTTGTGACAAATTTCGAATACAAAATGTAGCCTCAACCGTGTACAATCTTGCTGCCAATGGATTAACAGAGGCGTTAAATAAAACAATTATCAAGCTACTCAAGACGTCCGTCTTTTCGAATAAACGAGATTAGAATGAAAAGCTTGCGAATGTTTCTCGGCATACTGTACAACGGTTCAGACACCAACAAACAATACACCGTGATCTCTAGTACATGAGTGTAAAGTAGTCATACTCCCGGAGATGCAAATAGCGTCATGACACATAGCCTTGGCAACCAAGATGATGACATGAGATAATGATCTATTACGTTTTCAAGAGTTAGAAGCGCTGAATGAGAGGCGGCTGCACGCCCAACAACGCATTGAACTCAATTAAGCCTGAATCTCAAAGGTCTTCAACAAAAGGGTCAAAGAGAGGATCTTCCAAGTGGAATATATGGTTTTTAGTTATCCGATGACCTCTGGTTATGATGCGTAAAACCAAGGCAAATTCCAACATAAATGGAAAGGACCGATTGTGGTAGAAATCTATTCAAATGGAGCCTATTTCCTTACAAATCCAAACGTGTATACACTTATGATGTCAATTAATAGTAAATTTTGAAAAAATATTACCCACGATCGTATTAACATATACCTTTGATTGTGAAGTTGTGGCTCCCCAGCAAAGGTGTCCACTAAGACATGAGTTTTTCTCCCAGCAAAAGCATCACCAAATATAGTGAATTGTCACTAGATGAAGATTTCTTAACACAATTTATAACATATAGATGGGGACCAGAGTAGTGACCGTGTGACTCCACCTCCAATTTCCAACAAGTGAAATTATACCTCCCTAGTCGAGTCGAGCTCCTACAACTAACTTCTAAATGGAGTAATTTTAATCTCCCTAATCTAGATCATTTTCTACTAGTCATGTTAATTATTACCTCTGACAATTATCTCTATAGTAGAGATATCACAAGTTTAACTCCCCTAGAGGAGATCACTCATTTTTATCGGAAGCAAGTTATCTCAGGTAATTGTTTGCTAATTTCTCCAATAAGGTTTTCAAATTTGTCATGTTAACAATTACCACTGACAAATCATCCTCTCACGAGATTTTCCAGCTGATCATGTCCCATCTAATTTGATGGGTTGTTGGACTACACTTCTATACGAAGATCATGAGTTCCTATGCTCAACTAGAGAGCGAAGCTAGTAGCCTCAATGTACAAGTAGCTTCCTGGCATGCGAGCCTTGCATCACAACAAGCTAATAACTTTACTGATATCTAACTTTTCATAAGCTTCTTTGGTAGTCCTGCAGTACGCTTAGCTTCGCTGGAAGCTGAATTCGCCAAGACATACCAAAGACGTGTTGTTGATGGCATTCCCGATGGACGAACGAAGACGAAGGACAAGACTCAAGCTTTGGAACATGTTCAGTAAATGCAAATATACTATTCAGGATATGGATAGGCATCATAGGGTAAGCTGTGTGAAAGATGGTTCTGCTTGTGCAAGTGGATGAATGACCTCAATCATAGCTTCTGGTTACGGTGATTTTAAGTATTTCAAAATCCAGGTCAACCTATTGTGGATTTTCGAAAAATTTAATGGAGTTTTCGTTAACACTTCAAGGAGTCAATCCTCGGACAACTCATCATCCCGTTTGCGTACCACTATACTCATACAAGCCCACAAAAGTTACAATCGTCATTTGGACACCAATAGATCCATCCAAGCCCAACATGGACGAAATATGTTCAAAATAAACTAACTTTGCCATTTATACAAAGACAAACCTAAAAGGTTAGCTTTGCTACACATGCAAGTTAAGACAACCCAATCGACTAGCTCCGCTATCAAAGCGAGCTTTTGAATCGAAGTGTCAGTTCTTGCTATGTAAGCGAGCTTTCCAGCAAGCCAGTATGACTAGTCCCGTCATAAATCAATTGCCATAAATTGGCAAAATCTGGGCTAGCGAGGCTGGCCTCGATGTAGGTCTAACGTTACTATATGGCTATCCAGCGTCGCTAGATGCTAAATCCGTTGCACGGATAGCAATTACAAGTCGTTTGACTTATTCCCCTCTCTAAAAGTGAGAATCTAGGAACCTACATTCTTAGTAGGTTGTTATGCCCTTATAAGCTCGTGTACTAGTGAGTTAGTCTCACAGGCTCTGAAGGCTTCTAACCTCGCTGTAGGCTTTTAACCTCGTCGTCTAGGCAGTACATGGGACATT
>JANAVB010013597.1:5800891-6041326 GCA_029216955.1 Iris pallida | reverse complement strand
AGGAATAACTGAAACATGGGCATCTCATAATCTATGGCAAGGACACATATGTCATATAGACAGATGTATATGTAATGTTTAAAACTGTAGCAGGTACGTGATCGTCAATAGGTGTAAAATGTACTGTGGCACAAGTAAATAAATATACTTTCGTACAAGTAAACAAGCGATAGATGTACATATGTACAAATACAGCTGGTGCGCCTACGACAAGGTATACATAAAATGTCAACCTTGATCGGTACGTACGTACGGAAGAAAGGGACATGATCACGTACTCTACTAACAGTTTCTCCATAACCCAGATTCTAATCATGTGAGAGATATAAAACTGTTCTAAGCATGGTAGTGACTGAAAGTAAATACAACATGTGAAGATTTAACTTGCTACCCCAAGGATCAGCATTTAACATGGTTGGATTCGTAGTTCATTGATGTAACAGTATGTAAAGTTTGTAGAAGTACTTGCCTTTAGTAAAGCAAAGCAGTGATAGAAATGCTATAGATGCCTGGTGACTCGTCACTGTAGAAATAACACATAAACTTAGTTTTATACTAAGTTAAACACTAAGACACTAGTTGTGTGCTACGACTCTCTGACTGGGCACCTGGCCAAATGGTGACTTTAGCATAGGAGACCAATGTGGGGTGACAAAATACCCAAACTAACTTTCTAGTGTCTTTATACTAGTGTAGGGTGAGGTTTAATACTGTAGCACCCTTTCCCGAAAATTCTGAAATATTTCTCTTTTTTTTTACTTATTTAATTAAATGGTAATTTTTAGATTTTACAAATAATTAGTTGTTATATTTTTTTTATATTAAATTGTTATAATGTGATTTGTAAATTATGTGCATATATATAATAATATGTGTATGAGCATGTATATATAAATATATATAATATATGTGTGTAAGTGTATGTGAATATGAAATATATGGTCCGTGTTATTTGAATAGGGAAAATACTCCAGTAAATTAGGATTAAGGAAAACTTGCTTAGGTACTGAATGGGGGCATAGAATTGGGGGGCAAAAGGTTAGGGGTCTCCTTGTGGGATGGGTTATACATTATACTAAGAACCGACTTATTAGCCTGACCCATATATTATTGACACTTGGTTTTAAGAAAGCTGGTCCGTTGATTGAAATCAGACTAATTAATCAGCATATCCGATTAATGAGCTTCTATGGTACTTCATCAACAGAAGTGGGTCGAAACTTGTTAATAAGCCAATTACTTGGCCTTCGCATCCTTCTTTAGAAGTCTAGTTTTAATCACAGTTTCCAAAGGAGATGGTAGTTGTATGTCATATTGAAATGTTGGCAGTCCACTTTCTGATAGTAAATGAGAAGAAGTGGACAATTTACATTCTTCATAATGCACAATTAGTATTGAAGTTCATGGATTATATAATACTGTTCTGAAACAGGGTGCCAATAAGTCTAGAAGTAGTTAGTGAATGGAGTAATATATGGGGAACTCTGTATCCTCCATTTATATTCAGATCTTTCTGTACGATGGTAATTATTTCCCTGGCTTTCTCGAGTACACACCATTTCAATTACCAAACGAAACCAAGCAGTAGCCAAAACCCAACACAGCCCGGCCCCAAGGCCGAGCACCAAGTCCCAAGGCCAGCGCCCAACTCCCCTACCAAGCAGCAGTGCTACTAAGCACCCCAAACTGAGTACACAGTGACCCAAAGCCCAGCCCACGAATCATCAGCAAATACCTAGCCAAGCCGACCCCTATTTCGGTGCTAACACAGTATTAATACGCGGGAAGTCGACGAGGGTTGTCTCTCGAAGAACACAAAGAACCCTAAATCCAACTCTCCCCCACGGCCCTCGCCAACACCGCGCGCCCTTCCCTGCGTGCGCGTGCCGCCGCAGAACCACCGCCGGCGGCCAGGGCCGCGAGCGCACGGACGCGCACGAAACAGTAGACTGCAGCAGCGAGCTATTCCGGGCGGATTTCGCAGCAACGTCCCGTCGCGTACGATCCATGGTTTCGCGATTCGTCTTTTCAGGTATAAACCTAACATATTCCACTTCAAATGCCTTCAGATAGAATTAATTCTAGTGCGCTAGATCACCCATAAAATCGACGTCAAAACTGACGAAAAAATGATTCGAAAACAGGACTGAAAACAGTCGAGTTGGCCCACTTTGCATTTAATTATCTTCCAAACCATGCATAATTTTGAAAACCTGTTTGAAGGCGTTTATTGACGACATATAGGGCTCCACAACCCTTTTTGTGGATTTCGAAATCATCGAATATACGTTGAGAAATCGAATCCCGAAGTTTAGGAAAAATCTGTTTAGAAATCAATAAAATCGCTCCACACGACGTCCGTCCCGCCATTCCGAGCGACGTGGTCGCGCACCGTAAACATCGAAAGCTGCGTAACGGTTTCGTGGTCGTGTGGGCTTTGACGGAATTCAAATTGGTCGCGTGTGCGCGACGAATTCGACGCGTATCCGTCGGAATCGCCCCGTATCCGTCCAATGCAAATTCAGTCATAACTTTGTACACGCTCGTCAGATCGAGACGAAACTTGTGCCAGCAGAACCGTATCGTTTTTCTGGTCCTGCATGCCAAGTTTGGTCCGATTCTGAGACCATTGATAAAATCACCGTTTTGCGGGCCCCACGGTCCCACTCAACGGGCGATTTTGTGCACGGCCCGCCGGAATCCAACTTTGGACATACGGTTGGGTTCGTATCGGAAAACTGATCCGTAGACATGTAGTTTGACGACTTTAGAGACCATTGACTCTGGCACGCTTTTCGGTGCAAAGCGGGTCCAACGGCGGACATCGTTTTGGCCCGAAATTATCGTTTTGCCCCTGTGTCCAGAATTGAATGTAAGGACAGGCAATCCTAGCTAATTGGACTATTTGAGATCATTGGTATTGTTTATTTCAGCTTCCGGGGACTGTTGTACGGGTTTTGACTATAGTGGCACAGTGAGTAGTTCAGATTGTCGGTTTCACCAGCAAAGGACCACAGGCGAGTACAGTTTATTGTCTGCATTTCGATATTGATTTTCACTATATTTCATTGGTTGGTTTCATTAGTTATGTGATTATTTTCTATTATAAATTGTTGAGTCGGGAATGAGAAGTACCAACGATGTGTGATCTGACCTTAGACCGTGTAGACCGTGTAGACCGTGTTGCATTTATTTCTTGTAGACCGTGTAGACCGTGTTACATTTATTTCTTGTAGACAGTGATTTATTTATTGCAAGTAGACCGTGTAGACAGTGATTTATTTATTGCATTTAATCTGTGTAGTTCGTGATTATTATTCTGTACAATGTTTCTTTATTGCAATATTTTCTGTAGACCGTGTAACTGTAGACCGTGTAACTGTAGACCGTGTAACTTTAGACCGTGTAACTTTAGACCGTGTAGACCGTGTCGCATAATTGTCCCGAGACCGATCACATATCAAAGGTACTTCTAATGGTGGAAAAGTATATTGGTCTATTTATTACTATTGATTTTTCTTACGGCTTTACTGTTTATTTTCAAACCCATGATTGATGTCTAACCTTTGTCTTATAGTCATTTTCTTTATTTGAAATTGTTCAGTGAATTGTGCTCGTTCCATTCCTGACTGGAAACCAACATTTTCAGGTTAGCCGTGGATTCACTTAGCTTGGGGAGTTCGGGTGTACTTGCAGACGAGCCTAGAAGATTAGTTAGATAGTCAAGTTATAGTCATTCATATTTGTACAAGTTTATATTTTTCTGCAAATGTAAAACTTGTGATCATTGTAAATTAAATTAGTTTATGAATGAGCATTTGTGATCTTGATCTTCATGGCCGTGACAGCGTTCTACCGCCGACACTGCGGCGTAGGCTGGCTTGGACACGTCTTGTATCCGTTTAAAAAAAAAAACGGGTGCGGGTCGTGACAAGTTTTTGTGGTGGCCCATGCAGGTCAGTCTTCGCAAATCACGCGAACTCGTGATGGTACTTAAGTTAGTTGTACTATTGCGAGCCTGCGACTAGAACATGCTCATTCACGAACAAGGATTAATTTAATTTAAGAGAATGACTAGGACTAGGAGTCCCTATACGAACTTACCGATGGGTAGTCTAGGCTATGCAATGTAGATGAGGGTTATATATTTTGATAGTTGGTCATATCTCCATAAGTACACTATCTTCTCTTGATATGACGATATGATCCAATGTGAATAGATTATTCACTTGGTGAGATCGGACTTCCTAGGATTGATAATCTAACCTCGATAAATTGTTCAGTTCCTCCTCTTGACCCCTTAGGTATCATCCCCATACCCTAGTCGAATGGCCCATTTAGTTCCTAGTTGCCCTAAGGATTAGTGTATTATATAATTTCTGATTAGATTATCCATATACGGACCTCGAGTTAGTTTCGGTTCAAGTTTTTCCCCAATGTTTGAATACAATGGAATAGTTAGAATGTTGTACTTCATTGTCATCATATATTTCTTTCCTGTGCAACCTCTTATTTTAAAGATTGTGAATGATAGGACAAATATTTATGCCGTATTACATAGTCGACTTATTTGAATCCCTAGAAGCCCAGGAATTTTACAGATAAAGGAATGTTAGTTAACTCATAATGGCAGGACAGCAGCGCACTGTCGCCATTTATTTAAATTATGAAGACTCTGGATTCCCTGCAGCCAGCAGCGCACTGGGAAGGCACAACCCCTAGAGGTGAAATTAGTTTAAGAAAATATATAGGTTATATAACATTCCTAAAACTATGGCTAGTGGCTCACTCCTTATCGTAGTTACACTTGAGCCGATATTGGATAGAGATAAGTAATGTTCGATTTGTGTCATATTTGAGTTACGAAACCAAGGGTTTACCACAGCCTGATTTTTACGGGCGAGGCATAATCCTTGGTAAAATAACTTCAAAAGTGATTACAGGTTAGGATACTATGGAGGATAGGACAATGCCATGTATGTCCCATAAGATCCAAAGCCAATATTAGTGGAAGTTTTGCAAATTGGGTAGCACGTCTTCCGATCTAGCATTTCGTGGTCCTTGTGACCTATTGACGAGGTAACTGACCGCCACTAATAAGCTACCAAGAATATAGAATCCAGAGTTCCATAACCCATTAGTTGGCCAAGACCTTATGGACAGGAAGATTTTAGAAAGATTGTATAAGCAAGGACACCAGTAAGTTGGATTCTCTCTAAACTCGAACTACTTGTGCCTCTTTTCAAAAATCTCGCGTACTTGTATCTTGACTATCTTGACCAACGCTGCTATTACAGCCTAGTTTTTGCAAGCTTACTCTTTTATCGAGCTTGATTCGAGGCATATGTTTAGTGGGGACGCCTGCTAACTTATTGTCTAATCAGAATCAGTGTATTATGGTCTGATCAACCATGATGCATTTGGTTCATACTTTATTTAATTATCCTACGTGGATTGAGATATAGATCTCTCTAGGGTCTCATCCACGACTGCATTGACAATTCCTCTTGAATTATATGTTCGCCTTTGAATCACGAAATTGTATTCAGTAACATCTCCCTTGAATTCTTTATTGTTTTTGTCTTTCACCGATTTGGAAAGACGAAAGCTCGTGATGGTAGAGAGATACAGAGTATTCCCCTGGCTATGATAATGGTAGGCACAAGTATAGCTACCAACAGCCAGTCATATGGTTGAGTTACTCGTTCTCTCCTCAACCCTCAAACTACTATTGAGACCTTCTAGCCACCTGAACTTGAGAATGATTAAGGTTTTACCCTTAGTCACAACGCCAACCTAGGAGACTATCTATTCTCAAAAAACCAAATGTTGGGAGTCTCTAATTATCTGCTGGAAGCTTGCCTTAACTAGAAATCCTTATGCCTTGACTCAACCTTTTCTCGATCAAAGCCACAGTTTAGACATGAGATGTGTAGAGAAAGGTAAGGACAATAATTTACCGTGACTATGGTGGACACTCATCCCGAGATTGGTTTCCAACCAATATTACTCTAATTATGTAAATTTTATTATTAAGACCTAACTAGTATTGGAATACCACAGTCACTAGCTTAGCCAATACCATAGCTTAAGTACCCTGTCAAATTGTGATGTACCAGTTGTCAACAACAACGCATGATCACTACAGCCCATACCACTAGAACCCTTATGACAATAGTCTGACAGGTTTGACACAACTAGAGATTCAAGACTCAGTTGTTAGAAATCTCTTCATAGGACATGCCTTGGAACTGGTTACCCCGTCGATAACTCTTGTACACTATGGATGGGTATTTTCCTCTATGTTATCGACCATGTGTTATTATACACCCTTGTTTCTCATTTATTGAGGAATGATCATTGACTTGACTTACATCTACCGTATTCCATTACATCGTACCTTATTCTTTATTAACAAGAGTCGAGGTACAATATCCAGACTTTGAAATTTTTTTAACCTCATTATTCCAAAAACCCTGTCCTAGCTTCTAAGGTGGGTAGACTGTATGCCTTCTAAAATTTTAGGATATATCAGGATTATCGATTGATCAGAATAAATTCCATTAGGATGATAATTAGTGCCCTTGGACTCCCACTTTTCATTTAGATTATTTTGCGTCCCCACCTCTTAGGACGTAATGTCATTCGTAACTCTTATTCCATTTACCCGAAAATCGCGACACGATCTTGTGTTGTATATCCCTTGCTCGTGTGTTTAAATAACCACGGAATAGATCGTAATCTTGATTTCTCAAATTCTGTTCTATCATGAAATCGTGCTTAGTTTAATTTCGAGAACGGGATTTTCGTAGTGCATAGGTTGCAAGCCTCTCTAAGAAACGAAGGGTCTCTTCGAAGTTAGCCAGTGATTGGAACGGAGTAGCCCCAATCTAGCTAAGTCAATGGATTATGAGGTCCATTTTATCGGTATCATTTGATATCCTCTACCACTCTTGAAACTTCGTGCTTGTTCACAGTTATTCTTCCTCGTCCTTTCGTACCATCGACTCTCGTCCTTCCTATTTTAGGGGTCGACAACCGTGTTGCTTAGAATTTAGCAGAGGTTATAGTATAAGTTAGTTGATAATTGAATTTTGGGTTGCTTGATAGATATGCAAGGATTATAGATACCATAGGCGATAGATATCCAGTGGAAGAATTTGAGCAACTAGTTGGATGATTATAAAATTTAGTGACCTAGCTTTGAGGGAGTAGTGTGACCAAAGGTGGGTAGAAGTCCTCGATATTTTGTAGTTGCCAAAATGGACAAGGAGAAGGATATTAACTATTTTTGAGGAATTAAAAAAAAATTGAGAAGATTGTGGTAATAGTGGATTTATTCTATTATTTTTATTTTTTTTTTTTTGATTTTAGGCATGTTTATGAGTTAGAATTTCGAGGACGAAATTATTTTTAAGGTGGGTAGATTTGTAGCACCCTTTCCCGAAAATTCTGAAATATTCTCTTTTTTTTTACTTATTTAATTAAATGGTAATTTTTAGATTTTACAAATAATTAGTTGTTATATTTATTTGTTATATTAAATTGTTATAATGTGATTTGTAAATTATGTGCATATATAATATATATGTGTATGAGCATGTATATATATAAATATATAATATATGTGTGTAAGTGTATGTGAATATGAATATATATGGTCCGTGTTATTTGAATAGGGAAAATACTCCAGTAAATTAGGATTAAGGAAAACTTGCTTAGGTACTGAATGGGGGCATAGAATTGGGGGGCAAAAGGTTAGGGGTCTCCTTGTGGGATGGGTTATACATTATACTAAGAACCGACTTATTAGCCTGACCCATATATTATTGACACTTGGTTTTAAGAAAGCTGGTCCGTTGATTGAAATCAGACTAATTAATCAGCATATCCGATTAATGAGCTTCTATGGTACTTCATCAACAGAAGTGGGTCGAAACTTGTTAATAAGCCAATTACTTGGCCTTCGCATCCTTCTTTAGAAGTCTAGTTTTAATCACAGTTTCCAAAGGAGATGGTAGTTGTATGTCATATTGAAATGTTGGCAGTCCACTTTCTGATAGTAAATGAGAAGAAGTGGACAATTTACATTCTTCATAATGCACAATTAGTATTGAAGTTCATGGATTATATAATACTGTTCTGAAACAGGGTGCCAATAAGTCTAGAAGCTAGTTAGTGAATGGAGTAATATATGGGGAACTCTGTATCCTCCATTTATATTCAGATCTTTCTGTACGATGGTAATTATTTCCCTGGCTTTCTCGAGTACACACCATTTCAATTACCAAACGAAACCAAGCAGTAGCCAAAACCCAACACAGCCCGGCCCCAAGGCCGAGCACCAAGTCCCAAGGCCAGCGCCCAACTCCCCAATACCAAGCAGCAGTGCTACTAAGCACCCCAAACTGAGTACACAGTGACCCAAAGCCCAGCCCACGAATCATCAGCAAATACCTAGCCAAGCCGACCCCTATTTCGGTGCTAACACAGTATTAATACGCGGGAAGTCGACGAGGGTTGTCTCTCGAAGAACACAAAGAACCCTAAATCCAACTCTCCCCCACGGCCCTCGCCAACACCGCGCGCCCTTCCCTGCGTGCGCGCGCCGCCGCAGAACCACCGCGCGCGGCCAGGGCCGCGAGCGCACGGACGCGCGCGAAACAGTAGACTGCAGCAGCGAGCTATTCCGGGCGGATTTCGCAGCAACGTCCCGTCGCGTACGATCCATGGTTTCGCGATTCGTCTTTTCAGGTATAAACCTAACATATTCCACTTCAAATGCCTTCAGATAGAATTAATTCTAGTGCGCTAGATCACCCATAAAATCGACGTCAAAACTGACGAAAAACTGATTCGAAAACAGGACTGAAAACAGTCGAGTTGGCCCACTTTGCATTTAATTATCTTCCAAACCATGCATAATTTTGAAAACCTGTTTGAAGGCGTTTATTGACGACATATAGGGCTCCACAACCCTTTTTGTGGATTTCGAAATCATCGAATACGTTGAGAAATCGAATCCCGAAGTTTAGGAAAAATCTGTTTAGAAATCAATAAAATCGCTCCACACGACGTCCGTCCCGCCATTTCGAGCGACGTGGTCGCGCACCGTAAACATCGAAAGCTGCGTAACGGTTTCGTGGTCGTGTGGGCTTTGACGGAATTCAAATTGGTCGCGTGTGCGCGACGAATTCGACGCGTATCCGTCGGAATCGCCCCGTATCCGTCCAATGCAAATTCAGTCATAACTTTGTACACGCTCGTCAGATCGAGACGAAACTTGTGCCAGCAGAACCGTATCGTTTTTCTGGTCCTGCATGCCAAGTTTGGTCCGATTCTGAGACCATTGATAAAATCACCGTTTTGCGGGCCCCACGGTCCCACTCAACGGGCGATTTTGTGCACGGCCCGCCGGAATCCAACTTTGGACATACGGTTGGGTTCGTATCGGAAAACTGGATCCGTAGACATGTAGTTTGACGACTTTAGAGACCATTGACTCTGGCACGCTTTTCGGTGCAAAGCGGGTCCAACGGCGGACATCGTTTTGGCCCGAAATTATCGTTTTGCCCCTGTGTCCAGAATTGAATGTAAGGACAGGAAATCCTAGCTAATTGGACTATTCTGAGATCATTGGTATTGTTTATTTCAGCTTCCGGGGACTGTTGTACGGGTTTTGACTATAGTGGCACAGTGAGTAGTTCAGATTGTCGGTTTCACCAGCAAAGGACCACAGGCGAGTACAGTTTATTGTCTGCATTTCGATATTGATTTTCACTATATTTCATTGGTTGGTTTCATTAGTTATGTGATTATTTTCTATTATAAATTGTTGAGTCGGGAATGAGAAGTACCAACGATGTGTGATCTGATCTTAGACTGTGTAGACCGTGTAGACCGTGTTGCATTTATTTCTTGTAGACCGTGTAGACCGTGTTACATTTATTTCTTGTAGACAGTGATTTATTTATTGCAAGTAGACCGTGTAGACAGTGATTTATTTATTGCATTTAATCTGTGTAGTTCGTGATTATTATTCTGTAGACAATGTTTCTTTATTGTAATTTTTCTGTAGACCGTGTAACTGTAGACCGTGTAACTGTAGACCGTGTAACTTTAGACCGTGTAACTTTAGACCGTGTAGACCGTGTCGCATAATTGTCCCGAGACCGATCACATATCAAAGGTACTTCTAATGGTGGAAAAGTATATTGGTCTATTTATTACTATTGATTTTTCTTACGGCTTTACTGTTTATTTTCAAACCCATGATTGATGTCTAACCTTTGTCTTATAGTCATTTTCTTTATTTGAAATTGCATTCAGTGAATTGTGCTCGTTCCATTCCTGACTGGAAACCAACATTTTCAGGTTAGCCGTGGATTCACTTAGCTTGGGGAGTTCGGGTGTACTTGCAGACGAGCCTAGAAGATTAGTTAGATAGTCAAGTTATAGTCATTCATATTTGTACAAGTTTATATTTTTCTGCAAATGTAAAACTTGTGATCATTGTAAATTAAATTAGTTTGTGAATGAGCATTATTTGTGATCTTGATCTTCATGGCCGTGACAGCGTTCTACCGCCGACACTGCGGCGTAGGCTGGCTTGGACACGTCTTGTATCCGTTTAAAAAAAAAAAACGGGTGCGGGTCGTGACAAATACGACTATAACTCAAAACAACACAAAAAAGTTGTAAGTCGTAATTATTCAATAAATAAATCAAACTGTATACTGTGTTCCAACAATTTTTGAGATAGACAAAAAGCTCAATTTTATGAAATAAAGTACCAAAATGATCCTTGTTAATTATAGAAATTTATACTAATTTTTCTGGAATTTATAAACCCTCATAGATATTTATTAAAAATCAACAAACATATGTATCCTGAAAATGGGTTCTGTTTTCCTATTTTTATAAAATACTAAAAGTACTTATTAAATACTGAAAAAATTATAATAAATTGTCTAAATTAACATAGTATTTAAATACAATTTTTTCCAGATTTTTACAATACTTAAAATATATATAAAAATTCAAAAACAGCCTAACCGGATTATCCGGCGGATTACTGCGGATTACCGACGGATTTTTCGATCCGTCATAGCAAGTTTTGTGGTACAAGTTCGGATTTTTCGACGGATTTCCGCGAATTTCCGACGGATTTTCCGAACCGTCACAGAAAGTTGATTTTTGAACTCAAAACTTGTTTCGGCCATAAAAACTTCGTTTTAAATCGAAATTTGGACTTTCAAAAGTCAAAATTGAATAGTATTGAATTTCCTACAACATGGAAGTATTAGTTTTCACAAATCAAAACATTTGATAAATCAAAACCTCAAAATACTCGAAAATTATATCTAGAAACTCAGATCTACGCAATACCGTCGATCAAAACCAAAAGTGCTATATTCTAAACATGTTAACAATTTAAAGAAGCATATTATAGGCCAATAAAACTTTAGTTTCTATGGAAAACAAAAATAAAGTATTGTCATATCACTTTTGAGCAAGATGTACTTGTCTAGGTTAAGCTCCAAGCCTAATCTTCTACTCCACCACCAAGAGGGGTACGAAACCACACTCTAGACCTCAAGGTCAATCTCCTGGCAAGCTCCAAAGGAAGAGAAAGGAAGAAGAAATAAAGAGAGAGTGAAGAGAATAAAAGAGAGAGAGAGAGAAAGTGAAAGGGTATATATAGAAGGGGGAATTAATCTTAGCCGTCGGATCGTGATCCATGTCAAAGTCTAGGTCAATCATGGCCATTCAAACAAAACCAATTATCCATTGGATAGTAGAGTGCATCTACACTATTTACAAAAATATCTAAACACTATTCATCAAAATATCCAAAATACTATTCATCAAAATATCCAAAATACTAGTCATCAAAATATCGAAAACACTATTTTAAAATATAAAAATATTATTTTAAAATTTAGGGGCTTACAAATCTTCCCTTCTTGAAAAATTTCGTCCTCGAAATTCACCAGGATAGAAGACTCTACAAACATTCTAACATAACAAGCAATACAACAAATGACTAAGGCTACGATCAAAACTAACCTCTAAGGTATCAAGCGGGAACGGGTGGTTCCCTCGCAGCTGTTTGGTCGAACAAGTAAGGATATCTCTCCCTCATGTCCGACTCCCTCTCCCAAGTAGATTCACCCGGAGAGTGATGGCTCCAAGCTACTCGTACTAAGGGTATGACTTTGTTCCTCAGCCTCTTCTCCCTCCTGTCTAATATCTCCACTGGCTGCTCAGTAACTGCAAGGCTCGGTCCGATCTCCAACTCTGTATGATCTAGCACATGGCTGGGGTCTGGAACATATCTCCTCAGCTGAGATACGTGAAAGACATCGTGAACTCCTGCTAGATTGTGTGAAAGTGCAACCCTGTAAGCTACCTCTCCGATCCTGCCAAGTATCTTGAACGGCCCGATGTATCTGGGGCTCAACTTGCCTCCTCGTCCGAACCGGATCATCCCTCTAGTCGGTGATATCTTCACTAGCACCATATCTCCGTCGGCGAACTCCATCGGTCTGCGACTAGCATCGGCCCAGTGTTTCTGCCTGTCTTGAGCGACTCTGAGCCTGTCTCTGATCATCCCGACCTTCTCTGCTGCATCCGTGATCATCTCTGGCCCAAGCATAACTCTATCCCCAACATCGTCCCAAAATAGCGGTATACAGCATCGTCATCCATATAGTGCCTCGAAAGGAGACATACCGATGCTGGCTTGGTAGCTGTTGTTGTATGAAAACTCTACCAAGTGCAGATGGCTCTCCCATGATCCGCCAAAGTCCAGCACACAAGTCATCAGCATGTCCTCTAGCGTCTGTATCGTCCTTTCGGACTGCCCATCTGTCTGTGGGTGGTACGCCGTACTGAACTTGAGCCGACTGCCCAATTCCTCCTGCAAGCTCCTCCAGTAGTGGGACGTAAATCTGCTGTCTCGGTCCGACACGATGCTTCCTGGTACTCCTTGTAAGCGAACTATCTGCTGCATGTATAGCTCCGCCAACTTCTCGGTGGAAAGCCCCACCTTGAAGGGTATAAAGTGCGTATACTTCGTCAGCCTGTCCACGATGATCCAAATGGCATCCTTCCCTCCTTGGGAACGAGGAAGCCCTGAGACGAAGTCCATCGTAATGTGTTCCCACTTCCACTCGGGAATGGGTAACGGCTGCAATAGACCAGCCGACCTCTGGCGCTCCGCCTTGACCTGCTGGCAAACTAGGCATCTCGAAATAAAACGTGATACCTCTCGCTTCATCCCGTGCCACCAAAGATGTTCCCGCAAGTTACGGTACATCTTGTTGGCACCAGGGTGAATAGAATATCTCGATCGATGCGCCTCCTATAAGACTGCCTCTATCAGCTCTCCCTTCGGCACGCATAATCGGCTGCCATGCCTCAAGGATCCATCTCTGCTACGGTGAAGTCATCCAGCAATCCAGCTAAAGCCTGGGCTTGAAGTCTGCGAAGGCTCTCATCTATAGGCTGTGCCTCCCTGATCTGCTCCATCAAACATGACTGAATGTCAAGCGCCATCATCTGTATCACTGATCCTGGCCGAACTATCTCGATATCGAACTTCTCCAGATCTTCCCGCAAATGCCGATCTATCATCAGATACCATGCTATCCGATGCCTGCTCAGCGCATCCGCCACCACATTTGCCTTTTCGGGATGATACTGTAAATCGATGTCGAAGTCCTTCATCAACTCCAACCATCGTCTTTGCCTCATGTTCAGCTCTTTCTGCGTGAACACATACTTCAAGCTCTTGTGGTCAGTAAAGATTTCCATACGCTATCCGTATAAGTAATGTTTCCATAACTTGAGTGCAAAGATCACCGCAGCTAACTCTAGGTCATGGGTAGGATAGTTCCGCTCATGAGTCCGTAATTGCCTAGATGCATAAGCAATCACTTTCCCATGCTGCTGTAGGACACATCATAGCCCCTTTCCCCGAAGCATCACTGTATATGGTGAAACCACCAGATCCTCCGTACCTTCAAAACGGTGAGGGTTGTACTTGCAAAACCGGGTCGACGCTCCTGAATCCGTCCTCGCCCCTCTTTCTAATGCCGTCTGCAATCCTTGGTTGAGTAGCACATTCTGCTCTTGCAACTGAGCGTGCATGCGCTGCTGGGCTAACATCTGGTGTTGTTGAGTGGCCATCCCTCTTATGATCTTCAGAAGGGCTGGTGTGTCCACTTCCACAGGGGTCGGCGGAACTATTGGTGGTGTTGGAACTTCCGGATACTGTGGTCCAGTTGCTGGTTCCACTATCACTTCTTCTTGGATGGTCTCTTGAGGTTGTACTGGTCCTTGTTACTGACCAACCTGGTCAGGTTGCCCATGTTGCCCTTGTTGCGGCTGTCCAGTCCTGACAGATGCGACGAAGTGTCCCTAAGAAAAGGGACAAGAGAACAATCAAACAATCGGACATGGAAGGATCAATGAAGTCAAAGGATACCGAATGTCAAGCTAGAATCGAGAGTAACGAACCAGGAGATCAAGGGGGAACATGTGTGATTAAGACATCCTATAAATCAAAACACCCCACAAGTCTGAAATCTGACCTGCATGGGCCACCACTAAAACCTTGTCACGCCCCAGAACCAGAATACTAGAGCGGGGGAATGACTCAGCCAGCTACGTATTACAGGTAGAAGAATACCGTATAATACGATCAATGCTGTCTAAAAGACGAGGGGGTGTATACTACATGAAAGTCTCACTATGGTCACTTCACATCTATTGTCTCAATCATTCAAACAAGGAACAGAAAATAGAGAACATGTGAGATAAAGCAGTAAGGCGTTCCAAACGCTCTGTCAAAATGTTCTTGATATCTGGTTTCACAAAATATAGCCAGATGATGTAGCAAAAGTATACATGATTGTTATCAGCTGCAGTCTGACTTTAGTTACAATTATGTAAAAGTAAGTACAAGACAATCCGACTAACATGTCGGTGCCAAACGACAAAGTATAAGCAAATAACAAAATGAGCGGTGAAGTAAAGAACCCACTCGAGTCCTCCTGCGATCATCCCTCTAGTATTGACCATCTTGGAGGTGGAAGTAAGCTGGATCCTCAGGAACGGGCTTTAAATCTGGCCATGCAAAACCAGAGAGGTTGGACCTCTAATAGCAAGTACCGCAAGGAAGCACGATATGAAGGATAAAACCGATAAATAAGGGAATAATAATAATAGATCTCTGCTTGCTACCGGGATTCTTATAACATCACGACACTTCGAACCAACCTCCCCACCAAACAAGGACAGAAGTTGGTCCGTCATGTCCTGACTTATGATCATCTCAGTTAGGTAACAGAGTAGATACAGTACACAATCAAATCAATTTAAATGGCCATTCAACTACTACGGCTTGCTACTTTGATTTCCAAGTTATCCTGGAATATGCAATAAAGGATTCCTCTGTTCTTACTATGTACGAGCAAGGCTAGTCTATCCAGTCAATCAATTGTGCCAATCATATTTAGACGAGTCCCTGCGGGACGCCCGTCGTTAATATACCATGTACAATTTAATAATATAAGCAGATACCGTTCCCTGCCCGTGTGGCAGATTTGCAGTATCTGTGGGAACTGCCCGGCCTGTCGGGCACTTAATAGTCCCAAGAGGGCCGCCATGTAAGAACTCGGGAATCCGTTCTCTCCATGCCATCATTATTTTATTTAACTTAATAGCCTCTACGTTAAGCGAAATCCATGCCGTGGATCATAGTCATTCAAATGAGTACTTTCGTACGGGGTACGATATGCACTTCTACAACGATACCAGTGCGGTTAGGTTGTAGGTCTTACATAGTGTAATGCAACAATCAAAACTAACTACGGAATAATCATGCCTTGACCATAAAGTACACATGCTGCTTTCGTAATAATTAGATAAATAAATATACTGAAGCCTGCATGTATCTGTATGCCAATGTTTTGGGACCAGCCAGTCGATTATAATAGTTCATAATATGAACGTGTCTCATTCATTCAGTTCAATAAGACGACTAACCAGCCTCTTAGTTCCAACCAGGAACGCATGATCAATTTAATAAATCCAATCAACAATCCTTGTTTATAGATGTTTAAACAATATTAATGTTAATAAATGCCAAGGCAATCAATCAATGTTAATATATGTCAATCAATGTCAGTCAATGCCATTTTGGATCAAGAATCAGTCAAGAAGGCATTTAAAATCAGAGTTCATGCGGCCAAGAAATCATACGACTAAGGAAACTTAAATTCATGCGGCCGGAACAACATGCGCCTATGCGGTTAGGACATATTGCCCATGCGGCTGGGATTTGAAATAGTCCCATGCGGTTCAGCAATGCCCATGCCATGAGGCTGGAAAAAGGTTATAGTCTCATGCGGCTGAATTAGCAAGCTTTATGCGGCTAGAAACAAAAGGATCTCATGCGGCTACGGGCAACATGCGTCCATGCGGCTGAACATAGGACAAGCCTATATGCGGCTAAGGAAAACTAATTTCATACGGCCAGGGGAAATTCCATGCGGCTAAAATAAGTGCAATCCTATATGCGGCTGAGAGGTCATGCAGCGCCATGCGTTGAGAATGAAAAGCGCCATGCGGCTGCGGGACTAAATGCATATGCGGCTAGCTAAAAACTCATGCGGTAGATAAGTCTCGTACGACCGAATAAGTTTATGCGGCTAACTAAGCCCATGTGACCAGGATGACTTGTCGCATGAAGACTCATGCGGTCAAGCACTATCATGCGGCTTGGATCCGTTCTTCTCCGAATTTCTAAGGACAGAACCATGAAACCATTGCTTCCAAGCTCTCTAAATCCTTCATTCTAAGCCCAAATATGAACTTCCATAGGTCAAAATTGGGTAGAACGAAATTCTCTACAACATGAAACCATCAAAACTTGAAGATAATAAAGTTTACTAGATCAAAACCTAAGAAATCCAAAATGCAACAAACTTAGATCTACAATAAATAAGCCATGGAAATCGAAAATGTCAAGTACTAAAGAGACTTATAATCAAATAAGGAAGATGATGGAACAATAATAATGGGGATCCATCAAGAAGCAAGTTGGCACTTGCCTAGCTCTCCTAGGTTGGTGGGAGAGTTTAAGAGGAAGAAGAAGAGTAATGGTGAAGTAATGAAGAGAGAGAAAGGGGATGGGTTTTAAATGAAAAGGGTGGTGGTAGGTGGGGGGTTTGTTTCGGTTCATATTGAACCAACATAAATAAACTAATCTATGTCGATCCTAAAGCAAAGGTAAAGCAAAGTATAAAAGCAGAAAGTAAAATACAAAAATAAAATTGCAGGAAATTAATTAACATGAAATTAAAGAGATTTTAAATACAGAGCAGTACATGATGAATATAAAATAAATACATCCTAAAAGTACATGCATTTAAAATACGTATTCTGGGAACGGGAAGTGACATCTCTACCCTCCTTAGAAAAATTTCGTCCTCGAAATTTCAAATCCAAGCAGGATAGAAACATCAGAGCTAAGCTAACCTAAGTACAAGCAATTTTAAGTAAGCAATCATTCTATAATGCCAATAGCAAGTAACATATATGTTTAACTATTAACGATGCCAAGCAATTCTACTCATAAGGTGACAAGCATGAGGAGTTAAGACGATCAAGGTATACAGAAAGAAATATACCTTGTGAGTCAAATAGGTGCGGATACCGTGATCGGATATCATCCTCACGTTCCCACGTTGACTCCCCTAAAGAGTGATGACCCCAAGCAACCCGAACAAGGCTAATTGTTCAGTTCTTGAGTGTCTTCTATCTTCGGTCCAAGATGGACACAGGCTGCTCCTCGTAAGACAAGTTGGTACCAACAACCAGCTCAGAATGATCAAGGATATGGCTTGGGTACGATACATACTTTCGCAACTGAGATACATGAAACACGTCATGTACTTCTCACAATGAAGGTGGAAGGGATAAGCGATAAGCAACATCGCCTATCCGATCAAGGATAACAAATGGGCCCACGTATCGTGGACTCAACTTCCCGCGAACGCCAAATCTAATGACCCCACGAGTAGGTGAGATCCGCAAAGCCCCAACAGAAAACTCTAGCGGCCTACGATGCTGGTCCGCCCAATGACGATGTCGATCCTGCACAACTCGAAGTCGCTCTCTAATTCCTTTAACCACTTCTACTGTCTGAACAATCATTTCGGGCATAGCATCTTCCTTTCCCAGATATCATCCCATGCTAGTGGCGACCTACACTTCTTATCATATAGTACTTCAAATGGCGCCAACTGGATACTGGCTTGATAACTGTTGTTGTATGAGAACTCGACTAAGTGCAGGTGGCCCTCCCAAGACCCTCCAAAATCCAGAGTGCATGCTCGCAATATATCTTCTAAAGTCTGAATTCTTCTTTCTGATTGCCCGTCCGTCTGCGGATGGTAAGCCGTGCTAAATCTTAACTTGGTACACAGACTATGATGTAAACTCTTCCAGAAATATGATATAAAACGGTATCTCTGTCTGATACAATACTGACGGGGACCCCATGCTGCCTGACTATTTGTTGCATATATAACTCCGTCAACTTCTCTGTAGATTGTCCTACTCTGAAAGGAAGAAAGTGTGCTACCTTCGTAAGCCGATCTACTATCACCCAAATAGCATCCTTACCACTTGGTGATCTCGGTAAACCGGTCACAAAGTCCATTGTAATATGTTCCCATTTCTATTCTGGAATAGGAAGCGGTTGTAATAATCCGGCTGGCCTCTGTTGTTCTGCCTTCACTTGTTGACATACCAAGCAACGGGAAACAAATCTAGATATCTCCTTCTTCATTCCATTCCACAGAAGTGTTGCTTGATATCTTGATACATCTTGGTCCCTCCAGGGTGTACAGAATACTGGGAACTGTGAGCTTCTGCCATAACCTCATGTCTGATATCTCCACTAGGAACACATAGGCGCGGTCCAAACCTAAGCGTACCATCTTCATGGATTCTCATCTCCTTTCTAAGTTCTGACTCACATTCTGCCCTAAGCTTCTGAATCCTTGGGTCCTGCGCCTGAGCTGCCTTGATCCTATCTACCAAGTCGGATTGAACTTGTAGACTTGCTAGAACTCCTTCATCACTAGGAAGTATAACTTCGATGCCCATCTCCTGAAGGTCTTCTAAGATATGCCTCTGTGTTGTCAACATAAATATGCCGCCTCTTCTGCTGAGAGCGTCTGCCACTACATTAGCCTTGCCTGGATGATACTGAAGCTCTACGTCGTAATCCTTGATCAACTCCAACCATCTTCTCTGCCTCATGTTCAGCTCCTTCTGAGTAAAAATGTACTTCAGACTTTTGTGATCTGTGTACATGTCCACTCGGTCACCATATAAGTAATACCTCCATAGCTTCAAGGTAAATACTACTGCCGCCAACTCCAAGTCATGAGTTGGATAATTCTTCTCGTGGTCTCGAAGTTGCCTAGATGCGTACGCTATTACCTTTCCATGTTGCATGAGGACACATCCAAGTCCTTTTCCGACGCATCACAATATACTGTAAAACCTCCGAGTCCAACTGGCAATGTAAGAATAGGCGCTGATATCAACTTCTGCTTCAAATTCTCAAATAATGTCTGGCATTCTGTCGACCAGACAAATGGTACATCTTTCCGTGTCAAGCGGGTCATGGGTGCTGAAAGCCTTGCAAAGTCTGACACGAACCTTTTGTAATATCCTGCCAATCCCAAGAAACTCCGCACATCAGCTACGGTCTTGGGTACTGGCCAACTCTCTACTGCTTCTACCTTCTTGGGATCCACTGCTACTCCAGCTCCTGATATGATATGACCCAAAAATGAAATATGATCCGTCCAGAACTCACACTTGCTGAGCTTGGCATACAACTGGTTCTCTCTCAGAACCTGTAACAATTTCCTGAGGTGGTCTTCATGCTCCTCTTCACTAGCAGAGTATAGAATGTCGTCAAGAAACACAACGACAAATTGATCTAAGTATGGCATAAAGATGCGGTTCATCAAATCCATAAATATTGCTGAAGCATTGGTCAACCCAAATAGCATTACCAAGAATTCATAATGCCTATACTTCGACCTGAATGTTGTCTTGGAATATCCTCCTTTCGAACCCTCACTTGGTGATACCCTGAACGAAGATCTATCTTGGAGAAAACTCTAGCTCTGCTCAACTGATCAAACAAGTCGTCGATCCTGGGTAGTGGGTACTTGTTCTTCACTGTTGTCGCATTAAGCTTCCTGTAATCGATGCACAATCTGGATGACCCATCCTTCTTTTCCACAAGTACCACTGGTGCTATCCAAGGTGACATGCTAGCTTGGATGAATTTCTTCTCCTTCAGTTCCTCTATGTGCTGATATACCTTGGCTTGCTCCGAATCTGCCATTCTGTAAACTCGATCTGATATCGGGTTAGTCCCAGGTGCCAAGTCTATACTGAACTCAATATCTCTAACTGGTGGTAGACCTGGAAGTTCTTCGGGAAATACATCTAGAAACTCTTCAACTACCTTTGGAATTTGAACTCCTTCCATTGCCGTCACTACTCCCTGCTCTGCTGAGTTGCCTCCGATCTGACTAAGGTGAACTTCTTCATGCCTGGAATATCAAAAGATACACTCCCTCTACGACAATCTATTGTCGCATGACTGTTTTTCAGCCAGTCCATGCCTAAGATAATGTCGAAATTTCCAACAGGAAATTCTATCAACCTGGCGGGTAAAGAATGCCCGTAAACTACAACGCTACACGCTAGAATAACTCTACTAACTCCTACGAGACCATTACCAGTGAGTATATTTAACCTCCCTGGCAATGCCTCGAACTCCATTTCTAGCCGTGTCGCAAATTGTGCAGATATAAATGAATGTGATGCTCCCGAATCAAACAATGCTACTGCAGAATATGAGGCGACGAGAATGTTACCTGCCACAACATCTCTCGATGCTAATACCTCCTCCAAGGATAGAGTGAATGCCTACCCTCGACCTCCTTGTTGGTTCCCATGCTGCGGCCTAGCCTGGTGCTGCTGCTGGCCCCTTCCTTGATGATGCTGGGGTGGTCTATACTGGTGTTGCTGCATCGACGGTCCCTGCTGCCGAAACATCTGAGCCTGCGGCATTAACGGGCGCTGTGCCAACGGCCTCACTGCCATCGCTGGTCCTCGATACTGGACTGCCCCTGGTGGGCAGAGCAGGAAACTGTTGTCCTGGTCCTCCTGACCTCGAATTCATGAGACAAGTGGTAACCCGATGATCTGGATTTCCACATATCAAACACAGTCCGTTCAATGCCCGACACACATCTCTAGTGTGTCCTACCTTCCACAATAAGTGCAGCCGGTGGGGGTTGCTGGTTCTTCCTTTGTTGCTGTTGCCTTGGTGGTGGTGCTGGCCCTCGCATTGCCACATCGTGGATACGAATGCCAGGGGATGGTGCTGTTGTTCGGGGCGCTACTCCCCCTCCTCCTTCAATCTGACTGTGCAATCTGACTGTGGGATCTCTTCTGACCTCCAGTCCTTGCCGCAAGCCTCTGAATGGTGATCTCATGCCTGCGGGTTGCCGTCAATACTTCATCAAAAGTCTGGTAATTGTGCCCCTCTATCAATTGCAAGAGTTCGAGATGAAACCCTTGCTGGAACCTCATGGCCCTCTAGCTCTCCGTTGCTACCATCTCTGGGGCGAATCTACTCAATCTGCAGAACTCCGCTGCATAAGCATCTACAGTCTTGCCAGCCTGTCTGAGGTTGATAAATTTCTGTTGTAGCTCGAACTGCGCCACAACTCCATAGTACTTGGTCTTGAATCTTGCTAAAAAATCCCAAGCCACAGGACGTCTGATGCCCACTTCCTCTGATTTCCACCAATCACGTGCGAGATCCTGAAGTAACAACTTCACTAGATCCACGCGTTCTTCTGTCGGCAACTTAGCTGCTGTCAAAATAGCCTCAATGTCCTTAAGCCATGCATCTGCTGAGATAGCATCCTCCGTGCCTTCGAAACGGCGAGGGTTGTACTTGCAAAACCGGGTCGACGCTCCTGAATCCGTCCTCGCCCCTCTTTCTAATGCTGTCTGCAATCCTTGGTTGAGTAGCACATTCTGCTCTTGCAACTGAGCATGCATGCGCTGCTGGGCTAACATCTGGTGTTGTTGAGTGGCCATCATCCCTCTCATGATCTCCAGAAGGGCTGGTGTGTCCACTTCCACAGGGGTCGGCGGAACTATTGGTGGTGTTGGAACTTCCGGATACTGTGGTCCAGTTGCTGGTTCCACTATCACTTCTTCTTGGATGGTCTCTTGAGGTTGTACTGGTCCTTGTTGCTGACCAACCTGGTCAGGTTGCCCATGTTGCCCTTGTTGCACCTGTCCAGTCCTGACAGATGCGGACGAAGTGCCCCTAAGAAAAGGGACAAGAGAACAATCAAACGATCGGACATGGAAGGATCAATGAAGTCAAAGGATACTGGAATGTAAAGCTAGAATCGAGAGTAACGAACCAGGAGATCAAGGGGAACATATGTGATTGAGACATCCTATAAATCAAAACACCCCACAAGTCTGAAATCTGACCTGCATGGGCCACCACTAAAACCTTGTCACGCCCCAGAACCAGAATACTGGAGAGCGGGGGAATGACTCAGCTAGCTACGTATTACGGGTAGATGAATACCGTATAATACGATCAATGCTGTCTAAAAGACAAGGGGGTGTATACTACATGAAAGTCTCACTATGGTCACTTCACATCTATTGTCTCAATCATTCAAACAAGGAACAGAAAATAGAGAACATGTGAGATAAAACAGTAAGGCATCCCAAACGCTCTGTCAAAATGTTCTTGATATCTGGCTTCACAAAATAGAGCCAGATGATGTAGCAAAAGTATACACGATTGTTATCAGCTGCAGTCTGGCTTTAGTTACAATTATGTAAAAGTAAGTACAAGACGATCCGACTAACATGTCGGTGCCAAACGACAAAGTATACGGCAAATAATAAAACGAGCGGTGAAGTAAAGAACCCACTCGAGTCCTCCTGCGATCATCCCTCTAGTATTGAGCATCTTGGAGGTGGAAGTAAGCTGGATCCTCAGGAACCGGCTCTAAATCTGGCCATGCAAAACCAGAGAGGTTAGACCTCTAATAGCAAGTACGCAAGGAAGCACGATATGAAGGATAAAATCGGTAAATAAGGGAATAATAATAATAGATCTCTGCTTGCTACCGGGATTCTCATAACATTACGACAGTTTGAACCAACCTCCCCACCAACAAGGACAGAAGTTGGTCCGTCATGTCCTGACATTCTGATCATCTCAGTTAGGTAACAGTAGATACAGTACACAAACAAATCAATTTAAATGGCCATTCAACTACTACGACTTGCTACTGTGATTTCCAAGTTATCCTGGAATATACAATAAAGGATTCCTCAGTTCTTACTATGTGCGAGCAAGGCTAGTCTATCCAGTCAATCAATTGTGCCAATCATGTATTTAGACGAGTCCCTGCGGACGCCCTCGTTAATATACCATGTACAATTTAATATAAGCAGATACCGTTCCCTGCCCGTGTGGCAGATTTGCAGTATCTGTGGGAACCAGCCGGCCTGTCGGGCACTTAATAGTCCCAAGAGGGCCGCCATGTAAGAACTCGGAATCCGTTCTCTCCATGCCATCATTATTTTATTTAACTTAATAGCCTCTACGTTAAGCGAAATCCTATGCCGTGGATCATGGTCATTCAAATGAGTACTTTCGTACGGGGTACGATATGCACTTCTACAACGATACCAGTACGGTTAGGTTGTAGGTCTTACATAGCAAATGCAACAATCAAAACTAATCACGAATAATCATGCCTTGACCAAAAGTACACATGCTGCTTTCGTAATAATTAGATAAATAAATATACTGAAGCCTACATGTATCTGTATGCCAATGTTTTGGGACCAGCCAGTCGATTATAATAGTTCATAATATGAACGTGTCTCATTCATTCAGTTCAATAAGACGACTAGCAGCCTCTTAGTTCCAACCAGGAACGCATGATCAATTTAATAAATCCAATCAACAATCCTTGTTTATAGATGTTTAAACAATAATTAATGTTAATAAATGCCAAGGCAATCAATCAATGTTAATATATGTCAATCAATGTCAGTCAATGCCATTTTGGATCAAGAATCAGTCAAGAAGGCATTTAAAATCAGAGTTGAAATCATGCGGCTAAGGAAACTTAAATTCATGCGGCCGGGACAACATGCGCCTATGCGGCTAGGACATATTGCCCATGCGGCTGGGATTTGAAATAGTCCCATGCGGTTCAGCAATGCCCATGCCATGCGGCTGGAAAAAGGTTACAGTCTCATGCGGCCGAATTAGCAAGCTTTATGCGGCTAGAAACAAAAGGATCTCATGCGGCTACGGGCAACATGCGTCCATGCGGCTGAACATAGGACAAGCCTATATGCGGCTAAGGAAAACTAATTTCATGCGGCCAGGGGAAATTCCATGCGGCTAAAATAAGTGCAATCCTATATGCGGCTGAGAGGTCATGCAGCGCCATGCGGCTGAGAATGATCAGCGCCATGCGGCTGCGGGACTAAATGCATATGCGGCTAGCTAAAAACTCATGCGGCAGATAAGTCTCGTGCGGCCGAATAAGATTATGCGGCTAACTAAGCCCATGCGGCCAGGATGACTTGCCGCATGAAGACTCATGCGGTCAAGCACTATCATGCGGCCAGGATCTGTTCTTCTCCGAATTTCTAAGGACAGAACCATAAACCATTGCTTCCAAGCTCTCTAAATCCTTCATTCTAAGCCCAAATCTGAACTTCCATAGGTCAAAATTGGGTAGAACGAAATTCTCTACAACATGAACCATCAAAATTTGAAGATAACAAAGTTTACTAGATCAAAACCTAAGAAATCCAAAAATGCAACAAACTTAGATCTACAATAAATAAGCCATGGAAATCGAAAATGCCAAGTACTAAAGAGACTTATAATCAAATATGGACTATGATGGAACAAAAATAATGGGGATCCATCAAGAAGCAAGTTGGCACTTGCCTAGCTCTCCTAGGTTGGTGGGAGAGTTTAAGAGGAAGAAGAAGAGTAATGGTGAAGTAATGAAGAGAGAGAAAGGGGATAGATTTTAAATAAAAAGGGTGGTGGTAGGTGGGGGGTTTGTTTCGGTTCATGTTGAACCAACATAAATAAACCAATCTATGCCGATCCTAAAGCAAAGCTAAAGCAGAGTATAAAAGTAGAAAGTAAAATGCAGAAATAAACATGCAGGAAATTAATTAACATAAAATTAAAGGATTTTAAATACAGAGTAGTACATGATGAATATAAAATAAATACATCCTAATAGTACATGTATTTAAAATACGTATTCTGGGAACGGGAAGTGACAAGATGTACTCTGCATCCTTCCGCGTCAGTTTCGTCATGGGTTCAGCTATCCTAGCAAAGTCCTGGACGAACTTCCTATAATAGCCGGCTAAACCCAGAAAAGCTCCTGATCTCTGAAACTGATCACGTCGGAGCCTTCCATGTCTCAACTGCAGCAATCTTCATGGGATCCACCGAGATCCCCTCTCCAGTAACTATATGACCGAGAAACTCCACTCGGTCTAAAAAGAACTTGTACTTCAACAATTTGGCAAACAACCTCTCCTGCCTCAGAATCCCAAAATTGTCCACAAGTGCTCTGCGTGCTCCTCCGGCATCTTCGAGTATATCAGGATGTCGTCGATAAACACCACGACGAACTTATCCAGATACTGGTGAAATGTCTTATTCATCAAATTCATAAAGATAGCTGGCATTTGTGAGACCAAATGGCATCACCAAAAACTCGTACTGTCCGTACTTCGTGTTGAACGCCGTCTTCTGGATGTCTGCAGCCCTGACTTTCACCTGGTGGTAACCGGATCTCAAATCTATCCTGGAAAATACCTTCGCCCACTCAACTGGTCGAACAAATCATCTATCCTGGGCAGAAGATATTTGTTCTTAATGGTGATGGTATTCAACGCCCGGTAGTCAATACACAACGAACTGTACCATCCTTCTTCGGCATAAAGAGCACTGGCGCTCCCCATGGAGAAGCACTAGATCGAATGAAACCCTTTTTCAACAGGTCATCAATCTGCTCCTTCATCTCTACGTCCTCCTTGGGGTTCACTCTATAGCAAGCCCGGGATACTGGTGATGAACCCGGTACTAAATCTATAGTGAACTCCACATCTCTGTCAGACGAAAGTCCTGGAAGATCCTCTGGGAATACATCCATAAACTCCCTAATGATAGGGTGTGGCGGTGCCAACTCTACAACTGTCGCAACAGTTCGGCTCTAGGCTGATCTCCGGCCCTGTCCTCCTGATACTGAATGGTGCCGTGCCTGGGGGACTGAACAGAATACTACCCTCATGACAGTCTATAGCTGCATGGGCATAGCTAAGCCAGTCCATCCCCAATATGATATCATATCCAGGGAGTGGCATCACAAAGAATCATCCCCTAAACTCTCTCCCGGCTATAGTAATAGAGCATCTATAGATAGCTCTAATGGACACTGGTCCGCCTCCCGTCATTACTCTACTCATCTTCTCGGTAGGTGTAGCTACTAAGTGGTGTTTATGCAAAAACTCTAATGACAAGAAGCTATGAGATGCACCAGAATCAAACAAGCATAGAGCTAGAAAAGTATGCAAATAAACATGACCTGTGATGACGTCAGCCAAATAATCTGGCTCCGAAACCTGCTCCGGCTCCGGCTCAAGAGCCAGACTATAAGTCTTCCCCTGGGGTCCCTTCTACTGCTGCAGATGTTGCCCAAACCTCTGCTGCTGAGTCGGGAGCGGCCCTCTAGATGTTCTAAGCGTTATACATAGAGTTGTCTAGTTACCTTAAGTTCCTAATTGCAGGCATGCTTGGTATAATAACGTAACCAATCAATTTAGTCAGGACCTGCGTGGGCCACCACTAAAAACATGTCACACCCGATACCCAAATTATTGGGCCGGGCCGGCCATGTCCAGCCTACGCTTGGTTAAAGCGTAGTAAGCTGTTCTAAAGATAACAAGGTAAGACTAAAATGTGCTAACAGTTCTATAAGTAATAAAGAGTCAGAATTTTCCAAAACACAAAAGTCATCTCGTATAATAGTAAGTCCAAGTACAAGTCCAAAATGTAAAGCTGGATACAGGTCCAGTCACAAGATATATAGTCTAATACACGACTACTCTCAAAAGTCCAAAGTAAATAGACAACTAGACGAGTTTCCCGCAGGTACATCCTCGTAAGATAAAGCCTGGTCCTCGGCAATAACTCCATAATATGAGTCACAGAGCAACTCCTCCTCAGTAAGTATACCTACAACGTTATCCTGTCAGGACGGAAGCAAGTACTGTTTCTAGCAAACTAATATACGAAACATGAAATGAACATAAGAGGAATAACTAAAACATGGCATCTCATAATCTATCATGGCAAGGACACATATGTCATATAGACAGATGTATATATATAATGTTTAAAACTGTAGCAGGTACGTGATTGTCAATAGTGTAAAATGTACTGTGGCACAAGTATATAAAATGTACTTTCGTACAAGTAAACAAGCGATAGATGTACATACGTACAAATACAGCTGGTGCGCCTACGACAAGGTGTACATAAAATGTCAACCTTTCGGTACGTACGTACGGGAGAAAGGGGCATGATCACGTACTCTACTAATAGTTTTTCCATAACCCAGATTCTAATCATGTGAGAGATATATAAAGACTGTTCTAAGCATGGTAGTGACTGAAAGTAAATACAACATGTGAAGATTTAACTTGCTACCCCAAGGATTAGCATTTAACATGGTTGGATTCGCAGTTCATTGATGTAACAGTATGTAAAGTTTATAGAAGTATTTGCCTTTAGCAAAACAAAGCAGTGATAGAAATGTTATAGATGCCTGGTGACTCGTCACTGTAGAAATAACACATAAACTTAGTTTTTATACTAAGTTAAACACTAAGACACTAGTTGTGTGCTACGACTCTCTGACTGGGCACCTGGCCAAATGGTGACTTTAGCATAGGAGACCAATGTGGGGTGACACAATACCCAAACTAACTTTCTAGGATCTTTATACTAATGTAGGGTGAGGTTTAATACGACTATAACTCAAAACAACACAAAAAGTTGCAAGTTGTAATTATTCAATAAATAAATCAAACTGTATACTGTGTTCCAACAATTTTTGAGATAGACAAAAAGCTCAATTTTACATGAAATAAAGTACCAAAATGATCCTTGTTAATTATAGAAATTTATATTAATTTTTCTGAATTTATAAACATATTTATTAATAATCAACAAACATATGTATCCTGAAAATGGGTTCTGTTTTCCTATTTTTATAAAATACTAAAAGTACTTATTAAATACTGGAAAAATTATATAAATTGTCTAAATTAACATAGTATTTAAATACATTTTTTTCCAGATTTTTACAGCACTTAAAATATATAAAAAATTCAAAAAGCCTAACCGGATTATCTGGCGGATTACTGCGGGTTACCGACGGATTTTTCGATCCGTCACAGCAAGTTTTTTGCAAGTTCGGATTTTCCGACGGATTTTTGCGGATTTCTGACGGATTTTCCGAACCGTAACAGAAAGTTGATTTTTGAACTCAAAACTTGTTTCGGCCAAAAACTTCATTTTAAATCGAAATTCGGACTTTCAAAAGTCAAAATTGAATAGAATTGAATTTCCTACAACATAGAAGTATTAGTTTTCACAAATCAAAACATTTGATAGATTAAAACCTCAAAATACTCAAAAATCATATCTAGAAACTCAGATCTACGCAATACTGTCGATCAAAACCAAAAGTGCTATATTCTAAACATATTAACAATTTAAATAAGCATATTATAGGCCAATAAAATTTTAGTTTCTATGAAAAACAAAAATAAAGTATGATTATGTCACTTTTGAGCAAGATGTACTTGCCTAGGTTAAGCTCCAAGCCTAATCTTCTACTCCACCACCAAGAGGGGTACGAAACTACACTCTAGACCTCAAGGCCAAGCTCTGGCAAGCTCCAAGGGAAGAGAAAGGAAAAATAAATGAAGAGAGAATGAAGAGAATGAAAAGAGAGAGGAGAGAGAAAGTGAAAGGGTATATATAGAAGGGGGAATTAATCTTAGCCGTCGGATCGTGATCCATGTGAAAGTCTAGGTCAATCATGGTCATTCAAACAAAACCAATTATCCATTGGATAATAGAGTGCATCTACACTATTTACAAAAATATCTAAACACTATTCATCAAAATATCTAAAATACTATTCATCAAATATCCAAAACACTATTCATCAAAATATCGAAACACTATTTTAAAATATAAAAATATTATTTTGAAATTTAGGGGCTTACAGTAACACTAGTATCACTCTTGATACCAAGTTTTCTACTAAGTTCATATTGGGTTTTAACAGAAAATCAAAACCTTGCTTAAACAAATTTTGGAAACATGCATATATACGAGAATCATAAGAAAAACATATTTTACAAAATGAGTTTAGAACAATTCTAAGTATTTACTACCAAGGAAATAAAATGACAACAAAAACATTTTTGTTCAAGATTTGGCAAGATGTACTTGCCTAGGTTAAGCTCCAAGCCTAATCTTCTACTCCTCCTAGGGGGTTTAGACACCACACCCAAGGCCTCAAGGCCAAGCTGTTGGCAAGCTCCAAGAGGGATAGAAGGGAAGAAGAAATGAAGAGAGAGTGGAGAGAATGAAAGAAAGAGAGAGAGAAAGTGAAATGGTATATATAGAAGGGGAAATTAATCTTAGCCGTTGGATCGTGATCCATGTCAAAATATAAGTCAATCATGGCCATTCAAACAAAACCAAATATCCAATGGGTAATAGGGTGCATCTACACTATTCACAAAAATATCTAGACACTATTTCAAAATATCCAAAATACTATTCATCAAAATATCGGAAACACTATTCATAAAATATCTGAAATCGAAAATATCTAAAATGTGAAAATCTGTATGGACGGTATACCGTCAGTATACACCGGTATACTGGCGGTATGCCGGCCAAGAGAAAATCTATAAGTTAGAAAATTTTAAAGCATTCCGAAAACCAAGAAAATACGAAATACACTACAAAATACGTATCCGATATAAATATCGATACTGTGAGACAGTCTCACAGGATCGAAGATGCTCTAAAATAAAAGTTTGTCGTTCCTATGTGGCAACCAATTTTTTTTTCTAAACTCACAGTAGGGTTGGAGATGCTCGTCAAAAAAGTTCTGAATGTTTAAAGGGACACTAGATATTGTAGAATAGTATATTTCTTCTTCTCATTTCATCATATGGCAAGGGCCATATATATAAGGATAAGGGGCAACCCAAGGGTCATGAGTTACATAACCCAAGGGTCATGAGTTACATGATCCCAAGGGTCATGTGTAACTCATGACATAATGGTGAATAGTAAGGGTTTCACAACACTCCTCCTTATTCATCCATTTCCTTGGATCACTTATGAAATACTTCAGGATTCAATAAGCTAATAGGGTGGATACTGCTGGATCCAGAGTAAACTTGGTTTGCCTCATTAAAACCTTGGCTGTGGAAAACCCAGTGGAAAAACTATCAGTCCTAAGAAAAAGAGTACAATCCTATAGTTTTACTCCCCCTGATCTATACAAGCTTCAGGCTTACAGGTCTTTTAGTTGCCTCATCCCTATTCCTCTTACAAGCTTTACAAAAGTACATCGTGGCAGTATTTTGGTAAACAAATCTGCTAAGTTATTACAAGATTGAATTTGTTGTATTTTGACTTGTTCCTTCTCTTGAAGGTCGTGCATCCAGAAGAATTTGGAGGATATGTGCTTCGTGTTGTCATTCTTTATGTATCCTTTCTGAAGTTGAGCTACGCATGCTGCATTATCTTCAAAAAGGGTAGTAGGCTCAAGTTTACCAGTCTTCAGGCCAGTAGATGCCAAAATGTGCTGAATGATGGAGCGAAGCCAAACACACTCCTTGCTTGTTTCATGGATTGCCAGGAGTTCAGAATGGTTGGATGAGATAGCCACACTGGTCTGTTTGACGGACCTCCAGGAGATAGCCGTACCACCGAAAGTAAATACAAATCCAGTTTGTGATTTCTCTGTGTGGGGATCTGATCTATAACTTGCATCTAAATAACCAAGTAAAGTGGAAGACCCACTATTCGGGTAATATAGTCCTAGGTCTATAGACCCTTGGAGGTAGCGCAGAAGATGTTCACTCCATTCCAGTGGCGCTTTGTGGGCGCTGCACTGTATCTGGCTAATAAGTTAACTGAAAACTATATCAGGACGCGTACAGTTAGCTATATAGAGTAGTGCCCCAATGGCACTTAGGTAAGGTACTTCAGGACCTAATAATTCCTTCCCCTCTTCCAGTGGACGGAAAGGGTCCTTCTTTACGTCCAATGATCGAACGACCATTGGTGTACTAAGGGGATGGCATTTATCCATGTGGAATTGTTTAAGTAATCTTCGTGTATATGTAGATTGGTGTAACAGGATACCACCCTTTAGGTGTTCGATCTGTAAGCCAAGACAATACTTTGTTTTTCTAGGTCTTTCATTTCAAAAGTTGTCTTAAGGCTTTCAGATATCTCAGTGATCTCTGCAGGAGATCCAATGAGATTTAAATCATTGACATAAACGGCGACTATAACAAATCCTGTTCCCGATCTTTTTATAAAGATACACGGGCAGACTTTATCATTAGTAAATCTTGCATAGCAAGAAACTCACTTAGTCTGTTATACCACATTTTTCCTGATTGTTTAAGACCGTACAATGATCTTTGTAACCTTACAGAATAGGTGTACCGAGGTCTATCTGTTTTCTCTGGTGAAATTTTATCCTTCAGGGAGTTTCATATAGATATCTTTATCTATATTGCCATAAAGATATGCAGTCACAACGTCCATGAGCTGTATTTCTAGGCTTTTCAGAGAAGAGCTGATCAGGAATCTGAAGGTATTCCCATCCATGACCGAAGAATATGTTTCTTCATAATCTATTTCCGGTTTCTGGGAGAAACCTTGTGGTACAAGGCGTGCTTTGTAGCGCACAACTATGTTGTGTTATTTTTTTTTCTTGTGAAGATCCATTTATATCCCACAGGTTTTACATCTTCAGGTGTTTGGACTACTGGTCCAAAGACTTCGCGTTTCAAGAGTGAGTCCATCTCTACTCCTATTGCCTCGTTCCACTTTGGCCAATCGCCTCTGCGTTTACATTCCGCTAGAGACCGTTCGATGTCATCGTCATTTTCAGTGACATGAACGGCAATATTGAACAAAAAATCGTCGTCGACGACTGTGCTTTTTCTGTTCAGTACCTCTCCAGTACGTACATAATTTAATGATATTTCTCCTATTTGTTCCTCTTCAGGGGAAACTAGGAGGGGAGGTAGCTGATCTGAGCTCAGCATCCTGTGTTGGGATCTTCTTAATTTCTCCAGGGTTTTTTCTTTTACGAGGGACTTTGTCTCTCGAACCTGGTGGGCGTCCTCTTTTTAATTGAGGTATTGCCATTTCTGCTGCCGGCGGATTGCATCCATCTTTGGGGATGTCAATCCTAGCTGGCGTGTTGGCAGCAGGGACGTGTGATCTGACAATCTTCTGGTTATCAGTAAATGTATCCGGAAGTAGATGTACAGTGTTCTGAAGATGTAATATCTTCAGGATCTCATCTTCATATTGACTTGTACGCGGATCAAAATGAGACAAAGTTTTTGTGTCCCAAGAAATTGTCTTAAAAGCTTCTGGCTTCTTAGACTGTGTGCCCAGTTTAGGAAATAATCCTTCATTAAACTCACAGTCATCAAGACGTGCCTTAAATACGTCATCCGTCAGGGGTTCTAGGTATTAATTATAGAGGGTGAGTCAAACCCAACATAGATACCTAATCGACGTTGTGGACCCATTTTGGTCCTCTGTGGGGGAGCAATGGGGACGTAAACAACACAACCAAAAACTCTCAAATGTGAGATATTTGGAGGTGAACCATAAGCGAGCTGCATCGGAGATAGAATATGACCTCCAGAAGGCCGTATTCTAATAAGTGATGCGACATGCAATATAGCATGACCCCAAGCTTCCACAGTCAACTGTGACTGCATCAACAATGGACGAGCAATCCATTGTAATCTCTTAATAAGAGATTCTGCTAACCCGTTCTGGGTGTGAACATGAGCTACAGGATGTTCAATTCGATGCCAGTTGCTTGGCAATAGTCTTGAAAGACCTGTGAAGTAAATTCACCCGCATTATCAAGTCTTAATTTTTTGATATGGTTATCGGGGAAATGAGCCCGCAACTTAATTATTTGTGCCAATAGCTTAGAAAAAGCTAAGTTGCGGGTGGACAAAAGGCACACATAAGACCATTTAGTAGATGCATCGATAAGTACCATAAAGTACCTAAATGGATCACTTGCGGGGTGAATAGGTCCGCAAATGTCTCCATGAATTCTTCTAAGAAGCTAGGAGACTCTAGTCCTACTTTCAAAAGGGATGGTCTCGTTATAATTTTGCCTTGAAAACAAGGTAGACACGAGTAATCATACTTCTGAAGAATTTCAAGTTCTGCAGGTTGTGTCCACTGGATTGGCTTATGATTCGTTTCATCATAGCTGATCCTGGGTGACCCAGTCTATTATGCCAAAGTTTAAATTTTGGCGATGATGACACTTCTGGTGCACAATCATGTTAGCTTCTGTTGATTGAATATGAGTATGATAGAGACCCGACGGGAGTCCCTTGAATCGTTCTAAGATAGTTTTTGAACCATCTTTTAGACGAGTAACATACAGATATTCTGCCTCATTTATTTCATTTGTTTCTAAGTGATATCCGTTTAAACAAATGTCCTTGAAACTTATGAGGTTCCTACTTGATTTAGGTGAGAATAGCGCATCTTTTATTAGTCTTGTTTTATTTGGGAGCAATATAATTGCTTCACCAGATCCTTCTATTATGTTTGATAGTCCTGATATCGTAATAACAGGACCGTCATAATCATATAAGCTATAAAAATAGCTTTTTTCTCGAAGGATTGTGTGCGTCGAGGCGCTGTCCACAAGGCATTCACACTTCATCTATAGATCTATGAAAAAACAACAACAAACCATCGTAATTAAAACAACGGTTTTGAAATACAATTTTTTGTTTAAAAAAAAATTCTCTTATATCGATCGACGGACCGATATAGAGAGGTCAATAAGTTGCTTGCAAAAATACATAATTTATAAATACAATTTGAGCAAAAAATAATATTCGGTCATCCCCTTTCGGTATCTCTACGTGAATATGACCAGGCGGGAAAATGAGGGGAAGGTCACCGGGGACCAATTAAATACCAAGCCTCAAGTTCTTTCTGACATCATACCCAAATAGGTGAGCCTATTCAGAGAGACTTCGTAAATTTTTTTTGTCAAATGTAAGAATAAATATCATTTTTCAAGAAATTTAAAAGAGAAGCATAATATGAAAATGCGGCAACAAGTTTTCAAAAGCATGAAATAAGATAGTGGCTCTAGTCGAGTAGGTCGTCGTTCTCGAAGTCTTCCGCGAGAACTGAGTAGACGGCTGCTTTTCTACCAGATTTGTTTCAACTTGAGACTTCTGGCTCGCTTGATACAGATTTTGTAGATGTCGCGGGGTGCAAGTTTCTGGACCAGTGTCCAGTCATGCCACATTTGTGGCATTTGTCCTCCCAATTTTTCTTGGGAATGGACATCAGTTCTGTGGTCTTCTTCCACTTTTTTTTTCCCACTTTTGCTGTCTGGGGATGAAAGTTGTTCTGGGGTGGACTTCTGGCCGGCCTCTTATGGGCATTCCCCATGTTAGATCCGTCCTTATTTTTCTTCTGCTTCTTGGAAGAAAAATGAGCTTCTGGGAGAGGAGTTGAGCCTGCAGGGCGTAGATTATGAGTGGCCAAGAGAAGTTCTCTGTTTTGCTCTGCCATCATCAGGGTGGAGTGCAATTCAGAGTACTTTTTGAACTTTCGTTCACGGTACTGTTGCATGAGGATTGCGTCCTTCTCGTGGAAGGATGTATAAGTTTTTTCCAACATGCGATACTCCGATACTTCTTCACCACACAACTTCAGGCGTGAGGTGATATTATGGAGAGCTGAGTTGTACTCAGCTACGGACTTAAAGTCCTGAAGTCGAAGGTTTTTCCACTCATACCTTGCACGTGGGAGGATTACATCTTTTTGATGTTTATAGCAGTCCTCCAGTGCAGTCCACAATTCCTTTGGGTCTTCTACAGTGAGGTATTCGGCCTTCAGGGTCCGATCAATGTGTCTCCTGATGTAGATAATGGCTTTCGCCTTATCTATATCAGAGACGTTCACTGTAGAAAACAACCACAGCAATGTCTGCTGTATTTCCCGTACCAGTGGCCGGAGCCGATGGAAGAGGAGTTGAAATTGTGGCTAATAAGCCCTGGGCACGTAAGTGGAACTTCAGGTCCACGTACCAGCTCAAATAATTTTTTCCAGCAGCATCGATCTAGTACTTCGAAATCGACACTCGCTATTTTGACCATTTTATCTATCATGTGAAAAACATGCATAAATTAAAATTAAATATTTATGCATAATCATAAATGTTACAGAGCTTATAATAAAATATCACGGTGCTTAATAAAACAATTCAGTCCAGAAGCTAATATGCAATCTGTCAATATTACAGTAAATTTTTTTTTTCGTTCGAAATTCGTTTTTCATTCCAGTAACTAAATCATGTTACAAGCAGCTATCAAGTAAAGCAAGAAAACATGATAAATAAAGTTTTAAACATGTTTCTTACATGATACATGTAAACAATCTGAAACAACTTTTCCGGACAAATCAATGAACATACAGGAATATTGACAAACTATGGGCGGTAACCAAATGGTCAAAATGATTATTATGCATGAAACTAAAACTTCATGTTAAGCACAGTCGTCAGCTTGTAGTATTAAGAGGTTTCATGGCAGTTTGGGGACTTCCTCAAAAGCAGCAGCAATCCCAAACCAGGACAACATAGCCCAAAAACCAGTCCGACCATTCCATCTCCTTTTGAGACGAGCCTTCTTTTTTCTTCTTTTCGGCGTGTTGCTTCTGCTTCTGACTTCTGCTTCTGCTTCTGCTGAAGATCGCCATGGCCGGAGTCCAGACGCGACGCGACACCGACTTGGACACCGACCAGGTCTTGTATTTCCTCTCTAAAATATTATGAACTATACTGAGTTCGATCTACTTGGAGCGTTTCTATACGTAAAGAAACACGGACACCCCGAGACTCGGAGCCGTGTCTGTGTCCCTCGTGTCGGACACGATACGGACACTTAACACAAGGACACCACCTAAGATTGATCTCATGATGAGCAGTATGTAAGAATTATCCCGTTTGGTTTGCAGGATTGGACAACGTAATGTAATTGGCATTACGTTGTCAATCTAACTCGAGTGTTTGGTTGGACAAAAAAAATAGATGTAATGTAATCGCGATTACAAGTTTGATTACATTACATCAGTTTCTTCTAAACTCAATTACATCATCAATTACATTACATCATAAAACCTATGTAATCGCAATTCAGTTTCTTCTAAATTTGAATTGTATGCTATAATTTGGTCGTTTTGTTCGTTTTTGTTATTTTTTGTCGTTTTTGTTTATTTTTTGTCGTTTTTTTGTCCTTTTTGTTCGTTTTTGGTCGATTTTTTTGTCCTTTTTTTTGTTTTTTTGCCATTTTTGTTCGTTTTTGTTTGTTTTTGTCCTTTTTTGTTTTCGTTTTGTTCATTTTTGGCCGTTTTTGTTATTTTTTTGTCGTTTTTTGTTGTTTTTTTATCGTTTTTTTTTTACCGTTTTTGGTCTTTTTTCGTTTTTTTTTTCCATTGTTGTTCGTTTTTTTTTGTTTTTTTGTCGTTTTTGTTCCTTTTTTGCCCTTTTTGTTAGTTTTTTGTCGTTTTGTTTTTTTTTTATATCGTTTTTGTTCATTTTTTGCCTTTTTGTTTGGTTTTTTTTTTTTTTTTTTTTTTTTTTTTTTCGTTTTTTTTTTGTTTTTTGCCATTTTTGTTCTTTTTTTTATCGTTTTTGTCCCTTTTTTGTTCGTTTTTTTGCCCTTTTTTTTTTCGTTTTTGGCCTTTTTTGTCGTTTTTGTTTGTTTTTTATGGTTTTGTTCGTTTTTCTGCCGTTTTTGTATGTTTTTGTTTGTTTTTGTCATTTTTGTTCGTTTTTTTGCCGTTTTTGATCGTTTTGGCCCTTTTTTTTTTTTTTTTGTTTTTTGTTTTTGGTCATTTTCTTATCATTATTGGTCACTTTTGATGGTTTTCACGTTTTTTGTCATTTTTGATTTTTTTTGTCGTTTTTCTATTTTTATCGATTTTTTCGTTTTTGGTTTTTTTTTTTTTTTCCGTTTTGTTTGTTTGTCATTTTTGGTATTTTTATTTTTTGTCTTTTTTTTTTTTTTTCGTTTTGGTCTTTTTTTGGGCAGAAAACAAACCATTTCCCCCTTTTTTTATTTATTTATATATTTTTTCTTTTTTTTTTTTTTTTCTTTTTTCTTTTTAAATTTTTGAAATTTTTTATTGATCAACTTTTTAAATTTTATGTTGTATTTTAAAAAATATTAAATTAAAAATTCAATTACATTACATGGTAAACCAAACACATGAATGCAATTAACATTACATTACATGGTTTGATTACATGTTTCAACCAAACATAGTAATGTAATTGTAATTCAATTACATTACAAACTCAATTACATGACAAACCCAATTCCATTACGATTACGATTACATTACAATGAACCAAACGCAACCTTACTGTTGTGTTGGTGAATTTTGATAGGTTTTGGTTGAAGAGAAAGGGAACGCGAGGATCGCGACACTGAACAGGCCTAAGCAACTGAACGCTCTCTCGTGGGAAATGGTACTTTGATTGACTGTTGGGACATAATGAAGAAATAAAACAGGACAAAACTGTGTCTAGAAATTTTATGCTTTTAATTAATTCGATTATTGTGTTCCAGATTTCAAAACTTCTGAAGCTCTTCACGGATTACGAAAAGGATCCCAGCGTCAAGATATTGATTTTGAAGGTACTTCTCGCCGGAAGCTAATTGCTTCCATTATTTAACACAAAGGACCCAAATATTTTATTTGGAGACGTGCCATTTTATTCGTCGAAAATCTTATCTGAGTTAGCTTATAAGTTTAGTGTGCTTACATTTCAATGTGACATGGGAAGGTAAGATATCAGTTCTGATTATGTAGAAAAGTTTTCTGTGAGGTAGCGGAGATTCATCAACTTATCTATCGAAAATAAGGAGTTATTTTTTATTTGTTGTTGCATATTTCAAGTTTATTGGTCATGGTGGTATAGACGAGGTCTTAGCGGTTACCATTTCTTATGATACAATAAACAAGTTGTGCTGATGGTGGTTGTGGATTCAGATTTAGGGAGGAGGAAGATGGGTGTTGTTGGATATGGATTTGGATGTATTTGGGGATGAGGAACGAGGAAGAAGATGGTGGTGTTGAGTTGGGGTTTAGGGATGGAAGGAGGAGGAAGATGGTGGTGACTTAGGATTTGGGCAAAGGTTATTATCATCAATAATTTGTCAATTGAGATAGGTTGAAAAAGGGTTATCTTTTCTTATAATATGAAAAACAAGTTCTGATGGCTTTTGCAAAATTAAACGTATATATGTGAATTAGGGATATCTTTTCATTTAATATGATAAGCAAGTTCTGATGGGTTTTGCACAATTAAATGCATATCTTCTGCAGTTCAGTTCTTTTTGCAGTGGAAGTGTTTGTGGTCATTCTTTTATACCGACTTTCTGACATTTAGGAGCATTCTTTTTATTATTTAATTTGGATGATCCATTTATCTGTTGCATTTCATACTCACTTTTTTTTATTTACAAACATCCATATTGTGTCATGAGTTAGAATTGTTTTCATTTGAAAAATAGTATTAAACTTTTTTTAGTATCATATTATGGAACTAGATATATGTTGGCAAATTTGGTGTATGCTGATTTACATGTTTTGAGGATTAGGTGGGTAAATGTTCCTACCTGTGTTTTAGATATAAAATTATCTGTTTATGTCCTCCATTTGCTTGAGCCAATGTCTTCCTGTGAAGCAACCTCTTGAGAACTCTAACATCCAGTTTCTTTTTACAATATTGGCTTGTTTGCACTTAATCCCCTCAAATTTTTGCCGTCTTAACTTTGCTACCCTGACCTTTTTTTGTTTCTCCACATTTATACCTCAAGCTTCATTTTATCATTTAAATACCTTGAACTTTATGAAATCGTCAACAAAAAGAAAGTAAAAAAAAACGTTGTTGACACTTCAAAAAGTGAATTTCTGGACATCCCATAAGCCGGTTCGCATATCACCAAACTCATACAAGCCCACGAAGGGTAGAATAGTCATTTGGACACCAATAGACCCATCCAAGCTTAACACGGACTAAACATGTTTCAAAATAGGCTAACTTTACCATAAAGTTAGACAAGCCTAGAAGGCTAGCTTCAGCACACATGCAAGTTAAGACACCCAATCGGCTAGCTCTGCTGCCCAAGCGATCTTTTTAATCGAAGTGTCAGCGTCGTTTGTAAGCGAGCTTTTTAGTCAATATGACTAGTCCCACCATACATTGGCAAAACCTGGGCGAGCGAGGCTTGCCTCACTGTAGGTCTAGCCTCGCTATATGGCTATCCAGCTTCGCGAGACACAATCCGTTGCGTGGATAGCAGTTACAGGTCATTTAACCTATACTGTTGCAAACCAGCAGACAAATTTGTTGTGCAGATAGCAGTTACAGGTCATTTAACCTATGCTATTGCAAAACAGCAGACAATCTTTTCAAGAGAGTGCAAACTCTTATGGTCTGTTAAGGCCTACACTTGGAGAGACATCATCGATCAGACTGATATGAGCGAAGAATCGACTGAAGATCTTGATTCCCCCGAGGTCGAGAATAGAGAACAATACCCTACTCTGGCTAGATCTTCTCGAGCAAAAGTGAAGGATATTTTAGCCATTGACGTATCTGGAGGGACCCAGTCAAAGTTGAAGATGGGTAACTTCAATAGTGCTTCAGAATCCATGCCCCCGAGGCAGTACTCCTTCAAGGACGAGCACATCGTCACATTCTTCAACTTGCTTAATGAAAGTACAAGTTAAAGCTGCCAGAGATCAAGCAACCGGATGAAGTTGGACGAATTGATGACCATAACTACTGTTTGTTCCATAGGATGGTTTACTATCTAACCGCGATGTGTTACATCCTCAAGGATAAGATAAGATCTAAAAATTAGAAGCCGTCGTCTGAGCAAAAAGTCACAATATGGTGTCCTTGCAGTTTGGGAGATTTATGAAGGTAGGCATCAAGATGGATCGACTCCGATCACGATCGAGAAAATGGAGATATTCAACTTGATTCCCCCGAGGTCGAGAATAGAGAACAATACCCGTACTCTGGCTAGATCTTCTCGAGCCACAGTGAAGGATATTTGTAGAATAGAAATAATGAGATGATTATTATTGATGAGAGATTACATAATATAGGAGAGGCTAGCCTCCTCTCCTATTATTCTAAGCAATGTGGGACTAAAGCCCATTAACTAATAACTCTAATATAACACTTAACACCCTCCCTCAAGCTGGAGCATAGATGTCAATCATGCCCAGCTTGTTACATAAAAATTGAACCCGAGGACCCAAAAGAGGCTTTGTAAAGATATCAGCTATCTGGTCGCCGGTCCTCACATGTTGAAACTTTATCACTCCCTTTGTATATTCATCACGAACAAAATGAATGTCAATTTCAATATGCTTCGTCCGTTCATGAAATACTGGGTAAGTGGCAATGTGATAGCAGACTGGTTATCATACCATAGATCTGCCACTTGAGACCCTGCGTCTTCTCAGTTCTTGTAGGAGATGCTTCATATATAATATCTCTGACGTGCCATGAGAAATAGCTTGATATTCTGCTTCTGAGCTTGAGCATGCTATCACACTTTGTTTCTTGCTCTTCCATGACACTAGATTTTCGCCAATAAATACTGAGTAGCCAGATGTAGACCATCTATCTGTCAGGCTTGCTCCCAGTCAGCATCAGTAAAGCACTCAATGCGAGTGTGTCCATTATTCTCCATTCAAATTCTTTTTTCTGGATTCTTTACTAGATAACACAGAATCCTGAGAACTGCCTGCCAGTGTGGAATTCTTGAAGAAGCCATAAATCTACTTGCAACACTCACTGCAAAAGAAATGTCCGGACGCGTCATAACCGTCAAGTAGTTGAGTTTTCCAACTACTCGACGATACTGATCTGATTGGTCATCAGGACCCCTTCGTCTGGAAGAACTTCGCCCCTGGATCCATAGGTGAGGTTGCTCCCTTTGCTTGCATCATGCCTGCATCATTTAGTATGTCCAACACATACTTTCTTTGAGACATTACAATGTTCCACTTATCCCGTGTGACCTCAATGTCCAAGAAATAGTTCAAGGATCCCATATCCTGGTTTGAAATTGTTCTCCAAGAAACTTCTTGAGACTTGAAATACCCTGGCCGTCATCTCCCGTGATTACAATATCATCAACGTAGACACCAAGGAGTATTCTTCCAGCAGATGTGTGTCAATAGAAGATTGAATGGTCCTTCTTTGATTGACACATGCCAAATTGAGTAACATGTGTAAATCGACCAAACCATGCACGGGATGATTGTTTCAGACCATAGAGGGCCTTCCTCAGATGACACACTTTATCCTCCCTTGCAACGACCCGGGAGGTTGCATCACATATACCTCTTCATCAAGATCCCCGTGGAGAAAAGCATTCTTTATATCCAGCTGAAGTAACGACCAGTCATATCGAATGGCCAAGGCCATGAGGACACGAATGGATGTCATTTTGGCCATAGAGAGAATGCTCGAAGTAATCCTCACCATAGGTTTAGGAGTATCCTTTGGCCACCAGACGAGCTTCAGTCGATCAAGAGTGTCATCCGGTTTCACCTTAATCGTGAACACCCATTTGCAGCCGACTGCCTGTTTACCAGTAGGTAAGTCGACTAAGTCCCAAATATGATTTTTCTGGAGAGCTTTCATCTCCTCGTTCATAGCAGCACGCCAACCAGGATGTCGGAGACCCTCCTCAGCGGTCTTGGAAATCTGAATCCTATCAATAGTAGCCACTAGAGACTGAGTGTGACTGGTAAGTCCTTTGTAGCTGTCAACATACAAGGGATGATTACGACAGGCACGATGATGACGTTCTGGAGGCGGAACCGCCGGAGCTGGCAGAACTGGTGGAGCTGCTGGTGGAACAGATGGAGGCAACTCATTGGAGCCGGAGCTGTTGGTAGAACCAGAGGAGGGATTCTGTGGACGATGTCGGCAATGGCTGAATCGGTGTATGTGGACCATCTTCTGGAGACTGACTCGGTAAGGGAGGACACCCGTACGGGAAGCTGTTGTTTTGAGAAGAAAATAACAAAAAATCCTCTTCTGGATAGACCAGAGGAGTCGGACCCGTTGATTGTGGGAGTGGTGGAAATTCTGTTTCTACAAAGGTAACATCCTGAGTGAAAAAATATCGCTTTAAAACAGGGGAGAAACATCGATACCCTTTCTGATCTTTAGGATACCCAAGAAAAATATATTGTATTGCCTTAGGATCTAATTTAGAAAGGGTTGGTCGGGTATCCCGAATATAGCATAAGCAGTCAAAGATGCGGAGAGGCAGAGGAATTTTCGTCCAGGAAAAAGCCTAGAAAAGGGAGAGCTACCATTGAAAACAGACGATGGCATACGGTTAATAAGATAACAAGCAGTAAGAACCGCATCCGACCAAAATTGCTTGGGAGTACGTGCTTGAAACATAAGAGCACGTGTTGTTTCTAATAAATGACGATTCTTGCATTCGGCTACACTATTTTGTTGTGGTGTATACGCACAAGAGGTTTGGTGGATGATGCCATTGAGGGCTAGATGTTTATCGAGATCACGAGATAAATACTCACGACCATTGTCACTCCAAATTTTTTTGATTGGAAGACCAAATTGTGTTTTTATTTCAGCATGAAAGTTGCATCAGATGTTAAATAATTCAGAGCGATTTTTCATCATAAAAAAAGTGACACGTGAGTAATCATCGACAAAAGTAACAAAGTACTTAAAACCCATTGCAGAGTCAGTCGGACAGGGTCCCCATATATCATAATGCACCAACTCAAAAGGAGCGGAAGCAATTTTATTTGGACTCACCGGATAAGGAACCCGATGATGCTTAGCTAAACTACATGTCTCACAATGAAAAGTAGAGGGAATATCTAAAGATGGGTACATTTTCTGGAGAGCTTGGGACGATGGATAGCCGAACCGACAATGTAATTCAACAAGATCGAGTTTCATGCCGGCACAGACAACAGAAGGAGTTGCGTCAAACAGGTACAAGCCTCCAGCCACATGTCCCTTACCGATAGTCTTCCCAGTTTTCAGGTCCTAAAAAACACAACCATCAGGAAAAATGTTACCGAGCAATGTAGTTCACGAGTAATTTGACTAATAGAAATTAAACTGAACGGGTTTCCAGGAGTAAGCAGTACAGAATTGAGTGACAGTCCGGAAGAAAGATTGGCACTTCCACGGCCTCGGACTGTCAGGGAATCGCCATTGGCAACAGTAATGCCAGAAGCACGACATACAGGTACATAATCATGTATCATACCTGCGTCACCAGTCATGTGAGAGGATGCACCAGAGTCAATGGGTTTCGCTATGCACGCGGTTGAGTATCCGGTTGTGGAACCAGACGTGGATGCTTCACCACGATGTTGATCCTGGAAATCAAGGAACTCTATATATGATTCCGAAGTCATCTGAATAGAGCGGACACCGTCATCAGGACTCAGTGGTGATATTAGCAGCAGGTGATTTAGTGCATTGCCAATAGAAATGGCCCAAGCTGACCACAGTTAAGCATGTGCGGGGTCTTCCTCCATCACGACCGCCATTGCCTCGTCCTCCATCACAACCAGCATTACGGCCACCGTCGGCCGCCACTGACCACCACGAAATCCTGTACGTGCGGCCCGAGAGCAAACGATCAACAGGATATCACCCGAGTGGTCTCAACGCTTTGGCAGCCCGAAGGACATGATATTTTGCTTCCAACAGGGACGGTACATCAGATCCAGCAATATCTGAGAACGAGCAGAGTCCGCATCAGGACGGAGAGAGGCGAGATAAGCCATGACATGAAGCTGCTCACGGTTGAGCCCGTGCTTTCCGACGTAAGAGATAATACGCATCGATCTCATCTGTCAAGCCTTGAAGGCCCGAAATGATCTTTATGAGATTTGTCTCATTGATTTGCTCGTACACACCAACGACCGAGTCATATATACAGACAAATCACGTTTACCATCAAACGCCGCCGCAAACTTTCCCATAACTCCTTCACGAGTCCGTATTTTGAACCATGTCTTCTACCGATGGTTCCATGAAATTCATCAACTGTGTAAACAGTCGACTGTCATCTGTCTCCCATTGCTCAGAGATGGGATCATCGTCTGCTAGATGGTTGTCAGTCAGATGTTTGGACAACCGCATTCCTCGAAGTGTCTTCTCGACCTTCTTTCTCCATGTCGAGTAGCCCTCTGGCCCTTCCAACCGTCGATCGACAAGTCGAATAGAGAAAATCGTCGTGCAGTGCCTGCTAGTGTGTTGCCGACACTAGTATCTGTGGCACTGCTATTCGTCGTAGAGTCTCCCATTTGTCAGATTCAACTGTCGATGTGTTTCTTTCCACTTGATAAACACAGCAACTCTGCCAATCGCTAAAAACGAGCCAGAACCGCATACCGCATAGAAAGCAAGGATGTGGATCACAAGCTAGGACAGAGGGATAACCCATGGTAACCTCTGATAATTCTGGTGTGAAGATTAAGAAAATAAACAAGATTCATGCATAACAAACCCATATGTGTGCTCTTTGTTAAATTTCAGATTAATGACAGGATTCCAACAAATGTTTCTCTTCTGAAATCCCAACAATGAAATTTTTTTTAGGAACTAAACTAGGGTTTGGAGGGTGTGGGTGGCGGCTGATGGAAGGAGAGGGTTAGGGTTAGGGATGGGAGGCAGGGGGGGCGGATAGGGGGCGGGGGGGGGGGGGCGCACGGGGGGTGGGGGGGCAGCAGCAGCGGGGGTAGGGTTGGTGGGCGGGGGCGCTGGCAGGGGTGTGGGGCGCTGACGGGGGGGTCGGGGGGGCAGCAGCAGTGGGGGTGTATTTTTTGGAGATTAGAATTTTGTGAAGAGAGGGAGAATGGGGGATGACGGCTAGGATTTTGGCTCTAATACCATGTAGAATAAAATAATGAGATGATTATTATTGATGAGAGACTTCATATATATAGGAGAGGCTAGCCTCCTCTCCTGTTATTCTAAGCAATGCGGGACTAAAGCCCATTAACTAATAACTCTTATATACACTTAACAATATTCTAGACATTGACGTATCTGGAGGGACCCAGTCAAAGCCGAAGATGGGTAACTTCAATAGTGCTTCAGGATCCATGCCCCCGAGACAGTACTCCTTCAAGGACGAGCACATCGTCACAATCTTCAACTTGCTTAATTAAAGTACAAGTTAAAGCTGCCAGAGCAAGCGACTGGATGAAGTGGGACGAATTGATGACCTACTGTTTGTTCCATAGGATGGTTTACTATCTAACCACGATGTGTTACATCCTCAAGGATAAGATAATAGATCTAAAAATTAGAAGCCGTTGTCTAGCAAAAAGTCACAACAAATATGGCGTCCTTGCAGTTTGGGAGCTTTATGAAGGTAGGCATTCAAGATGGATCAACTCCGATCAGGGCTCTATAAGGCAAGCTTGTGTATATCAGAAGGTTCATTGCAAACCTATCTGACCGATGTCAACCTTTTACAAGGCTTTGGAAGAAAGACATCACGTTCGTCTGGGATGATACATGTCGACATGCTTTTGAGGACATCTAAGTAATATCTCACTAAGCCTCTAGTTCTAGTGGCTTCGTCACAGGAATATTGCTCTATGTAAGAGCTATGGATCATGCCTTGGATGCCTTGCTTGTGCAGAAGAACGAAGATTGTCATGAACAAGCTTCTTAACTACATGAGTCGAACCTTAATCGTAGCCGAGCACCGTTATAATCCGGTCGAGATGGAATGTCTAACCCTCATCTTTGCAATTCAAAAGACGCTTCATTATGTGGTTTGACAAGAGATCCATGTTATTTTTTGAGTTAATCCTCTTTGGATTCTCATGACAAAGCCCAGATCATTGAATCCCAAGTTGGCAAATTGGACTATACTATTGTCGCATACCACATGACCTTTTTATCCTAGAAGGTTATAAAAGTCATGCTTTTGCATATTTTTGGTAGATCATCCAATTCCTGAGACTTTAAAGCTTTACGAAAAAATCTAGACGAAGACATTGAAGCCAATGTGACTTCGAATAATCAAGTGTGGCAATTTTTTTGACAATATGTCAAGAACGGGCCCCAAAGGCAAGATAGTTGCGGAAGTAGGGGTGGTATTCATCTCACCATAGAACCATGTGCTCCACTGTGCCTTCTCATTAATGGAATCCTGTTCCAACAATGTGGCATAATATAATGCTTTGCTTATCGGCCTTCAACTCGTCCGACAAATGTGGGTAGAACACCCGGAAGTTTATTGTAACTCCAAGCTGATTGTTAATCAAGTCAGAGAAGAATACGAGGTACGCATTGAAGACTTGGCACCTTATCGCCAAGCCACCATAGAGTTGGCTAATACATTTGAATGCTTTCTTATTAGTCACATACCTCGCCTTCAGAATACAAAATTGTTATACTCACAACTTCTTTAACTTTACCTACTGGAACTAGCCAATTCGTCAGTGACTACTTGTCAACTCTTCTGCATGAAGCATAGTCTAGAAATAAATGAAGTCCATGCAACTTAGGGATTGTCGATTCCCCCTTATCGATTATGTTGTGTATGGCATATTACCAGATGATTCCAAAGATGCGGCCTCTGACCGAAGACAATCTCTTCGTTTCTATTATGATGTGGTTACAAGAATGTTATACCGTCATTCGTATGATGGCACTTGTGGCACCCACCATCCCACTCCTAAGCTTTAAGACTGTCTGAGGCGACTTGGTTACTATTAGCTAACGATGATTGTCGACACAACGACATATGCAAAATGGTGTAAAGTGCGCTAAATCCATGCATATTTCATTCGCCAACCCCTAGAACTATTTCATCCTACTATCGCATCATGGCCATTTGCAGCATGGTGAATGTATATTATAAGGCCTATCTTCCCTCCATCATCAAGAGATTATTGGTTCACCTTTACAATAACCGATTACTTCTCCAAGTGGGTGGAAGCCATACCACCGACAGAAGTTAAAACCTCAAATGTGATTAACTTCATTAAACATCATGTTGTCTATTGTTTTGGTACCCCAGAAGAATCATCTATGATAATGATCCTCAATTTGTGACCTAGTCATTCTTTTGGTTTTGTGACAAATTTCGAATACAAAATGTAGCCTCAACCGTGTACAATCTTGCTGCCAATGGATTAACAGAGGCGTTAAATAAAACAATTATCAAGCTACTCAAGACGTCCGTCTTTTCGAATAAACGAGATTAGAATGAAAAGCTTGCGAATGTTTCTCGGCATACTGTACAACGGTTCAGACACCAACAAACAATACACCGTGATCTCTAGTACATGAGTGTAAAGTAGTCATACTCCCAGATGCAAATAGCGTCATGACACATAGCCTTGGCAACCAAGATGATGACATGAGATAATGATCTATTACGTTTTCAAGAGTTAGAAGCGCTGAATGAGAGGCGGCTGCACGCCCAACAACGCATTGAACTCAATTAAGCCTGAATCTCAAAGGTCTTCAACAAAAGGGTCAAAGAGAGGATCTTCCAAGTGGAATATATGGTTTTAGTTATCCGATGACCTCTGGTTATGATGCGTAAAACCAAGGCAAATTCCAACATAAATGGAAAGGACCGATTGTGGTAGAAATCTATTCAAATGGAGCCTATTTCCTTACAAATCCAAACGTGTATACACTTATGATGTCAATTAATAGTAAATTTTTGAAAAAATATTACCCACGATCGTATTAACATATACCTTTGATTGTGAAGTTGTGGCTCCCCAGCAAAGGTGTCCACTAAGACATGAGTTTTTCTCCCCAGCAAAAGCATCACCAATATAGTGAATTGTCACTAGATGAAGATTTCTTAACACAATTTATAACATATAGATGGGGACCAGAGTAGTGACCGTGTGACTCCACCTCCAATTTCCAACAAGTGAAATTATACCTCCCTAGTCGAGTCGAGCTCCTACAACTAACTTCTAAATGGAGTAATTTTAATCTCCCTAATCTAGATCATTTTCTACTAGTCATGTTAATTATTACCTCTGACAATTATCTCTATAGTAGAGATATCACAAGTTTAACTCCCCTAGAGGAGATCACTCATTTTTATCGGAAGCAAGTTATCTCAGGTAATTGTTTGCTAATTTCTCCAATAAGGTTTTCAAATTTGTCATGTTAACAATTACCACTGACAAATCCCTCTCACGAGATTTTCCAGCTGATCATGTCCCATCTAATTTGATGGGTTGTTGGACTACACTTCTATACGAAGATCATGAGTTCCTATGCTCAACTAGAGAGCGAAGCTAGTAGCCTCAATGTACAAGTAGCTTCCTGGCATGCGAGCCTTGCATCACAACAAGCTAATAACTTTACTGATATCTAACTTTTCATAAGCTTCTTTGGTAGCTAGTCCTGCAGTACGCTTAGCTTCGCTGGAAGCTGAATTCGCCAAGACATACCAAAGACGTGTTGTTGATGGCATTCCCGATGGACGAACGAAGACGAAGGACAAGACTCAAGCTTTGGAACATGTTCAGTAAATGCAAATATACTATTCAGGATATGGATAGGCATCATATCTGGGTAAGCTGTGTGAAAGATGGTTCTGCTTGTGCAAGTGGATGAATGACCTCAATCATAGCTTCTGGTTACGGTGATTTTAAGTATTTCAAAATCCAGGTCAACCTATTGTGGATTTTCGAAAAATTTAATGGAGTTTTCGTTAACACTTCAAGGTCAATCCTCGGACAACTCATCATCCCGTTTGCGTACCACTATACTCATACAAGCCCACAAAAGTTACAATCGTCATTTGGACACCAATAGATCCATCCAAGCCCAACATGGACGAAATATGTTCAAAATAAACTAACTTTGCCATTTATACAAAGACAAACCTAAAAGGTTAGCTTTGCTACACATGCAAGTTAAGACAACCCAATCGACTAGCTCCGCTATCAAAGCGAGCTTTTGAATCGAAGTGTCAGTTCTTGCTATGTAAGCGAGCTTTCCAGCAAGCCAGTATGACTAGTCCCGTCATAAATCAATTGCCATAAATTGGCAAAATCTGGGCTAGCGAGGCTGGCCTCGATGTAGGTCTAACGTTACTATATGGCTATCCAGCGTCGCTAGATGCTAAATCCGTTGCACGGATAGCAATTACAAGTCGTTTGACTTATTCCCCTCTCTAAAAGTGAGAATCTAGGAACCTACATTCTTAGTAGGTTGTTATTGCCCTTATAAGCCTCGTGTACTAGTGAGTTAGTCTCACAGGCTCTGAAGGCTTCTAACCTCGCTGTAGGCTTTTAACCTCGTCGTCTAGGCAGTTACATGGGACATTGTGTCCCTAGAATTCTAGAAATAGTCCCTAGTAGGTTGGATAGAGGGAAGTTGGATATCGTTGACTTTAAGAGAATAAAGAGAGTTTTTCCCTTGCTTTTTCAACACTGTAGCAATTCTTTTGCTCTAAAGCTCATCAGCTTATTCGCAAGCTATCAGTTTCTTTTAGGAGAATAAAGTCCTTAGTCTAAAAGAACATTTGAACCAAGGTTCCCAGTATCGGTATCGGAATCAGTATCGAACCATTCCTATGAGTATCGGTATCGGCGATATCGATAGTATCGGTGGTTTCAGATCAGAGTGTCGGATTTTTTGGTATCGGAAAACAAATAATTATTAATAAATTATTAGCATTTAAAAATATATTTTATAAATATAGGCATAATTTTAAGTATTTACAGTGTTATTTCTTAGTAGTTTTGAAATTAAATGAAATAGTAGTCACCCTTACCGATTGGTTTACATGCAATATCAATTTTCTTCTTATGCTTTTACAACCTTATTATGCTTCAAATCCTTGTTGATTTGTCTTTTTTTCCTTCAATTTTCTTTACCAAATTGATCGAAAAAGAGACCCCCAATGTCGGTATCGGTCAGTATCGGGTATCGGTCGGTAACGGATCGGGACATGCCAAACCGTATTGATATCGGCCGCATCGGATCGGTATCGGCCGATACTTTAAACTATGGTTTGAACACCCTGATAGTCTTTTCGGAGAGTTCTCCTAAGAAGTTCCTTCAACCTCAACGGTTCCAAAGCACACGAGCATAATTCATAGGTTGTTACAGCAAAGAATGAGAAGATGGTGGCTATGGATTCAGATTTAGGGAGACGGAAGATGATGGTGGATTGTTTTACATGAGATGAGGAAAGAGGAAGAAAATGATGATAGTGAGTTAGTGTACGAGAAAGAAGCTGATGGTGGTGGATATAATTTGGGGATGAGGCACGAGGGAGAAGATGATAATGTTGAGTTAGGGTTTAGGGATGGAAGGAGGAGGAAGATGGTGGTGAATTAGGGTTAGGGCTAAGGTTATTATCATCACTAATTTGTCAATTGTAATAGTAGGTAACAAATAGATAATGACTAAGAAGTTCAGGGTAGCCATATGAACAACCAAAACCTTAGGGAACAAAGTGAACCTTAGGGAAACTTGAGAGTAGTTTAGGGAACAAAGTGAACCTTAGGGAAACTTGAGGGTAGTTAAGTGCAAATAAGCCTACAATATTTGATTCTTTGAGCTATCCACAGCGTTCATGCAGACCTATATAAATTGCTAATGTTTGCGTTTGCATCTTTTTACTTGCATATATTTATGCTCGTGTCTGCCATCACTGCTGGCTGAGTCTCGCATCTTATTTGATCATGTATTTTTAGCTGAAGAATTCTTCAGAGTTTTCTGCTTAATTTGTTCAGGGAAAAGGAAGAGCATTCTGTGCTGGGGGTGATGTAGCAGCAGGGATGCATTCTGTTACTATAGGTACGCTATCTTGGACCTCTATATCTAGCAGACGAGTTTTTTGGATGGGGATAATCTACATTTGGTATTTTGCACCCGAAAATGCTGACATGTATTGATGTTATAATTCTAATTCGTTCTTGTGAAATGATTGCACGACCGTTTCTCATATTTCTTGGACATTTTTGAGCTGCTAGCAGACTTCCATCAGGTTGATGGCTTGCTCAATTATTGTTGTGAATCGGATAGTTCTTAACTAGAATATGAGTTGAATCAGCTGATATCAACTTCTTAGTTCAGCTTGTGGCTTAGTTTACTTTATTTATTTATTATTATTTTTCTTTGTTCATCAGGTCATTGGAAGATTGGTGCAAATTTTTTCTGGGATGAATATATCTTGAATTTCATAATTGCAACTTATACCAAACCTCAGGTGTAGTATTGTCTTATTTTCTGCCAATATCTCAGTATGGACATTTTTAAAAATAACTGTGGTTAAAATTTGGTGCTGTTCAATTAATTTAGGTCTCTATCCTTAATGGAATTGTAATGGGAGGTGGGGCTGGTGTAAGCATTCATGGAAGGTTTCGAGTTGCCACAGAAAAATCGGTAAAGTATCCATATTTGGAGGATTTCCATGCAAAGTGGCTTAGCTAAAGCATGTATACGACTATACGTTAGATACAATTCATTTATTAATATTTCAATTTTCAATTCCAAAGTATCTATGGTTTCCATTTCGTTTGTCAGCAGTTTCTATGTGACACCTGCAAACTATGTTATACTAAATATAAGACCACCTAGATTATAATTGTTGTTTTCTCTCCTTAAACAGTAAGTTTGCCTTATTTCTGAAAAAATATGTGCATAGACCACTGAGCATTGTATCCGATTTTGAAAATATGAATTGAACCTATCCGTGAACATACTGGATAGGATGACTTTCTCTACGAGCATGTTAAACTGTCGGTGCTTCATGAAATGTTGATTATATGTTACATTGAGCTCTTTCTATCCTCTGTTTTTCAGCTGTCACATATGGAGGAACCATAGTCCATAGCTTGTAAGGAAGACCTATTTACATTTGTAGCAAGTTTCGAATTATCGTCCATTATTGATATGTATCATCCCTATCTTATAATTTTTGGCATCGTCCGATCCCATACTCACCCCCTTGGTACCAAAGTTGTGGCTCTCTTTTCTGGTCAATTTAACAAAGAACAAATTTGAAGAAAAAGAGGAGTTTTTTTTGATGTCCGACGATACGCATGGGACTTTGTGCACGCTGCATTGCATGCCTTTTGGGCCCACTGCTCTCCAACTCCTACCATTATTAAATGGAAGGAATATATGCCCCCGTGGCTCGATCTACTGATCTTCTGTCACCCAGCTAGGGTATTATACCTCTCCTCAGTAACCACAAGAGCCACTCGAGTTCGGTAAAGAGAGAAGTATATGTCAAAAATAATTGTGTCGTTTGATCGTGCAAAGATCACCGTGCTACAATTTATGTTTTTTTTTGATAAAACTACTTATCGACACAATTTAACCATTACAATTTGTTGATATACTATAAATTTATAATGTTCATATATCTTAATATTGTTCCATTCAAACTATCTATTGTGGGGATACTTTGACTAAAAGCAAGTAATAAATAACAACATATACTACGGATGAATAGTTCAACAATGTTGAATATTATTTCATTAAAACTAGCAGAAAAACAACAAATAATACATAAGATTATTTCTAAGAATATCAATATTTTGTAGTTTTTAAAATATTCCCTTATTATCTTTTGGCTCCGAAACCAAGAAGTCTGAATTTCCGACCCAAAACTATTGAAATTGCTGAGGCCTCCGACTCCTAAACTCATAAAAGGGATCTGAAACCGATTCTAATACTACTATTGCGAACCTTGATTTATTGAACCTGAACATGATGTAGAAATGTTTCTATTGTAGTACTTGGCATATATGATATGTAAATAAGTAATGTTCTCTTTCTTCCCCCTTTCTTTCGGTCTCATTCTCTATGTATGCGTGTTACACGAGGTGATCCTTAAAACTTCTTCATCATGAGTTAACGCCTAGTCGAGTATGTTTGACAACATTTGGATGGAGATGCATTAATACAATTGGGAGACAAACAAAATCATACTAAATAGGATAATTAATAAATAGTGGATATCTAATTGAGATCAGATGTCAATGTGCACAAAGAATTTTCTGTCATGGATATCATGGTTGATTTTTATTCAAGATCTTCGATTTTTTTTTTTTTTTTGAGTATTAGCTTGTATTGTACCACACCTGATGGTATGTACACATTGTGCATCTTATAGTATCTTGTTTAAACATGCATTGTCTGGTTATTACTTTGGGAATTGAAACACTATAGAGAAATCTGGGTGATTGATATATTGGAACTAACCTTCGCCAGGTGACACCTTGGCACTAACCTCGAGCGACTGGAGCCTGGGAGTATCACCTGGTATCATTGTTTGCCATTGATTGTTAGAGAACAGAACAGTTTTATAGGAGGACTGAACTTTAACTCACAATTACAAACTCGCTTGTACAAAATAGAGCCTAGGAACAAACCTAAGAAAAGCAATCTAAGTACAATTGTTTAATTTGGATTATGGGGGGTGACGGTAGAGGCTCGGGAAAGTGCTATCAACTCTGCCTTACTCCTTGGACGATCGAACACAACCTCGGCTCCGGTAAGAAATGATGTGTGTATCTCTGTGTGTCTCTGTGTGTATGCAAGGGAATAGCACCTTGCTATTTATAGGAATTCATGAGTAATGGGGTGTACAGCCACGTGGCTAATTTTGGGCCACATCCTTGTAACAGTGCCTCGAGAAGTGGGCAGCTGGGGATTGGTTAAGATTGATCATGATCTGTTTGTTGCACTAAATCCGAACTGTTAAGACTTGGTCAATTTCTGCCACGTGTCTCAACTGCTACTTTGTGCGAGCCGCATGAATGATGCATCCTCGCTGAGCCGCATGAAGGACTGTCCCATAGCCGAGCCGCATGAAGAGTGTCTCATGACCAGGCCGCATGAAAGTTGTCTCATGACCGAGCCGCATGAGAGTGGTCTCATGACTGAGCCGTGAGGGTGGTGTCATGACCGAGCTGCATGAGGGTGGTCTCATGACCGAGTTGCATGAGGGTGGTCTCATGACTGAGCCGCATGAGAGTAGTCTCATGACTGAGCCGCATGAGAGTAGTCTCATGACTGAGCCGCATGAGAGTGGTCGCATGATTGAGCCGCATAAAGGTCGTATAGGCGATCCACATAAAGAGTTGTCTTTGGAATTTGTGAACTGTGTCAGATATCATGATGATTTTCTCGTCTTTTTAGGAGCATGTCACGTCTTGTCTTTATGTCAGAGCCATCATCTATGTCAGAGCTGTCGCCTTTATGTCAGAGTAATTATGGCCAGTTGTTTAGGCTGATTTCGACCCGCATAAGGCTCCCTGCTATTTGTGGGCCGCATGAAGCTTTCTGAGCCGCATGAAGTTCTCAGGGATTTTGAGTTGCATGAAACTCCCCAGGTTTTGAGCCGCATGAAGTTTCAGTTGATTTTGAGCCGCATAGAGAATCCCCTTCTTTCCTTGCGCTTTGTGAAGTATCACATCTCGCAAGTCAAGGACATCTCGATCAACCTTTGCACTCGCTTTGTGGGCCCGGGTATCCCGAGCACACGAGTGCGTAGGTATCATGTTTGCTCCCTGATGCGGGGCTAGTAAAAGCACTTGCCCTCGATCTTTGTTGGGAGACTCTTGAGAACCACCCTGTCCGTTTGCCGTCGGGGGCTGGACACGGGCGGTTCTGTACAACTTTCCATCAGAGGCCCGCTTAACAGTTAGCGGGACTCTCTGATGGTCAGAGGTTGGGCTAGTTGACTGAGCTCGTTGAGCCCGCACTGCCCTAGACTTCTTCGACTTAGCACCCGAAGGTGCGTAGTAGGAAGAGTCCAAGTTGGAGAACCACCCTGTCCGTTTGCCGCCGGGGGCTGGACACGGGCGGTCCTATAAAACTTTCCATCAGAGGCCCGCTTAACAGTTAGCGGGACTCTCTGACGGTCAGTGGTTGGGACAGCTGACTGAGCTCGACGAGCCCGCGCTGTCCTAGACTTCTTCGACTTAGCACCCGAACGTGCGTAGTAGGAAGAGTCCAAGTTGGAAGGAGAGAAGGAATTGGTGCCCTTTTCAAAGGAGGCAAGGGGTTCTATTTATAGAATGGAGTGAGCCCTTTCTTCTTCTCCTTTCCGATGTGGGACTAAAAGCAATATTTTTCATGCTTGTACAAGACTCCCTTCAAAGTTTTCAAATTGCAAATTTGGAATACTATGAATAAGAAGCATGGAAAGTAGAGTTGTTTTGGTGTGGCAATCCTATCAGAGGTAGCATGGACGTGATAGGTTTGGGTACTTCCGTTGGAAATTTTGTGTGGACTTATCATCCTTGGCGTACCTTGGTTTTAAGTACGAATAATAAGTTGAGAGAGGGAACTATCATATTTACTCAGAGGTGGTAAGAACATGGTAAATATGGGGTTGATGGTAATGAGGACGTGGTGGGAGTGGACTCAGTTGAGGATACATAGAACAACTCAGAGGTAATATGGACGTAAAGTTCTACGTAACGGATAATGAATGCCACGGAACAACTGGGTTCCAGAAACATATGATTGAGAAAAAAGGGGTGCATGTACTAGAGGACCTAATACAACATTTGTGGTCAACAGTAGACATTTGTGGACCTATTATCCTTTTTGTGTATTGGCGGTGCGAGTACGGATAATAAGTGGAGAGAAACCAACATATTTACTCAGAGTAATGAGGACGTGGTAAATATGGGTCTAAAGTAGAGCCTTCCTACTCATAGGTAATGAGGACGTGGTAAGGAGTGGGCCTAATGAGGATACACAGAACAACTCAGAGGTGCTATCACCGTGGAAGTTCTTTGTATTGGGTGGTTTGTTTGTGATGGACGGAAAACAACTCAGAGGTAATATGGACGTGGTTGTTTTTTCCATTGGGGAATTTTGTAGACCTATTACCGTTTTTGTGTACTGGTATGCGAGTAATAGATTCAAATGATATTTTGTGGATCTACTACTCATTGGTACACCGGTGGTGCGAGTAATAGATTAGGATAATTTTTATGGACTTATTACCATTTTTGTGTACTGGCGATACGAGTATTGATAATAAGTGGAGAGAAAACCACATATTTACTCAGAGGTCTGAGGACGTGGTAAATATGGGTCAAAACAAAGCCTTCCTACTCAGAGGTAGTGAGGACATGGTAGGAGTAGCCAAATATGAATACACAGAACAACTCAGAGGTGTTTATCAACGTGGAAGTTCTATGTATTGGGTGATTTTTTTGTGGATGGACGAGAAAACAACTCAGAGGTATGGACACATGGTTGTTTTTTTCCGTTGGAGAATTTTGTGGACCTATTGCCCTTTTGTGCATATGGAAATATGAGCAAATAGATTCAATGATATTTTGTGGATATACTACTCTTTGTACACCGATGGTGCGAGTAATAGATTAGGATAACTTTCATGGACCTATTATCCTTCTGCGCACTGGTGGTGCGGGTAATAGATTAGGATAAGTTTTGTGGACCTATCACCCTTCTGCGCACTGGTGGTGCGGTAATAGATTTGAAGGAGATTCCGGTGAAAAGCATTTGGGGTGAAAGTTTAGAGGTATGATCATACATGACTTGCTGCCCAGGAGATGCGATATGAATCCACTCGAGCGGTCAGAGAGTAATTCAGCGGTACCTGAGGGTACATAACTCAACAATCGAGATTTGGGTCAGAGTGTAAGTTCAGCGGTACCAGAGGGTACATAACTCACAATCTGAGAGATAGTTGGAAGATATTGTTTAGTCATAATTTTTTCTTGAGGACTTGCCGTTGTTGTTGTTGGTATTAGGACGTTTGCTCTTATCCTCCTCCATCCGAGATATGCAGCTCCAGTTGGCGAGCCTTCTTCAATTTTGCTTCTCTGCGCTAGTGGCGCTGATGATGAAGGCCTTCCGGTCTTTAAATTGATCTTCGCCCATCCAAGGCTGATTGTGGGAGCAGCCTCTTTTGGCAGATCTCAATTAAAGAGATCCGGGTTACCGGAGGACAATTTCATCGCGTTTGCGAAACCGCTCAATGTAGTTCCTCGTCAGCTCTTTTTCTCCTTGGACAACGTCCATGAGGGTTGACATTGTCACATCTTGTCCCACCTCATAGAACCTCTCCAAGAACATATGTTTGAAGCCGGCGAAGGAATGGATGCAGTTATCCGCAAGTTGGGTACCAATGAACGCGACCCCCTCTAATGCCCCAATGAACAACCTCGTGAGGATGGCGTCGTCATGCGCAGATGATCTGTTGTGACCTCGAAGTCGGTCATGTACCGGCTTGCAGAGGTCTTCTCCCGTCATATGGATTGATGTTGAATGGTTTGTATCGTGGAGGGAAGGGACATCTCTCCATGCAGCGGGATACGGATATCGTATCCTGAGGTCCTGAGAGGTTTCTCGGCGTGAAATATTGCCTGGAGCTCCTGGACTTCTCTTCTCGCCTCCCTAGCCTCTTCTGCAGTAGTGGGAGCCAACATTTCGAGGGATTGACGCCCGGGGTTGCGCGGTTGTGTTTGAGTCCTCATTAACAGCGGACCCAAGCTTATTTGGCCAGGTGTCCTTCCTTGGAGAGCCGGTAGGGCCGCCTTGATCTCGTCTACTGACTTAACCAGGTATGAAGTATGGCCTCGAGAGTGTCGAGGCGCTACCGATCACTGGGACCGTCTTTATCATTCTCACTGAACGCCGTTCTCACATGAGGAGAAGTGGAAGGAACCGTAGAAGACTGCCCTCCGAATCATACCCCGCATAGAGAAGTCGTCGATATGCAGGAATATTCTTCTTTGGTTCGGACTTGGAGGAAGTGCCACCCCCTGCATAGGAGGTGCCTCGTCTTGGCGCTTGTGGACGTTTCAGGGACGTCAGAATCTGTTGTATCTGCTGGGGGGATTGTTTCCCCTGGTGCACTCTTCTGAAACCGGATTGTTGTGGATGTTCCGTGGAGTGCTACCCCCAGCTTCAACTACCCCCAAATGTAGATGACGAATCTCCAATGTTTGAAGATTTCGTCTTTGAGCGGGTACCTTGATAAACTCCTCCTGTGACGGCTGTGGACAACCGCTTAGATGAGAGTTTTGGCCGTGCTGGTTGAGATCATCGGGCTGGAGTATTTATTTTCTTCCCTCTTTGCCGTAGGGACCTTCCGGACAGAGTTACAGGAGGCGAAAGGAAGCGCTCGTCTCCCGAGCTTTGTTGTAGGACCATCCTGGCTGTTGCAGTCGTTGGATGGACTGTCGGTCCTCTTGTACTGCTGTCTTGTTGCAGCAGCAGTTGACAATGACTTGAGTGCAGTGATGTCCATGGAAGGACTCTTTGCACACCAAGTTTCTTGTCTTTCCTTGCGCTTGTGAAGAATCACTCTCGCAAGTCAAGTACATCTCGATCACCTTTACACTCGTTTTGTGGGCCCGGGAATCCCGAGCGCGAGTGCGTTGGTATCATGTTTGCTCCCTGATGCGGGGCTAGTAAAAGCACTTGCCCTCGATCATTGTTGGGAGACTCTTGGAAACCACCCTGTCCTTTTGTCCGCCGGGGGCTGGACACGAGTGGTTCTGTACAATTTTCCATCAGAGGCCGCATAACAGTTAGCGGGACTCTCTGATGGTCAGAGGTTGGGACAGCTGACTGAGCTCGACGAGCCCGCGCTGTCCTAGACTTCTTCTCTAGCACCCGAGGGCGCATAGTAGGAAGTCCAAACTGTGCCGTATAGAATCTGGCACATTCTCATTGGACTTCTGATATCAGACCGTATGGAGGCGGTCGAAGACTGAACCCGAGCCACGTAGAGCAGATGACCGGCGGCTGGGATTAGATGCCACATAGTCTCTCCCTGCGGCTAGGGTTGGTGGCCGCATAGGCATTCGCCTGCGGCTGGGATTGTGGCCATGCATGGCGGCTGGGTTGTGGCCGCATGAGCCTTCTGCATGCGGCTGGGATTGGTGGCCGCATGAGCCTTCTACTGCGGCTGACACCCTTATGCGGCTTCTTCCTGACTGCATGGAGTTCCCATTTACTTCCGCAGTCCAGCATCGTAGTTGTTTTCCTTTGCCGTACTTGGGACAGCAGAGTCCTCTGCAGCCTGAAGTGTGGCCGCGTGTGGTCTTCTTGCCGTCTTGGGCAACAGAGAACACTTCTTCTTCAGAGCTTGGGAGGGGCAAACGGTTTTTGGGCCTCCACGTCCTGCGGATCTCTTTTGCGCTGCTCGCTTCGGATGGGGCGCGGAGAGCATTTCTTTTCAAACGCTTGCTGGTCGAAGTGAACAACCTGCATCTGTTGCGTGGAGCCGAGTTTGGTGCGTCCGATTGCGTCACCAACTTCTCAGCAGTGGAGAAGTTAGTCACCAGCAGAGTCGCCATCGGTTTGCCATTGATTGTCGTAGAACAGAACAGTTTTATAGGAGGACTGAACTTTACTCATAATTACAAACTCGCTTGTACAAAAGAGAGCCTAGGAATAAAACCTAGGAAAAACAATCTAAGTACAATTGTTTAGTTTTGATTCTGGGGGGTACGGTAGAGGCTCGGGAAAGTGCTATCAACTCTGCCTTACTCCATGGACGATCGAACGCAACCTCGGCTCCGGTGAAGAAATTCTGTGTGTATCTCTGTGTCTCTGTGTGTATGCAAGGGAATCACCTTGCTATTTATAGGAATTCATGAGTAATGGGGTGTACACCACGTGCTAATTTGGGCCACATCCTTGTAACTGTGCCTCGAGAAGTGGGCAGCTGAGGATTGGTTAAAATGATGATGATCCGTTTGTTGCACTAAATCCGAACTGTTAAGACTTGGTCAATTTCTGCCACGTTCTCAACTGCTACTCTGTGCGTGCCGCATGAATGATGATCCTGGCTGAGTCCATGAAGGACTGTCCCATAGCCGAGCCGCATGAAGAGTGTCTCATGACCAGGCCGCATGAAAGTTGTCTCATGACCGAGCCGCATGAGAGTGGTCTCATGATTGAGCCGCATGAGGGTGGTCTCATGACCGAGCCGCATGAGGGGTCTCATGACCGAGCCGCATGAGTAGTCTCATGACTGAGCCGCATGAGGTGGTCTCTTGACTGGGCCGCATGAAGGTCGCATAGGCGATCCGCATAAAGAGTTGTCTTTGGAATTTGTGAACTGTGCCAGATTCATGATGATTTTCTCGTCTTTTTAGGAGCATGTCACGTCTGTCTTTATGTCAGAGCCATCATCTATGTCAGAGCTGTCGCCTTTATGTCAGAGTAATTATGGCTAGCTGCTTAGGCTGATTTCGACCCGCATAAGGCTCCTTACTATTTGTGGGCCGCATGAAGCTTTCTGGGCCGCATGAAGCTCCCAGGGATTTTGAGCCGCATGAAACTCCCGGTTTTGAGCCACATGAAGTTTCATGTTGATTTTGAGCCGCATAGAGAATCCCCTTCTTTCCTTGCGCTTTGTGAAGGATAACATCTCGCAAGTCAAGGACATCTCGATCAACCTTTCACTCGCTTGGGCCCGGTATCCCGAGCACACGAGGGGTGCGTAGGTATCATGTTGTCTGCTCCTGATGGGCTGTAAGAGCACTTGCCCTTGATCTTTTTTGGGACTCTTGAGAACCACCCTGTCCGTTTGCCGTCGGGGGCTGGACACGGGCGGTTCTGTACAACTTTCCATCAGAGGCCCGCTTAACAGTTAGCAGGACTCTCTGATGGTCAGAGGTTGGGGCAGTTGACTGAGCTCGTTGAGCCCGCACTGCCCTAGACTTCTTCGACTTAGCACCCGAAGGTGCGTAGTAGGAAGAGTCCAAGTTGTAGAACCACCTGTCCGTTTGCCGCGGGGCTGGACACGGGCGGTCCTATACAACTTTCCATCAGAGGTCCGCTTAACAGTTAGCGGGACTCTCTGACGGTCAGTGGTTGGACAGCTGACTGAGCTCGACGAGCCCGCGCTGTCCTAGACTTCTTCGACTTAGCACCCGAACGTGCATAGTAGGAAGAGTCCAAGTTGGAAGAAGAGAAGAAAGTTGGTGCCCTTTTCAAAGGAGGCAAGGGGCTCTATTTTAGAATGGAGCGAGCCCTTTCTTCTTCTCCTTTCCGATGTGGGACTAAAAGCAATATTTCCATGCTTCTACAAGACCCCCTTCAAAGTTTTCAAATTGCAAATTTGGAATACTATGAATAGAAGCATGGAAAGTAGAGTTGTTTTGGTGTGGCAATCCTATCAGAGGTAGCATGGACGTGATAGGTTTGGATACTTCCGTTGGGGATTTTGTGTGGACTTATCATCCTTGGCGTACCTTGGTTTTAAGTACGAATAATAAGTTGAGAGAGGGAACTATCATATTTACTCAGAGGTGGTAAGAACATGGTAAATATGGGGTTGATGGTAATGAGGACGTGGTGGGAGTGGACTCTGTTGAGGATACATAGAACAACTCAGAGGTAATATAGACGTGGAAGTTCTACGTAACGGGTAATGAATGCCACGGAACAACTGGGTTCCAGAACATATGATTGTAAAAAAAGGGGTGCATGTACTAGAGGACCTAATACAACATTTGTGGTCAACAGTGGACATTTGTGGACCTATTATCCTTTTGTGTATTGGCGGTGCGAGTACGGATAATAAGTGAGAGAAACCAACATATTTACTCAGAGGTAATGAGGACGTGGTAAATATGGGTCTAAAGTAGAGCCTTCCTACTCATAGGTAATGAGGACGTGTAAGGAGTGGGCCTAATGAGGATACACAGAACAACTCAGAGCTGCTATCACCGTGGAAGTTCTATGTATTGGGTGGTTTGTTTGTGATGGACGGAAAAACAACTCAGAGGTAATATGGACGTGGTTGTTTTTTCCATTGGGGAATTTTGTAGACCTGTTACCCTTTTTGTGTACTGGTAGTGCGAGTAATAGATTCAAATGATATTTTGTGGATCTACTACTCATTGGTACACCGGTGGTGTGAGTAATAGATTAGGATAATTTTTATGGACTTATTACCATTTTTGTGTACTGGCGATACGAGTATTGATAATAAGTGGAGAGAAAACCAACATATTTACTCAGAGGTAATGAGGACGTGGTAAATATGGGTCAAAACAAAGCCTTCCTACTCAGAGGTAGTGAGGACATGGTAGGAGTAGGCCAAATGGGGATACACAGAACAACTCAGAGGTGTTATCAACGTGGAAGTTCTATGTATTGGGTGATTTGTTTGTGATGGACAGAAAACAACTCAGAGGTAATATGGACATGGTTGTTTTTCCCGTTGGGAATTTTGTGGACCTGTTGCCCTTTTGTGCATATGGAAATACGAGCAAATAGATTCGAATGATATTTTGTGGATATACTACTCTTTCGTACACCGATGGTGCGAGTAATAGATTAGGATAACTTTCATGGACCTATTATCCTTCTGCGCACTGGTGGTGCGGGTAAGATATTAGGATAAGTTTTGTGGACCTATCACCCTTCTGCGCACTGGTGGTGCGGGTAATAGATTTGAAGGAGATTCCGGTGGGGAAAAGCATTTGGGGTGAAAGTTAAGAGGTATGATCATACATGACTTGCTGTCCAGGAGATGCGATATGAATCCACTCGGAGCGGTCAGAGAGTAAATTCAGCGGTACCTGAGGGTACATAACTCAACAATCTGGGAGATTTGGGGTCAGAGTGTAAGTTCAGCGGTACCAGAGGGCACATAACTCACAATCTGAGAGATAGTTGGAAGATATTGTTTAGTCATAATTTTTCTTGAGGAACTTGCCGTTGTTGTTGTTGGTATTAGGACGTTTGCTCTTATCCTCTCCATCCGAGATATGCAGCTCCAGTTGGCGAGCCTTCTTCAATTTTGCTTCTGCGCTAGTGGCGCTGAGATGAAGGCCTTCCGGTCTTTAAATTGATCTTCGCCCATCCAGAGGCTGATTGTGGGGAGCAGCCTCTTTTGGCAGATCTCAATTAAAGAAGAGTCCGGGTTACCGGAGGACAATTTCATCGCGGTTTGGCGAAACCGCTCAATGTAGTTCCTCGTCAGCTCTTTTTCTCCTTGGACAACGTCCATGAGGGTTGACATTGTCACATCTTGTCCCACCTCATAGAACCTCTCCAAGAACATATGTTTGAAGCCGGCGAAGGAATGGATGCAGTTATCCGGCAAGTTGGGTACCAATCGAACGCGACCCCCTCTAATGCCCCAATGAACAACCTCGTGAGGATGGCGTCGTCATGCGGCAGATGTCTGTTGTGACCTCGAAGTCGGTCATGTACCGGCTTGCAGAGGTCTTCCCGTCATATGGATTGATGTTGAATGGTTTTATCGTGGAGGGAAGGGACATCTCTCCATGCAGCGGGATACGGATATCGTATCCTGAGGTCCTGAGAGGTTTCTCGTGAAACATTGCCTGGAGCTCCTGGACTTCTCTTCTCGCCTCCCTAGCCTCTTCTGCAGTAGTGGGAGCCAACATTTCGGAGGGATTGACGCCCGGGTTGGCACGGTTGTGTTTGAGTCCGCATTACAGCGGGACCCAAGCTTATTTGGCCAGGTGTCCTTCCTTGGAGAGCCGGTAGGGCCGCCTTGATCTCGTCTACTGACTTAACCAAGGTATGAAGTATGGCCTCGAGAGTGTCGAGGCGCTGCCGATCACTGGACCGTCTTTATCATTCTCAGTCATGAACGCCGTTCTCACATGAGGAAAGTGGAAGGAACCGTAGAAGACGTGCCCTCCGAATCATACCCCCGCATAGAGAAGTCGTCGGGATATGCAGGAATATTCTCTCTGGTTCGGACTTGGAGGAAGTGCCACCCCCGCATAGGAGGCTGCCTCGTCTTGGCGCTTGTGGACGTTTTCAGGGACGTCAGAATCTGTTGTATCTGCTGGGGGGATTGTTTCCCCTGTGCATCTTCTTGAAACACCGGATTGTTGTGGATGTTCCGAGGAGTGCTACCCCCAGCTTCAACTACCCCCAGGAATGTAGATGACGAATCTCCAAGTGTTGAAGATTTCGTCTTTGAGCGGGTACCTTGATAAACTCCTCCTGTGACGGCTGTGGACAACCGCTTAGATGAGAGTTTTTTGGCCGTGCTGGTTGAGATCATCGGGCTGGAGGTATTTATTTTCTTCCCTCCTTTGCCGATAGGGACCTTCCGGACAGAGTTACAGGAGGCGAAAGGAAGCGTCTCGTCTCCCGAGCTTTGTTGTAGGACCGGTCCTGGCTGTTGCAGTCGTTGGAAGATGGACTGTCGGTCCTCTTGTACTGCTGTCTTGTTGCAGCAGCAGTTGACAATGACTTGAGTGCAGTGATGTCCATGGAAGGACTCTTTGCACACCAAGGTTTCTTGTCTTTCCTTGCGCTTGTGAAGAATCACATCTCGCAAGTCAAGTACATCTCGATCAACCTTTACACTCGTTTTGTGGGCCCGGGAATCCCGAGCGCACGAGTGCGTAGGTATCATGTTTGCTCCCTGATGCGGGGCTAGTAAAAGCACTTGCCCTCGATCATTGTTGGGAGACTCTTGGAAACCACCCTGTCCTTTTGTCGCCGGGGGCTGGACACGAGTGGTTCTGTACAATTTTCCATCAGAGGTCCGCATAACAGTTAGCGGGACTCTCTGATGGTCAGAGGTTGGGACAGCTGACTGAGCTCGACGAGCCCGCGCTGTCCTAGACTTCTTCGCTCTAGCACCCGAGGGCGCATAGTAGGAAGAGTCCAAACTGTGCCGTATAGAATCTGGCACATTCTCATTGGAGCTTCTGATATCAGGACCGTATGAGAGGCGGTCGAAGACTGAACCCGAGCCACGTAGAGCAGATGACCGGCGGCTGGGATTAGATGCCGCATAGGTCATCTCTCTGCGGCTAGGGTTGGTGGCCGCATAGGCATTCTGCATGCGGCTGGGATTGGTGGCCGCATGAGCCTTGTGCATGCGGCTGGGATTGGTGGCCGCATGAGCCTTCTACATGCGCTGACACCCTTATGCGGCTTCTTCCTGGACTGCATGGAGTTCCCATTTACTTCCGCAAGTCCAGCATCGTAGTGTTTTTCTTTGCCGGACTTGGAGACAGCAGAGTCCTCTGCAGCCTGAAGTGTGGGGCCGCGTGTGGGTCTTCTTTGCCGTCTTGGGCAACAGAGAACACTTCTTCCAGAGCTTGGGGAGGGGCAACGGTTTTGGGCCTCCACGTCCTGCGGATCTTCTTTGCGCTAGCTCGCTTCTGGATGGGGCTAGCGCTCTCCTCGGAGAGCATTTCTTCAAACGCTTGCTGGTCGAAGTGAACAACCTGCATCTGTTGCGTGGAGCCGAGTTTGGTTGCGTCCGATTGCGTCACCAACTTCTCAGCAGTGGAGAAGTTAGTCACCAGCAGAGTCGCCATCGTGTTTGCCATTGATTGTCGTAGAACAGAACAGTTTTATAGGAGGACTGAACTTTAACTCATAATTACAAACTCGCTTGTACAAAAGAGAGCCTAGGAATAAAACCTAGGAAAAACAATCTAAGTACAATTGTTTAGTTTTGATTCTGGGGGGTGACGGTAGAGGCTCGGGAAAGTGCTATCAACTCTGCCTTACTCCATGGACGATCGAACGCAACCTCGGCTCCGGTGAAGAAATGCTCTGTGTGTATCTCTGTGTGTCTCTGTGTGTATGCAAGGGAATAGCACCTTGCTATTTATAGGAATTTATGAGTAATGGGGTGTACAGCCACGTGGCTAATTTTGGGCCACATCCTTGTAACTGTGCCTCGAGAAGTGGGCAGCTGAGGATTGGTTAAAATTGATGATGATCCGTTTGTTGCACTAAATCCGAACTGTTAAGACTTGGTCAATTTCTGCCACGTGTCTCAACTGCTACTCTGTGCGTGCCGCATGAATGATGTATCCTGGCTGAGTCGCATGAAGGACTGTCCCATAGCCGAGCCGCATGAAGAGTGTCTCATGACCAGGCCGCATGAAAGTTGTCTCATGACCGAGCCGCATGAGAGTGGTCTCATGATTGAGCCGCATGAGGGTGGTCTCATGACCGAGCCGCATGAGGGCGGTCTCATGACCGAGCCGCATGAGAGTAGTCTCATGACTGAGCCGCATGAGGGTGGTCTCTTGACTGAGCGGCATGAAGGTCGCATAGGCGATCCGCATAAAGAGTTGTCTTTGGAATTTGTGAACTGTGCCAGATATCATGATGATTTTCTCGTCTTTTTAGGAGCATGTCACGTCTTGTCTTTATGTCAGAGCCATCATCTATGTCAGAGCTGTCGCCTTTATGTCAGAGTAATTATGGCTAGCTGCTTAGGCTGATTTCGACCCGCATAAGGCTCCTTACTATTTGTGGGCCGCATGAAGCTTTCTGGGCCGCATGAAGCTCCCAGGGATTTTGAGCCGCATGAAACTCTCCAGGTTTTGAGCCACATGAAGTTTCATGTTGATTTTGAGGCCGCATAGAGAATCCCCTTCTTTCCTTGCGCTTTGTGAAGGATAACATCTCGCAAGTCAAGGACATCTCGATCAACCTTTGCACTCGCTTTATGGGCCCGGGTATCCCGAGCACACGAGTGCGTAGGTATCATGTTTGCTCCCTGATGCGGGCTAGTAAGAGCACTTGCCCTCGATCTTGAGAACCACCCTGTCCGTTTGCCGTCGGGGCTGGACACGGGCGGTTCTGTACAACTTTCCATCAGAGGCCCGCTTAACAGTTAGCGGGACTCTCTGATGGTCAGAGGTTGGGGCAGTTGACTGAGCTTGTTGAGCCCGCACTGCCCTAGACTTCTTCGACTTAGCACCCGAAGGTGCGTAGTAGGAAGAGTCCAAGTTGGAGAACCACCCTGTCCGTTTGCCGCCGGGGGCTGGACACGGGCGGTCCTATACAACTTTCCATCAGAGGCCCGCTTAACAGTTAGCGGGACTCTCTGACGGTCAGTGGTTGGGACAGCTGACTGAGCTCGACGAGCCCGCGCTGTCCTAGACTTCTTCGACTTAGCACCCGAACGTGCGTAGTAGGAAGAGTCAAGTTGGAAGGAGAGAAGGGAAGTTGGTGCCCTTTTCAAAGGGGGCAAGGGGGCTATATTTATAGAATGGAGTGAGCCCTTTCTTCTTCTCCTTTCCGATGTGGGACTAAAAGCAATATTTTCCATGCTTCTACAAGACCCCCTTCAAAGTTTTCAAATTGCAAATTTGGAATACTATGAATAAGAAGCATGGAAAGTAGAGTTGTTTTGGTGTGGCAATCCTATCAGAGGTAGCATGGACGTGATAGGTTTGGGTACTTCCGTTGGGGATTTTGTGTGGACTTATCATCCTTGGCGTACCTTGGTTTTAAGTACGAATAATAAGTTGAGAGAGGGAACTATCATATTTACTCAGAGGTGGTAAGAACATGGTAAATATGGGGTTGATGGTAATGAGGACGTGGTGGGAGTGGACTCAGTTGAGGATACATAGAACAACTCAGAGGTAATATGGACGTGGAAGTTCTACGTAACGGGTAATGAATGCCACGGAACAACTGGGTTCCAGAAGCATATGATTGTGAAAAAAAAGGGGTGCATGTACTAGAGGACCTAATACAACATTTGTGGTCAACAGTGGACATTTGTGGACCTATTATCCTTTTTGTGTATTGGCGGTGCGAGTACGGATAATAAGTGGAGAGAAACCAACATATTTACTCAGAGGTAATGAGGACGTGGTAAATATGGGTCTAAAGTAGAGCCTTCCTACTTATAGGTAATGAGGACGTGGTAAGGAGTGGGCCTAATGAGGATACACAGAACAACTCAGAGGTGCTATCACCGTGGAAGTTCTATGTATTGGGTGGTTTGTTTGTGATGGACGGGAAAACAACTCAGAGGTAATATGGACGTGGTTGTTTTTTCCATTGGGGAATTTTGTAGACCTATTACCCTTTTTGTGCACTGGTAGTGCGAGTAATAGATTCAAATGATATTTGTGGATCTACTACTCATTGGTACACCGGTGGTGCGTGTAATAGATTAGGATAATTTTTATGGACTTATTACCATTTTTGTGTATTGGCGATACGAGTACTGATAATAAGTGGAGAGAAAACCAACATATTTACTCAGAGGTAACGAGGACGTGGTAAATATGGGTCAAAACAAAGCCTTCCTACTCAGAGGTAGTGAGGACATGGTAGGAGTAGGCCAAATGGGGATACACAGAACAACTCAGAGGTGTTATCAACGTGGAAGTTCTATGTATTGGGTGATTTGTTTGTGATGGACGGGAAAACAACTCAGAGGTAATATGGACATGGTTGTTTTTCCCGTTGGAGAATTTTGTGGACCTATTGCCCTTTTGTGCATATGGAAATGCGAGCAAATAGATTCGAATGATATTTTGTGGATCTACTACTCTTTGGTACACCGATGGTGCGAGTAATAGAATAGGATAACTTTCATGGACCTATTATCCTTCTGCGCACTGGTGGTGCGGGTAATAGATTAGGATAAGTTTTGTGGACCTATCACCCTTCTGCGCACTGGTGGTGCGGGTAATAGATTTGAAGGAGATTCCGGTGGGGAAAAGCATTTGGGATGAAAGTTCAGAGGTATGATCATACATAACTTGCTGCCCAGGAGATGCGATATGAATCCACTCGGAGCGGTCAGAGAGTAAATTCAGCGGTACCTGAGGGTACATAACTCATCAATCTGGGAGATTTGGGGTCAGAGTGTAAGTTCAGCGGTACCAGAGGGTACATAACTCACAATCTGAGAGATAGTTGGAAGATATTGTTTAGTCATAATTTTTCTTGAGGAACTTGCCGTTGTTGTTGTTGGTATTAGGACGTTTGCTCTTATCCTCTCCATCCGAGATATGCAGCCCCAGTTGGCGAGCCTTCTTCAATTTTGCTTCTGCGCTAGTGGCGCTGATGATGAAGGCCTTTCGGTCTTTAAATTGATCTTCGCCCATCCAGAGGCTGATTGTGGGGAGCAGCCTCTTTTGGCAGATCTCAATTAAAGAAGAGTCCGGGTTACCGGAGGGCAATTTCATCACGGTTTGGCGAAACCGCTCAATGTAGTTCCTCTTCAGCTCTTTTTCTCTTTGGACAACGTCCATGAGGGTTGACATTGTCACATCTTGTCCCACCTCATAGAACCTCTCCAAGAACATATGTTTGAAGCCGGCGAAGGAATGGATGCAGTTATCCGGCAAGTTGGGTACCAATCGAACGCGACCCCCTCTAATGCCCCAATGAACAACCTCGTGAGGATGGCGTCGTCATACAGAAGATGGTCTGTTGTGACCTCGAAGTAGGTCATGTACCGGCTTGCAGAGGTCTTTCCGTCATATGGATTGATGTTGAATGGTTTGTATCGTGGAGGGAAGGGGACATCTCTCCATGCAGCGGGATACGGTTGTCGTATCCGGAGGTCCTGAGAGGTTTCTCGGACGTGAAACATTGCCCGGAGCTCCTGGACTTCTCTTCTCGCCTCCCTAGCCTCTTCTGCGGCAGTGGGAGCCGATATTTCGGAGGGATTGACGCCCGGGGTTGGCGCGGTTGTGTTTGAGTCCGCATTGACAGCGGGACCCAAGCTTATTTGGCCTGGTGTCCTTCCTTGGAGAGCCGGTAGGGCCGCCTTGATCTCGTCCACTGACTTAACCCAGGTATGAAGTATGGCCTCGAGAGTGTCGAGGCGCTGCCGATCACTGGGACCGTTTTGATCATTCTCAGTCATGAACGCCGTTGTCACATGAGGAGAAGTGGAAGGAACCGTAGAAGACGTGCCCTCCGAATCATACCCTCGCATAGAGAAGTCGTCGGGGTATACAGAAATATTATTCTCTGGTTCGGACTCGGAGGAAGTGCCACCCCCTGCATAGGAGGTTGCCTCGTCTTGGCGCTTGTGGACGTTTTCAGGGACGTCAGAATCTGTTGTATCTGCTGGGGGGGATTGTTTCCCCTGGTGCATCTTCTTGAAACACCGGATTGTTGTGGATGTTCCGAGGAGTGCTACCCCCAGCTTCGACTACCCTCAGGAATGTGGATGACGAATCTCCAAGTGTTGAAGATTTCGTCTTTGAGCGGGTACCTTGATAAACTCCTCCTGTGATGGCTGTGGACAACCGCTTAGATGAGAGTTTCTTGGCCGTGCTGGTTGAGATCATCGGGCTGGAGGTATTTATTTTCTTCCCTCCTTTGCCGATAGGGACCTTCCGGACAGAGTTACAGGAGGCGAAAGGAAGCGCCTCGTCTCCCGAGCTTTGTTGTAGGACCGGTCCTGGCTGTTGCAGTCGTTGGAAGATGGACTGCCGGTCCTCTTGTACTGCTGTCTTGTTGCAGCAGCAGTTGACAATGACTTGAGTGCAGTGATGTCCATGGAAGGACTCTTTGCACACCAAGGTTTCTTGTCTTTCCTTGCGCTTGTGAAGAATAACATCTCGCAAGTCAAGTACATCTCGATCAACCTTTACACTCGTTTTGTGGGCCCGGGAATCCCGAGCGCACGAGTGCGTTGGTATCATGTTTGCTCCCTAATGCGGGGCTAGTAAAAGTACTTGCCCTCGATTATTGTTGGGAGACTCTTGGAAACCACCCTGTCCTTTTGCCGCCGGGGGCTGGACACGAGTGGTTCTGTACAATTTTCCATCAGAGGTCCGCATAACAGTTAGTGGGACTCTCTGAGGGTCAGAGGTTGGGACAGCTGACTGAGCTCGACGAGCCCGCGCTGTCCTAGACTTCTTCGCTCTAGCACCCGAGGGCGCATAGTAGGAAGAGTCCAAACCGTGCCGCATAGAATCTGGCACATTCTCATTGGAGCTTCTGATGTCAGGACCGTGTGAGAGGCGGTCGAAGACTGAACCCGAGCCACGTAGAGCAGATGGCCGGCGGTTGGGATTAGATGCCGCATAGGTCATCTCCCTGCGGCTAGGGTTGGTGGCCGCATAGGCATTCTGCATGCGGCTGGGATTGGTGGCTGCATGAGCCTTCTGCATGCGGCTGGGATTGGTGGCCGCATGAGCCTTCTGCATGCGGCTGAGATTGGTGGCCGTATGAGCCTTCTACATGCGGCTGACACCCTTATGCGGCTTCTTCCTGGACCGCATGGAGTTCCCATTTACTCCCGCAAGTCCAGCATCGTAGTGTTTTCCTTTGCCGGACTTGGGGACAGCAGGGTCCTCTGCAGCCTGAAATGGGGCCGCGTGTGGGTCTTCTTTACCGTCTTGGGCAACAGAGAACACTTCTTCCAGAGCTTGGGGAGGGGCAACGGTTTTGGGCCTCCACGTCCTGCGGATCTTCTTTGGGCTAGCTCGCTTCTGGATGGGGCTAGCGCTCCCCTCGGAGAGCATCTCTTCAAACGCTTGCTGGTCGAAGTGAACAACCAGCATCTGTTGCGTGGAGCCGAGTTTGGCTGCGTCCGATTGTGTCACCAACTTCTCAGCTGTGGAGAAGTTAGTCCCTAGCAGAGTCGCCATCGTGTTTGCCATTGGTTGTCGTAGAACAGAACAGTTTTATAGGAGGACTGAACTTTAACTCACATTTACAAACTCGCTTGTACAAAAGAGAGCATAGGAACAAAATCTAGGAAAAATAATTTAAGTACAATTGTTTAGTTTTGATTCCGGAGGGTGACGGTAGAGGCTCGGGAAAGTGCTATCAACTCTGCCTTACTCCTTGGACGATCGAACGCAACTTCGGCTCCGGTGAAGAAATGCTCTGTGTGTATCTCTGTGTGTCTCTGTGTGTATGCAAGGGAATAGCACCTTGCTATTTATAGGAATTCATGAGTAATGGGATGTACAGCCACGTGGCTAATTTTGGGCCACATCCTTGTAACTGTGTCTCAAGAAGTGGGCAGCTAAGGATTGGTTAAGATTGATCATGATCTGTTTGTTGCACTAAATCCGATCTGTTAAGACTTGGTCAATTTCTGCTACGTGTCTCAACTGCTACTCTGTGCGAGCCGCATGAATGATGCATCCTGGCTGAGCCGCATGAAGGACTGTCCCATAGCTGAGCCGCATGAAGAGTGTCTCATGACCAGGCCGCATGAAAGTTGTCTCATGACCGAGCCGCATGCGAGTGGTCTCATGATTGAGCCGCATGAGGGTGGTCTCATGACCGAGCCGCATGAGGGTGGTCTCATGACTGAGCCGCATGAGAGTAGACTTATGACTGAGCCGCATGAGAGTGGTCTCATGACTGAGCCGCATGAAGGTCGCATAGGCGATCCGCATAAAGAGTTGTTTTTGGAATTTGTGAACTGTGTCAGATATCATGATGATTTTCTCGTCTTTTTAGGAGCATGTCACGTCTTGTCTTTATGTCAGAGCCATCATCTATGTCAGAGCTGTCGCCTTTATGTCAGAGTAATTATGGCCAGCTGCTTAGGCTGATTTCGACCCGCATAAGGCTCCCTGCTATTTGTGGGCCGCATGAAGCTTTCTGAGCCGCATGAAGCTCCCAGGGATTTTGAGCCGCATGAAACTCTCCAGGTTTTGAGCCGCATGAAGTTTCATGTTGATTTTGAGCCGCATAGAGAATCCCCTTCTTTCCTTGTGCTTTGTGAAGGATCACATCTCGCAAGTCAAGGACATCTCGATCAACCTTTGCACTCGCTTTGTGGGCCCGGGTATCCCGAGCACACGAGTGCGTAGGTATCATGTTTGCTCCCGGATGCGGGACTAGTAAAAGCACTTGCCTTCGATCTTTGTTGGGAGACTCTTGAGTACCACCATGTCCGTTTGCCGTCGGGGGCTGGACACGGGCGGTTCTGTACAACTTTCCATCAGAGGCCCGCTTAACAGTTAGCGGGACTCTCTGATGGTCAGAGGTTGGGGCAGTTGACTGAGCTCGTTGAGCCCGCACTGCCCTGGACTTCTTCGACTTAGCACCCGAAGGTGCGTAGTAGGAAGAGTCCAAGTTGGAGAACCACCCTGTTTGTTTGCCGCCGGGGGCTGGACACGGGCGGTCCTATACAACTTTCCATCAGAGGCCCGCTTAACAGTTAGCGGGACTCTCTGACGATCAGTGGTTGGGACAGCTGATTGAGCTCGACGAGCCCGCGCTGTCCTAGACTTCTTCGACTTAGCACCCGAAGGTGCGTAGTAGGAAGAGTCCAAGTTGGAAGGAGGGAAGGGAAGTTGGTGCCCTTTTCAAAGGAGGCAAGGGGGCTATATTTATAGAATGGAGTGAGCTCTTTCTTCTTCTCCTTTCCGATGTGGGACTAAAAGCAATATTTTCCATGCTTCTACAATCATGGTTCAATCAGGCCAGCGAATACAGATATTGGGCCTTAGGCGAGCACCTTTAAGGCATTGAAGGCGCAAGTTGGCATATATTGCTGATATATGAAGTAATATGTTACCTTAATGTTTTTATTTAGTTATTTGTTTTGTCATTCCCGATTAATTCTCTGGATACCTCTGACATCAATTTTGTACGAGACTGAAAAGGGCATTTCAGGGCTCTCACTAATTTATACGGGGATGGGTGGCCATAATTGCATGACTAGGGTGAGTTCCATTTGTCCTTGATTTTATCTGGATCCTTGAAGAACTGGCAAGAATCACGTGGAGGCTTACATTACTGAGTGGAACAACCATATCACCTTACCTCTTTGTCCGGAAATTTCTAGTCTAAGAGGACTCGGAGGGTTTCTAGTCTAAGAGGACTAAGAGGGTTCTCATAGTTGCATGAGTTTAAACTGCATGACCAATAAGGTTGGCCTACCTACCTACTCACCTACTTGTCTTTTTTTATGGCAAGCTCTCTCTCATCCATAGCTATCTCAACTAGGAGCTTGTTACCAACACAGAGATTGACGTTTGGTTGACAGTTGGTCATAAAGGTTTCATTTTTCTTTTCTGGAATTTTTGTGCTTCACAGCCGACCCCTCTGTTGGGAGAAGGCTTGGATGATGATGAGGTTCATGCTAGTGTTTTCTTTCTATCTGTAACATATATTTCCACACTTAAAGGTGGCTGAAACACATAAGATAGATAACACATTACACATACATAACGTCTACCTGACATCAAGATCGCAAACACTGTTCCAAATAAAGGATTAATGTCGATTAATAGGTCGGCTGAGCTATCATATGTCAAATCCAATTGATTGTCTTGTCCATCGGAAATCCCAAGTTTCTGTGTAACTATGATTAATCGGCCCGGTAATCTGATTAAGTAACCATTAACCATCCATCGGCCAGACACGTAATGAAAACTATCCCCATTGGAAATCCCAAGTGTCTGTAACTATGATTTATCGGTCCAGTAGTCTGATTAAGTAACCATCCATCGACCAGACACGTAATAAAAACTACTCAACACGCCTTTAATGACAAATTGAATATTCATCAGGTCTTGAGAAACTTACCGTTTGCATCAAAACTATAAATTAAGTACTCTATGAAGGATCATTCTCTCAAATACTTATATCTTGTCTGCATCTCTTTGTATACTGGCATATCTTAGGTGCGTCTTTTGACTTTGCAATTCCATTTGCATGGAAATATATGGTACTTTTCTCATACCGAAAACTTATCATGATCAGATTTGGGTGATGTTATTCGACTTTGAAGTGAGGCGAATAGGAAGATTGCTGTTGCAGTATCCATAGTTCATGTATCTACATGGTTATAAAATGTATCAGGGAAGTTAAACATTTAGTAGCACCGACTATAATATTGTATGAATCTGTACAAATATGAATTTACTACTATGTTTTGCATGATAAAAGTACCGAGTTGTTTGTTCTGGAGGACAAGGTCCTGTAAACAGTGGCACGCCTTTCCCTGAGTGATCCTAGTAATACTGTTTTCTAAAGCAATACCTATTGAGCACTTCTACTTCTACAAACCATAATCTCCAAATGCTCTAGTAAATCTGGATTCACATACTGGCTTGTTTTTTATAGTCATCATGCCTTATGTATAATGCACATGTAATAGAGCATCTTTGTACCTCTTTTGTGTTTAGTCCTCTCTCTGGTAGTTAGTCGTATTAGTTTCTAGCTTTAGTCCCAGATTGGTAGAAACAAAAGTGAGTCTCACCCTCTCCTATAAATATGTGCTCCACACTAATGGGTTATTCCATTGACTTGAACATTTCTATCTCAACACTATGTATTTTGCTCTCTCTCTCATACACACACAACGAAATTTCTGAATTATAGCCATTTCCAGGTTTTTGCAATGCCTGAAACTGGATTGGGGCTGTTCCCAGATATAGGTGCTTCTTATTTTCTTTCAAGAACGCCTGGATACTTCGGTAATATTTCAACTCTGATGATATGAGACTTCTTCCTCTGTTTTTGCTCAAGTTTGTTGCAGTTATGTCTGTTATTAATAAAAGTTCTTCCCTTCATGCTCTTGTTATGATTCTAGAGATGTAGGAACGGAACAATAAAATGCTGTTAGATTTTTTTTGCTTTCTTATCTGGTATATTCCTATTTTTTTTTCATTAAAAAGATACTCATGTAGTAATTATATGGCTATGAAACATACAATGGCAAACCGATCAACCGGTATGGAATAGTATCCTACACCAGGAAACTTGAATATACTCTTCTAGTATGTCTAGGCATTTTTTTCCACTACAGAAAGGACTTGCATACTTTATAGTTTGTACACATCCTTATCAAAGTGTTCTTTTTCATTTATGGTATCATTTATAGTGGTTAATTTTTCTATTTTGGTAAACCTTTTCTATCATACTATGTGTTAAGTCTGACATTTACTTGATGTATTGACATTTTATTTGGTGCTTTCAAACCCCAATTTCTGGAGTATTACATCCTAGTGGCTGGCACATGACAGAGAATGACATGCTGATCATATGATGACTAACTTAGGTTGCTATTAACCTATACTACATAGAAAGGAGTTTCCGAATATTTATTTCCAATTCCATCTGTTAATTTTGCCCAGCTTGAAATGATACTATCATGATACACTTTATAACTATGCATAAAAGAAGATGGGCAAATTTGTTCAATATATTGCCTTTCATCTTTATCTCTTCTTTTCTGTCCCTCTAATGAGTTCTCACTGTTTCTCTCTCTCAGCCATTTATCTCCTTTTCAGATATCATCTCAGTATCTTACTAAATTTATTTATGAGCTAATAAAGGATAGTATAAAGAACACATTTAATTAGGTAGTCTTTTTAATCTCGCTTCCTATTAGATAAAGAGATGAATAAGAAATATAACCCTATTTGGCTATTCTTAATTAAGTTTGTGCCTGTTAGCTTTGATGAACTTCTGTTAGTTTCATTTATTACATTGTCTGAAAGAATGTGGCACTGCTACCCTTCATTGATAAGAGAATGATCAGATGTAACACCAGGAGATAAAGGAAAACACAGGTACACTATAGTTATATCCACTCATCTGAAGAACAAAATGACAAATTTAATGTCATGTGTACAATACGTTAGAAGATCAATCATGTGTATGACATCAATGTAGTAGTTTAATTTGACATTACATTTAATCCTGCATCACATGTGCCCTACTCGTTAGTAGTCTAATTTGTATATTCCTTTCTTGTTTTCTTCTTCCATTTCCCATCTGTATTGGTTGTTCATTTCTGACATGCAGGCTGAACCCTTTCTTCTTGTCCCTTCGCTTATCTCTCTCCCTTTCTGTTCTTATCTATATCTTCCTCCGTTAGTATATATTGATATTTGAGCTAGTATTCCCTTTACCGTGTGCTTTGGATCCTTATAGGGAGATCATCCACATTTATGATTAACTTGCACTCTATCTTATATGCTAGGAAGCATGGACACTTTGAAAATCTATGCTGCCGTGTCAGACACTGCGATAGCACAACTCAGACACTCCAAAATACTCTAATACACACCAAAATAGGTGCCATGTCCATCTCGCTGCGTCCACCATTTTGTGTCGTATCCGCACCCGTGCAACATAGCCTATAGGTAAGGATCTACACAGAAGAAGGCTGATCCTTGATACTTGCATATATAGTTTAAGTGAGAGGATCCTCATTTTGCAAGCCAAAGATGGAAATTAATTTTCTTTTGTTTCTGTAGTGGGCTACAGGAAAGAACTTGTCTTTATGCAAGATATACAAGGTTTTAAAAATAGTACAGTATTTGTTATATGTAAAATTGACTGCACTCAGCCTATTTGAAAAATAATTGAATTTTTTTATGAACTTCAAAATTTTGATGCTTTTTAATTCCAAAAAGCTTATGATCTATATCAACCATTATTTCCTACAAACTTTGTTACATAAAGTATCTAAGGAATTATAGGTTTTGTTCGATTGGTATAATATTTTTTTCTAAAGGAAATCATTTGCTACATTGTGTCCCCAGTGTCGGGTTCTGGTTGCACTACTGATAAGATATTCTTATTTTATAAGTTAAATAAAGCATCTAAGGAATTATAGTTTTGTTCGATTTGTATAATATTTTTTTTAAAATAAATCTTTTGGTACATTGTGTCCCAGTGCCGGTTTTCTGGTTACACCACTGATAAGAGATTCTTATTTTTTCCTTAAAACTTTGATTTTTAGTGACTCGTACAGATTTGATGTTAAGATACAAACATGAAGCATAAGCTTCTCAAGTTAACTCTGTATCTTAAGGAAAACTGGATAAGGTATATGCATTGCATTTACGCAATAATCATCAAAGTGTCTAAATATTAGATACTGATTTCTGACTACCCTAGAGTTGCACTGGGAATTGTGATTTCTGATAAATTTAGATTCCAAAAAGTAATATGATATCAACAAGTTTCTCCTTTTTCCTATTTCTGTCTTCTACATTCATTTTTTTTCCTGGCACACTCCTATCTTTAAATATTATTTTTGTTTTTTAAATTAACTTGAATATTAAACTAGTATACATCTAGGGGCTCCTATGCAGCTAGGGTTTCCTTTCGGGAACAGTTAAACTGCTTGGAACTTTTATTGCACCTGATAAACAAGTTTGCTAATATAATAACCAGACGCACTAACACATCACATAGAGATTATTAAAAAATGAACCCACCTATCAAAATAGACTACACTGGCTTACCTAGTTCTGAGGTAAGGCCACATGGTCACCTACTTTTTCATGTGTTCATTTCAAATGTATGGGGTTTTGCTCCTTACATCAAAGCCAACAAAAGATGGCATAAAACATTCTCATTTAAGGAGGAATTTCATCTTCTGGTTTCATCTCTGCTCTTTATTTGTTGTAAATACTGTTAGTATATCACATGTTTTTCTTCTTGCAGGAGAGTATGCTGGTCTAACTGGTGCACGACTGGATGGGGCTGAAATGCTTGCATGTGGTCTTGCAACTCACTTTGTTCCTTCAACCGTATGATCACTATGTCACCATGATTGAATTCATCGTTATCATGTTATGCATATGCTGTCTCGTGAATTGCTTTGCTTACTGTCAATTAAACATCTCATATTCTGTATGCCTGCACCTGCCACTATTAAGTCTTTATTTTTACCAGTGATGTCTTCATTTATATATATCCGCCTCATTAGCCCATGGATTATTACATTTCCTGATTCCCCCCCCCCCCCCCCCCCCCCCCCCCCCCCCTATACAAAATGGGGCTTTTATTTTCAAATACCGACTTTCGTGAATCTTGTGATATGTTAAGATCATAGATTTTTACTTTCAAAATTCTTAGTGTTTTCTCGATATAAGCCCCTCAAACTTCTCATTTCTGCTTAAAGCCGCTGAAATCTAGTTTATCTAGTTTTATTTGGAAGAATGCCCCTTAAATCATTAAGATTATTAGTCATAAGCCCCTATCATTAAGGGGAGTAACCGAACACCATTAAAGTTAACAGTTGTAGTTTTGATCCTCCTCAAACTCATTCAACCCTAACCATTCTCCTTTCTTCCCAAGCCAAACCACCATCCCTCCTTCACAACTGGTGCCAACTTCTCCTTTTCCTTGGCCAACCCTCTCGCTCCTTCATCCTCAAATCCAAGTTATCCAAACCCAACCCCCAAACAGAACTTTCAACACAACCATTCCCTCCTTCCTCCCTCTCCCGTGCCCTGAACCCGACCATCCTTCCCCCTCCCCTCTCTCTTGGCCACCTATCTCCTCCCTTGGCCATTCCCCTTTCTCTTCTTCTTGAACCTCCAAACCCATCGAAGCTAAGTACAGTCTACGAAACTCTAGGGAAATAAAGCTCATTCATCTTATATGGTAAGGCTAACCATATGGTTTGGTTACTTTAACCTGACAGAAGCTAATATATGGACTTATTTGGAAAGAAACAGATATTTGAGGGGTCTCCTTAAACAAGATTGAGAGGGCTTATGTTGAAATGGACAAGATTTCAGGGCCTTATATTGAAAAAAATCCAAAATTTAAATTTCATTTACTCGGTATCTTTGAACTGTGTTTGGGATAATCTATCCATTTCTAACTTGTTGTCCATAACTTACCAGAAACTGGGTTTGCTGGAGGAAGCACTTATTGGGATGGCCAGTTCTGAACATTTTGATGTATGTGCAACCATTGATCGGTTTTCACAACAGATGCCTTTGAAAGAAAGCAGCGCTTATAATAGGTAAATTTCATTAAATATCATTTTTTTTGGTAGTATCATAATGTTTCATATTATACAACAAATTTAATCAATATATTACTTATAGTTTCAAGGGAAACACGCTTAGTTTAGATAATAGATGTGCTTGAGTATTGTATCAAGATTTTAATTTCTTAGAAAATGTGAAGTTGAAATGTCTCTACACTAAATTTATAACTTTTCAATGTTCTCCATTTAGTGTCTCATGTCGCCATGTTTGGTTTTGGTTTTCTAGCCTCTACAAAGCTTAATTCATTCTATGTGCATTTAAGCCTTTAATTATTTGTAGTTCAATTCAGTAAGAGCTTCAAGTTATCTCATAGAGGGAGGGGAGGGGAGGGGAGGGAAGAAGATGCTCCAGTGTTCTAAAAGGCTTCCACCTCGCCGCCTTAGGTCCTAACCTAGGCGTTTTAGATGTCCTCACGCCTATGCAACTGGTATTCAGGTGGTAAGATCCTCAGGCACCCACCTTTGAATGTGACTCAACCATCTTGGACAACCATAACCAGCCTTGGGCCTCCGCAAGCGTCTTGACTTGCATTGACTTAAATGTAATATGACCAAAGTTATATTTGAATTTGGTATCTAGTCCTTGCCAAATAGATATTATTGATGACTTAATATAACTATTAGATAATTTGAGAGGAATGATAATCTTTTCTTTTCCGGTTTCTTTCCCTTATGTGTCTATCCTAACCCATTGTATCCTATCTCTATTTCCAACTTTACAAGATACTGCTACCAACAAATAGGTAAATATTTGTACCACTCAGTCATTTGACTCACTTTTCGTTTCTCATATACCAAGTTCTAAGGATCTTGACTTAAAGATAACTTCTGACAGTTGTTGATCTCTCTGATTACCATGTCTCTCTCCCTCTCCTTCTATTTTTTTTTGTTTGATAAATTTTGTTCTATATATACGATATTTTTTTCCTCGAAATCCACCTTAGGAAGCATGGACACTCCAACAATTATGCAGTGTCTGTGTCGTGTTGAATATGTATTCTATGTTATCACAAGCGACGCCTAGGCGTGCAGGTTGGAGATGGCTCGCCTCGACCTGGGAAATTTTTTCCTGTGTGAGACGATGCTCGCCTAGGCTCCCTCCTTGGGTCGACCAGAGAAAAAAAAAGGCGCCTAGGTGCCTAACTTAATGCATATTGCTTATTAGTTATACTACATATTTGATGCATACATAATTATTGTATACAATAATATTAGTTAAACTCCTTCTTGCTCAATGCTTATTGCTTATTAGTTATACTGCATATTTATTGCATACATATTTGTAGATTTTTTTTGCAAAAGAGTAGCCAGATCCTGGGCGGACGCCTAAGCGAGACGGGTGGGCTGTCGTCTCACCTCGCCTAATGTCCAGTACAACATAGCACGTATTGGACACACTAAAATGTATTGGATATGCCACAAATAATCCAAAATACACTAGGAAGTTGTTGTGTGTTCGGTCCGACAATGGCGGCGAATATATCGGTCCCTTTGATGCGTATTGCAGAGAGCAAGGGATACGACACCAGAAGACTCCGCCAAAGACACCTCAGCTCAATGGTGTAGCGGAGCGCATGAACAGGACACTGATGGAGAGGGTGCGGTGTTTGCTGTCAGAAGCAAACTTGCCGGGCAGTTATTGGGGTGAGGCTCTTCTCACAGCTGCTTATATTATTAATTTGTCTCCTAGTGCTCCTTTGCAGGGTGATGTGCCTGACAAGTATGGTACGGCAAAGAGCCGTCACACAGTCACCTGCGGGCGTTTGGTTGTAAGGCCTTCGTGCATGTACCGAAGGACGAGAGGACCAAACTTGAGCCGAAGACGAGGCGATGCGTCTTTGTCGGCTACGGTCGGGATGAGTTTGGCTATAGACTCTACGACCCAGTGGAAGGAAAGCTCTACAGAAGCAGGGACGTGGTGTTCGTCGAGGATCAGACCATGACCAACACTCAGGATTCCGAGACGCCTTCTGAGGCTGAGGAATTGCCTGAGTTAGAGTCATTTCGCTTCGAGCAGTTTCCAGAGGACATCGCAGAGGATCCAGTTATGGGGGAGCCGGTACATGGAGTTGCTCCCAACCTTGATCATCAGCCTGCTGATGGTGGTCAGGGTGTCCCTCAGGAGGATGAGCATGCCGGGGAGGCAGTTCCTGAAGGGGAGGAGGCTGTCGGTATACAGCCAGCACCAGTGGCTCCACTGAGAAGGAGCAACAGGGATCGTCAACCATCTACGAGATACTCACCGGATGAGTATGTGCTACTGACTGACGGGGGAGAGCCCGAAAGTTTCGCAGAGGCTATGGAAGACGAACACAGGCAGGAGTGGATGGTGGCTATGCAGGAGGAGATGAGTTCCTTGCACACCAATTCCACTTATGATTTGGTGCGGTTGCCAAAGGGCAAGAAGGCTTTGAAGAATCGATGGGTGTTCAGAGTGAAGCAGACGGATGATGCTACTCGCCCTCGATACAAAGCGAGGCTGGTAGTCAAGGGCTATGGTCAGCGGAAAGGCGTGGATTATGATGAGATCTTTTCGCCTGTCGTCAAGCATTCGTCTATTCGGGTGGTGCTAGCTTTAGCAGCCAGTCTCGACTTGGAGGTCGAGCAGATGGACGTGAAGACGGCGTTCCTCCACGGTGATCTTGAGGAGGAGTTGTACATGGAGCAGCCGGAGGGATTCTGTGAGAAGGGCAAGTCACATTTGGTCTGCCGGTTGAGGAAGAGCTTGTATGGTCTGAAGCAGGCTCCGAGGCAGTGGTACAGGAAGTTCGAGTCGTTTATGGGGGAGCATGGTTATGCACGGACGACGTCGGACCATTGTGCATTTGTGAGGTATTTTGTCGAGGATGATTTCATCATTTTATTGCTCTATGTAGATGATATGCTATTAGTGGGTCGGAATGCCACTAGGATAGCGGAGTTGAAGCGCCAACTGGGCGCGGCCTTCTCTATGAAGGATTTGGGCGCAGCGAAGACTATTCTTGGGATGGAGATCAGCCGAGAGAGAGAGTCCAAGCTGCTATACTTGTCCCAAAAGAAGTACATTCACCGGGTACTTCAGCGTTTCGGGATGGACGGGTCGAAGAAAGTGAGTTCCCCCCTCGCGGCTCACTTTAAGTTCACTGAGGAGCAGTGTCCATCTACCGAGGACGAAAAGGAAGATATGGAGCGGGTTCCATATGCCTCAGCTGTGGGAAGCCTTATGTATGCTATGGTGTGTACGAGGCCAGATATTGCTCATGCAGTTGGTACGGTTAGCAGGTATCTTTCAAATCCTGGAAGGGTACATTGGAGTGCGGTCAAGTGGATTCTACGATACCTTCAGGGCACTGCCGGTTGGAGACTTTCCTTTGGTGGTGACGAGCCGAAGCTGGTCGGGTATACCGACGCTGATATGGCTGGAGATGTAGACACGAGGCGGTCGACTTCGGGCTACGTGATGATGTTTGCGGGAGGAGCAGTGTCGTGGCAGTCGCGGTTGTAGAAGTGTGTTGCCTTGTCGACGACGGAGGCGGAATACATTGCGGCGACGGAGGCTTGCAAGGAGCTGTTGTGGATGAAGAAGCTGTTGCAGGAAATGGGACTGAAGCAAGAGCAGTACACTTTGCTTTGCGACAGTCAGAGCGCTATCCACCTTGTGAAGAATCAGACGTTTCATAGCCGGTCCAAGCACATCGAGACTCGGTATCATTGGATACGGGATGTGGTTGAGAAGAGGGACGCAGAGCTTGAGAAGGTGCATACAGATGACAACGGAGCTGATATGTTCACGAAGATTCTACCAAGGGGGAAGTTTGAGTACTGCATGCAGATCGTCGGGATGACGACATCCTCCCCATAGTTGTGAAGGGGGAGATTTGTTGGAGTAGGTGGGGTTCCCAACCTATGTGGAGAAGACCCCGGAGTGCGACGAGCGCCGTTCGTGTGTCGAAGAAGCTCGGGGAGGAAGCAGGACTGCTGAGAGAGCTGCAGGAAGCTACTGGAAGCAGAGGGGCCGAGTTCGGGCCGAACTCTGCCTCCCCATTCCAGAAGTGGGTCGGCCAGTGCTGGTTGCCCGACACAGAGTTCTGGCCGAACTCTGTGTCGTCGGGGGCTGAAGCGGATTTTAGGATGAGTTTTCATCATTGGATCTAATCCAACGGTCCAGGTTGGCTGCGGGATTAGGGAGTTATATTGGGATCTCCCAACCCTAATTCATAGCGCAACATAACACAAGTTTGAGAGAGAAGGAGGCAAGAGTGCCATTGCAACTTCGGAGAAGAAGACGGAGAATTGAAGGTCGTATTCGAAGGAGATCGTGTTTCGGGTAATCTCTACTCGTCGTTCTCGTTCTTCGTAGCCTTGTAATCATTGTTCTTATCTCTGAGTGTTGTGGGGATCCGATTTGGATCGGGAGGAGTTTGTAGAGGGTGTAATTCTTCTATTCCATTAGTGGAGGCTTCTCAGGGTTGGACTCCGATCGTCCCGTGGTTTTTCCCGCAAGGGTTTCCACGTCAAAAATTCTCTGTGTCTGCGTGGTTTGTTCTGTGTGTTCGTTTTTGGGTTCGTGCGATGTATTGCTCGGTCCTCTCGCAGGTACTCTCCGGTTTGGGGAAAGGCTTCCGCGCTTTCTTTCCCAACAGACATGTCCTCATAAGTAGAGTTAGTGGGGCTATAAGAAAGTGGCAAGATATGAGGGAAATATCTTGGCTAAGAGTAAGATTTAAGGAACTTGTATAGAAGCAATTGTTAATTTCAATTAATTATAATTTAGTTTAGTTCAAGAAATGATAACAAGGATATGTGTTTATGATTTAATTATAAAACCAATATTTTGTACATATACACGTACTTGTTGGTGCCAAATTACTAAACAAGATTGGTATGATTATGAGAGCCATGCCATAACACCTAATGAACGGTTGGCTGGTAGGTAGACATATATTTATTAATAGTGTGCCTAGGCACACACCCAGGGAGAAGCTAAACGCTAAGGGAGGTTGCCACTCGCTTCACCAAGACATGCACCTTGCTTTTGTTATGAAAACATGTGATCTTATACACGGACCTAATAGCACCATCGACCTCTCATGAAAGGTCAGTAGAAGCTTCCTTTTTTCTAGAAAAAGTGCGACATCGAACTGAGCAACTCATAGTTATTTGAGGTTGACACTTATATTCTTACCATGACGTATGCACCTTGTTTGTTTAGGCACATGCCTTCCAGTTTTGTGCTTTGCACCTAGGTCCGAAGATCCGTGGTGCCTAAAGTGCGATATTCGCCTATGACACAATAGGATCCTTTTGGTTTTGTGGTTTAAGCCACAATGCACGACTTGGTACGGGTTCGGGTACGCGGAACAATACTTTGACCGGTGTGGTGGGGGGGGGGGGGGGGGGGGGGGGGGTTATACTTACTAGGTATGCACTTTGGGTTAGCGGTTCGATCCATTTCGCTTATTGGGGTCGCTAGTTTATATATACAATATATATACATATATATATCGATTTCTATATTTGTGTGGTTGTGTATATAATATAAGTGTTTAGAGTTAACTTACAAAGTATCAACAAACAAATATGAAATTAAAGTTTGATGTACTGCCATCCATCCATACTCCACCATAATAAGGAAATTCTATTTCTATGGTCGTGAAAGGTCACTTTTCATTTTAAAATTTTATGGAAAGATTTGTTTTTTCCCTCTAGTTTTCTTCCCTATTTTTTGTTTTTCACACAAAGGAAAAATCACTCTGGTTCGCCCTTTTGCCTGTTTCAGTTTGCGATCTGATCCAGTTCTGGTACACACGGTACGAATGAACTCGGTTCGTGATTCGCCGGGGGGGGGGGGGGGGGGGGGGGGTGGTGTTTAAGCTCATCCGACCATGGATCTCCGCTCCAAGTTTCCTTAGACCATAAAGTCTACATGAGGAGGTAAGATGATCATAGTTATTAAAACTAACGTATGCAAACAATAAGGGACTTCGTCTTGCTTAATCTACGCATGCTGCTTAGGCAAGAAGCTGAACGCTAAGTGAGGTTGTGCCTTGCTTCATCTTGGTGCTCGTCTTGCTGCTAAAATGTGTGGCCTTTCATGGACCTAATGTTAGTCCCGGGGGCTTGATCAAAGATGAAAACTAATGCAATCGAGATCTGAGATGTCACACAAAACTTTGTGATGATCAAACTCAAGATCTACGAATAAAACTAAATAGCCAAATTACAATATGAAGGAGAAAAATAGCAAAGAGAAGATCTCTTGTTCTTCCTTGCAAACGTGTTGCAATTGGGACAGAACAAGTTACAATAATCTAGAGAGATGAGAAGAAGAAGAACAATGCTGGGGTGTCAAAACACCGTTGCTCAAAGCAAGATTCGCCCCACACGATCTGCTTCCAGGAACCAGCAAGTTTGAAGAACTTGTGGAACGCTCGATGTCACCTCTGTTCTGACTCCTCGGATGGACTTGCAATGGCGGCAGCAACTCTCTCTCTCTTTCTCCTTTTCTGACTTGTATTTTCGTGGTGGTCACAAAGGAGGCCAGAAGAGAGTATTTATAGAGAGAGGGTGGAAACCCTAGCCGCCTCATCAGTTATGGAAAGATTGAATCAAATCACAAAAAGATAGCAACGAATTAATTCTAATCCCACAAAGATAGGAACTGAATTAATTCAAATCCCACAAATATAGTAACGAAATTAATTCAAATCCCACAAAGATATGATCTGAATTAATCGCATTGATTCACCCTTTCCATAACCGATTTGAAATCTGCACAGTCAGCGTAGCCCTCCATGCGGCAGCAGCAGCCTGGCCGCATGAGCCGCATGGGCCGCATGTGCCGCATGAGCCGCATGGACCGCATGAACCGCATGAGCCGCATGAGCCGCATGGACCGCATGGACCGCATGGACCGCATGAGCCGCATGAGCCGCATGGACCGCATGGACCGCATGAGCCGCATGAGCCGCATGGCCGCATGAACCGCAATCTGCACAGTCAGCGTAGCCCTCCATGCGGCAGCAGCAGCAGCAGCCTGGCCGCATGAGCCGCATGGACCGCATGAGCCGCATGAGCCGCATGGACCGCATGAGCCGCATGGACCGCATGACTGCTGACGTGCTAAGTGCAAAGTGCGCCAACAAAACGCCACATTACGCCTCATGAGCCCATGAGCCCGAGTCCGAGTCCGATTCGCTAAGCCCCGTTGAGGCTTAGCTCCAAGTGGAATTTAATCCAAGAGAATGACAAAAGCATTAATGCTTAATCCTTGGAGCCTTATACTTACCTCCTTGTAAAATCACCCACATGGTTCCCTCCTTAGGGTCACCACCCCATGTGCATCTCTTAACAATACACCCAAGTATATATGTTGAGATAACTCATGGTGCATTTCCGATGTGGGACTAAAATTCACAAGGCATGTTGAGAGCAAGCTCTCTCCATGTAAAGAAAGCACCAACACCTAATAGCGTCATTCCCCGCCCCACCTAGTATACCATAGTGCACGTGGATTTTTATTGGAAATAAATATTTCCAGGGAAGTTAATTGGAAGTAAATTTTATTTTTTTTATTTAATCTCCAAAGCTATCAACTATATAATTGTTTGTCTGATAATGAACCTTATGTTTCTACTTCCATCTTTCTACTAAAGAGTTCTTGCTTGCGTCACAAGTCTTGAGACTTTTGGTTTCTGTTACATTCAGGTATTTCTTTAAGACTTTTATTCATCTTTTTAACAGCATTTTAGGAGAACATTCAGGAGAGTAGTTTTTTAATTTTATTTTTATAATTTTGAGAAAAGGTTCACAGTTCTAGAGAATTTGTCCCTCTTAATTAAGATATAATTAGGATATGTTGGCAGTCAACAGTAAGAACTTATCTCCCATTGATTTGTCTTGAAGGAAATACTTTTATTCTCAGCAAATGAGCTGCACATTGATTTCTGAAAGAGGGCATGCCAAATTTGACAGGAATTGAATAATATACATGAAATTATTGGATTTTCAAATCTCTCTACTTTTTGGAAATCTGTGCACTAATTATTATTTATGATCTGACGACTGAGGAGTGAAAGACGATAATGACCTTGAGATAGTGCACATCCAATTTTTTATATTCTCTAATCATCATCATTATTAATATCCAAACTATTTATAGTTTTATGTCCGCATGTATCTTCTCAGGCTGATATCTGGCTGGTACTTGTAGGTTGGATATAGTTGACAGATGTTTCTCTAAAAGAACTGTTGAAGAGATTTTAGCTGCTCTTGTAAGTTGGTAAATTCTACTAGATCAAGTTAATTTTTTGGCTTTTTAATGTTTATTTTGTTTGCCATACCCGCATTGTAGCATCTCATGTGATTCTTTCTTTGATTTCTTTATCGTTTATAATATTCACAGACAGTAAGAAACAGTTCTTGTATTGCAGGAACAAGAAGCTGTCCACAATGCTGCTGAGTGGATATTGGTTGCAATTCAATCCATTAAGAAGGCATCCCCTACCAGTCTTAAAATTTCTCTCAGATCGGTATGGATTTTCATTCTCTCTTACTGTAGAATATGTCCCTGCATACTTATAGGGGCAAGTGAGCGTGAGAGGGAGCTTTGTATAGAAATCGGCCCTCCTGGTCTGAGCATGTTTGTACATTTTATACATCTTGCCATACCGTAATCTGAAGTTTTGCTATAGTAGTGCTTTTGCATTCAGAGAAATCAGGGCTAAAATTCCATATAGCCTATCCAACATTCTCAAGTGCATCATTACTAAACAAGTTTTTCCCTTTCCATTATTTTTATGTTGCAACATGTAATCAGTGTCTTTTCCATGTTTTCAAACTACAGTATTCCGTTTAGTGCCCAGTGCTGCCTAAAGGAACTTTTTCTTGTCAGCAGAGTAGTTTGCCACAAATGGAACTCTTATACTTATATTGTGTATCTTCTGTTCCCAGATTTCTAAAAAAAATAACTTTCAACAATGTTGTCATATGTTATCTTTACAACTTTAATATACTCTCTATATTGCTTTGTTGCAAGCTATGTTGCATGGACATGGAAAAATGGTATCCGTATCTGTATCATGTTTGTACCTCTATCCATGTCTGTATCTTACAATTAGGGGTGAGCGTTCGGTCTATTCGGTTTCATCCGAACCGAAATAGTCAAAACCGAATAAACCGAAATTCTAAAAATCCAAAACCGAAATAGAACCGAAATTAGCCAAAACCGAAACCGAAACCAAAACCGAACCGTTCGGTTTGTTTGGTTGGACTATTTCTATTGTATAATGGGTAGGGTCTAAAGTTGAAATCGTGGTTAAATGATATTAAAAATATAATTTTTATACACACATTTGTTGTATTTGCGTCCAACATTAGACTAGTTATTATATTTCCAAAGTTTGGTTTCAAAACACAAATAGAATTGTTGTTTTCAAAATATACACATTTTAATTACAACATATGCATAGAATTGAGGTTATTTACATAATTGTACAAGTCTTATTCGGTTTTGGATCGAAACCGAAACCCAAAACCGAAACCGAATAAGTTTTTTTTAATATTTTTAAAGCCGAAACCGAATCGAATTTTTTTTTTTCAAACCGAACGGAATCTCTTATTCAGTTCGGTTCTGTTTTCCGTCCAAAACCGAATAATGCTCGGCTCTACTTACAATAAAGGTGACTAGTCTGAAAACGTCTGTATCATGCATTGTTCTAAAAATTGGTTATAGGTGGCGGCTAGGCCGCCTAGTGCCCGCCAGACGTCCGCTTATGCATGTTTTTGGGTTTTATGGACAATTGTTGCAATTTTCAACAGGATTTTTGGTTTTTTTTGGGACTGCCTAGAACTAGGTGGGCTAGGCTCCGGGTGCCTGTCCGACAAGTACCTAGCTAATTTTACAACCTTGGTATCATGTATTCATAGTCTTTTATCAGTATCCGTCTACATATTCGTGCAACATAGGTTGCAAGCGAAGGCAATAGAACAATGGAAACCATATCTTATACAAAACACAGGTTTTTGAATCCTAGGGCTGACTGTGCCAAGATAAAGAGTGGTTGGGATTTAATCTTGGGGAATCAACGGTTGTGGATGAACATTATTGATAGTGGGGTTTTATGGGGAATCCAAAGAGTGGGATTTGCACTCATAATGGTTGAGCATTATTGAGAGTGGGGTTTTATGGGGAATATAGAGTGGGGTTTTATGGGGAATCCAAAGAGTGGGGTTTGCACTCATAGTGGTTGTGAATGAGCATTATTGAGAGTGAGATTTTATGGGGAATCCAAAGAAAATTCACATCCAGCAGTGGTTGGGATTTAATATTTTGATGGGGGCCTCATAATTATTATTGTTCGTTTAAAATTGGGGGTCCAAGATTTTGAGGGGGAATACCTTAAATGAACCGTGCCCGATGGACACGGGTTATGACTAGTGTTTTATATCGGACTAGATTTTTTTCCCCCACTTGGACTACGGAATTCAATTTGGTTGTTAGGATGACGAATGCTTTGGCCCATTTGCATGATATCTATCGTTGAAGAAGATTCTTGAGAGACAAAAGTTTGCAACAAAGCTGATGGGGTCTTATAAAGGAGGGGAGAGGAAGGTCATGGCTTCGAATCTTAGGCTCGGGACAGTCAGAGGCTGGCCTTATTCTCAGGAAAAGAGATTCACAAGATACTAATATTAATATGTTTGATAACTTCAAGGTTCAAACTTACAAAATCTGTTTATCCACCGAGCTCCCAACCTACTGGTACTCACATAATCAATTACTGGATAGCCCCAAAGAGCTTCTGCTCGTGACTATTGCTAATGTGTTAACTAGCATCCTTATAATTTGACATTAATAATAGATGAAACATGCCAAGCTGAATTTCCCAGAACCTTACTATTCCTTGATTGCTCATATGTGAGAGTTCAGATTAGAGAAGGGAGAATGCAGACGGTTGGACAATGCCTCATCCGGGAGTACAGGATGTGCTGCCATGTTTTGCGGAAAGATGTTAGCAAGGATTTCTTTGAGGTATACTTTTAAATCCAAAGCTACATTTCATATCTGCAACTATTTCTGAAAATCCAGCTTTTTCGCAGGGCTTTAGGGCTTTGTTAGTGGACAAGGACAAAAATCCCAAAGTAAAAAAAATTGTTTGCTCTAATCCTTTTTTTTTTTCTTCATAGTTTAAATGATTAGATCCCAATCAAAGAGGTTACTTAAACCTTCTTGCCTTTTGTAGTGGGAACCCTCAAGCTTGGATGCTATAGATGACAAGATGGTGGATTTGTTCTTCTCCAAAGTGGATGAGGATTGGTGGGAAGACTTGAAACTTCCTGAAAGAAATGTCTCCGCTACGCCACATGTATCAAAGCTATGATAGAGGGTTTAATGATTTGCACAGTGCACCCTTTCAAAAGTATGCAAAGGCAATTGAGCGTTGGATAGAATAAAGTCTCCATCAAGACGCATGTTTAACAATAATGTGTATTGGGCCACATGTTAGTGATTGTCCTACATTTTTTTCCGTCTTTTGCTGTAATATCGACACAATATGCATATGAACTCAACTTATGAGGAAAGCAAATTAGATTATTTACTTTATATATCAATGATTTCAAGGACGTGATATCGTCATGTGCTCTGGGATATTCTGTATTTTATTTGTCATTATCAGATTTTTGTATTCTATTTGGTTTGATTTCACGTGTGAGATTTATGTATATTTGCGAGTGGTAACACGTCTTTGTGGGCTGCTGCTATTGTATTTTTTCTTTCAATTTTTTTTGTTTGTATTTAGCGATGTTTAGCGACACATGACGTGCCGCTAACATGTATCAGAATGTTACACATGCTAACATGTATCAGAATGTTACACACATTAGTATATTGCTAAACTACACATGGAACGTTTAGCGACACATGATGTTGCTAAATTGTATTTTTTTTGAGGTGTCATTTTTTTCGGGCTGGCGAGCAACACCAAGGGGGGTTTGAACTGTGTCCATCCCCAAGGGACCCCCCGGTGTACCCAACGTCTACACCCGCACGAAAAAACGTCGTATGTTATTGCAAATATGTTGATATGGTATATCTAGTCGAGTTCTGTCCGAACTTTGATTCAAAAACTACTATAAATAGAGAAGAATTTGACATTTTTTTCCACTCGTCTCATTCTTCTTCTCTATTCATTTTAAGCCTTCCTATTCAAAGAGCTTTTCAATTTTCATATTTCCAAGACAACTTCCATTCTTCTAAGTGCCGGTGGTTTCCGAGTAGGAGTATTCGAGTTGTACAAACTTGGAGTATAAGAACTTTTCAGACAGAGTTGAAGTTTGTTCGTGGGCTTCGGATAAAAATACGACGTTGTAAGAAGTTGACGTGTCCTTCGGAATTAAAGCACGCGATGTAATCTCTATTTCAAATAGTGAATTTAACATCGAGCAGGAGTACTCGAGACTGGACAAGTCCTCTCAGAGAGATACCAGTATAAAATCTAGGTGCCAGCGTATTGCTTTCTTTCTCCCTATTTACTTATTGCTTTACATTACTGCAATTATCTGTCCACATTTACCTTTACCTGCATTATTTTTAATTTGGGGATATTACTTCCGCTATACTCTATTCACCCCTCTCTAGAGGTGATATCGATCCCACAAAAATAATATCTATATTTCAACTGCTATTTAAAAATAGATTTTATAAATTTAAATCTTTAGAGAGAGTTGATAATAATAAATTAAATAATTTTAAAAGTATATTTCATAAATACAAAAGCAAATTTAAAATGACAAATTCTTCGTTCATGAAAATACCTTTTATAAAAATAAAATAAAAATTAATTTTTAACTATAAAATATTTAAAATTAAAATAATAAATAATTTTTTAAAAACTCGAGAATTGGGCTTACACATACGTCTTGTCGAAATTGTCGATAACAAACTTAGATTACGTAGCTATTTTGTTGTTTTGCGACAAACGACAACTTATTATGCGTCGCTAAATCAGTGACGCTCCTACTTTGATGTAGCCCAACGTTGTTACATCTGGAATGTCTAGTGACATTCTACGTGTCGCTAATCTAGCCCCAAGAGGGACGTTTGGTGATGTTTTATGGTTCAGCGACCATTGGTTACACGACCCGGAGGTTGCTAAATGTGTTATGTGTAGCGACGTTTTTGTGCGTCACTAATTCACTTTATTTTACTAGTGTGGTATATTGGCGTTATACCATTTATATACTTCCTATGAAAAAAATCTAGTCATTAGGGTTGGTTCGGGTGGAAAAATATAGTCGAACACAAATCACCTCAATCAATCACAAATAGACCTTCCTAGACCTAGTCTACGACCATAGGAAACAACCAAAAGTATACTATGAATGATCAGGCTGAAAAAAAAAACAGAAAATTGTGAAAAAAACATTAGACTTAGGTAAAATTCTATGAAAAACATCAAGAATGGAAAAATTGCAGAGGCATCCGGCCGGACTTTTGAAGTCCGGATGCTGACCTCATCCCTCATCACCCTTACTTTTTCTATACTTAGTTAATTAGTCCCCTATACTTAGTTAATTAGTCCGGGGTTAAGATATTGGTCGGACTTTATAAGTTCGGTTGGTGACTTAGTTAATTAGTCCCCATATTTAGTTAATTAGTCCGGAGAGTTAAGATAGTGGCTGGACTTTATAAGTCCGGTTGGTGACATAATGGTAGCCGGACATTAAAAGTCCGGTTGGTGCCCAATAATTGTGGTTGGTGGTAGGTAGATGGTGGAGGGTGTATATATGGATGGGGATAGACAATTTTCTTCCGGAGGTAGAAATTTTTATACATAAGAAGTGGAGAGGAGGAATCGGATGAGGAGAGAAGAGAAAGTGTGTTTCAACCTAGGTAATTATTTTGTTAGTATTTTTATTTTTTAGAAAGTAGTGTAGAAATTTTGATGTTAAAATCCGGATGACCGGATTTTAGAAGTCCGGATGCGAAAGTCATTCCTTTGAAAAAAGTGAAATATGTGTTAATTAGAAAAATTGTACAAATATTGTGATGTAGGATTTTTGTATCCGAAAATTTTTGTTAATTTTTTGATATAAATGTGTAAAAAAATTGAAGAAAATAATTGGTAGAAATATGTGTACAAAATGAACAAATATAGTTAAATTTGTGTACATATTATAAAAATTCTAGCAATATTGTTTTGACGATGACATATTATCGAAAATAATTGGTAGAATATGTGTAAAAAATTGAAGAAAATAATTGGTAGAAATATTTGTACATAATGGAAAATTTTAGTTAAATTTGTGTACATATCATCGAAAATTCTAGCAATATTTTTTTGACGATGACATATTATTGAAAATAATAGGTAAAAATATGTGTAAAAAATTGAAGAAAATAGTTGGTAGAAATATGTGTACAAAATGGACAAATATAGTTAAATTTGTGCACATATTATCGAAAATTCTAGCAATATTGTTTTGACGATGACATATTATCGAAAATAATTGGTAGAAATATGTGTAAAAAATTGAAGAAAGTAATTGGTAGAAATATGTGTACAAAATAAAAAAAATAGTTAAATTTGTGTACATATTATCGAAAATTCTAGCAATATTGTTTTGATGATGACATATTATCGAAAATAATAGGTAGAAATATGTGTAAAAAATTGATGAAAAATAATTGGTAGAAATATGTGTACAAAATAGAAAAATATAGTTAAATTTGTGTACATATTATCGAAAATTCTAGCAATATTGTTTTGACGATGACATATTATCGAAAATAATAGGTAGAAATATGTGTAAAAAATTGATAAAAATAATTGGTAGAAATATGTGTACAAAATGGACAAATATAGTTAAATTTGTGTACATATTATCGAAAGTTCTAGCAATATTATTTTGACGATGACATATTATCGAAAATAATAGGTAGAAATATGTGTAAAAAATTGAAGAAAATTATTGGTAGAAATATGTGTACAAAATGGACAAATATAGTTAAATTTGTGTACATATTATCGAAAATTCTAGCAATATTGTTTTAACGATGACATATTTTAAATGGCTACTCAAAACGATGGTCGTCTTTCTGGTGGGCCCACCACACCGACTATCATTCAGGAGCGACTGTCACACATTTCTGACCGCGTATTTTTAGGTTCGGTAATTTTTCTGCCGAATAAATTTAGTCACTTAGGATAAAAATATATACGAATTAACCAAAAATATTTTACAGTTATTTGACCATCCAGACATTAAATTATGTGAGCATGGGGAATGGCGCCACGATTGGAAGCTATCAGTTCGCCAAAAAAAAACTGGTGGAGTCATTCGGGTTTTCCTACGTCGACGATGTTCATCTCAAGCGTCACGATCGGGATCTCATATTGAGTCTGGTCGAGCGGTGGTGGCCAGTACGAAACACATTCCAGCTCCCCGTGGGTGAGATGACTATCACCTTGGCTGACGTGGTGATGATCTTGGGGTTACCAATTAACGGTACCCCTGTCTATTTTGATGAGAGTGTACATGTCGGGGACCTCAGCAGGACATATCTAGGACGTGATCCAGCACCAGATCAAGGTAACAGTGCTGGTATCAAGCTTTCTTGGCTTCGTGCCAATTTCAAGGATATTAGCCACATCGGCTTCGAGTATGTTACTCCTGATGACCCCAGGTACATCATATATATTTTGTGCACTTAAATTCTTTATTAATTGTACTATTCAAATATAATACCAATAACTGTTCTTGTTTTCAGGTCATATGCTACACTAGAGCCTACTTATTAAGCCTATGTGGGGCATTTTTATTTCCTGATGGGTCGGCAAATAAGGTTTTTGCTTACTTATTATCTTTTTTTTGAAGACTTGGACCACCGTACACAATATTCATGGGGTGCAACATTGTTGGCCTATCTTTACAGTTCAATGACTACTTTTGTTTCTGTTAGATAGGGGCCAGTTTGCACAGGGGTATCTCCGGCTGTGTGTCTCTCATATAGGTACAATTGATAAATGTGACATTGTTTGATTTTATGTCTATTATACATTTTTTACCATAAACATTTTTTATTTGCAGCTATGGTCATATGATCATTTTTTTTGTCGGTCGGCCACTTGCCGCATCCCACAAGGTCAGCAGATCATGCCCGCATGAGTTAGATGGAACTCCGGCAATATGGATACCGCTCACTGTCTTACAAAAGTGGTATACATTTATCGGAACAATTTCGATACAATAGTTGTCCAATTTTGTACACATATTTCTACCAATTATTTTGTCCATTTTGTACACATATTTTTACCAATTATTTTTTTTTCAATTTTTACACATATTCTACCAATTATTTTTGATAATATGTCATCGTCAAAACAATATTGCTAGAATTTTCGATAATATGTACACAAATTTAACTATATTTTTCCATTTTGTACACATATTTCTACCAATTATTTTCTTCAAATTTTTACTCATATTTCTATCAAAAAATTAGCCCAAATTTTGGGATACAAATATCCTACATCACAATATTTGTACATTTTTTTTTCTAATTAACACATATTCTAATTTTTCTAAAAGAATGACTTTCGCATCCGGACTTCTAAAATCCGATCATCCAAATTTTAACATCAAAATTTCTACACTACTTTCTAAAAATAAAAATACTAACAAAATAATTACCTAGGTTGAAACACACTTTCTCTTCTCTCCTCAGTCGATTCCTCCTCTCCACTTCTTCTCTCCATTTCTTCTGTAAAAAAATTTCTACCTCTGGTAGAAAAATGTTCATCCCCGTCCATATATACACCCCCCCACCATCTACCTACCACCAACCACAATTATTGGGCTCCAACCGGACTTTTAATGTCTGGCTACCATTATGTCACCAACCGGACTTATAAAGTCCGGCCACTATCTTAACACCCCGGACTAATTAACTAAATATGGGGACTAATTAACTAAGTCACCAACCAGACTTATAAAGTCCGGCCACTATCTTAACTCCGGACTATTTAACTAAGTATAGGAGACTAATTAACTAAGTATAGGAAAAGTAAGGGTGATGGGGGATGAGGTCAGCATCCGGACTTCAAAAGTCCGGCCGGATGCTGCCTCTGCAATTTCTCCATTCTTGATGCTTTTATTAGAATTTTACCTAAGTCTAATACTTTTTTCACAATTTTCTAAAAAAATGATCAGGCTGGTAAATACATAACAGTACGTTATTACAAGGTTGTACGGTATAAGACAAAAGGAATTCTTCACTACATCCACTCAGACATTATGGTCTTTACTGGTTCAATAAAAAGAGAGGTTCCAAGTGAACAAATGGTCACTTATTTTGTCGGCACAATTTCGGGCAGAATTTTACTCAACATTCTATGTTTTGTCAGCACATTGAGCGGATGTTCCATGACATGTGGGTCCACTATATGTATAGGTCCTTGACAAGGTCAATGGTCATGTCATTGGTCACTACTTGGTATATGGTAGTTCAATATTGGGGCTCAAGTTAACTTGAAAACATCAATTACAATTAACCTTGAAGTATGATAACTGAGATTTTATCCTTGCATATCCTACTCATGACAAACACATGTATGATACTCGGGATAACGTTCAAGAAAACAATGAAACCAATATTATACAATGAACTCAATGGGAGCAATGAAATACAAGGAAAATGATATGAAAAGAAATAAATAAGTACTGTAGTATTGGTATAAATATTGTATGTCAGGATGTAAGTTTTAAAATTCTAGTGTGGATGGATATAGGTTCATTGTCAGTTTTTTTCTCAAGATTTGACAGTCCATATGACTTCTTGTTGGGACCAACAGCGCCTATGAAGCACTCTGATCCTTGTGTCTGAAACTGACTGCAACAAAAAATATGCCAACCAACCCAAAGATAACGAACCACTGTCTGACAAGAATATCAAGCCATATCAAACACAGTATTTTCGGTGATCGTGTCAATCTCAATCTTTATAACTTTATGAAAGATACAAGAATGAATACAAATATGTTGAACCCTTTGTCCAAAGGTTCAATCCCCTCACCAAACTCAAGAAGAAAGACAAAGATTAGAACTAAAATCACTCACCCAAACCCGTAGCAATCTCCCTGAATGAAGTAGATAATTTTTCGAATAGATATCCTCTTCTTGCTATCGCATGGCGAGCCCCAAGAACAAAGTACGAACTTTCTCTTAGCTTTCATGTTGACGAATACCCTAAATCTCCTGTTTTGTGTTCCTTATGTTCCTCTTGTGCCTCCACACACAAACACACACACACACACATACACACACACATATATATATAAAATAGAATTTTCTATATATATATATATATATATATATATATATATATATATATATATATATATATATAATTCTATTTTAGATCATAGAAAAATCCTAAAATAGCACATCATCAAACTTGGAGTCCAAATTTAATCATAATACAGAGTTGATACATATTTAGGACCCACAACTCCGTTGACAAACCGATCCAGATCGAATTTGGACCAAATTCGATTTGGCTAGGTCTAATAGTTCTGTGAGAATTAGACCGAGATTTGGACCGAATTCGGCCAGATCGAATTTAGACAGAACTCGGTCAGCTTCCAACAGAACTTCCTTCTATGCCTTGACGATGTCCAGAATGTCCTCCAGCACCTCGAATCAAGGCTGGACCCCAACGTATCTCTCCACTAGTTTGATGAAAAGTGCTGGACCCATGGCTCCTCAATTGGACTCCATTTCTGTCATCTCGAGACAAAGTTCATGTTCCCCCCTCTTCATTGATCTCCAATCTCTAGAGCTGCTGTGCATCCTCCTTCGTATCTAGCTTCTCGACCATCATGTCGATGCTAGCTGCCATGCATATCACTTCCTGAACAAATGGGATCCTGTCGACCTCAATAATTCAGCTAAGACCGAAGTCCCTGACGACCAGTCTCACCGTAAGTCTTGGCTACACGTCCCCGACTTCTGTCTTCCACCGAAACGTGCTTCCGTTCTGATGAGCTTCTTCACCGTGGCTGGTCCAACCAAGCGAACGATGTGATCTTTCGAGTTTCAAGCTCCTAAATTTTCCCACCTTCGTGTCTGATACTAAAGCTCCCCCGCCCACTGTCATGCCCTGATTTTGAAGAATTGATATTTGTCGCCCATGCTTGATGTCATACGTGCCTAAGTTGCACTCACATAAGACAATTTTACAAGGTTATCTGAAACACAATATCTAATAGAGTACGTCGAAAAGTTTAACAACACATTTGAGACAAAAGAAAACTTTGCTGCATTTACAATGAACATCATTTATAATACTCTTTTACAATAGTTGTCGTGCAGCTTATAACTCTTCTCAGTTACAAAATGAACGCTAATGAGATAGTCGTTCCATATATTACATCCTCTTTTTATACAAACAAAACATACATAACACCTATTATCGTAGGAAATTGAGCCATCTTCTTTGGACTGAGTATAGAATCTTCAAAATATTATAGATCGCCTTCACACGCTAGCAAGGCTCCAAAATGTTCCATGCGTGGCCTTAAGTTTCTTGGCACGCTTTCTTGGTTCGGAGCACCTGTGGAGAGCGAGAATTAGTACATTGCCGTGTACTAGTGGGTAGCTAATTAAATGTCATGCTCTCATTTGGTTCAAGAAGTTATGTGGAACATGTATGTATAACTGGTGATCTTTCTAGCCATTCTAATCAATTTCATGCAAGCATTTGATAGGTACAAACAACGTAACTACTGTAAATTTTATCCACGACAGAGCGTGCTATTGTAGTATAATCTTACCATATTCGTTTCTGTCATATTGATAACAATAAATACCATAGTGCATATTTTATGGAGGTCACTGGCATGATAAGCCATCCTAGACATATAACTTGGTAAGACAGAGGTCCTTCAGCGCAGGTAGCAAGCCCTGGTGAAAGCTCCTGTATACCATGGCATGCATCCAGAATAGCTATTTGTGTTTCCTCCTAGGCCAGATTGGTCCTCCTTTATCGATTAATTGGAGAAAAGAGGGTCAAGAAGAGAAAGGTCAGCCACTCATTTTGATTGTTTGAGACGAGAAGGAAAAGGATGGTTGTTTTAGACGGTGCCTACGCGATCACCTAAAATCACATAAGCAACGAATCAACGCTCTACCTTTCTATTCTGAGTTTGATATAAAATGTGAAGTTCGAAGAACGCAAGCGAATAAATCCACTGAAAACATTCACGAAACCACATTCATAAACCAAAGCTAAAGAAATAAGTGTAGCGTGAAAACCAGAGTAGCATGAGGTCTCTTTCAACTCATCCATAGAGTCTATCCTCGAAACGCAACCCACTAAATGTGGGGCTTGATTCCAAATAAGCCGATTCATAACGAGGAAAGGATCTTGATTCAATCGATCCCGACCAATCGACAGCGATAGTGTTTCTTAACCATGTTTTTCGTGTCGCAACGAGGGACAGAATATTACATTATAACCAACTAAAAAAGTTTTGTCCTCGAAACTTAATAGTAGAACCTGCCTCTAAGAGAATAATGAAAAAAACTTTTCTTTCATGTCAGACTCAAGTTCTCAGGTCGACTCTTCGACCTCCAGAGTATGCGAATGAGAGGGATCACATAATTTTGAAGCAGTTTGTCCTTACGCTCCAAGATCTGTATGGGTTCTTCCATGTACGACAAGTTTGCCTTCGATCCAGCTGACCAAAATCTACCACATGGATCAGATCGTGCACATATTTTCATAGTTGTGAGACATAAAATATATCATGCACATCTGACAATGGTGGTGGTAATGCGATTTGGTAAGCTATTGGGGTAACTCGCTTGAGTATCGGGAAATGATTAACAAATTTTTGACTCAGCTTGCCTTTAGCTCTGAACCTGGTGACTTCTCACATGGACGTAACCTTCAGAAACACGTGATCGCCTTCCAAGAACTCAAGTGGCCGTCGATGGGTGTCGACATAGCTTTTCTGTCGACTCTATACAAACTTCAGTCTTTTCCGTATTAGCCTGACCTTGTGTATGGTCTGCTCCACCAGCTCCGGGCCAAGAATTTGTCGCTCCCCGACTTCATCCAGCAAATAGGTGATCTACTTCTTCCTGTACAAGGCTTCGTATGACGCCATTTGAATGCTGGACTGCTAGCTATTGTTGATACAAATTTTGCCAGCGATAGATGAATGTCCCAGCTTAACTTCAAGTCTATTGTGCAAAGCAGTAGCATGTCTTCGAGAATCTGATTCACTCATTCTGTTTGGTCGTCGATTTGAGGATGATAAGTAGTGCTAAACTTCAACTTAGTCCACATAGCCAACTGAAGGCTACTCCAAAAACGGGACAAGAATTGCCCGACCCGGTATGAGATAATTGATACTATAACTCCATACAGTTGTACTATCTCGTTAAGGTAAATCTGAGCCACGCCCGACGCTCCAAGTAACTTTAACGACAATAAAGTGCGCTGACTTGGTTAATCGATAGATAATGACCCAGATGGTATCGTTCCTCCGAGGCATTTTCGACAAACCAACAATAAAGTTCATGCAGATATGCTCACACTTTCACTCTGGAATGACAAGATTTTGCATCTTCTCGCCCGGTCTTTGGTGCTCAGCTTTTACTTGCTGACAGACTATGCATTACGACACGAAGAGTGCCACATCTTTCTACATCCTGTGCTACCAAAATATTGCGCAGAGGTCCTTATACATCTTAGTATTGCTTGGATGTAAGGAATATTTCGTGTATTGTGCCTCCGATATTATTTTCTTTCGGAATTGTGAGTCATCCGGAATGTATAGCCAACCCTTCACCCGTAACGCTCTGGTCTCGACATCCACAAAATCGGTTTCCTTACCTGTTGAGATTAGCTCTCGCTTCTCCTTAAGGTATGGATTGTCTTTCTGAGCGGATATGATCTTTTTCAATAAACTCGGCTCCATGTGCAATTGAGCTAGTTGCACCGCCACGAATCGAACACGGAGGTCGATGCATATCTCCTCTAAGTCGTGCAGTAGCTTGCTGTTGATAGATAGTGACACTATGTGCTTCCGGCTCAGTACACCCGTCACAATATTCTCCTTGCCTGACGTATAGTCGATCGTCAGCTTGTAGTCTTTGATCAGCTCCTTTCATCGCCTCTGTCCCAAGTTCAGCTCCTGTTAAATGAAGAGATACTTGAGGCTATTGTGATCCATATAAATTCTGCATGCCACACCATAAAGGTAGTGTCACCGTAGTTTTAATACAAACACAATTGCTGCTAACTCCAAGTTGTGCATGGGATAGTTCTTCTCGTGCGGCTTCAACTGTCTTGAGGTGAAAGATATCACTTTTTTGCTGCATGAGAGCACATACCAAGACCTGACCTGAAGCATCGTTGAAGATTTGAAAATCCTATATCAAACTAGTATTGACTAGTTCCTATAGGCGCTTGAAAAAGAGTAAAAGATAGGATTCATCAATGAGCTGTTGTTGGTACATGGTCAGCTCATACTACGTACCTCTTAGATGTAACCGACATCACTAAGCTCTTTGAAGGAGAAGAGATCATTTATAAAAATGGTAATATCCATCTGTTATCATGTTTCCAGGAAATACTTAAATTTACTAATCATATTAAGAAAGGTTTGGTCCATAAAGTATTTATTAATACTTCGGATGTCAAACTTTATGAGAAATCAATTCCTGAAATCTGTTTTCACTTCTTTCCGTCTACCATCCCTCGTTCTTTGTTGAATTTTATTTTTGGTGTTGTTGTTGACTCTGATTTGTATCGAGATAGATTTTATGGACTAAATTATGGTATATTCTGATGACATATTTGATGAGGACAGTGTGAAAGGTAAATGTCTGCTTTTATTGTGGAGTGTGCGGGGAAAGGCGGCATCGAGCGGAGGTCGCCAAGGGGCCCCGGTGGGTGAAGTGGCGCGTGGTGGTATGAGGGTGGTGGCACGCGGCTTGGGAGCGGTGCTCGGCAAAAATACGGGGACGCAGGATGGCGGAGCTCGCCATGGGGCTGTGCTAGGGTTCAATAGCGGCAGATCTGGGCTGGGGATGTCCAGATCCAGGGAGGTGCCAGCGCTCACTAGCGATGGCGCTAGAGGATGTGGATGCCGGCCCGATCACGAACTCGACGAGCTGAACGGCGACGATGGTTAGGTCATCTTGTCCCCTTCTTTTTTTCTTTCTGTGGTGTGGTGATGTGTGAGTTGGTGTCGACGGAGAACGACCGGGCTAGGCTCGGGAGGCTGTGGCCGATGGTTGATATTGGTGGTGGTGTTTGGGGAGGTTGGAAATGTCGTGGTGGATACGGTGGTGGGGGTCCAGCCAGTTGGTCATGGTAAGATCTGGTGGTGGTCGGAATAGTTAGGAAGTGGTGGTCGTGTGGAGTGGGTCGAGGCGCGATGGCAGCAATGGGTGTCGGCCAAGGTGGCCGGAAAGCCGAGAGGGAGGTAGTCTGGAAAGGGGGTCTGCCATTGTGCCAGGGTAGCTCGGTAGTGTGGATGTCGACTAGCCAGGGAAGGAGAGGATGGTGTGCAGTGGAGCTGACGGTGGTCGGGGAGGCCACTGGCCTAAGGGTCGAAGAAGGAGGAGATGGTGGTGAAGATGGTTGTGGACTGCAGGGGGAAAGGCTGCGGTGATGGGGAAGTGTGTGTGTTTAGGGTTTGGGATTTGTTGTAAAGTATTGGGAAGTGTGCAAGTTTATAGGGTAGGAAGGAAAAATCTAAAGGCAATATGTAAATGTAGTAGAATTAGGAAAAATGGTGGAACACTAACACTAACCACTAACAATATTGCTAACCCACTTATTTAATTAATAATAGCTAGTAAATTTATTTAGTTAATCCTTAGTAGCTAATTACAATTTAGCTACTAATTGCCTATTATTGGCTAAATCCTAAGATCTAGCCCACTATCCAAGCCAATGGCTTCTTAGGCTAAATTAGGACATAAATGGTCTTAGCCCGATATGAGGAAAATCGAATAACCACCAAATTATCGTAAACCTTTAAGACTAAGATAAATAGTAAATAAAAATATTTTTGTTTACAAATCATAACTCGACAAATATTTTCTTTGTATAAAAAAATATTTAGAACTTAAAGATTTTCTTGAAACAGACTGGAGATTCAATTAAGATGAAATTTCACATAATATAGTTATCAAAACCAAGGACTCAACAAAATATCGTTAGCACTCTACGTTCGAAAATACGTTCAATATTAAAATTCGTGATTTTTTTTAAAGATTCAAAAAATTTCGAAAACAGAAAATGCAAAATTCGAAAAAAAAATCAAAATTTCGGATAACGGAGGTTACACATCGCCCTTGTGCACAAGTTGTCCATGACTATGCACCTACGTGAATATCTAGATTGAGTGTAAATACATGGCCTAGTTGACATTACGACCTAAACCTTTGTAAGCCATTATCATTAACCATACTATACTTAGTTGTAGACTCACAAACGAGGGACCGTCACGGCGACAAACGGTCACGTGAACTTTCCATGTTATCTTTTGAAATCCAGTAATGGCTATTGCATAGCTTTCATGCCTAACTTGAACAAAATACGTTCTATAAAGTGCCACAACTATGTCATACTCTATATGATAATCGTGAGATCATGGCAACATGTTACTATATTAAGCCGTAAAATCGTAGGAGCATGCCCGCTATGACATCAAGTCGTTAGCCTATGGCATAATTTTCCTAACTCAATACGTGAGGTTAAACGACCGAGTGACAACTTTAAAAACTATTGTCACGCCCCAGAACCAGAATACTGGAGAGTGGGGGAATGACTCAGCCAGCTACGTATTACGGGTAGATGAATACCGTATAATACGATCAATGCTGTCTAAAAGACAAGGGGGTGCATACTACATGAAAGTCTCGCTATGGTCACTTCACATCTATTATCTCAATCATTCAAACAAAAAGCAATAACAGAGAACATTTAAGATAAAGCAATAAGGCGTCCCAAACGCTTAGTCAAAATGTTCTTGAGATCTGGCTTTACAAAACATAGCCAGATGATATAGCAACATATACACAATTGTTATCAGCTGCAGTCTGACTTAATTACAATTATGTAAAAGTAAGTACAAGACAATCCGACTAACATGTCGGTGCCAAACGGCAAAATATAAAGTAAATAACAAAACTAGCGGGGAAGTAAGGAACCCACTCGAGTCCTCCTGCGATCATTCCTCTAGTATTGACCATCTTGGAGGTAGAAGTAAGCTGAGTCCCCGGGAACCGGCTCTAAATCTGGCCATGCAAAACCAGAGAGGTTAGACCTCTAATAGCAAGTACCGCAAGGAAGCACGATATGAGGAGTTAAAACCAGTAATAAGATAATAGGATATATAGATCTCTGCTTGCTACTAGGATTCACATAATGTCACGACACTTCGAACCAACCTCCCAACCAAACAAGGACAGAGGTTGGCCCGTCATGTCTCGACACTCTGATCATCTTAGTTAGTTAACAGAGTAGGTACAATACACAAACAAATCAACTTAAACGGCCATCCAACTCCTACGGCTTACTACTGTGAGTCCCAAGTTATCTTAGAATTATGCAATAAGGATTTTTCAGTTCTTACTATGGGCAAGCAAGGCTAGTCTATCCAATCAATCAATTGCGCCAATCATGAATTAGATGAGTTCCAGCGGAACGCCCGTCATCAATATACAATATACAATAATATAAGCAGATACCGCTCCCTGCCCGTGTGGCAGATTTGTAGTATCTGTGGGAACCAGCCGGCCTGTCGGGCACTAATAGTCCCAAGAGGGCTGTCATGTAAGAACTCGAAAATCCATACTCTCCATGTAATCATTATTTTATTTAACTTAGTAGCTTCTATGTTAAGTGAAATTCCATGCCGTGGATCATGGTCATTCAGAATGAGTACTTCCTTACAAAGTACGATATGCCCAACTCTACAACGATACCCGTGCGGTTAGGTTGTAGGTCTTACATAGCGTAATGCAACAATTAAAACTAACCACGAAAAAATTATGCCTTGACATAAAGTACACATGCTGCTTTCGTAAAATAAATAAATAAATTGTAGCCTGCATGTATCTATATGTCAATATTTGGGATTGGCCAATCGATTTCAATAGTTCATAGTTAATATGAACGTATTTTATTCCATTCAATTCAATAAGACGACTAGCCAGTCTCTTAGTTCCATCTAGGAATGCATGATCAATAATTAATCAAGATAACAATCAATGTTAATTAATGCCAAATTCGAAAAATAAAATTGGAAGATAAATAATGATTGGAAAATAAATGATCTCATGCGCCTGAGGAATAAAGATTCATGCGGCTGTAGAAAATGATTGGAAAATAAACAATCTCATGCGCTGTGGGAAATAATTGGGAAATAAATAAATCTCATGCGCCTGAGGAATACGGCTGTGGGAAATAAATCTCATGCGCTGTGGGAAATGATTGGGAAATAAATAATCTCATGCGCCTGAGGAATGATTGGGAAATAAATAAATCTCATGCGCCTGAGGAATGCGGCTGTGGAAAATAAATCTCATGCGCTGTGGGAAATGATTAGGAAATAAATAATCTCATGCGCCTGAGGAATGATTGGGAAATAAATAAATCTCATGCGCCTGAGGAATACGGTTGTGGGAAATAAATCTCATGCGCTGTGGGAAATGATTGGAAAATAAACAATCTCACGCACTGTGGGAAATAATTGGAAAATAATTAATCTCATGCGCTGTGGAAAATGATTGGGAAATAAATAAATCTCATGCGCCTGAGGAATGCGGCTGTGAAAAATAAATCTCATGCGCTGTGGGAAAGGTTGGAAAAAAAACAATCTCATGCGCCTGAGGGAAATGATTGGGAAATAAATGATCTCATGCGCTGTGGGAAATGATTGGGAAATAAACAATCTCATGCGCCTGAGGGAAATAATTGGGAAATAAATGATCTTATGCGCTGTGGGAAATAATTGGGAAATAAACAATCTCACGCACTGTGGAAAATAATTGGGAAATAATTAATCTCATGCGCTGTGGAAAATGATTGGGAAATAAATAAATCTCATGCGCCTGAGGAATGCGGCTGTGGAATGAAGATTTGATGCGCTGTGGGAATAAAGATTTCCATGCGCTGAGGAATGAAGATTTGATGCGCTGTGGGAATAAAGATTTCCATGCGCTGAGGAATGAAGATTTTATGCGGCTGGGACTGTTCTTCTTCTCCGAATTTTCTGAGAACAGAACCATGGGAACCATGGAAGCCATTGCTTCCAAGCTTCATAAATCCTTCATCCCAAGCCAAAATATGGACTTCCAAAGATCAAAATTGGGTAGAACGAAATTCTCTACAACATGGAACCATTGAAACTTGAAGATAACAAAGTTTACTAGATCAAAACCTAAGAAATCCGAAAATATATCAAACTTAGATCTACAACAAATAAGCCATGGAAATTGAAAATGCTAAGTATTAAAGAGACTTAGAATCAAATGAGGAAGATGATGGAACAATAAAAATGGGGATCCATCAAGAAGCAAGTTGGCACTTGCCTATCTCTTCTAGGTTGGTGGGAGAGTTATGAGGAAGAAGAAGTGTAATGGGAAGAAGTAATGAAGAGAGAGAAATGGTTTGGGGCTTTAAATGGGGTGGTGGTAGGTGGGGATTTATTTCGGTTCATGATGAACCAACATAATTAAACCAATCTGAGCCGAACCAAAAAGCAAGTAAAAGCAGAGAATAAAAATGCAGAAAAATAATTGCAGAAATAAAATTGCAGGAAATTAATTAACATGAAATTAAAGGAATTTAAATACAGAGCAATACATGATACATATAAAATATTTACATTTAAACAGTACATGTATTCTAAAAATACGTATTCTGGGAATGGGAAGTGACAACTATAGTGGAGTGATATCTAGGCAACAAGTTAACAATTCCATGTTCTATATACATTTGACACAATGAGATTATTCCCTTAGCATATGGATTCATCTTTTTTTATAACCAAGCCTACTCAGTGCATATTAAAACTTTTATTTATTAGTGTGAAGGCCAAGCTGAGACAAGTTCATCAAAGCCACCCACCTGAATAAGGAGTTGCCTCGACCGAGTGGAACTTCGAGCAAGTCGTTGCATAGCCAAGTCCGAACGTCGTTGTGTTCTTTTGATTCGCCATGTTAAACTGTTGAACTGAATAGGGTGGGGCACTACATAATACATCACTAAGAAAAAGTTTCATCCTCAAAACTTACTGAGTACACAATCCACAACTTAATCACTCTATACTCAACTTGCATTCACCTAGCATAATAATTATATCTATTATGAATACGATTTCTTATGCATTTCCTCAATCCGAGTTGGGCTCATGCTATAGCCAAATTTTTATTGATCAACTACATCATCCCAAACAATCCAATTATATCGCAAAATAATCATCAAGTTGTCTATCACTACCCCTACTACGGTTCGCACTGCTATTCTCAAACATCGGGTAAGCAACTTAACCCTATGGCAAACCCACCTAAGCAATACCCTCAAACATTCTAAATCAAAGACAAAACCAAGTCGAACACTACTTATCTCCTAGCCGAAATCTAGTGTTACCCCTTAACCAAATCAAAATAACAAAAATATTTCAATTCTTCAACTCAATTTCCCAACCGATCTTTCAAACCTGGCTGCATTAATGCCTCAATCACAATCACACATATCGACACTCAATTCTTACTAACCAATTCCACTATCTTCCGACATTATCGTTTGCATCATCTACGTTCTATCCTCCAAAATTTTAAACCTTTGAAACAACCAATCAAAATCTGAATCTCTTATTATTCACGTCCCGAATACACTCTTCCAAATATGATCTCTATTTTGATAATATCCACTACCAAAATAAGTCAAATTGGCGACAATTTTAGCGACTCTGGACTAGAACGTCACTACTATTTTGATAATTAGTGACGTACATAAAAGACGTCACTAAACGTCACTATCAACGACTTTCAGCGACATTTAGCAACAACCTTTATTATTAAGAAAGCTGACATCGTGGTGTCATCAGTGAACATCGCTATATTTTTATAAACAACGACATTTAGCGACTAATCCAATTAAATATCGCTAATATATTAAAGACAGTGATGTTTAGCGACGTCTGTTGTTGACGTCCCTAAACTACTTCATATAGGGTTTCACTGGTTGGTTCGACTTTTCATTTTTTCCCCAATTTTTTTACTTCCCGCGTGCCCCCTCTCCTCCGACCTCCTCCTGCCCCCGTCGCCCCTCTCAACTCCGACGACCCCCTTTCCATGGCGACCCCCTGCCCCCGGCGCCCCTTTCGTCTCCGGCGACCCTTGCGTCCCCTGACCCGGCTCCCCTCGACCTCTCTCGACTCCAATGACGCCCCTCGGCCCCCTGTCCCGACGCCCCTCTATCTCGACGACCCCCTCGGCCTCCTTCAACCCCCTCGGTCAGGTAACACCTAACCCTATCTCCCTCATGCTGCCACCACACAGACACAGACATACACACACTGACACTGACACTGACACACAGACATTGGCACGAACACGTTGTGGAATATGTGAAAGGTGCGACACATACACACTGACACATACACATACACAGAAAATACTGACAAAGACATGCAGACACACCGACACTAATACGAACATGTTGTGCAATATGTGAAATAGAGTATGGTTTATGTGAATTTTTATTTTGTACGATGTTTTATTTTTGGATGCTACAATCTTGATGCATAAATATGTGAAATAGTGTGTGGATTACATTCTAATTTTTGGTAGTATTTAATTAATGTCAAATTGATATTTCATATAGGACACAATATAGATACATAAATGATTTAGTACAGATACATGTTAGTATGGTATCGTAAAATGACTATAGGTATATTTCCTAGTTTAGGGTGTGGATATAGACTTGTATCGCATCTCCTACTAATGTATATACGAAAAATAAAACAAGTTATATTATATCAAAAATGAATATGATTGGTATAGTGTCAAGATACAAATAAGTATCTTGATATCTAAGATACTAAGGAGTATCCTAGTACCTAGAGTATATAGAGTGAGTATCCTAAAAGTATATAAGATAGAAGTGGTACCTCCTGGTGCTGAGGAGGAAGTGGTACCTCATGGTGCTGAGGAGGTGATACCTAAAGCAGAGATCAAGGCAATTGGACCCTTCTTATGCGTAGTGGCTGAGGGACTGGTATATGTCCCAGCATAGAGCGTAGAGTTATATATATAATATGACTTTTGACTGGATTTGTCTCCGGTAGACATATTTCTGGATTAGACTTGGATGTTTGTAGAACTTTGGATGTTTCTGGTTATTATCTAGACTTAGATGTTTCTGGATGACTTTATTGTTATTATCTAGACTTGATTATTATCTCGGCTTGGATGTTTCTGGATGTTATTATCTAAACTTGGTTATTATCCAGAAATTCAACGAACGGTTACTCTCGGTCTATTTTTTATAAATTGTGATTTATCAAATGCGTGCAGTGTAGGATGTGGAAAATTATGACACGCTGTCATTTTCATCCATACGCTTAAAAGATAGATGTCAGTTGAAGCCATACGCTCAGTTCAGAGTTGTACGCTCATTCAAAAGCCATACGCTCAGTAAATATTTTATTATTTACTGAAGTGACAGCACAGCATATGTTTAAATGAGGAATGAATCTGACACTTCATCTTTCGTGCAAAGACAGCTGTCACGAGAAAAGTAACCGTCGTATAGGTTTTCGAAGAGTCGGTTTTGTCTTTTACGAGGACAACTCAGCAGCCTTCATAAATACAAAAGCCATCATTACTGTCAGTTTTGACAGTCTGTCAGCCGTCAAATCCGCAGTCACGACGCTCGAGAAGATTTTGTCAGTTATGGAAAGATATGGTGTACCAAAGAAGATTGATGATAGCCACGTGGCCACTTCTCCAGTGAGCGTATCGACCTCACATGACTCTTTCTTCACCCAGTCAAGTGAGCGTATGGACCTCACATGATTCCTTGCTAACCAAGCGAGCGTATGACCTCACATGACTCCTTGCCCATAAAGTGAGCGTATGGATTTCCTATGGCACTACGCTGTCCAAGTCAGCGTATAAACTCTCCTTCAACGAGGCAGCGTATTACAGCAACCATATCCAGGATTACAGTCAACACACGTTCTCACGTGTCCTGTACCAATTATCCACTTCTCTAGAAGTTATGCAACGTGGCATCCAGGCCATCAATCTCTCCTGAACATGCTCCACTACTTTCAACCGCACGCTAATGTGTCTCCATCAAAATTCGCCACGCGTCCCTGCAGTTATGCACACGTCAAGTAACTACCTGAGCGTATGCTTAAGGACAGTTATCCTGAACTCTATAAAAAAGAGTTTCTTCATCTTCATCAGAGACTACAGGTCATTTTTCAGAGAGAACAGAGAGATTGCCCAGTTGCTGTCCAAGTTCTTCAAAGTTCGAGTTTTCTTCATCGCATCGTCCAAGGGATAAAGTAATCGTCTTCTAGATTAGATTCCTACAGTTGTAATTTTCTCAGATACAAAATAAATAAAGTGAATTTATTTATGGAAAACAAATTGGCGACTCTGCTGGGGAAAGCTGTCTCCTTCAATGAGATAGCAACAACTCAATGCGATACTTCGTCGATCGGCTTGACGAAGAAGATGATGGTTGTACAATTCGACCAATCGGCTTATGAAGAAATGCTCAAGGCGAAGGAGGGCCGCACTGCTTCCTCCGCTCTTCCTGTTGCCAAGAAGAAGGGACACTCCGTCTATGTCCCTAAGTCTTCTGCAGCAATCCGAGACGCTTCTGTCACTTCTCATGCTGACAAGAACACGTCTTCAACTTCCATGAAGCACACTTCGGCTTCTCGGAACACGGCAACAATGGTTTCCCCTAGTCACGCTGACAAAATTGGTTCTTTAACCAAGTCAATGTGTCCAAGGAAAACCATCTCTGGACATGTCAAAGTCCCTTCTCCTTCTATTCTTACGACAGCAGTCGGCTCTTTAGCCATTGATGACTCTGAGCGTATGGCATTCAAAGGGCAGCGTACGACAAAGGCAGCGTACAAAAGCCAACATCAGGCAGCGTACGCTGAGCCAAAGCCAGTGTATGCTAATAAAAAGGCAGCATATGACCAGAAGTCCAAACTGAAGTCAGCGTATGCTAACAAATACACTCCTTTGACTGTTTCTGAAAATCAAATTGGGGGTTCTCTTCCACAGAACATACAAATGATTCCCCCTCAACTTGCACATCTTGTGCCAACCAAGGAGAAAGACTCTTTAGTCAACTCCTCTACTCCTAAGGTCTTTACCTCTGGAGTTAATTTGACTAGTACTCTTACTAGATCAAACAATGGAAAACGCCTTTTGGCTAACTCCTCCAAAGATAGATTATTACCGACTCCTAGTCGGAATAATACTCATCCTCCTTCTCTCAAAATTTCTCGGTCTGAGAAAGGCAAATTACAAGTATCCAAGACTGATATCAAAGTCAAATCTCCCACGGATCTTCGTAATAAGCTTAATCAGAATCGGTTCGGTTCCACTGAGACAAGTATATTAGACCCTGATGCAGAATATGCCAAGAACTATGTGGCTCAAATTAATCAATCTTTATACACTCAGGAACCAAGAAGACAGAAGAACAAAAGACAAGTTTCTACACAGAAACTATCTTCAAATACTTCCCAATCTGTTCCTACAGATCTCCGAGAATATTTGCAAAATAAACAGAGAATTGACACTCCATCTGGCTATGACATTGCCCATATTCGCCATGAAAAGCATGGTTGTGACTTCCAACCTCGGGTTGTCATCCAATGTTGTTGTTCACCAAAAAGACAATCTGTTTTCGAACGGATTCAATATGAACCAATGTTGGATGAAGATGAACCTCTTTATGCTTCTGTCAACATGACTTCCAGAAACATTAGGGGTAGCATACGGTCTGATGCTATATCAGACTCTGAAGATGGTGTTTATCTCGGCACTCGATCCAGGACCGGAGCCTTGACCAGAGCCTCTTCTTCTTCTCATCCAAGTGGTAATCCGGAGATCACAGAAGACTTCCTTGGAGAGTCCAATTTTCCAGTATTGACTCCTGTAAAAAGCTCTGGGAAAGATACTGATTCACACAGTGATGATTCAGAACAGACTGTTTCATCATCTATTCCTCGAATGATTACCACTTACATGGCAGAAAGTGATCATGAACCTTCGACTAGCAATGAGGCTCATGAACAGAGGATTTCTTCTTTAGAACAACAATTGCGAGCTATGGCAGATACATTGAGTGCTATGCACACTCTAATGCAGGCTCAACAACAGACAGCACCACCAGTGGTATTGAATACCCCTGTTGTTCCAAACCCCGAACCCTCTACTATTCCGGGGGTACAATCTAATGTTCCTGTACAAACCACACCAAGTCACTCTGGAGCTGGGGGTAGTACATATGCTGCAGTCCCTCCTCCCAATTACACTCTACAAGCCACAACTCCACAATCTTCGGGAGTTGTCTCTGAAGAATTGAAGAATCTCAAAACTCAATTCGAGGCATTCAAACAGAAGGATGGTTTACAAAGGTTAGGCATCAAACAGCCTTATCCGATAGAATGGAAGCAGGTATCGTATCCACCAAAATACAAACCTCCGACCATCTCTTTCTATGATGGGACAACCTCTCCAAGTCAGTTCATTAATCATTTTGAAGTAATGACTGATCAATTGCAACCAAGTGACGCTCTCCTTACTCGGGTGTTCATTGGATGTCTCAAAGGAACGGCTTATGAATGGTATAGAAGTCTCCCTGATGGGTGCATTACCTCATTTGCCGGTTTTAAGCAAATGTTTCTTGAACGATTCTACGAAGGGCTCAATGATATGACCATGTCGGCCCTCATAAGAATCAAACAGAAGAATAATGAGACCACTGAGGAATTCATTGAGAGATTCAGAAGAGAAGCCCTCAAAATGCCTCTTGGAACTCCCGATGCTGTTACGATCGACACTTGCAAGTCGAACCTCTTACCAATTATCAGCATGTGGACAGGGTCCACTCAGTTCCAAGATTGGCCTTCATTCATCGTCAGTGCCAAGGCTGCCGAGGTCAGTGCTGAGACCTTTAAGGGTCTGGGGGTACAAATGACTCCCAAAGAATCAAATCAGAGTGCTAGCAATAGTACTCGACCCAACAATCGCAAAGGGAAAGAAGCTCTTGAAGTCAATCTCCAAAACAGTAGTCAAGAGGTAAAGACTACCCAAGCTACTTCAGCTCCAACAAATCAATAACAAAGATCTCCTCGGCCGAAAGAAGAATATTCTTTCGATGATGACGATGTTCAGGTTATCTTTGAATGCTTACTCAAAGGTAATAAAATTCAATTGCCAGAAATTAAAAAGCCTGATGAAGCCAATAAGACAGATCATCCAAAATACTGTCCATATCATAGAATGCTGGGTCATACAATCCGGTCTTGCTATGTATTAAAAGGGAAGATTCAAGAGATGATTAAATCAGGAGCTGTGACATTAACACCCAAAGACAAAACAGTCACAGCAAATATAATTTCAATACAGTTCGGTGACTTCCCTCCCTTAAAGGTGGAAAGTGGGATTGTTCCTATCCCCAAAGCAACTCTCGAAGTTGTAAACATCCCACCAGCACAGAATGACGGACTTGTTCCTGTCACAACTAAGAAGGGAGAGATCATGTGGATTCACCCGGATTTAATGACGGAGTTTGAAACGTCTTCCTCTTCTCCTCGGAAGATTTCCTCATCTAAAAAGAAGTTCGGGAAGACTAAGTCATGCAATGTGACTTCTAGTTTCACACCCGATTTTTTATCTAACCTCTACTTTCATCTCAGCAGGAAATTTATTCTCTACGAAGATAAAATCTGTACCTCAAATTGAAGATAGGTACAAACCTGCTTTTTATTTATACAGTTCACAATCTCGTGAATTGATGGCGAAGATGGGTTATGATCTAGCCACTGCCCCAGGTTTGAACTCAGGCAAGGGACTCCGAGCACCTTTGGCCATCACCATGAGACATAATCAATCTCGTGTTGGCCTTGGTTTCTGGAATGAAGCTTTCATCAAACATAAAAGAACCAAGAGCAAAATAAAGAATTGCAGCATGGTTTCCATAGACCTTGAACCAGAATCTGAAGTTGAAGTTCATGCTGGAACTCGGTCAGAAAAAGTATATTTGAAAGATTATGCTGAAGTTCCTGAAGAAATTTCTGACGTTCCTCCGGCTACAGCTTCAACTCCAGTCTCTACTGAAGAGCCTTTAAATGTTCCTGTTGAGACAGTTCCTTCTAAACCAACAGCAGCTGACAAAGGCAAACAACAAGTCCGCTTCGACAAACCATTGAAGAAGTCATCTCCTACAGGACTTGAAAAGCCTTATAATTTTGATATATTGGCTCAACTAGCCAATACACTAGCTAAATTGTCAATCTTCGATCTCTTACGTCTCTCTAAAAAGACTCGAGAAACTTTAAGTGAAGCACTGCTGCAAGCAGAAACCTGCTTAACTCTTCTCAAGAAGTTGGAAACAGAACCTGTTTCTCATTGCCATAATGTATTGGAATTTATTCCAAACATTACCTTTACGCAGGACGATATGCTGCTAGAGGATAATCGACATGACCGTCCTTTATATCATTGATTCTATGAAGGTTGATCGTTTATTGATTGATCCAGGATCCGCTCTCAGTATTATGCCAAAGGCTATGTTAGATGCATTGAAGATACCTGTACATAGCCTCTCCAGCACTATCACTACCATCTTGGGATTCAATCAAGGAAAAAGTGAGCCTTTAGGCAAGATTCGCCTTAAATTTCAAATAGGCGATCTTCGTACTAAGGTTACTTTTTACATCATCGACAATCATGGTTGCTCATACAATGCTCTATTAGGAAGACCATTCTTGCATGAACATAATGTCGTTCCTTCAACCCTTCATCAGTGCTTCAAATATGTTGATGATAATAGAGAGGTTCAAAAAGAAGTGGCAGATCTTTACCCATTCAAAGGAGTCGAAGCTTACTTCAATGACGCTCGCATGTACAAAGATGAATACTCGAAAGTCTTGCAAGCTATGGATAATGAAGATGAGACATCCAAAGTTGACACTCTTGTTATTCCTGTAAAAGGGCGTATCACTCCTCCGCAGTCTGTTAGATCATCCGAAGAAGGCTCACTGATAATTCCGGTCAGTGGACGTACTACTTCATCATCTGCCCAGGGCTCACTGATAATTCTTGTCAGTGGATGCACTACTGCACCATCTTCCCAAGCTTCACAAAGTTCGCTGATCATTCCTGTCAGTGGACTCATCACTCCCCCTCTATCTTCTCAGGCTAGATCAGATACTCTAGTCATTCCAGTCAGTGGACGCATTACTTATCCACGGTCTTCTTCAAGGGAGCTCACCTCTTCTGAGCCTTTTGTTATCGATCTTAATCGAAACAAAAATTCTAACTGTTCTTCTTCTTCCCCCTTTGTCGTTAATCTGACTAAGTCTGATAAGGCTCAGCCTTCTGTTGTAAATACAGCATCTAGTATTAATGAAGCATCTCCTTTACAGTATATTGATGTTTGTGGTTATGTACAAAGTTATTTACAATTGCTAAATAGCTTAGAGCCACTAACTATAGGGGTTGTTCAAGCTCTTCATACAGACGTATCATTAGACTTTATACAGAAATCATACTTTGTGGTCCCCAGTCGAAAGAAGGGAGAAAATCCAATATTTTTCTATAAAGGACCTCAGAATCCTCCTAACTTGGAAGAAGATGACATAAACGATGATACTGGAAGGTTACAACTGCGTCGCTACAGTCAACAATCCAAAAATATCATCAAGAATATGGGTTATGACTTTAGAACCAGTCTCAATAATGGGAAAGGAAGAAGAATGCCTGTTCGAATTCCTCCATTAAAATACGGAAGGACAAAATGTGGTTTAGGTTACATTGCTCCTACTTCCTTTATCAACATAGTCCATGAAGAGTCAAAAATCAATAAAGACGAACAATCTGAAGATGAACGATCTGAGTCTTTTGATTCTCTCTCTTGGGATTCTGACACGAGTGTTGGCGATCTTCATCGCTCTATTCTATCCATCAATATGGTCTCTGTTGATGGCCCACAAGAAAATGATGAAGATGAGGATGATTTTGAAATATCACCCGAATCAGAACAATGGGCTCAAAGATTAGATGATCAATGCGAATTCAGGTTCGAGCAGAGGGAACCTCCTACCGAAGATAAACTGATCCAAATTGATGTTGGTGAAGAAGGTTCTCCTAAACCAATATTCATCAGTGAAAGTCTTTCAGAAACAGATAAGCAAGACATGATCAAGCTTATTCGTGATTATATCGATGTCTTCGCCTGGAGCTACGAGGATATGCCAGGACTAGATCCGAAGATCGCAATGCACAAGCTTAATATTATGCCAAATGCTAAACCGGTCAAACAGCAACAGCGACGATTTCGTCCAGACATTATGGATGTAATTGAAGCTGAAGTCAACAAGCTTATGGCTTCCGGATTTATCAGAGAGGAACAACATCCTGACTGGATGGCTAACATTGTTCCTGTCCTTAAAAAGACTGGCAAGATCCGGGTCTGTATAGACTTTTGCGATCTCAATGCAGCTTGTCCTAAAGACGAGTTTCCTCTTCCAATTACTGATGTCATGATCGACAATACATGTGGTTTCGAACGAATGTCATTTATGGATAGGTATTCGGGATACAACCAGATCAAAATATTTCCAGATGATGAAAAACACACTTCCTTCAGAATGTCGATCGGTACATACTGTTATACAGTGATGCCGTTTGGTCTCAAGAATGCAGGAGCAACATATCAGCGAGCAATGAGCACTATATTTCGCGAATATCTCCGAAAAATAGTCGAATGCTATGTTGATGATATTGCAGTCAAAAGTCGACGAAAGGAGGATCATATCAAAGATTTGAAGACTATCTTTGATTTAATGCATCAGCATCAACTTAAAATGAACCCTACTAAGTCCTTCCTGGGCGTCTCTAGTGGTAAATTTCTCGGCTTCGTCATTACCGCTAAAGGTATACACGTGGATCCCGAGAAGATCAAAGCCATCCAAGAGATGCGTCCTCCACGTACCTTAAAAGAGCTACGAGAATTTCAAGGAAGAATTGCTTATATCAGGAGATTCATTTCCAACTTATCAGGACGCTGCAGACCATTCAACAAACTTCTGAAGAAAGGTGTATCTTTCATCTGGAACGAAGAATGTCAAAAAGCATTTGATGACATCAAACAGTACCTCATGAACCCTCCAGTTTTGGTACCTTCCGTCTCGGGAATACCATTTTTTCTATATGTTCGAGTTATGGATCATTCTCTTGGTGCATTACTCGTCCAGAAAAATAAAGATGGTCATGAACAGGCCATTTATTATCTCAGTCGCACAATGACGGGTGCTGAACCGCATTATTCTCCAATCGAGAAAGAATGCCTAGCATTAATGTTTGCTGTTCAGAAAACGCGACATTATATTATCGGTCGAACGATTCATGTCATTCCAGAGTGAATCCCATCAGGATTATGATGAAGAAATCTGGTATTCTCAACTCCAGACTAGCTAATTAGGGAATCTTGTTAGCCCAATATGACATGCATTATATTCCTCAGAAGTCAGTTAAAGGACAGGCTCTTGCTGATTTTCTAGCAGCTCATGCAGTCCCAGAAGATTCTAAATTATATGATGAGATTCCCGATGAAGTTCTGGATTCAAATATGGTTTCTGAAGAAGTTCCTACCTGGCGTCTATTCTTTGATGGAGCATCTAGAATAGGTCCTAACGGCAATATTGTCGCCGGAGTTGGAATTGTTCTTGTATTCCCAGAGGGATTAACTATTCAGAGGGCTTATTCTCTAGATCAATCATGTTCAAATAATGTTGCAGAATACAATGCGTTGCTCATTGGTCTTCAACTCGCTAAACATCTGGATGTTCAATATTTAGAAATTTATGGAGACTCTAAGCTTATCATCAATCAGATCAGAGGAACGTATGAAGTTCGTCATCAAGATTTGATACCTTATCATCGAATAGCACTCTCTATGGCCTCCTCCTTTGAAGGTTTCTTTATTGAACATGTTCGACGAGCCTATAATGCAGAAGCTGATGCTTTGGCTAATCTTGCTGCTGTATTAGCCATACCAATCAGACGTCAGCAAGTGATAGTGGTTTATAACCGAGAACTATTCTGCGTTGAAAATAATCTGGCTTTGGCTTTTCCCCATAATCCAGACGAAGATTCTCTCAACTTTGATGCTGAATTAAAGTTTGACAAAATGTCCTTGTCTTCTTCCGATTCTACTATAGAATATGTCTTTTCCAATAAAATAGACACCGTAACTGAAGACTGGAGACGTCCATTTCTGGACTTTGTGTTGTATGACATACTTCCTGATAACCCGAGTAAAGTAGCATCTATCCGGCGTCGGTCTCTCAGATTCTATTATAATCATACTACGAAGACACTATATCGTCGAGCCTATGATGGTCTTCTTCTTCGATGCATCGCTGGTGAAGAAGCACAACAGATAATCCGTAAAGCACATGATGGCGTCTGCGGAGCTCACCAGCCAGGTCCAAAACTTCAAGATCGTATCCGACGTATGGGTTATTATTGGCCCACGATGGTAGCTGATACTATTCAATATGCTCGGAAATGTAAAGCCTGTCAAATTCATGCAGACTTTATCCATCAACCATCGGAGTTCTTACACCCAACAGCGGCATCATGGCCCTTTGAAGCTTGGGGCATGGACGTCATCGGTCCTATCAATCCACCATCATCAAAAGGACATCGGTTTATTCTAGCAATAACTGATTACTTTTCTAAATGGGCTGAAGCAATCCCGTTATCTGAAGTCAAGACTTCTAATGTTATCAACTTTGTCAAACATCATGTCATCTATCGATTTGGTGTTCCTCGGCGTATTATCCATGATAATGGACCACAGTTCGTCAGCCAGAAATTTACTCGATTCTGTGATGATCATCGGATTAATAATCTGGCTTCTACAGCATATAATCCAGCAGCCAATGGACTAGCAGAGGCTTTCAACAAAACAATCATCAAACTCTTGAAAAAGTTCGTTTCTTCCAATAAACGTAACTGGAGTGAGAAGCTTGGTGAATGTTTATGGGCTTATCGCACCACAGTTCGCAATGCGACCGGATGTACACCTTTCTCTTTGGTATATGGGTGTGAAGCTGTTCTTCCCCTCGAGATACAAATTCCTTCTTTGAGAGTTGCAATCTCCAATGAATTTACGACAGAGAATAATGATCGACTTCGACTTCAAGAGTTGGAAGCTCTAGATGAAAAACGATTGTATGCGCAACAAAATATCGAGCTATATCAAGCCCGAATCTCAAAAGCTTTTAATCGGAAAGTCAAAGTCAGAACATATCAAAAGGGAGAATTGGTCCTTACTGTCAGACGTCCGATGACCATGACACATATGAGCAAAGGCAAATTTGACGCAAAATGGGAAGGCCCATTCGTAGTAAACAAAGTCTTCTCTAATGGAGCATATCAGCTTGCCTCTATGGACGGGAAAGTCACGATGATGCCTATCAATGGCAAATTCTTAAAGAAATATTATGTATAAATTTCATCAATATATGTAATATTTTCATTACTCCCCAGCAAGTGTAAAATCAAAAAAAATTATTCTTCTCTACAAAAGCTATTTCGATGTCGTTATCCCCAGCGGAAACTGATATTCTACCATGTATCATTTTCCCAGAGAATTTGATATTTTGTCTTATTAGATTCCCAGTGGATTTAATAAAGATCTTGTATAGAAAATCATGTCCATATCACCTCTGAATTTTCTATCTCAGTATGTACCATATTTTCTATTCTATGAAAATGATATCTCGTCCTTTTGATTTCTGAGTCTAAAAAGGCAAAATAATATAAAGCAGGAAGGATACATCATAAACAAAGTTTCTTTAAATAGAGTTTATTTGAGACAAATTCTTCAAGAAATACATCATCATGGAAGATCGCTGTCATCCCTCTCATACTTGGGACGAGGGCCACATACATAATCAGCAAAAGAATTTAATACATCTTTTCCTGACCGCACCAAGAACTGACAGACAACCAGCCTCATTGCTTCTTCTTCTTCGGTTTCTTCTGGTTCGACCAGGAAGTCCAGGATATCTTTCGACGGCAGGATGAGATGACTCTTCAGGGGCTTTCCCCTTTCCTTTCGCAGCATCATCAATCTTGGGTGCCATTAATGGAGATGGAGTTGAAGACGAAGAAGAAAAAGAAAGATCTTGAGTTTCTGAAAGCTCTTTTCTCTCTCGAAGGCAAAAGCTCTGGTAAAGAAATAAAATAGGTTTTGGGAGACCTATTTATAGAAGAAAGAAAGAAGTTCAAAACGGCGGATATTTTCTAAACAAAATCCCTAAAGAATTGCACTGATATTGAGGAAGATAACAGACTCATGCCAGCGTGTCAGGACTCATTCTCACTTTCTGTTCAAAGTAATTTCGAACTTTTGAAACTCATAAAGTTTGAAAACTTTGAAGGGGGTCTTGTAGGATGTGGAAAATTATGACACGCTGTCATTTTCATCCATACGCTTAAAAGACAGATGTCAGTTGAAGCCATACGCTCAGTTCAGAGTTGTACGCTCATTCAAAAGCCATACGCTCAGTAAATATTTTATTATTTACTGAAGTGACAGCACAGCATATGTTTAAATGAGGAATGAATCTGACACTTCATCTTTCGTGCAAAGACAGCTGTCACGAGAAACGTAACCGTCGTATAGGTTTTCGAAGAGTCAGTTTTGTCTTTTACGAGGACAACTCAGCAGCCTTCATAAATACAAAAGCCATCATTACTGTCAGTTTTGACAGTCTGTCAGCCGTCAAATCCGCAGTCACGACGCTCGAGAAGATTTTGTCAGTTATGGGAAGATATGGTGTACCAAAGAAGATTGATGATAGCCACGTGGCCACTTCTCCAGTGAGCGTATCGACCTCACATGACTCCTTCTTCACCCAGTCAAGTGAGCGTATGGACCTCACATGATTCCTTACTAACCAAGCGAGCGTATGACCTCACATGACTCCTTGCCCATAAAGTGAGCGTATGGATTTCCTATGGCACTACGCTGTCCAAGTCAGCGTATAAACTCTCCTTCAACGAGGCAGCGTATTACAGCAACCATATCCAGGATTACAGTCAACACACGTTCTCACGTGTCCTGTACCAATTATCCACTTCTCTAGAAGTTATGCAACGTGGCATCCAGGCCATCAATCTCTCCTGAACATGCTCCACTACTTTCAACCGCACGCTAATGTGTCTTCATCAAAATTCGCCACGCATCCCTGCAGTTATGCACACGTCAAGTAACTACCTGAGCGTATGCTTAAGGACAGTTATCCTGAACTCTATAAAAAAGAGTTTCTTCATCTTCATCAGAGACTACAGGTCATTTTTCAGAGAGAACAGAGAGATTGCCCAGTTGCTGTCCAAGTTCTTCAAAGTTCGAGTTTTCTTCATCGCATCGTCCAAGGGATAAAGTAATCGTCTTCTAGATTAGATTCCTACAGTTGTAATTTTCTCAGATACAAAATAAATAAAGTGAATTTATTTATGGAAAACATGCAGATTTGATTTAGAATATATATTACATTTCCTATATATATTTATTTTTATCATATGTTATTATCAGGTTTGGCAGGACGAAGAGGATCGTACTTCGGTCAGTCCCAAGGTAGGGGAGCATCCCGTCTAGGTAGAGGTTTCACCGGTGGAAGGAGTGCTTCTCCGTTATCGGATGATGGTTCCGGACCCTCGCCTTCGAGTACTCAGTGTAGCGACCATTCACATCTTCGACTGCGTCGACGGTACGTGGCAGTATTCCTAGGATGGGCAGTTCCAGTCCTGAGACAACTACCCCATCCAGCGTTCCTCCTACTAACGGCCCTATGGAGACGGAGGAACAGATATTGGAGGTTGAACCTACTCTATCTTCGTATCAGAGCGATCCCCTATGTGCCCCTCCAGATAAGACGAGGATGGAGATTTGGTCCGACGGACCTACAAAGTAAGTTAATTAGTTAACATTAATTCATACATATATCTATATATTCATGAATATAATTATCGTTGTATATATATCATCCTCCGTTGGTTCATAGGGTACTAGGGCTATTTCTGAGGTCCAACTACAGTGGCCCTTGGATCAACTATTTGGATGCCTCAGACGAGAGAAAGGCATTCTGGTTTGTCCACTTCAAGGTAATAAAAGTATATTACTTTTAGAATCAATCAACTTTTAAGCATATTATATAACTAACTATTTTAATTCTTGTATAAAATATATTTTTATCCACTATACCGGGCTGAGATGATCGAAAAGCAATTTTTCGTCGTTGCCACCAAGTTGATCCGTGATGCGATCGACGACCAGAAGGCTCGAGAGTGCTCCGGAAGATAGATCCAAGGTTGGGTCACGCCCGAGCAGTAGACTGCGATGAGGGACAGATTCTACGATCCTAGGTACAAAGAATGGTCGGAGAAGGCAAAGGCAGTTAGGACGAGGGCATGGAAGTGATGTGGTGGCTCGATTCCCATAACGAAATATTTTTGTCCCCTGGTATATATTTTATTGAATATATATTATTTTAATGAAAGTAGGAATAAAATGTTTAATTTCAATAACAAACAAATTATTTTAACAGATATGGAGGGGTGAGGACGCCAACATGGTGACCGTCTTCTTGGCCACCCATCAGAAGGACGGAAAGCTCATCGATGATAGGGCCATGCAGAGCTATATAAGTATTACTTTATGTTTCATTAACTTTAATATAACTTAGAAAATATGCAATAGATATCCATATAGTTATTAGTAAGTACCTTAAACATTAGCAACTACGACTTAGACATTGGATAGTAAATATTATGCTTATCGAGATGCTTACCTTTCTAGTATGAGTTTGTTAGGCTACGTGAGCATGCGAGTGCTAGTGCACCTGCATAGGGAGAGGCTGGTACTTCCTCGCAGCCCTCTCAGCCTCAGTGGAAGGATGAGCTCTGGATGACCGTCGTTGGTGGTCTTCAGAGGGGTACGTACTACTGTATGGGATCCTACGTGGCCTTTGCAGCGATGCAGTCATCCAAGGCCCCTTTGCCAGCATGCATTCCCCACATACCTTGTTGGAGTTGGCCCGAGTCGAGGAGAGCATAATAACCAGGTTGTTGAGCTGCATGACGAGATCTTGCGGAGGATTATGGAACAGCCCCAGTCCTAGCCGCAGACGGACAATGTGGCGCTCACTGTACGATTTGATATGCTCGAGCACACCATGAGGGAGACAAACAAGAGGACGGATCGTGCCGTTCAGGCGGTCCAGGAGACGCTGCTAGCCATATGTGATCAACTTTTGAGGCTGACGACTGTTACGAATTCATGCAACTCTAGACTGCTAGCCATGGAGCAGACGCTTCCTGGTCGTGCATCGGCATCGACACCGACTGTATCGGTTCCACTGCCTCCTCCTCTTGTTATTGATGAGTCGTCACTGGTGATGATGACACCGGAGTAGTGTAGGTTCATGTTGTCATTGATGCAGGGCCGTGCTCCTCCTCCTTCTCCTGCTGACCAGCCGTAGTCCTTCATTGGACATTTCTTATGTATTCTGTTGTGGTTTTCTGACCCATTCTTGGGCCTTTATGTATTTTATTTTATACATTTAGTGATAGTATGTGTTATGTTGACCCTTTGCTGGAACATTATTGGACAAACTCTTTTTATAGTTATTTGGTAGTAGATTTGTCTCCACCCTACTATTTTAGGTCTTTCTTATCGTTTGATTCTATTTATTGGATTATTGGTAGCGCACTTTCATCATTTGTCTCTATATTATTTTACCGGTGTTGAGTATTCCACCGAAGGGGTCGACGAACCAGAAAATTCTGTGGAGGGTTACTCTGGGTCTACTATTTGTAAACTATAATTTAAACTGCAAGTAGATTCTGGATAGAAAACAAGCAAACATAATTCTATTTTTTATTTTATTTTGGCAGTTTAGCGACGTTTAGAGACGTTCAGCGACGCATAGCGACGAGGGCAGACGTCGCTAAATGTGTATCAATATGTCACTAGTCTGTATCGTAGATGTCGCAAACAGTCACTATATGTCACTAAATAGCTGACATGGCAAATTTTGCTACGTCAGCAATGTAGTCACTAGACGTCACAAAAAACGTCGCTAACTAATGAACTATCGACGACATTTATCAACAAAAAAATATGTCACTGATTAGTAAGGCCTCGTCACTAAACGTCGCTATCCACTAAAAAAATAACGACATGGTAACGTCGCTAACATACGTTGCAATAGCGACGTTTTTTTGTTAGCGACCAAGAAATATGCGACAAAGTATTTTTGTTGCTAAAAACGTTGCTAATTTAAATTAGTGATATTTTTATACACTTTAGCGATGTTTTTAGGCATCGCTAAAGTGTCTTATTTTGGTAGTAGCCATTTCAAAGTCGACCAAGTAAACTTTTGTTGTCATTCAATCTCTGGAACTCATTTGATTTCATCAAAACTTAAATCCATCTTTTAATCATCAACTAACTCTTATATTAGAAAATCTGATCCACATATTAAATTTATTCAGTCAACCAACAACAATTCTTTCGATCAATCCTTATGACATTAAGGTCAACATCCCAAGTATCCCAGCCTATGCAAATTCAATTTATTTACCTCGAACCAGATCAATAAAAATCCAAGTTTGTTCCATTTCAATGCTCGTACATCCATCAATACTTCTTCCTAGTACACGATTTAGAATTTTGCTATCAACTCATCATCAACATTTTGTTCATCACTTTTATTTTGCAACAACTGGGTCAAACCATCAATATGCTATTGATCTAACTAATCCTTGATACTATTCCATTTCTTCGATCGCAAACCAACTATCCATCCAAACAGATCAATCATTAAAAATTCCTAAGAACATTCATCAAACTTTCAAGCCTCATTTCTACAAACTAGCTACCACATCTCTATAATATACCCAGACAATTCTTACTAAGGTCGATTTGCACCGATTCTATTTTTTGACACAATAACATCTGCCTAACAGCTAGGCTAACTCACCAAGGTAAAGTCAAAGTCGTGATCACCATCCGTGCAACCAATATTAAAGTACTCACCCCCAATCCTAAGGTCAAACCATAGTCGTGATCACCATTTCTACCCAGGCTTGCCTCACTCTGATTTCTAAACATCGAGCATAGATTTCTTCTACTTGTATATGTAATATTCATTTCAAAGGGTCCGAGTCGTTCAACAAAGCCATTCCTAGGGTAAAGTTATCTCAACCAAAATTCTCGACACAACATGATCGACAAAAATTTTAATTTGAACTAATTTTTTAGTTTATGTCCTCAAACCTATGTGCTATAATATATCGATTCAAACTCATATACCTCAATCACAAAATCAAAAATCATAACCATAGATCCAAGTTGCAATATCAATTCCAATTTTTGAGTCGTAAAGCCTTGATCATAAATTCGTCGATTATAACCTACCTCAATTTCAATCCTACTAATCATTAATTTTGTGTGTCTATCTCATCATAAGATTGCATGATTCTCTATTATCAATTCCTCTTAAAATAATCCTCATATCAATTATCATCATATCTATCAACATTTTCATTTTGTATAGTCTGATAGTATCCATTTACATATACTTCAAGTTCACCAAATCAAGTCATCTAATATTCCATGTTATCATATAGTTCATAAATTTCTAAAACTATAGAATCCGCACAAACAAAAACATTCAACACTATCATCATTCATCAAATCAGAGTACCCCCAAGTTATCGTATATCGATCTTCGATACGGCTCAATATCATCAATGATATATATAACCTGACGATCTTCCTTTTGCAACAAATTTTGAGTCGTGCAACTAATGCTATCATCCGAACTAGACATACAATCTGCTCCTCTACATTCAAGACCAAATTAACTTAGATAGTTGCATGATCAATTTATCCAAACTTAAAATCGTATTTGTTATCGTCTATCTTTGTCATTGTGCAACATAATTTCTCAAATCTTATCGTTCTATACTAACTCAAGTCATTGAGCAATTTTATCCAAATCCTTAGAGTCATTTCCATACATGTTATCTTCCCATCGTGTTATCTTTCCTTAGTTAAATTTGAAACTCAATTTCGTTCCGTATCAACATTTTTGTATACGATCTATATTTATTTCCTCAACTGAGTCATCCATTTCGTTGCACACTAAGTTCTTCCCGAACAATCTATATACTCTATCCTTTAAAATTTCATAACTGATACAATCTCAATCTGCTATGCATCGCCTTTTTGTTTTGTCTAACTCAATCTCGCATGAGATATCTAAAATCACAACTAACTCAGTCGTTCTCATTCTAAGGCTTTGTGTTATCGCATCGCTTGCTAAGACTCATTGGTACCCCGATCCTTGATTAGATCTAACATCCCCATGGCTACCCCATACACCACTTAGGGATATAGTTACTCAATAAATCCTCGAAACAATTATTCGAACCATAACTGATTACTTTGAATCTTCGTCCGAACCATTCCTCAAAATCTAAGCATGATCCGTCTATATTGCACCAACGATATCGCCTTTCGACAACCTCTATTTTTGACTGTCCAATATTTCATGAATCGAATCCAATACATCCTCATTTGAAAATATTTTGACCCCGTGCATGACTCGTTAACATCGACGCAAATATAGGTGTATATTGTCTAGAACAACTCAGCCAACCATGACTCAAATGAAACATCTTCTTTCAAAAAAATTCTCGTATACGATTTTACAAAATATCTAGACTTATTGTATGGAACATCCAGCAAAACATTAAGAGAGGGCGCCCACAACATCAATTACAAAAATAACAACACAAACTTCAAAAGAACTCAATCGAAGTCCAAGGATGTAAAGTCGTGCTCTGATACCATTATGTTATGCTCCGGTTCCGCAAAATCTATCGTCCTCGCATGGGCGTGATGTCGTATGAGCCTAAGTTGCGCTCATACAAGATGAATATCATAAATGCCGATTATAACAGCTTGACGACGGGGTCGTTGCACAGAATTACCGATCAGAGAAGTTGAATAAAACAAGTTATATAGAAACAAAATCCTTTTATTGATAATGCAGTAAAATTACAAAGGACGATGCCAAAATTACAATCACTCAAGCTCATACTCTTACTGAATATAATCACTATTTGCTCTCTTTCATCTCTCTATACAAATTGTGCGCAGCGGCTTACAACTTAACGAAGGTGATATCCATACATTATGTCTCGTATAGGTGAAGTCTTCAACACGACCGCACGTCTCGAAATGCCAGAGAACTCTATGCCTCGACGTGTCCAAGCAAGCTCCATCTTGAACGAGCAAGTACATGTAACATGAATGCAAACTGGTAGGTTGTCAGTACACAACCGTACAGGTGGGGGTATCTCGCCCACCTATACAAAATTAATATATTATTTTAGTGAGTACAACTTATTCTTTTGTGGTCTTTCTAATCTTGCCTTAGGATCAGTTCAAACCATATTCTACAAAACTACTTCATGTTGCAACATTAAGACCGTGCCATAAGACCCATTTGTGTGACAACATCATGATCGTGCATTGCAACATCGTATAAACTTACCGTTCTTACCTTCCAGCCTTCCTTGTTCATTTGAAACAATATATGTTATAACATAACAACTCAGTGTCAAACTATTAAACATAGTGCTATATACAATATCGAAGCATAAAACTCTATTGAGACCCAATCTTAGGCTCAATAATTGTGATACATACAGTGCACACATTTCTTGACTCCTTCGTGCCGTGCATACACTTCTTGACTCATTAGTGCCGTGTATATACTTATTGACTCAAACTCACAGCGTGCACGCAGATTGCCACAAGCACACCGACTCATCTATATGAAAGGTCACTGACTAGTCATCTTGGATATAGCTTGGTGCAGACGAGGTCCTTGTGACTCGGGTAATGAGTCCCGTCGAAGGCCTCGACTCACTAGTTCCCTACCCAGCTCAGCTATATTATGTTTCCTCCTAGGCCAGATCGGTCCTTTGGCCCCAGGTTGTCATCGAAAGAAACATCATCCTTGTACACAAGTTGTCCATAACCATGCCCCTACGAGAACATCTAGACTCAGCATAAATGCATGGCCTAATTAACAGTACGACTCAAACCTTTGTAAACTATTCTCCTTAACCATACTTTGTTGCAGACTCCCAAATGAGGGATTTTCTTGGCAACAAACGGTCGCATGAACTTTTCATATTACCTTTTGAAACCCAGGAACGACAACTGCATAGCCTTCATGCCTAACTTGAACAAAGCATGTTCCATAAAGTGCCATAACCGTATCATACTCTATATGACAATTGTGAGATCGTGGAAATATGTTACTATATCAAGCCATGAAATTAATCGTGGGAAGGTAGCCGCTATGACATCAAGTCCATAGCCTGTGGCATAATTTTGCATAATTCAATACGTAAGGTCAAAAGATCGAGTATAAACTTTAAAAACCATCGTGGAGTAATATCTAGGCAACAAGTTAACAATTCTATGTTCTATACATATTTAACACAATGGGATTATTTTCTTAGCAATATGGATTCATCTCTTTTAATATCAAGCCTACTTAGTGCATATGAAAACTTTTATTTAATCATGTGCAGGCCAAACTGAGGCAAGTTCATCAAAGCCACCAACTTGAACGAGAATTTTCCTCGACCGAGTGGGACTTGGAGCAAACCATTGCATAGCCAAGTCCAAACGTTGTTATATTTTTTTGATTCGTCCTATTGAACTGTTGAACTAAGCAGGACGAGGCACTACACGAAGAATCCAGGGCTGCGCTACCAGAGATTATTGATGGTAACTGAATCGACGAAGGTGACCGTATCTATACGAGACTGGTGGAGGCTGTGGTAGGGGTCGAGCGGGATATAGGTACAGGAGCAATGCTCGGCCTAAAGCATAGGGTGGGCGGTTCTGTGCGCCTGTGACTACGACTGCTCTCGCGGGTCGGTCATAGGTGGCCAGGATAGGGTAGTTAGGACGGGGTCCGGCAGACTCAAGCGGCTCTATAGGTCGAAACAATCGCAGATTGAAGGGCAATGACATAAGGGGTTATGGCGGTAGAAGGAGGCGGTATCGGCGTTTGCCAACTTGCACTGCGGTTGGAGGAGAAGACCGGGTGCTCGATGCTAGCAAAGGTTGTGCTGGCACTGGAATCGAAGAGGAGCACCAATTGATGATTGTGCTCACCGACTTGGCAGAGGCAACATTGAAGGAGACGACGAAGGATAGCGGTGGCAAATTGATGAATATAAGCAGCTAGGTTTCGGTTTGGTATGTCGTGTCCTCGGGGTTGGACCTGTGGACACAGGGGTTCTAGTGTTGGTTGTGTCAGAGACTGGATGCGGTGTCCAGAAAGATGTATTTTGGGAAATAAATGTTGTATCAAACACAATAGTATCTAATGTGGACACCCAGGGTTGGACTCGAGACCAACAAAGGTTGACACGATCTTCTTAGATTTGGACACAGAGATGCTGGACACAGACACAATCAAGACATGATAAAACGATTTTGGCTTGATTAGAATGTGTTTGGGAATAGGCTTTGGTTGGGTTTGGGTAGATTTAGGTTTGGAATGATTATCAATTAGAATTTGGAGGTATATATAGGATCTAATTGTTACATGCTAATTAAGAGTTTAGAGAGAATATTCTAGGAATATTATGGGAATATTATATGAATATGTTTAGGAATATGCTAGATTCCCTAATTAATTAGGAGAATATTCCAAATGCTTAATTAAGCACATGCTTAACTAATCCCATATTAGTTAATACTAAACTGCCATTTCATAATTACCAATAAATTAATAATCCCTAAAAAATAATATACTAGAATTTAGGAACTTAGAAAGAGGGGGTTACAAATAGGAAACATCGTAATGCTATTCGTGGGCTTCTTGATATTAGTGGCGTCATCATGACCAAGGCTAACAAAATTCGGGATGAAGCAATTCGGTACTACAAAGACCTCTACAAAAAGATATCCTACTCGTTTATTTTCCTTCAAATCAACTTCGTTTCCAAGAACGACAATCATGTTCTATGGGTCCCCGCTTCTGTGGCAGATATTGAACATATTGTCAAGAATGCGGACCCCTAACAAGTCTTTGCATTCAGATAGTTTTATAGCTTCTTTCTTCAAGAAATACTGGGATTTGCTGAAGTCGTACATTCTAGAAGCGGTGAGGGAGTTCTTTGACTCGAAAAAGCTATTAAAAGAGCTCAATCATACTTTTGGGCTTTGATTGATAAAGTAGAGGGTGCTACTTCGTTGAGTGACTTTAGGCCATTTCGTGCTGTAATTTCTTACACAAGATCATCACTTATCTCATGTGTGACCAGATGAGGGCCGTTATACAGGAGCTTATCTCTTCTAATCAAACTCTTTTATCAAAGGTCGTTATATCTCGAAAAACTACTTGCTAGCCCATGATCACATGAGTACTTTAACAAGCAAGGGGCAACCAAGCATGCTTGAAGTTGGATCTCAAGAAAGCTTATGATATGGTATGGACTTCCTATGCCACATTATGTTATATATGGATTTTGACAAATGGTGGGCGGAGAGGGTCAGGGAGTGTGTCTATTCTCCTTCCTTCTCCATCCTTATCCGGGACCAAGCAGAGGGGTTTTTCAAAAGTAGTTAACTCTTGAGACAAGGTGATCCTTTTAGGGGTGAGTATTCTGTTTATTCAGATTCAAAGGAACTGAAAAAGTCAAAATAGCATAAACCGAAATTCTAAAAATTCAAAATCGAAACCAAACCAAAATTAGCCAAAATCGATACCGAACCAAATCGAATCGAATAATCGATTCAGTTTGTTCGGTTGGTCTATTTCTATTGATTAATCGATCGGCCCAAATTTTGGATCATAGTTAAATTATATTAAAATTATAACTTTTATAAACACATTTGTTATATTTCAAAATTGTATTCAAAGTTGGATTAATTATTAACTTACCAGTGTTGGGCTTCAAAATACATATATAGAATTATTATTTTTAAAATATACACATTTTTATCACAAAATATGCATAGAATTGTGGGTTGTTGCATAATTTCACTTATTCGGCTTTTGAACTGAAATCGAAATCGAATAAAAAATATTGTATTTTCAAAATATAAATAAACAAAAAAAATTCAAACCCAACCGAGTGTTATTCGGTTCGAGCCGGTTCAGTTTTATGTCCAAAAACGAATAATGCTCACCCATAATCCTCTTTCCTCATACCTGTTTGCTATTATCATTGAGTTTCTTACGTGTCTCCTGGATGACGCGGTCATAGATGGGCTAATTACCCCTCTATTTTAGAAACTAGAGCTAGTGGTTTCTTGTCCTATTTATGCGAACGACCTACTTGTGTTTGTGGAGCCTTCAAATAGATCTCTTGATGCTCTCAAGGTATATTCGATACTTTGGAGAAGTGGTTGGGATTACAGCTGAATAAGAACAAGAGTCATATGTTCTTGAACCGTACATATGGCCATAAGGAGGTTTGGCTTGCCAAGATGGGTATTACTGAGGGTGGTCTTCTGATTAAATACTTGGGATTACCTTTCTCGATCAACTATGTCATGAATGCTGATTGTGAGGGTTTGTTCAACTATACGCAGATGACATTGAAGGGATGACAGGCTTAGATCTTGTCTTTTGGGGGTCAATAGAGCTTTTAGAGAGCTCATCTCAGCTATTGCTATGTACTTGGTTGCAGGCTATATGATTTCCAAAGGTACGATATCATATGGGAGGAGCTATGTCACCATAAAAAAGAGGGCTAAAAAGGAGGGATGACTTGGTTTGTGATCTCTTACTTTACTTAGAGACACGACCTTTTATAAACTGTTATGTAAATTCATCAATGGAAAGTCTCTTTGGACGGAATGGGTTAGAGGGCGGTACTCCTTGAAGGGGGACTTTTCGACGACAATGAGCCATAACAACTTCTTGGTGACGGTTAAATCTTAAATCGCTTCTTGCCATTCGGGGTCGGGCTAAAGGTAAGGTGTCTAGGGTTACTTGCTCTAGGAACCAGACTAGACTACGACTTGACTCTTGGATCAGGCACTCCAGCTTGATAAAGATGGAGGATTGGCTAATTTATGAGCTTATGAGAACTACAAAATCTGTCAATTGCTTTATCCAGGATGGGGAGTAAAATTTACAAAGCTGTATGATTGAGGCTGCCTATGAGGAGGATATCTGTGTGGTAGAGACTGATAGGGAACAGACGGAGGACTACTGAGTTTGGGAGGGCATGGAGAAAGGTACCTTGTCCTTTCGGACTGTGTTGGACCAAATAAGGGCCACTTCTACGGAGGTTGACTGTGGTCAAGACCTGCTTGTGTCTCTACAAGATAATTTGGAACTGCCTCCTTACGCAAGACAGACTGAGCATGTTTGGGGTGGACTTTACAGACAAGAGATGATGTCTGTGTGGAGATATAGATAAATCCAGAGATCACCTCTTCTTTAGCAGTGACTTTGTTTGGGATACGTGGAACTCCCAGCGCTCCTAATTCAATCTTCCTTCTATGACATAAGTAGACCTTGCCTCAATCATGAATGAAGTCAAATTGTAGAAAGGAAAGGGTGCGGGAGTGTATTGACGAATACACCTAGCCTTCGAATCGGTGGTATGGCATGTTTGGAGGAATCAAAACCGACATATCTTCGAGGGTCTCTCATTCAGTAAATATGTTGTAAAAAGAAATATGAAAGCTAACATAGAAATTCTTGACCTCAGATGATCTATTTTGCAGTATGGGTTGGAATAGTCTTATAATTTTTGGTGTTCCTTAACAAAATTTTATCTTATTCAATTTTTTTATATATATTTATGTGTCAATGACTTCACTTATATGATAACCCTTGTATGATTCCTAAGTATCAAGATAAATATATTAGACTTTATTTCACTTCCCACATTTTAAAACAAGGCTTTATTTGACTATTAGTAATAACATCATGTGATGCCCAATCACTTACTAAATTTGAGGATATTTCATTAATTGTCCAAGTCTTATTACATGTTTGATTTTGGATCGAAGCTTGAAGTCGAAACCAAATTCAAATATTTTTTTTTCTAGCATTTTCAAAATTGAGAACTTAAAAAAAAATTCAATCAATCAATCCCCGGTCCAAAAACAAATAATACTCACCCCTACTCATAACAGCCCAAATATGTGTGATCCAGCCCCTCATATTCCCTGTCTACTAGCTGGCCAGAATGGGATGATGCCACAAGAAAGGGACATTGTCTCTTTGAAGAACCAAGCTCAACTTGAGCTGTCAATGGGACCCCCAACAACCACCACCACCACGCCCCCAGTGCCCAAAACCATCACTGTTTTGCTATGGTCACCAAGGAAAGCTTCCAACACGCATGTGCTCATGGGAACAGTGACGCATGCTCTGCGTAGTCCCCCCAGCAAGCCCTTTCTTTCACAGCCCCCACCTATCTGCCCAGAAGCTGCAAGCTTGTCTAGAATCAATGTCACAAAAATATGGTAGAAAACACGCTCGATGTCACAAATTATCTTAGCCATAAAGTTGTGTTTCAAGCATCGTCTCCTAAAAGAAATTTAATAGAAAAGACATCACAATACCTATGTCTAGAAAGAGTACTGTTTTCATAATTCCAATATGCATAACTTTCTAAAAGAAGGCATTCCAGTACCATATCCGGAAAGACTTTCTCATCGTTGGAAGCGAAACGCAGAAATAGTTTCCCCAGATCAGTAGGATCTGAAGATGACCTGAGAAAAATCGCACAAATCAAATATATCGAAATTATAAAGAAAGCACAATACAAAAACTCCATCCAGCACCAACATGAATATGTATTCTGTTTATGTGATTCGAACTTGCATCCTCTTGATTGTAAACAACCAACCTTAGAGTCGCACAAGAAAAACTTCCTAAACTTACTAAATAATATGATCAGAAGGAACCAGATGCTGATGGCACCACGATGAGGAAGAAGCAGCTGCCAGAGATTTCTGGCATATGTGCCAAAAAACATCCCCCAGGCATCACCAACTTAAATTATGTCTTCTTCTTCTTCTTGAGCACATGGGAGTAATAAAAGATGTTTCTAGTCTTTATTCTAAGTGAGCTTCTGGACGGAACGATAAAACCAGAAGCACTTATTTCTCATCAAATTGTATCCAGTCTGAAGCTGATGGAGAAATGAACAATAGCATAAATAATCATCCAACACCCTCTTTGTCCAGAAATACATAACATCTTAGCTGAAATAGGCATTCAATATGTCTTGAATGCTCAAGTGACAGACATTCCAGAATTAAGTTACACACATCACTGAACTACATCTGGAAGAATATAATTACTGCAAGATTACACAAAACTAAACAATTTCATTTAAGAATTATTACAAACAAATAAGTGGTTTAAACAACACATGCTTTTTGAGGCAAAAATGGTTTAAACGACAATAAAAGAACAAATTAATTAAACTGAGATATCGACAAAATTCTTTATCCCTCGTAGGCTCAAACTTTTGTACAGACCTGGTGTGAGTCGTCTTCCTTCTGGCGATGTCGGAACAGAGAACAAAACCAGAACCAGATGCTTTTCCTCTCGGTAGGTTGGAAAATGGGAACCTTTGGTTCGAGAAGATCAACCATGTACTGAACCACTGCCTGCACGAAGAAGAGATCATTCCAAGAATAACTTAAGGCTTAAGAATAAGGGTTAAACTTAAATAGCAGCGAGTTCTAGCAAAATACCTGGGCTCCAAGCTTGAACACTTCTCTTGGTGGAAGTTCTATCGGAGTCTCATCAGCGGAGAACACCCTGAGCTTTGAAAGGAAGCGAAACGATTCAGGCAGCATTCTAATCTGGTTGCTGCTTATATCCAATATCTCTAGATTCTCAAGATTTCCTATTGACCTTGGCAGTGACCTCAAGTCTGCAAAGTTCCTTCCGACATCCAATTTCACAAGATTCATGGCAAAACAGAGGCTCTCAGGGATCGATTCAAGCTCGTTGAAGCTAACATCTAGTTCTCTCAACTTGGTAAGGGAAGCCATTGTAGTAGGCAGTCCTTTGATCCTATTATAGTGAGCCGTCAGAACTTCTAGCTGTTCTAGCTTACCGATTGCTTCAGGCAGTGCTTTTAGCTGATTGAAGTCTAACCTGAGCTCCACTAGAGAAGTGCAAGATCCGATCGTGTAAGGAAGTTCTTCGAGTTCGTTGGTCTCGACGTTCAGTTTTCTCAAGCTTGTCAGATTTCCTAATGTGTCAGGAAGAACTGTTAAATGGTTGCAACTCAAGTCAAGATTGACTAATTTTGCCAAGTTTCCAAAAGAAGCAAGGAGTGACTTCAACCGATTGGCATGCAGGTCGAGATAAATTAGATTAGACAGGTCTCCAAACGATTCAGGTAGGATTTCAAGGCGGTTTGAGTGGACGTCAAGCTTCGTTAAGAACCTTAGATCACCGATTGTCTGTGGCAATACCATGATCTGGTTCTCGGATAAATCCAGTTCGCTGATCTGCTGCAACTTCCCCAGGGACAGAGGGAGCCACTCGATCTGATCCATCAACTTTCCTCGAAGGTCAAGAACCCCTGTACCATCTTTTGCTGATGTCTCGATCAAGCTTGCTACTTTGATGAGACTCAACTTATCCGTATCACCACCACCTATTGGTAAAAGAAACCAGACTTAGGTGTGCAAACTCCGACAATGCTTGAAATGTTCAAAGGTAGCATTTCAAAAGGTATAACAAACAGGCTTTGAGACTCCGTATACATCTCAGACAAAATTAATATTTGGAAAATGAATAATCAATAGTGTCAAAGAAAGATACATAACATCACTAGTCACAATAATTGACACCTAGATCAGCTCTAATAGAAGAAAACTTTATTGTAAGGCTTGATGCCTTTCTATAGTTCTTGGTGGTTTGGAAATAGCAAATGTTAATGAAGAAATTGAGGGTTTGTGTTTATTAGTTATTACCAAAACCAGAAATTGTGACAATTGGTTTCTGAGTTCAAATACATAATAGTCAATAGAGGTGAGAATTCTGCATTCAAAAGAACAAATGGCAGAGTTTATCTTTTCCATACGTTCCTAGAGATCAATAGTGTCGGTAGCCAGCCTACTTAATAAAACGAAAAGGAGAGACAAGACAAACAAGTCCTCTTCAATAATGCAGAAGATAAGCTCCAATAAGATCAGCTCAGAAAGAACATGACAATGAGGGTCTTTACAAATTACAAGAAGCAAAGTCTTACTTATAAGCTTTGACACCGTCAAAGAAACATTAAGACATCTTAAAATTGAAATTTCCATCTTCCAATTCTTCAATAGTCGCAATCTAAAAGTGTTTGACTGGTATAAACTAAAGAAGCAACAATTTAGATCTCTTAGGAACTTCCACAAGGATTTCATCTTTCTCAACCATCGATCAACACATCAATCGGAAACCTCATATATATACTTACCAAAAAGATGCCGAACAAGCAATCAGTATCATTTATAAGACTCATAACACATCTATAGAAAACAAACTAACAGATGTCTCAAACTATGGATGCCCAAAATAAACCCATTAATCCAACAAGTAATCATTTTGTAAGAATCCCTTGATCACTGGAAAATTCTCCGAAAATTCAGTACAAGAAATCGTGTGTTATCATCTCTAGCCCATAACTAAAATGGGGTTCCCAAATGCCCTAAGGATATCCATGCCCATAGTGATTGAACAACATCAAATCGATCCATATCTTTTCGGGATTGGCTATGCAAATCCATTTTCTTCCCTTCATTCAACTCTTAGCCATGATGTCCTGTGTAACGCTAACAGAAACCAGTTCACGCCTACCAAATCGACACATTTTTTTCGGGGTTGGCTGTGCAAATCGATGTTTCCCCCTTTCATTCAACTCTTAGCCATGATGTCCTCCTTAACGCTAACAGAAACCAGTTCACGCCTACCACTAGACCTCGTCTTGCCAGCTCATTTATTTTAACTACTACCATCTTATCAGTCTCATCTATTGGAGAAATTATTCCCCGGACTCACCTCGTTGCAGTGATGAACTTAACTCACCACCAATAGTGCCATGACACATCACTCTCCTATCCTCTCCTCCACTTTTTCCAATGTCACTATCCCCTGGCGTGTCACGCCTGACACTATTGGTGTAGAACCAAGGGAAACCACTACCGCGTGTGAGCCCGGACCACTGAATAATTTCTCAGACTATTGGTTAGTTTGCGTGACATGTCCAAACCACTTAACACGAAACAAACGCTTAATGAATCCTAAATAGCGAAAAGAAACGTACCTTGAGCTCGAGTAGACTCCGGCGGCGGTTTCGAATGAGAAGGAATCAAAAACACCCCTAAGCTTCCATTCTTCTTCTTCTCGTCCTCCTTCGACTCTCCTCCGTCCACCGCGACGGAAGAGGAAACCAGCCTGGAGGCCCTCTGTATCAACTCGTCGAACGCCGCGAACCGGGCGTCCAGCCCCGCCACGCTCTGCGCCTCCCTCCTCTCCTCCGCGCCGTGGAGGAGCACCGAGCCCCTCCTGGCCTCCTGCAGGACCGAGAACACCTCCTCCGGGAGGTCGGGGGGCTTGGCGGCCCTCCCGATCTCCTCAAGCCTCGCCTCCTCTTCGGCGGCGGAGGTCTTGATGATGGCCATGGCCGCCTCCACCTCCTCCAGGGAGGGCCTCGGAGGGAGGGAGCGGTATATGCGCATGATCTCCTCTACGGCCTCTCTTGTCGGCGCTGGCACTGCTACTGCCGCTGCCGCCATTGACGATGATGTAAGAAGAAGAAAAGAGAGGGAGGGAGGGAGAGAGAGAGAGAGAGCGTGGTGTGTGTGGGAGTTTTGAGAGTTTTATAAAGCAAGCTGGTCAGCTTAATAGGACAGCTTTGGTGAGATGGAGAAGGTTTAATTAACTAAAATTGGGATAAGCATTGGGTTAGGGGCTGTTTAGTTGCGGTATAAGCAGAATGAAGTGGACAGTTTGGTGCATATGCAGGCTTTGTTTATTTTGTGGTGTTTGGTTTAACTCTAGAAGTGGGTGATATATTTGTCCGCAGTTCTCTGTTCCCCTCATTTTCTTCTACTTTTACTTTGTAAAAAAAATTAATAAAGCAAAGTGAGCCGGACACTCTCCATTCTCTTGCCTCAAAGTCCATAGCAGAAACGAAAATTTTCGTCTAAAGCATTTTTTTTTTTTTTTCAAAATTGTTGTCAAAGCACAAAATTTGTATAATTTGTAAAAAAAATTTACAAGAACGCCCTTTCGAAGGACGTTATATTAAAAAAGTTTTTTTAAAAAATAGAAAACGTCTTTTGGAAAGGCATTTCACCTAGTTTCAAATTATTACCCTAACATCCGTTAGCCTTCCAACAAAATTATTAAAAAATAAAAATAAGAAAACGCACTTGGGAAAGACGTTTCTCTTTGAGAAAATGCTCTTCCTTTGGACGTTTTCCTTTTGTATGTTTTCCTCTCTAGCTGCAGTAGCCATTGGGATCTTGTTTTCTTGAGTCCATGGGCCTTGAGCCCTTGCTTCCCGAAGCAAGGAGCTCTCCCCATGACCACTCTAGAGAAAGAAAGAGGAGGAGTAAGCGATCAAGAGAGGAAGAAGAAGAAAAAAAGGATCAAGATAGGAAGAAGAAGAAAAAGAGGACAATAGAATCCTTGTTGACTTAAATGAGAAGATCTCAACGAGAAAGAAAGTAAGGAAGTGCAATGACAAATGAGGCTATGCATACAAAAAATAAAAAAGTGAGCTCAACTCCAAGTCTTGAAGAGAGATCTTGATTTAAGAGAGACTCGCATAAGAGGAAGGAGTAAATGTTCAGCTGGTGCAAGAGTTAATGTGCTTCTCTCTCACACACATTTAAATATGTGGCTTGCTTCTTCGTCATTGATGGAGTGTATGAAATATTTCTTGCTCTTCTTTAGGGTTAGGATTTTTTTGGCTTCTGAACAAATTGAAGAAGAAGAATAACTGAAAAGACAAAAAAAGGAAAATGCCCAACGGAAGGGTGTTTTCTTATTTTTTTTAAAATTTTTTAATTGTAAATTTTTTAATATTTTTGTTGCGGGTTAACGGACGTTAAGATGATAATTTGAAACTAGGTGAAACGACTTTCCAAAAGACATTTTCTATATTTTTTTTAAATTTTTTTTTAGTAGAATGTCCTTCAAAAGGGCGTTTTTGAGCTTTTCTTACAAATTATACAAACATTGTGCTTTGATAGCAATTTTAAGAAAATTAGATGCTTTAGACGAAAATTTCCGTAGCAGAAATGATTCGAAGTTGTCTTTCTACAGAGGGGACATGAATCACGTCGAGACTTGACTTGGAGAAAATAGAGGCTGCCTCCTTTGATAGTGGTAGCTGCCGATGTCACGATCGGTGTGAGGCGGAGGAGGTATAGATGATAGTGGTAGCTGCTGATATCACGATCGGCCCCTCAACGACGATCCATGTGAGGTCATGGTGATTATGGTGGTGGAGGAGGTATAGATGATAGTGGTAGCTGCCGATGTCACGATCGGTTTCTAAATAATTAGATACGAATTAGATCACATCTAGCCTACACTATTGTGAACAATGATAGTCAGTTGTCTAAATCTTATATGACTCAAATATATATCTATTTGATCACTCATCAGTGTAGTGTCCCGTTCCAACATCGTGCCTCGTTCCTCCATTTACGAGGAGCGCGGTTAAGAAATACTGTCAATATTGATTGATTGGGACAGATTGAATCAAGATCCTTTTTCGTTAAGAATTTTCTTCTTCAAAATCAGGTCTCATATTTAGCAGATTGAGTCTCGAGGAAACACTCAGTGAATGAGGCTCGCAGGACCTCTCGCTGCTTGGTTTCGATGCCGCACTTGCCTCTTTTGCATTGGTTTTTTTGAATATGTTTTTGAGAATATTTTCGATGGATTTCATTACTTGCATTATTTGGACTTCCCACTTCATATCGAATGCTACGATAAATGGAAGGGTATTGATCGTTTGCTTATACAATTGCAGGTGATCGCATAACATTGCGTAGTATATAAGACCTCTTTCTCTTAGCTAATTCAATCAACTGTGAGTAGATAAACCTTTCTCTCCTTGACCCTCTTACTCTCCCATTATTCAACGATACCAATGACATGAATGCTAGATATAGAGTCGTAGACACAATATTGCATGATTGTATCCATAGAACTATAAATATTAGAACTATTGCATGTTTACTTATGTATATCTGCTATAGAACTGTTACATCATGAAACTGCTGCATGTTTACCTGTGTTATGCCTGTTATAGAACAGTACTAAGCAAGGAATGAATCGATGAATAAATGTTGCAACAATAAGGCGGAACACACTGAATTCAACGATACCAATGACTTGAATAACTTGTAAGCACCCTAATTTTTGAAAATTATTTTATTTATTTTATATGATTTTATATATTAAATCATATTTTATTTTAATTATGACTATAGATGTACTTTTTCGTAGCTTTAATTTTTGAAGCACAATAATTATCAATTTCTCAAATCTACTCCCACCATCGTATTTTAGACGAGTCCATCTTCAGTTTGATATATCATATCTCATCCAAACATGTTCTCTTGTGCTATATTTTTCATGTACAACTTTAGGGGTAAAATAATCATTGTAGTCTACCGTAAAATTTGACTAGCTTCCAAATAACAATTAAGGCCCAACTCCGATCCAAATCATTTGACCCAATATATGGTTTTGATCCATTTTGAGCCTACTACGCACATGCCAATGGTGTGCCACTCAATTAGTTTTCCATGTGCTATTTAATCTTAAGTGGCACACAAGCCAAAACTATAGACATATTGTACTCAAATCGATCACAAAAATTATACCGACCCAAAACTAGTCCAAGTAGGGTTCGTAGAGCCTATTCTAGGATGTCAAAACCTCTTAGACCTATTTTAGATTAATTTTTTATGAATTAATGGCATCCATATTGATTTAAATCTATTTTTAAATCAACTCTATAACTACTTTCCTAATTTAGACCCAATCAAAGCTCTTCGAGTTACACATTTGATTTAAATTATCAAATCTTAGCCAAATTCTCTCAAACCAAATCCAAATCAATCCCTACTTCCTTTTTCTCACATAGACCTCTTCACTCTATGATGACCGGATATGCTTTATATATTTATGCTCTAGAAACCGAGCCCCTCCTATTTATTTTCTATTTTCACACTTTTTTCCACCCAACAGAAACTCATCAACCCGACATCATCCAACCCTCCTACCACCTTCATATCGACCCTAGGACAACCCCTAATACCCCAGTACCTTTTTGAGGAGCCTCAGTCCCTAATTTGGCCGATACGAGGCGCGAAAGGCACCCGAAGTCGACTGGACTTGTGTTGAATTCATCACAGCAGGTTAGTCGACTTGTAAACTAGGTTTCATCTACTTTTTCTCATCCGATTCTCCTCAAACTAAAACTAGAAGTTTCTATCCATGGCCCCCAAGAGCAAGACCGCTGTCGACAGCAAGGGCAAGAAGCCCGCCACTGATTCATCGTCGGCCGACCGCGCAAAAAACTATCGTCCCATCATCGACGACGTCCCGACAGAGCAACCCCGCCGTAGCTCCGGCAATGAAAGGTAGAGCACTAAACTTCGACCGCAAATTCGTCGGAGAAGAAGACTCAAGCTTTTCACTTCACGCCCACGTTATACGTGTCAGCGTAGAAACTGAGATAACAAAAATACGCCCACGTTATACGTGTCAGCGTAAAAGTAAAAACATAGCCTACGTCTATACGTGTCAGCGTAAAATCAAAATATGCTCACATCAATATGTGACAGCGTAAATATTAAAATACGCTCACGTCTATACGTGCCAGCGTAAAAAATTAAAATACGCTCACGTCAACACGTGCCAGCGTAAAATTCAAAATACGCTCACGTCAACACGTGCCAGCGTAAAATTCAAAATACGTTCACGTCAACACGTGCCAGCGTAAAAATCAAAATATGCTCACATCTATACGTGCCAGCGTAAAATTCAAAATACGCTCACGTCAACACGTGCTAGCATAAAAATTCATAAATAAAAGACTTAGCGTAAAACAAAGAATCTTTTACACTTTAAAAGTTTTTATCAACTTTAATAAGCGTAAAATTTTTATAGTCAGAGTTTTTAATCTTTATGCATAAAGTTCAGACCAAATCATCCGCGTAAAAATTTTAAATTAGATTTTCACTAACTTGATTTTTCTTTTTCTTTTGGCAGTGGATTTGCAAATTCACCCACTTGCAGAAATATTTGGCTCATCAGCTGGTATGGTGGGCTCAAATTATTTGGAAAACCTGTCGCATGTGGAGTTCCCCCAGTCGGATCTGAAATATCCTGCAGAGAGAGCACAGCTGATAGCTGCTTAAGGGGACAAAATGCTGCTGTCCATGATAAATGGAGAAGTGTTGGTATCACTAGATGACCAACAATTTTTGAAGCTGGCCTTCTTATTCGGGGATGCGATAGAATTCAAATCACAAACACACCCCAAGAAAGAGTCTTGGGTGTTCAAGTTTGGAGAGAAGGAGATGTATCTCCCCGACATGGACAGGGATTATCCCCTATCTGCATTTGTCCATGCCACCCATCCCCGACAGATGCTATAGAACTTGACTCCCAACAATCATGGTAGGCCAGGCAAAATCATCTTCAAGAGGGATGGAGCCAACGATATAGGGTATCACGTCAGTGTTCCCAATGGTGGTGTTGTCCCTTTCTTTGGTTTATTACCTGGGTTCACATCGAGTGAAGATTCTGCTCTGATTCAGCCAGTGCAGACCCAAATGTTCATAAATAAGTTCATATGGGCTGCAGTATTATATTCTCAGGCCAACCCTAGGCTACCAGGGTGGCTGTCGCCTTATAACCAGAACTGGATCCAGCTTAGTGCTTGGATCATGAATAACTTCAAGACAGACTTGGAAGCCATCAGTCTGCATGAAGCGGTAGCCTCTACGAGCCAGGGTATACCGATGAATAGTAACCTATTCTTGGCTCTGATGGAGTTGTATATAAGTTCAACAGGAACTTTTGCAACTCCATTGGGTGAGATGGGTCTCGCCCTACACGCGATGCAATTCATCTCGAAGCTGCCGATGGGTGAAGCGCCCTATGAAGAATATGTTCCCTCTAATCAGGAACTGGCAGAAATCAAGGAGAAGAATCCTCGATTAGTTGAGGTCTACCAAGAACTGATGTGCCATTACTTAATTTGCACATCTATGTATGACAGTGGATCACACTTGGCATACACTACTAAATGGACAACTTACCTATTCTACCATGAGAATAGGATAGCCAAGAATGAGAAGGGAAGATTTTAAGAAAGCAAGGCTCCAACCATCAACCCTTGTTCGATAATCCCTTCAGATCTGATCAATGGTTTAATGATCTCTTATAAGTCTCCGGATCAGTATCTGTCCAAAAAGACCAGAAACATCCCTGCGGGGACTGAAACCCTGAGCCACCTGAAGCATGATAGTCAGAAGATCTCGAGGGAGGCCTTGCTGGAAGGCTTTCTATCTCTGTGGCTGTGGAGAGAGGTTGTGCCCGGGATCAGCACAGTAGACAGAATTCACCAAAACGTACTATGGCCGGCAGTACGTTTGGTGTTTAAGGCCAGAATCAACCTGCTATCGGCAATGGTGTGCCGAATAAACGCAAGTTTACGGACCTTTGGTGAGGAACTAATCAATAATGCTCCTCATCGAAAGGATTTTCATAGGGTAGAGATGCCCTACACTTATTTGATGGGCTGGCTACTACATCACAACTGTAGTTTATTACCACCGGGCTCTGGAGATAATGCGGAGGTCTTCCTCCAAAAATTCAACAAAGCTATATGGATTGCAACTACCGTGGCAGACACCCGATCTGTGCTGAACTATTCCCATGGATGGAACTTCTTCTGTACATGACCACCAGTTCCAGCCGACTACCTCGGTGTACAGTTTGAAGATAAAATAGAAGGGAGGACTTCAATGCCTGTGCCAGTTCTCAAATGGCTACAGTGCATCAGACCCTCACATCTAATGTACAGGAATGAAGACAGCTGCACGTTCGAACCATATCTACCAAGTCGGTTCGCTCGCCAGTTTGGATATGACCAACTTCATGTTGGCAATCCCTCTACTAGATTCTACCATCGCGGAAAGCTAATTGATGGTGCGAGAGCCTGGAGATACTTTAGCACTGCTTGTACCGATGCTAAATTCAGAGTATCGACTGCTACCAGCACGACCGAGCTACGTATACTTCATACGTATGCTCGCTTTTATGCATCCATCCTCTTCTTTGCCCATGGCTACAACCTGAAAGGGAGTCTAAGATGGCCCAGGGAAGGGAATGTTGAAGAGCCAGTCAGGGTATTTCCAGACATACCCGATGACGATGCCGTTCCAGGTGAGTATCTGGAAGTCATTCCTATGGGTGCTGGGGAAACAGCTGCGGGACCAATCATTATTGGCAAGACCCGAAAACGGAAGCAAGGTGCAGCTGGTACTCTTCCAGAGAAGACCCTCCCTGAGAAGAAGAATAAGGTTACTGTCAAAGGGCCTTCTAGACCAAGAGCCGCTACCCCAGAGAGTGATACTCCGGTCGAGGAGCCGCAACATCTGGCATCTTCTTCAGCTCACCCTGGAGAAGGATCCTCGGCATCCCAACCAGCAACGTCAACAGAAGCGGTGACGATCCTATCTCCTGGATGCCTCAGCTCATCACTTCACCTGTCTTTGCCACAAAAGACACAAGCTACTGAAGACGCTGCCACTCCACATACTATTGATTGAGAGATCATCCCATCAGATGAACCAGCTATTACTTTTGATGATGATGACTGGGATGGGGACTATGACTCGTACATGGCACGTTCTGCACCTACTCCAGGTGAATATAAATTACATAAAATCTATACAAAATTATGATTTTTGTATATTAACTTATTTTGTTTAATTTTTGTAGGTGTTATCATTGCATCAAAGCTTGTGGCTCCTCCTCCTCCTCCTCAAGAAGATATTTATGAGGAAAACGCGGAGTCTGAGGAAGAGTATTCTTCTTCAAAAGAAGAAGATACAGAGATTCAACAAGAACCTGAGGTGCAGGTTCGGCCAGAATTGTCTCCTCCTGCTGAGGGCGGAGCTAAAGAACAAACTGAAGTAGAACCCACTGTAGATGATGAAACGGCTGCTGAGGAAGAAATATATTTCAACGAAGAACCAGTTGTAGAAGGACCCATTACAACTGAAATACTTGAAGAGCCTGTAGAGCCGGTAGCCGAAGAAGGTGATGAAGACATAGTCAAATCATCAACTGAAGCTGGGGACATTGTAATAACATCCTCTGCTATTGCTACTGATCCAGCACAATTTCCTGAAGAGATAATGCCCGAACCGGAGTCAGCTGCTATAACTACCATTCCACCCGCACCAATCACCGCCACCGAAACTCAAGTAGTTTCGACTCCAGAAACGACTAGAGTAACAAGTGCTGAAGACATTGTTTCTGAAGCTCCTGGGAATCAGTTGGCCTGGTAGCAGCGACAACAATAACTTTATCTCAGTCTGTTACTACGGTAACAACATCTGCTCCTAGTCTTCAGAGAAGATCTGGTAGACATCACCGCAACGCCGAGCTCAAATACAGAAATGAATCTCTTAGTTGAGATTCATACTGAAACTTTCTACAAGACTCTGGCAGCTCTAATCAACATGGTCCTGAAGAAGGGCCTCAATTATGAAAGCTTGAAGGCGGCTATTACTCTCACTATCAAAAACGTCGCCATGTTCAACGATGTAGCGAGAGCAGCGGCGCTGAAGAAGGTCGTGGAGGAACTTGAACAGCCCATTAGAGAATAGCTAAGGCTGTCAAGTGAAACTACTGAAAGTCTCATCCAAGAGGAGTATGACGCTTTATCAGCTGAATACCTCGCTCGGGAGACTACTTTTAATGAAGCTCTCCATGAGTACAGCATCAAGGTGGCTAAAGAAAAAGCTTTTTTGCTGAAGCTAAGCCTCAACTGGATATCCAGAGAGAATCCTATGAAACTTCGAATATAAAAATTCATCAATAGAATGATAGAATTCGCGAAGTCGAGGTTGAGCTGGCTCGTTGAAGGCGGAGAGGGAGCAGTTGATCATAGCTCGGGACCAACATCTAACTCAGAGCTCGATTTTGGAGGAACAAGTCTTCGGAGCTGAGGCTACCATCAAAACCCTTGACGAAGCCAAGGATAAGATGATAGTCACTTTTGCTGGACTTTCTCATATCTGTACTGCCGAAGCTCGACGCTCCGTAGCTACTAAGAATTTATTGAGCTCTCGTGAAAAGCGTCTAGCGGAGCTACAAAAATTGCTAGAAGATGTATCTGCTCCGCCTTAGGCAAATAAAGAGCTTTTGTAATCTTCTATCTTTTTTCATCCTGTAATGTTTACAAGAAATGAATAAAATATTTGTTTTGTGACCCTATCATTTATTTTGAAATTAAACAATAGGTATGAGATAGAAAACACTCGTCAGAGGTAATATGGACATGACAAGTCTTCTGAACTCAATAAAGATATCTATCCAGAAGTAATATGAATATGATAGATAATGAATCTCGTTTTCTGTTTAGAGCATACGATACTATCAGAGGTAATATGAACGTGACAGATCGTCTGAACTCAATAAAGATATCTATCCAGAGGTAATATGAATATGATAGATAATGAATCTCATTTTCTGTTTAGAGCATACGATACTATCAGAGGTAATATGAACGTGACAGATCGTAACAACTCAAAGAAAAATAGATTAATATCTATTCAGAGGCCAAATGTACATGATAGATAGGAAAAGAAGTAGACTTTAATATTTATTCAGAGGTTCTGAGAACATGATAAATAATAGATCTATCTTTTTAATCAGCTGTTAAGACAGAAGATCAAAAAATTCTCTTTTAGGAGACAAGTAATCAGCTTAACCAAACATTGGTAGCTGGGAAATAAAAGAAGAAATTCAAACATAATATTTTTTCAAGAATTTGCCATTAATTGGCATCATAAGCAAATCTCCATTAGGTTTAGACAATCTATAGGCACCATTGGAGAATACCGACTCAACTACATAAGGACCTTCCTATTTTGCTTAGAATTTCCCTTTGCTCTTATGAGTCATCATCATCGGTCTTCGAACAGCTAGAACTAGCTCACCGACTTTAAATACCCTCTCTTTAACTTTACGATTGAAAGTTCGAGATATGCGGGCTTGATACAGCTCAATGTGTTGCGCTTGAAAATGCTTCTCGTCTAGGCCTTCAAGTTCTTAAAGTCTCAACCGATCATTATTCTCTATAGTTAGCTCATTAGCAATGACTATTCTAAGAGATGGAATCTGGATTTCCAGTGGAAGTACAGCCTCACATCCGTAAACCAGTAAAAATGGTGTAAAACCAGTAGGAGTTCGGACTGTCGTTCGGTAAGCCCATAAATATTCTCCAAGTTTCTCATTCCAATCACGTTTATTAGAAGAGACGAACTTTTTGCGAAGTTTAATGATTGTCTTGTTGAAAGCTTCGGCCAAACCATTAGCAGCTGAATTATAAGTCGTAGAAGCCAAATTTTGGATTCGATTCTTATTACAGAATCGATAAAATGCCTGACTGGCAAATTATGGTCCATTGTCATGAATTATCTGTCGAGGAATCCCAAAACGATAAATAATATGGTATTTAATGAAATTAACCACATTTGATGTTTTCGCTTCAACAAGGGAAATCGCTTTCGCCCATTTAGAAAAATAATCGGTTATAGCCAATATAAACCGATGTCCCTTAACAGAAAGAGGGTTAATCGGACCAATAATATCCATGCCCCAAGCTTTAAAAGGCCATGAAGCTGCTGTAGGATGTAAGAATTCAGATGGTTGATGAATAAAATCAGCATGAATCTGACATATTTTACACCGTCTGCCATAATCCACAGCATCTGCTATCATGGAAGGCCAATAATACTCCATTCTTCGAATGCGATACTGTAATTTCGGACACGGTTGATGGGCACCACAAACACCATCATGAGCTTCACGGAGTATTTGCTTAGCTTCACTCTCAGAGAGACAACGTAGTAAAAGTCTGTCATAAGAACGGCGATATAACTTATGTAAGGAAGAATCATAGTAGAATCGAAATGATCATCTCTTGATTGATGCAGCTTCTTTTGGATCTTCAGGTAAAATCCCATGGACCGTATAGTCAATGAATGGACTTCTCCAATCCCTTTGTTGAGAAATTGATTCTATAGTATAACTCTGTTCAATATGCAAGTTATTCTTTACATAGAATACGTCTCGATCCAACAAAGTGATGGTATTTTGTCTTCTAATTGGAACAGCTAAGTCTGCAACTAAACTAGCAAGAGCATCAGCTTCCAAATTTTGAGAACGTGGTACGAATTCGATGAAGAATCCTTTGAATGAAAGGACCAATTCGATTACCACTTGATGATAAGGGATGAGGTCAGGATTTTTGACTTCATATGTCCCTCTGACCTGATTAACAATCAATTGAGAATCTTCATAAGCTTTCAGGAACTCGATGTCCAATTGTTTTGCTACTTGGAGACCAATCAACAGAGCATTATATTCTGCCACATTGTTGGAACATGGTTCATTGAGAGAATAAGCGCGGTATATGACCATCTTATCAGGAGAGACTAAGACGATATCTACTCCTGAGACAATATTGCCTTTAGGTCCATCCCGCGATGCTCTATCAAAATACAGTTGCCAAATGTCATCCTTCAAAGTCATGTTGCAATCCACAACTTCATCTAGAATGTCCTCATATAGCTTCGATGTTTCAGGTATAGGGTGAGCTGCTAAGAAATCAGCTAATGCTTGACCCTTTACTGATTTTTGAGGTACATAGACCATATCATAAGGAGTAAGCAACATCGCCTAGTTTGCTAACCTAGAGTTAAGAATACTCGATTTTCTCATCAATATCCGAATATGATTTATTCTGGAGATGACATGAATAGTCTATCCTGACACATAATGTCGTATCTTTTGAACAGCAAAAACTAAGGCCAAATATTCTTTCTCCACAGGAGTATATCTGCGTTCAGCTCCGACCATCATTTGGCTAAGATAATAAATTGTCTGTTCATGACCTTTGTCACTTTTCTGTGCAAGAAGAGCACCAAGTGAATGATCTAAGGCTCGAACATAAAGGAAAAATGGTTTTCCCACCACTAGAGTTACCAAAACAGGTAGATTTGTAAGGTATTTCTTGATGTCAATGAAGGATTTCTGACATGCTTCATCCCAAACAAACAATACACCTTTCTTTAATAGAAGGGAGAAAGGTTGACATCTCCCAGAAAGATTGGATATAAATCTTCTGATATAAGCAATGCGACCTTGAAAACCACGAAGTTCTTTTAGATTACGTGGAGGACGCATTTCAAGAATTGCTTTGATTTTATCAGGATCAACGTGGATACCTTGAAAAGTGATGACAAATCCCAAAAATTTGCCACTGGACACCCCTAAGAAAGACTTAGTAGGATTCATCTTCAGTTGATGTTGACGCATCAACTCAAATATCGTCTTTAAGTCTTGAATATGATCATCTTTTGATCGACTTTTGACAGCAATATCATCTACATAACATTCAACTGTTTTTCGTAGATATTCTTGAAAGATGCTGCTCATGGCCCGTTGATACGTAGTACCAGCATTTTTTAGTCCAAACGGCATAACTGTATAGCAGTAAACTCCAAGAGGTGTCCGGAAAGCGGTATGCTTTTCATCTCCTGGATGCATCTTAATTTGATTATATCCTGAAAATCCGTCCATGAAAGGCATGCGTTCAAAATCGTATGTGTTGTCTATCATGACATCGGTAATCAAAAGTGGAAATTCGTCTTTCGGACAAGCTGCATTAAGATCTCGAAAATCTATGCAAACTCGGACTTTTCCATTCTTCTTTATAACAGGAACAATATTGGCAACCCAATCTGGGTGTTGTTCTTCACGAACAAGGCCGCATGTGATCAGCTTTTTGACTTCTGCTTCAATTACATCCATCATATCTGGTCGAAAATGCTGCTGCTGTTGTTTTACAGGCTTAGCATTAGGAAGAATATTAAGTTTATGAGTAGCTACTTTAGGGTCTAGACCCGGCATATCCTCATAACTCCATGCAAAAATATCAATATATTCTTTAATCAGTTGTACCAACTCTTCTTTTTCATCTTCAGTAAGATTTTTACTGATGAATATTGGCTTAGACGTAGTTCCGTCTCTAACATCAATCTGGACGATTTCATCTTCTGTAGGTGGCTGTCGCTGTTCGAAATGAAGCTCCCACTAAGTGTCCATTTGTTGTGTCCAAGGATCATTTTCAAATGGTTCAGATTTACCATCGATTTAAACCATGTTTACTGAAAAGACGCACTCAGATTCATCATAATAGTCTCCCTCAGAATGTGAGGATTATAAAAAACTGGAAGAACATTCTTCCGTATTTTTTTTGCACATATGGGGTGTATCCGATTCGATGAATTGGATTTCTTCAGAATCTGAGGATTGTGAAGAACTGGAAGAAACATCTTCTTGTATATCTTTGTTAAACATGTGGGATGGATCATATCCCAACCCATGTCGAGTTTTCTGATAAAATGGATCACCACATAATGGTAACCGTCTACCTTTGCCTTTATTAAGACCTTGCATAGTCTTTAAATCATATCCCATATTCTGAATAATCTTAAGAGATTGTTGACTGTATTTGTCAATTCGGATTCTTCCTTTATCTTTCTCTTTGAGATCATCTGTCTGAATAACAGAGATATTTCTAGCCAAGCCGAACATAATTTGACGCTTGTTTTTTTATTAGACGGAATCACAAAATAAGATTCTTCGTGACGTCTATAAGTTACACAAGCTTGTGATGAAGCGGCTACAGAAAGAAGATATGGAGAAGATGTTAAGAACCTTTGAGCATAAGGTCCAACATCGATATGAGGAGGAAAGGAATTTTCCTTATGGTTAATGTATAAGATTTTCTCTGTATTTATGTCATTTTTATATTGATGACTTTGATCATCAGCAGATAAAGTCATTCTTTCAATTAATTTGACAGCCATATACTCCAAAAGGAAATCTTCATTGATATTAGAAAGTACAGAATGATCAATATTTACATCATTTACAATTTGACTACTACGCTTTTGATTGATCATTAACGGACCGTCATCCATCTTCTGCGTAGGCTTGCCAAGGTTGATAATCAATGGTGGTTCTAGATCATTCGTATGAGACGTACGTCCCTTGACCTTGATCATGAGAGGAGGTTGAACTTGGTTCTTGACTGGAATCTTCACGGATTCCTCAGATGAAGCTCGAGTTCTTCCTTTAACCTTGATCACCAGAGGTTGGTCATTGACAGGTTGGGGTTGGATTCGACCTTTGACTTTAATCTTCAAAGGTTGCTCTTTCGGAAGATCTTCATTGATAGATTGATCTTCGGCAGGTGATCGATCTTCGGCCATATCAGATATCTCCTTCACATGCTCCTGTTTGTAGAGTATTGAATCAGAAAAATAGGCTTCAATACCCTTAAAAGGATTGATATCTGCAAATTCAGTCTTCACAATCCTTTGAGAATCCACGTACTTGAAGCATTGTTAGAGAGTTGAAGGCACAATGTTATGCTCATGTATCCACGGTCTTCCAAGAAGGATGTTGTAAGATACATCTGAGTTGATAACATAAAATGTCGCCATAGTTCGAAGATCACCAATTTGAATCTTCAGACGGATCTTTCCTAGTGGTTTACTCTTTCTAGAGTTGAAACCAACTATTGTTGTACTAGTGTAAGTTAGATCACTAGTAGGAATCCTCAAGGGTCGTAGCATACTTTGAAGAATAATGCTAATAGAAGACCCAGGATCAATATAAATCCTGTCGATTTTAGTAGATTCAATTTACCCTGTGTAGCACAGAGGTCTGTCGTGCTTATTATGCTTCAACAACATATCTTGTGTGAAGGTAATGTTAGGAACTGCTTTCATCACACTATGACATTGTGGACACGACACTGGTGTATTGTCAGGACTCTTGAGTTGAGCTAAGCATGAATCGGCTTGTAGCAAAGCTTCACTCAAAGTTTTGCGGCTTTCTTTAGAAAGGCGAAGCAGCTCAAAGATAGACAGTCTAGCCGAAGTATTAGCTAACTGGGCTAGAATATCAAATTTGTAGGGCTTCATCATTACCCCTTGATTTGAAGCAGACTTCAATGGGACTTCTAAGCGTACTGCTTTCTGTTTTTCTTTCTCAACATAGATGGTTTATAAGGTCTTGCTTCAGCAGGAACAGGAGACGGTTGAACTGGTAGTGTTTCAGCAACATCCTCCACTTCTTTAGAAGTTTCCTCATAATCTTTCTGGTACTCTTTCCCAGATCTCGTACCAGCAAAGGTTTCTTTTTCAAACTCAGGAGAATGAAGTACCATATTGCAGGATTTAGTCTTCTTTCCCCTAGTCTTCTTCTTGCGAGGATATTTAGGAGGAACCTCAAAACCCAATCCAACAGTAGATTTTTGACTTAGAAATTGTAAAGGAACTCGCATTCCTTTATCATAGTTTAAGCCTTTCGCCTTCTGAAAGTCATAGCCCATCTTTTTCATGAGATGGACTGATTGTTGACTGTATATATGAATGGGTAGCGGACTTTCAATAGATGGTTTAATAGAGGAAGAAGAGACAGAAATCTCTGTAACCATAAGAGAAGGAGGCATAGAGACTTATGTAGAAGGAGGAATAGAAATCTCTGTAGCCACAGGAGAAGAAAGAATACTCAGGACAGAAGAAAAAATCCCTGTAGGAGCTTTTTCATAAGCAACAAAGACTTGTTGTGCCCTGTATAAGGGGACACTATTCATTGCTAACTATTATCGATGAGTAAGCTTGAGTTTGGTAGGAGGAGCCAAACTTGGAGGGCATATATTCAAACCCTTCAGCCTATCCTCCAAAGGAATGCTATCCCAAAGATGATCTAAATCATCATGATCTAGAGTAATAACATAAGAAATTATGTTGCAGATTTTGACTTTCTTACCTTTCTTAGATTTTGAAGTTTTACCTCCATCTTCTAGTTCAGGTACTAAGTCAGGATGTACCCACATGATTTTACCATTTTTTAATGTGAGAGGCAGCAATCCTTTATTTTGCTCTCTAGCAGGTGGGAGATTCACAATCTTCATTGTTGCCTTAGGAATTGGAACAATCCCATCTGGAACTTGCTGTGGAGAAAAACCTCCAAATTGAAGAGAAATCATATTAGTTGTAACCGTATGCTCATCATTGGTTAAAGCGATGGCATTAACATTTATCAACTCTTGAATTTTCTTCTTTAAGACATAACAAGCCTTGGTAGGATAATTTATGTATCTATGATAGATACAATATTTGGGATTGTCAGTCAGATTCACCTCATTAGGCATTTTTGGTGCCAAAATCTGGAGTTTGCCACTCTTTACAAGACATTGGAATATTTCTGGGATATCACTGTCATCAAATGAGTATTCTTCTTTTGGTTTAGAAGACTCCGGATTATTCGGCGTTGTTTTGGGTTTTGAAAGATTAACCACTAGAGTTTCCTTCCCTTTCCCATTGCGATTGCCGGAATTATTGCCTGAAGAGCCTTTCTTTCTTTTGTCTTCTGAGGCAAAGATCATCCCGTGTTCACGAGCCAACCTACCATTGGTCTCGGCTGAAATTGTTGCTATGATGAACGAGGCCCAGTCTGTGAATTGAGAGCTCGTAAAGACAGCAATGGATGGTCGCAGATTTATTTTACATGTATCAATCAATGGTAAATCTGGCATACCAGGAGGCATTTTCAAGGTTGCCTGTCGAAAATGTTTGATGAACGTCCAGGTATCTTCTTTCTCCTTTTGTTTGATTTCTATTAAGGAGGATATATTCATGTCCATTCCTCCTTCATAGAAACGGGAAAGAAATATTGCTTTAAATTCGTCAAAAGATGATATGCAATTATCGGATAGACTACGATACCAGTCGTAAGCTGAACCCGTCAGGCACCCGATGAAAACTCGAGTGAGAAAAGCATTATTCTTCTGCAGATGCACAGTCATAATATCAAAATAATTGATATATTGACTAGGAGAAGCCTTTCCATCAAATAAGACCATCGATTGTGGCTTGAATTTTGGAGGAAAAGGCACATCATTCCAGTGAGGAGGATAAGGTTGCTTAATCCCTAACCTCTGGAGCTAATCCTCTTGCTTCAGAACAAACTGTGCTTTTAGCTCACGCACTGCTTGAATAGCTTTACTAGTTTGAGGAAGCACATTCGATTGAATAGTTGTTGGATGTACCGTGACCCCCACCGGACATCTTCTGGAATGATAGGATCTGGAGATACAGAATTTTGATTGACAGCATGCTCTTGACTAAGATTATTCAAAGGTATATCAATCCCTTGACTATCTTGAGTTTGTGCTGCTACCTGCACTGGAGTTACCGCTGCTGCCGGTTGAACTGTCTGCTGAGTTATTATTATTTGATGCATACTTTGCATCATGGCAAGCATGTCCTTCAGTGACTGTTCAACTGCAGAGAGACGTTGTTCTGTATTAGCAGTTGATGTCACCAGTTCATCTCCGATAACAAATGATTCAACCTCCCTTGAAGTTACAGAGGGATTGGTATAGAGGTATGAATCAACACTATTAGTTTCTGACTCCAACGACTGGGTACCCCCAGCTTCTGAATCAGAAAACTGCAACTGTCTTTGACTTTTTAATCGAGTATTCTGATATACCCCTTCGAAACTATCAATAAGTCGATTGAACTGTTGTTGACCAGAAGTCTGGGACGAGTTGCGTCTTGGACGTCGTCCTCTATTGGTATGAGATGCCATATTGACTGATGCATATGACAACTCATGTTCTTGATCATCAACTGATTGCTGAAGTGAATTGTAGCTTAACCGATCAAAAATTGACCGTTTAGAAGTCGAACAACAACACTTGATTACAATCTGGTGATACTCACAATGGTGATCTTCTTTGGGGAGTGTCACAGGAGATTTTCTGTTTTTACGCTTTTGTACGAGTAACTCGCATAAATCAGAAGGAGTGGAGGGAATAGTCTTCTTTATTACATTCGGAACAGAGAAATATTTAGTCCCTTGTGTATAAAGAAGAATACTGGCTGCATTAGCAGAACCAAACTGTACATTTTTACGCGCTTGGAGTTACGTGCATGAATCTTGCGATTTTTGTGCACAAATGACTCCATCAGCATTACGCGTAATTTGAAGGTTTGGTACCTTGCATAAAGCAGTGTAAGAAGGCTGTTGGTTGAAAACTAAAGTTTTACCAACTATAGAACTCTTATTTTTACGCTGCATGTGTACATGCAAATTCACTTTAGATGCAAAGGCATCATTGTGAACTTTATCTACGCTGTCACCGACAGGAGATTTACCTTTACGCGTAGAGCACAAAATATGAGTATCTGCCACGTCACAGACGTGAGATTTTCTTTTACGTGTAGAGCATAAAACTTGTGTGTCTACCACGTCACAGACGGGAGACTTATTTTTACGCGTAGAGCGTAAAACTTGTGTGTCTACCACATCACAGACGGGAGACTAATTTTTATGCCCAGGGCGTATCATTGAAGTAGAGACTGCCTCGTCACAGACGGGAGCCTCCACAACAGGAGTAGGAAGGATTTCTTTGCCTTCAGAGACAGAAGGGAGATCCAAGGATGCTTTGGATTTAGGGATCCAAACTTTTCGCGCCTTCCACGATTTTTGAACATTGGAGCAACGAGTACTACCCCCAGTTCAGAGCATTTCTTTGTAAGCAGTCTGGTCGAAGTGAACAACCAGAGTCTTCTTTGTCGATCCGACCGACACATCATCATATTGAGCAATTGTCTTCTCGTTAGAGGAGAAGGTCGTCCCCAGCAGAGTCGCCATTTTGTTTCACTTAATAAAATGCCTAAAAATTGGCTTTTGTAAGAAAACTAAAAAAAGTACAAAAGTACAAATTATTCTGGGAAGTATTGCTATGGAAGTCTGATCTGAGAGCGATCACTTTGTTTCTTGGACCATACGATGATAATGAAAAAAATGCTTGAAGAAGACGAACAATCGGAAACTAGGTCACCAGAAAGGTATCGAGCAACGGCACTGATGGCACGGTCGAATGCTTTCCTGCTTTGCTTCACCCTGTTCTTGAGAAAAAGTTGAAGAAATGCTTCTGAGAATATCACTATGAAAATATGAGTTTTCTCAGAATCTCTTCTCCTGTCTCTCTATTGATCTCTTGATGATGTCTGTGTTAAAAATAAGTCTATTTATAGACTATACCCTCTGTGCGTAAAAAGCAACAAAATCGGGTCTCTACGCGAGTAACTGTCACCCACGATGAAAATCATCCTCTACGCATGATGACACGTGTCCCATTACTTCAACAAAATGAGGAGAGCACGTACACATGTTCCTCGATAAGTGTGGCATGAAAGCCACGTAAGCAGACCACGTTCTCATGTAGCCAGAAAAGATCGGACGTAAAAATGACCCAAAATATACTTCCTGCGTAAAGTAGCAGACTGGGCGTAAAATAGCCCAAAATAAACTTCTCACGTAAAGTGGCTAAAAATAGCCTTGAGTGTAAAATTAGCTCAAATAAACTTTACGCTCACAACAACCTTGAGCGTAAAAGCTCGAATAACTTTCGTGCGTAAAAGAAGCAATCTTTTGAGCGTAAAGTAGCCCATCTGCACACTAAACGACAATATTGGATTTGGTTAAAATCAAATCTTCTCGACTTCTGTGCTGTCCGCTGTCAGAAAATTATTATGTCAGAACAGTATCACGCGCATTAAATGCAATGATTTGACAGCATGTCCTTCACGTAAAAGCTCAGTGAATAGCTCTCGCGTAAAGTAGCCAGCGTAGAGTTGTACTCTGTTTGATCTCCGCGTAAAGTCTGAGTCTGAATCAGTTTGAATTGCATAAAATTCTCAACTTCTTTGACTTGGTCTATGAAGTACTTTTTACGCTCCTACAAAGACGTCTTCGATGCTTTGCTATTCAGAGGGTTTTGGAGCACATCCCCTTCTGTCTTGCTTCTCGTCGCAGTAGCCTTGGGCACCCAATTACATCGAGTCTTCTTCGATTTTATGAACCATTTCGAAGGACTCGACTTCTCTTCAAAAAGAAGATCTTCAAAATCTTGCTAGTCGAAGCGTACGACCAGCATCTTTTGAGAAGACCCTATAAAGTTTTCGTCGGTTTGTGTCACCACCTTCTCGCCATTGGAGAAGGCAGTCTCCAGCAGAGTCGCCATTTGGTTTTCCTTGAACGAAAGTTGAATACTTTTTGTTTTTCAAATGTGTAAAAGAGTACAAAAGATTCATAAACAGGAGATCTAGGTACAATAGTTTCTGGGAAAATGTGATGTAGATATCGAGCACTGTAGCGGCTTCTTTACTCCGTTGATGATCTGACGACGAACTAAACTTGCTCTGACTTTCTGATGCATGTGAGTGATACTCGGGGTTGCCAATTAAGAAGACGTCGAAGAAGTCTCTTGAATGAAGGAAGACTCTTTCTATTTATAGGCAAGCACATATACAATGTGCATAAGGATTTTGGTGTGCAGGAGCGCTGACTACGCGAGATTTCAGGGAATATCCGTTGTAACTGCTCCATGAGGGCTGCTGCTAAGCTGACACATTATGATTGTTGGAATTCTCTGCTATCGAGATCTTAGACGATTATCATCCTTCATTAATGATCGAATAATTGACACGTGGCGCTTGCTCATTGCTCGACTATCTTGCATGAATGAAATCGAATAGGTTTTGCTCTTATTGAGAGAACGACCGTTAAACAAACTGAATTCTGATCTTATCTCTGGAGCGACTGGTTTAAACAAAATTGATTTGATTGTATCTAAAAAGATATAACTTTTAAACAAACTAAATCTGATTCCATCTCAGGGGTGGCAGTTTAAATAAACCGGATTTGATTGTATCTGAAAAGATATTCCAAACTGAATTCAATTGTATCTGAGGAGATATAGCTGCCATATTGGCCATGTGGGATGATGCTACGGTATAGGGGGACTGTGTCTATACGAGCTGTGCTTTTGGGAGTATTTGAGCCACTGCGCTTACTTGAGGTGACGAAGTCACTGCACTTTTGGACGATGATGAGACTTCTCTTGATGCAACAAAGTTACTGTACTTTTGGGCGACGAGGAGACTTGAGGCAGCAAAGTCACTACGCTTTTGGGCGACGAGGAGACTACTTTTGAGGCAACAAAGTCACTTCGCTTTTGGGCGACGAGGGGAGTGTGCTCTTGAGGCAACAAAATCACTACGCTTTTGGGAGAGCTCTGAAGGATCAATGAAGGAGCCGTTAAAGGGTGTCTGCGATTCTAGGAATCTGTAGGAAGTCAATAAAGGAGACGTTTAAAGGGCTGCGCTTCTGGGAAACTCTGAGAAGTCAATGAAGGAGTCATTGAAGGGGCTGCGCTTCTGGGTAACTCTGAAAAGCCAATGAAGGAGTCGTGAAGGGGCTGCGCTTCGGTGAAGCTCTGAGAAGTCAATAAAGGAACCATTTGAAGGGGCTGTACTCTTGGATAACTCTGAGAGAGATGCACTTTTACGAAGCGCCAAAGTCAATGTGCTCCTAAGAAAATTAATGACTGCCTTTGAGCGGCTGAGTCAACATCTCTTTAATTGCTACCTTTAAGCGGCTGATTATATTTCCAGCAACATCTCTTTCATCCCACTACTACGAAGTGCTTTGACCAACTGCCACGTGGCGTGTGGATTGGACCACACAACCTATATAAAGCGGAGCTCTTGGGTGAGGCCTTGCTCATAGTTTCCAATCATTCCCTGTTCATGCTCGACCCTGACTTAGCTTCGGATGACCATGGGCCTTGCATAAGTCGACTGTTGTTTGTAGATCTCTTTGTTCAAAGAAACTGTTGTCTTGTAGAAGAACAACTACAGAGTTTCAAGATAAACTTGAGCGTTTGGCATAAAGGATTCGAACCTAAACAACATCTTGGAGGTCTTCGAGATTCAAGCTACTGGGTTTGGATTTATAGCCAACCCGAAGAGCCACTGGTTGTGCTCTGTCCTACTCAATAATTGCTTTATTAACCATATTAGAGCTGGGAAGCTGCGCACCTTGTTAAGCTGGAAGCGCCACAGGTTCTACTGTGAGCTTCGAACAGGAGCTGCATCCTTGTTCTGCCTTATAGCTGCCTAGGAAGTAGTCTTCTTTGATGAAGAAGTGATTCGCTCTGACGTTGCTGCGCTTTTGGGGACTGCGTGCTTCTGAAGACTACAAATTTGTAGGTTGTATGTTAGGTTTTAGTCTTTATATGTAACCATGAAGAGTGTATAATAGATCTTTTGTAAACATAATTTTAATAAAGAATTTTCCTTTATGTACTGTCTTTTTGTAGTATGTGTTTTGAAGTGCACTGCAATCTTGGTATATCCTGCGCTTCTGCGAAGCACGTGAAGTAATTGATGTCTTCTGCGCTTTTGTAACTGGTGCACTTTTTTCATGCTTCTACAACTACCTAGGAAGATAAAGTTGTTGTGCCACCTATCAATGCAAAGATTAATCTTGGTAATAAGGGGCTCGAAAAGCACCGATTTGCATCTCCCGTATGCAAGCGGACAATGAAGATATTGGAATAGAGGAAATAGAACCTCGAATCCAAAAATTGCAAAGAGGATTGCAAGCTTCTGAGGGGAAGCTGATTCATGGATGTAGACACGGTACTTGGCTTTATTGATCTTCTGGCCCGACACTTGTTCAAACCTCTAAAGAACCCGGACGGTATGGATGACGGGCCTCTTATCGGTGGAGGAGAAAATTAGAACATCGTCGGAGTATGCTACGTAGGTAATGACGGGACATCTACCAGTGGATCGATATCTGGAGAAGGACGGTCGGCTACCTAGACGGATGTGGTTCCGACTAAGAAGTAATGCAGCAATGATGAAAAGCGAAGATGATAGCGGATCAACTCGTCGTATCCTGCGATGTGATTTGAAGAAAGCAGAGGGAGATTCAATGACGATTAAGAACCAAGAATTACTTATAGATTGCCAAATTAGATCAATTTATTTTTTCGAAAAGCTGAATTCCTAAGCACCCAGATCAGAATATGCCAGTCGAGACGATCGTACGCCTTCTCCATATCAGCTCCTAGGCTTATAGAATGTTATCGGTGATGCCTCTATCTCTAACAAAGCCACTCTGCTTAATCGAGATTACCTTACAAAGGAAGGGGGCTAGTCTACTGGCAAGGATTGTAGAAATCATCTTGTTAATGAAGTGGCCCACACTTATCGGACAAAAATCCGCAAAGGTCATTGGGTTCTAATTTTTGGGAATAAGAATCTGGTGGTTGCTGGAGATAGACTTCTGGTAGTAAAGACCCTCAAAGAAAGCTTACACTTCCTCCATCATATCGACTTTGAGGATGTCCCAGCAACCAACGAAGAAAGCACTTGAAAAACCGTCCAGACCTGGAGCACTACTGTTTAGCACCTTTGTCGCGATAAGAATCTCTTCTTCGGAGATAGGTTGCATCAGCACATCATTCTTGCCAACATTAATGAGAAGAAATTGCGTCCATGAATGGAAGAACTGTGTACTCTGGTCAATGACCCATTGGACAAAAGAGAGGAAAAAATTAATAGCTTCGATGTTGATGTCCTCTTACTTATTGACAATATTGCCGTTGGCACCAATTAACATATGGATGTGGAGCTGATTCCATCTTTTTTTGGCACGAGAATGGAAGAACTGTGTATTCTGGTCTCCATTTCTTTTCCATCTCAACTGGGCTTTTGTCACCAAAATGCAACCTTGACCGGGTTGTACTGTTCAACCAAGTCCGAGCAACATTGAGAGTCGAGCGCTTATCGAGGGCACCGGAGAGATCGTGGGCAGCCTCTGTGCCGCTTACATCATCCTCAACATCCTTGACTGCCTAAAAGATGTCACCAAATGTACTCCTGCTCCACACCGCAAGAGCACGATGAGTCGCCTTGACGCGCAATGCAAATCGGACAAGCAGATTAACATGGTTGACACTGTTCCATGCCAAGGATGTCACCGTAAGGAAATCCACGTGATCGCTCTGGAGATACTTAAAGCTTTTGCAGACGGCCGGGATGGCAACATCGACTTCCAGGAGAAGGGGACTATGAATATACTCATTCCTATTCAGGTGAGTGAATGGCACACTTTGGATTATGTCATGCCAATGTTGGTTAACGAGAATTCTGTCAATCGGTAGTGTTGCGAGTGCACCCTATCTTTGAAATTCAACCTAATAAAACGTTACTGAAGAAAGGAGGAGCCGAAAGGCATGCATCAAAGATGAATTGTTTGAACTCCACCATTGAACAGAACACCGGAAGGAGACCTCCAGACTTCTCGTCAGACGAAGTAATAGCATTGAAGTCCCCACCGCAAATCCAAGGGAAATTGATGAATCTGTTCTAAAGCTGCAGGAGAACATTCCAGAGGACTCGACAATCCTTCTTAGTGGATCTGTCGTGGACCACGAACATGAGAGTTTTCTTGCTCAAAAGACTATGTTCGTTCTCAATGGAGAGGGATTGATCTCTCGTATCAACAACACGAGCGAAGTGTTGGGTTTTGGCCTTTGTATTAGAAATTTTAGGCCCACATCGGCTAGGCCAAAGGAGTTGTATCTCTGTATATTAGTTATGCTAGTTTAGAGATGCACATGTGGTGTGGAGGTGCACATGGGTGTGCCATGTGGGGTTATTTTTCTAATGGAAAAAAAAGGCTAAATAAACAACTGAAAGCATTCATGCTTTTTGCTCTTGGAAAATTTATTTCCATTGGAGCTAAGTCCCGTAGGGACATAGCGACTCGGACTCGGACACGGACACGGACTCGGGCTCTTGGGCTCATGAGGCGTAATGTGGCATTTTGTTGTCGCACTTTGCACTTAGCCACGTTGTGCGCGACCAGGGTGCGCGCCAGGTTGTGCGCAGGCTGCGCACAGTTTGCGCGCAGGCTACGCACAGGTTGCGCCAGGTTGCGCAAGTGGAGTAATGTGCGGGTTGTGCGTGTGGCGCAAGATGTGCAAGGCGCGCAAGGCGTATGGCGCAGTGTGGCGCAAGTGGCTCTGTGCGCAAGGTACAAGGCGCGCTGGTTCTAGAGTGGCGCAACTTGCTTAAGATCGTGCCTGTGCATGATCTGAGCGGTTACTGCACGTTCGGGGTGGTTATTACCACGTCCCGAATGTTGTGCTAACCGGACAGTTGCTACTCGGACCTATATAAGGTCTCTTCTCTCCCACAGGCAGATACGATACAGAACATATTCAGAGAGTTAAAAAAAGTTTACAAGTGTTTCTTAATACAAGTAAACAGGGCCTGTCAGAGAGAAGAGAAGCTTTGCACCAGCGTTGCTTTTGCACGGGAGTCCGTGTACGATCCGAGGAGTCAGAAGAGCAGAAGTGTTCCAAAGTTCTCCGATGAACTTGCTGGTTCCTGGAAGCTATTCGTGTGGGACGAATATAGCTTTGACCAACGGTGATCATTCACCCCAGCAGGTCATCTTCTATCTTTCGCCTGTCATCTTCTTCGTTGCTGTGATTACGAAATCTTCTTAGATTCTCGTATATCATATGCTGCTGAGGATTACAAAATCTGTTTAGATTCTCGTAATATAATAACAAGATCTTCTTAGATCTTCATTATACTTGCACAACCTTCCTAGAAGTGTTGCGTTGGAACATTGTTCTTACAATTGTTTCATATTCTCATTTTTCCATCGAAAAATTGTGCCCCGGCACTAACAATCTCAAAGCTATATTGCTACGATGGAAAACTTTAATGCTTCACTCCTCAATACTTACTTCTGTAAGTTAGAAAAGTTTGATGGAGAGCATTATCAAGTCTAAAAGATGAAGGTTTATCTCACTCTTCAACTCAGAGACGTTGATCACGTGCTTCTTGAAGAGGAACCTACCGTTCCAGATACTGGGTCTGCTGCCACAATCACTGCGGCTACTAAACTTCAGGCCAAATGGAGAAGGAAGAATAGCATTTGCAGGCTGCTTATCCTGAATGCTATGGAGGATTCCATTGCAGAATCCTACAGTAAAAAGACAATTGCCAGAGACATATGGGAGTCTTCGGAGAAAGTGTACGAAGTAGCTTGAGATCAGCCTTGAAGATCTCTTGCAGGAAATCTATGTTGAGGACCAGATGCGGGCTCAACTCAAGGTGGACTCACTATCCAAGCAATTGGCTAATGCCAATATGGTTCATACCAAGGAACCAAGGGGAAAGTAGGCGGCTTTCCACAGCAAGAAGAAGGACCCTGACAATCTGAAAGTCAAGGGAACTTCTTTCAAGCAAAAGAAGCCAAAGTCTCAGATGCCTTACTTCAAGTGTGACAAGAAGGGCCACTTCAAAAGTGAATGCAAAGCAAAGACCGAGCAATTAGAGCAAGGAGAGCCTAGTAAGGTATCTATGATCACTGACGTTGTTGCTATGATTGTGCAGGTTGATACGGTAGGGACTGACTCTGACTGGTGGGTAGATACTGGTGCCTCTTGCCATGTCTGTTCCAGTAAGGAGTGATTCACCGCCTACACACCTACTTCTGAAGTGGTTATAATGGCGAACCAGGCACAAGGTGCTCGGGATCGGGACGGTGGTGTTGAAGCTGACTTCGGGGAAGTCTCTGACGCTTCAAGGCATAAAACACGTACTTGCTATCGCCAAGAACCTGATCTCAGGAGGCCTACTCTGCAACACAGGCCTCAGGATAGACATCAATGCTGGCTAGATGGTGATGTCTATCAAGAAAACATATTTCGGAAAAGCTTTTTATATCGAAGGAATGTTCAAAATTCAGCTTATAAATCAGTCCAATGTAATTAATGAAATCACTCCTTCTGCTTATACTCTTGAGTTGTGGCATAATAGGCTAGGACATGTTCATTGTAAATGAATAAACAAAATGTCTAGTCTAGGACTTATCTCCAAATGTGGGGGTAAGATAAAGAAATGTGAATTTTGTGCTCAAAAAAGATCACAAGGAAAACCTTTTCTCGGGTTAATCGAAGTACATATCTTCTGGAGTTGGTACACTCCGATATTTGTGACTTCAAACAGTTCTCTACAAAGGCCAGGATGAAGTATTTCATAACCTTCATCGATGACTTCTCAAAGTATGCATTCGTCTACTTTTTGAAGTCTAAAGACGAAGCATTCGAGAAGTTCAAGGAGTTCAAAGCCGAAGCTGAGCGACAGACTGGACAACAACTCAAAAGAATAAGAAGTGATCGAGTTGGGGAGTACAGGTCTCACGAATTCGCATCATTCTGCAAAGAATATGGAATTGTCAATGGGACTACGGCTCCGTACTCTCCTCAATCAAACAGAGTAGCAGAGAGGAAGAACAGAACGTTAACAGAAATGATTAACTCAATGTTGTTGACTGCTGGCCTTCCCAAGTGCTACTGGGGAGAAGCTGCATTGACGGCCACTTTTATTCTAAATAGAGTGTCTCATGCAACTTCAGACGGTACTCCTCATGAACTCTGGTTCAAGGTCAGACCTAACTTGAATGTCATTCGAGTGTGGGGGTATCTGGCTTACGTCAAGCTTTCAGATCTGAAGATTCAGAAGCTTGGGACAAGGACTACTAAGACGATCTTCTTGGGGTATGCCGAGAAGAGTGACGCTCGGAGATTTCTTGATATTGAGTCAAATCATATCATTGAATCTCACGACGTAGAATATTTTGAAGACAAATTTGCACGGCACAAGAATATTGTTCTTGCGGATGTACCAGAGAACATTGAGGGTGCGCAGAAAACTTAAGTCTTCAATGAAGATGTGGTCCAAGAAGATGTTGTTGTTGAAACAACGATTGAACCAGAATAATCTGAGCCGTCAGCTAAGCGTATGAGGAGGCCGAAGGACTTCGGAAGTGACTTTGTCACCTATCATGTGGAAGCTGATCCGCTTACCTATGATGAGGCGATAAAGACCAGAGACGTAGTTTTCTGGAAGGAGGCGATTGACAATAAAATTGATTCTATCACCTGAAATAACACTTGGGTGTTGGTTGATCTTCCTGAAGGAGCGAAACCCATCGGATGCAAATGGATCTTCAAGAAGAAGATGAAAGCAGACGGAACTATTGACAAGTTCAAGGCTAGGTTGGTAGCCAAGGGGTTTTCTCAGAAGCAGGGGATTGACTACTTTGACACGTATGCTCCAGTAGCCCGGATGACCACCATCAGAGTGTTGATTGCTCTTGTAGCAATACATAAGATGGTGATACATCAGATGGATGTGAAAATGGCTTTCCTAAATGGTGAGCTGACCGAAGTAATATACATGCAACAGCCAGAGGGATTTGTCTTCAAGGGTCTTGAAGACAAAGTCTGCAAGTTCGTAAAATCTTTGTACGGTCTTAAACAGTCTCCCAAGATATGGCATGAGAAATTTGACAAAGTTATAAGGTCAAATGGCTACATGGTCAGCGAGACGGACAAGTGTGTTTACACGAAGTTTGCTGATGGAAGAGGTGTGATCGTTTGTCTGTTCATAGACGACATGCTTATCCTAGATACGGATATGGGTTGTGTCATGGAGACGAAGAGATTCATCTCGAGCAAGTTCAGTATGAAGGACTCGGAGGAAGCTGATGTGATCTTAGGGATCAAGATCATCCGGACAGATACTGGACTAGCGCTGTCACAGTCTCATTATATTGAGAAAATGATCACTCGTTATGGGTATCGAGATCTTCCAGGGATCGATACGCCGTACAGGTGTGATCTGAAGCTGAAGCCTAATTCAGGAAAAAGTGTCAAGCAGGTAGAGTATACAAGCGTAATCGGGAGTTTGATGTATGCTACTACTGCCACAAGGCCTGACATAGCTTTCGCCGTGGGAATGCTGAGTCATTTCACGAGCAACCCAGGTGTTGAACACTGGAAAGCTGTGAAACGGGTTATGAGATATCTCAAGAAGACTCAGACATATGCACTGTACTATAGCGGAGATCCGCCGGTAGTGGAAGGCTTCAGTGATGCCAGCTGGTGCTCAGAGGTGGAGAGCGAGAGGTCCATAGGTGGATTCATTTTCACAATGGGTGGAGCTGCTATATCGTGGAAGTCGAAGAAGCAGACTATGCTCTCGCGGTCATCCATGGAATCTGAGTTCTTTGTACTTGATACCGCAGTCGAGGAAGTAGAATAGCTTCAGGAGCTCATGTATGATCTTCCAGTGGTTGGGGCGCAAATACCGACGATTACGATATACTGTGACAACCAGGCGACCGCGACGGTGGCATCAAATGACCTCTTCAACGGAAAGAAGAGGACTGTACGGTTGAAGCACAGGGCAGTACACGATCTTATCAAGAGAGGTGTTATTGCAGTGATTGATGTTCGGAGTCAGGAGAACCTGGCAGATCCGTTCACCAAGGGCCTCAAGCGCTTGCTGGTCGATGACACAGCTTGTAAAATAGGTTTGACGGCATTCTGATATTGTATTATTGTATTCCTACCATAAAGTTTTATGCTAATAGTTCAAAGAGAAATCTACTAGACATCTAGCTTTTGGTTCAAGGGAGGACCACTAATCGGAAGAATATCAGGAACGGTGGGTACATGTTCTATTGGGCATGGAGAGGTTACGAACCTATAACCACTGTTGTCTACTGCTGTTTTCTACGAAAAACAGATCCTGTGGGAAGGTTGGCTTAAATGCCTTAATGAGTTAGTGAATGCCTGGTGTGCTTTACAGGAAGCACGGTAAAATAGCACTACAAGGAGTGAAACTCCATGCTACTGTGGGGTGACTCCACCATGAGGTTCCCAGGCATGGGGTAATGCCTCGGCTTTGCTTGCCAAGTCACAGCGGCGTAACACCGCAAATAGGCAGTTAGCCTAATGTTATTAAAATAAAGAGGGAAGTAGTCAGTACTACAAAGAGGAGAAGTTCCTCATGTTACAGTGGCATGACACCACGATGAGGTACCCGGTTAGGGATAAAGCCTCGGCCTTGCAAGCGATGTCATTGCGGCGTAACACCGCAAGGGAGCCTAAGGCTTCATGCTGGGTAGTTTGGCACTACAAAGAGGCGGTTGCCTCATGCTACAGTAGTATGACACTACGATGAGATTCCCAGTACGGGGCAAGGCCTCGGCTTTAAGCCATGTCATAGCGGCGTAGCACCGCAAGGGAAGCACAAAGCGCTTTATGCCATGTCTCTTTATAATGAACTCACCTATAGTGTATGGACAAAGAGATATCAGGCCGTCTTTTGAGGGTAAACTTGTAGACGCCCAAAATTATACACTGAAATCAGGCTGGCACAGGGCATTTAATGTGTAGCTAGAAGCACATGTAACTACATTATGTGAGTGGGAAGAATTTCAGCTATGATGTAGAATTCAAGGCTTAGTCCATTCTTGTATTATAGTCTGTTGTTTGACCCATGCGGGAAGATTCAAGTCGTCAGCGACATCTCTTATAATGCATGATGGACAGTTACTGTGGGAAACACTTTTACCTATATATAGAGATATGTGGGGGATTGTTGGGTTTTGGCCTTTGTATTAGAAATTTTAGTCCCACATCGGCTAGGCCAAAGGAGTTGTATCTCTATATATTAGCTATGCTAGTTTAGAGATGCACATGTGGTGTGGAGGTGCACATGGGTGTGCCATGTGGGGTTATTTTTCTAATGGAAAAAAAGGCTAAATAAACAATTGAAAGCATTCATGCTTTTTGCTCTTGGAAAATTTATTTCCATGGGAGCTAAGCCCCGTAGGGGCTTAGCGACTCGGACTCGGACTCGGACACGGACTCGGGCTCTTGGGCTCATGAGTCGTAATGTGGCATTTTGTTGGTGCACTTTGTACTTAGTACGTCAGCATCGTCGCTAGGCGCATAGTGCGCTTTAGTTGCGCTCGTTGTGCGATCCACTTGCGCTGCTACGTTGTGCGCCACAGGTTGCGCGACCAGGGTGCGCGCCAGGTTGCGCACAGGCTGCGCACAGGTTGCGCCAGGTTGCGCGACCAGGGTGCGCGCCAGGTTGCGCGCCAGGTTGCCCACAGGCTGCGCACAGGTTGCGCCAGGTTGTGCGCAGGTTGCGCACTGGTTGCGCCAGGTTGCGCACAGGTTACCCCAGGTTGCACGCAGGCTACGCACAGGTTGCGCCAGGTTGCGCAAGTGGAGCAATGTGCGCATTGTGCGTGTGGAGCAAGGTGTGCAAGGCGCGCAAAGCGTATGGCGCAGTGTGGCGCAAGTGGCTCTGTGCGCAAGGTACAAGGCGCGCTGGTTGCTAGAGTGGCGCAATTTGCTTAAGATCGTGCCTGTGCATGATCTGAGCGGTTACTGCACGTTCGGAGTGGTTATTACCACGTCCCGAATGCCGTGCTAACCGGGCAGTTGCTACTCGGGCCTATATAAGGTCTCTTCTCTCCCACAGGCAGATACGATACAGAACATATTCAGAGAGTTAAAAAAGTTTACAAGTGTTTCTTAATACAAGTAAACAGAGCCGGTCAGAGGGAAGAGAAGCTTTGCACCAGCGTTATTTTTGCACGGGAGTCCGTGTACGATCCGAGGAGTCAGAAGAGCAGAAGTGTTCCAAAGTTCTCCGACGAACTTGCTGGTTCCTGGAAGCTATTCGTGTGGGGCGAATATAGCTTTGAGCAACGGTGATCATTCACCCCAGCAGGTCATCTTCCATCTTTCGTCTGTCATCTTCTTCGTTGCTGTGATTACGAAATCTTCTTAGATTCTCGTATATCATATGCTGCTGTGGATTACGAAATATTTTTAGATTCTCGTAATATAATAACGAGATCTTCTTAGATCTTCGTTATACTTGCGCAACCTTCCTAGAAGTGTTGCGTTGGAACATTGTTCTTACAATTGTTTCATATTCTTAGTTTTCCATCGAAAAATTGTGCCCCGGCACTAACATGAAGATCCAAATATCTTTACCTCTTGACCATCTGCATTAGCGAAGCCCGTCTTTAATTTGAATTTTGAGTTTATCGGAACGTCAACTTTAGCTTCGATGATGTGATGAGTGAAATCCCGTGCAACTTAACAAGGGATTTGATTTTGTTCATAGTTTGAGCATTCGCTATCCCCGGCACATTCCAAATCATGAATCTAATCATTAAAAGGGGAAGTGGAGGAGGGAGCCGATCTTCTTGCCGATCGAAGTGTCATCGCACACCCGTTGGGTCTGGATGTAGCTCCAAACCGCCTAGAGTTGGGGCTGACGTCTGAAAAAATGGACATGGCTCCCCCAGTTGGCAGCTCGACAGAGTTGTCGACGTCTTCAGATATGAACGCAAGGGTGTCCCAAATATTAATTGAAATAAAATCTGGAACGGCCCCTTCCTCGGGAGGAAGGGTGCTAGTTGCCATATCACTGAGGATATACCCTCTTCTTCCTCCTCGATAATTATGTCTAGAGGAGAAAATAAGGGCATGAAGGGCTCGTAGGGAACAATTTGACTGGTCAGGACTCAGGGGGACTGATGTAGAGAAAGCGACGAAGGATTAGCATCACCTTCTGAGGAAAGCTTGGAAGAGGGGATGCTAGTGGCAAGTTCGACCTGAATACAATCCCAGCTAGGGCAGGAATCGGATGTCGTAGCTTTGTCTAGCTGGAGAGGAGTCCCCAGGCAAGCAGCTATGCTAAAAAGTAAACCTAAAGTTTCATGCATATTATACCAAAATAGTTTATTCCACACGTCTTCTTACATTCACGCTGTTAGAGGACAATGACAATGTCAATGCTTGTCAATCCAGATTACTCCAACCATTTAATCCATTTCTGATGAGATTATATCCAAGTGATCATACTCACTAGCTACATTACGGTCAGTCGACTCAATATCCATACTAAACAATAGTGGTCGAGTGCAATTATTGCATCACCTAAGAAAATAATAGTGACTAGTGAGATTACAAAGCTATGAAGATTACGATTCATAAACATGCTAATTCTTGGTTTTATTATGGGCACATACATGAGAAATATTATGGAAGTGAAACAACAACTAAATTTCATGAAGCCATAGTCCAATTAACATATAAGGATAAGAAAGGGTGTTAATGCTATTTATCTAATTACTCATGTTTGTAAAAGCAACATCTGATGTTAATGCTACAAAATCATGTCAACCAAATCAATTTGGATTCAATGGACTGTAGATCAGTTCTCTCCCTTCGAGAATATCTGAATCCTCAACAAATGCCATCCAGTCACGTGTTACTCCAGAGAGAACATGTTGCATATTTCATTAATATGATCAGCATTCTATCCTTTACCGTCACGCCGAGTACAGGAATACAGGGACGGACGTAGGCCAGCTACACCGTATAAGGTATAAAGATATCATACGGTAATCATGGCTATAAATTTATTAGGTATCCTAGCACGCAATCAAATCTATGGCCAAAATCTGATCTCATATCCACAGGCAATAACAATAAAATAATCAGCAAGAGAGAGAATCATATGAAAAGCATGAAATACTCATATGATAATTCTGAAGTCTACAATGTAAAATAATGAAGACAATAATACCTTCCCACACAGTTCCTACATTGTCTGGAACTGAAACACATCCTCCAAGTCAAGTTTGGAAGATCTATAGGGCCAATCACTGGCAATTTGGGAACAATCCAGGATTGGTCAGGCCAACTGCAACCAGTACCAAAAAGGAAGGCTCAAGGACGAGCGAAAAAAACTAGTAGAATGAAATATATAGCAGGTAAACATATATGAAAAGTAATAATTAGGGTAAAGGATCGTGCGGTACCAACGCACGATTACAAAATATAAGACAACAATCCATCAACTAACATAGGTAAGCAACCAAGAATCATCACAAACATCCTAACATCCACTAATACGTGCATCACCATCAGGAATTTGTACTCTGTCATCAGAACAGTAATCCACCCCTACACCAAACAAGGACAATAAAATGAATTACCGCACCGGAACAGCGTTATGTGCCAGCCATCTTAGAAAGCAACAAGCCAGACAATTTAGGTGAATAAGCGGCCACTCAAATGCCTACGGCTCTCTATATGGAGGTTAGGTTACCCCAACAAAGCAATATATATAGGAATCCTCATATCTGGCCGATCTAGCAGGGGTAGTGAGGCCAAATAATAACGCATAGCACATGGATAAGCACCTGTCCCTTGTAAGACCATCGTGCAAAAAAGATCGATCATATAACATACATATAGTAGTCGGATACTGCAATCCACTAATGCGGATGGTAAACAATATCCTTGGCTGCCAGCATGTGTCACACCCCACTCCCGGAGGAGCGATCGTCCTCATGAAGACGTGATGCCGCACAAGCCTGGGTTGCTTTCGTGCAAGGCCAAGTCCAGAAACGGTCGATTGAAACTAGGTCATATCGTCGCACAGAGTGTCCCCATTTGCAGCGAAAAGTAAATGAACATAAATTGAAACATCTCAATAGTCATTATTGATATTCAAGAAGTATTACAAGCGACGCTAGGTCGAGATTACAATTCGCTCCAGCTCTCTCTCTCTCTCTCTGAAACATAAAAGGCGTGATAACTGGCCTATAAGATGGAATAATTCATGGCGATGTTCTGATACATTATATCCTTTTTATGGAGTATCAGTTCCTTTACAACGTTCCAAGGCTCCAGAGTTAGCTCCGTACCTTAGTACGTTCGAGGGAAGTCTCCGCACCCGACGAGGTTCTCCCGCATTCTACAAATAATCTATATGGTTATCAGTACAATGTTATGCACTGGTGGCGAGGCTAGCTCGTCCACTCTCTATCATTATCAAATACGTTCATTTTACTTTTGTGCACCATCTATCATTTGATTGTCTTACTAATCTTGTCTTATGATCAGTTTCATGGCATATGATTTAAAGCCTATCTCGCATTACCGATATCAAGTGTCGCATAGGAATAACATGCGCAACTTACCATACTTACCGTATGATCTTCCCTGTCCAGGGTATACCAAGTTAGCCAACATTTATATACGTAAAGACTTAACATATTTGCGTAAGCATTCAATAGTGTCAAGGGCGTGTTCTGCCTTGGGTGGACGAAGTATTCGAGATTTTCAAGTTCTGTTGTACTCAAAAGCTTTATTCAGATATTCATGTTCACCCAGTTGTTCAGTTGTTCAGCTTGTTCACTCAGTTGTTCAGCTTAGTTCACTCAGTTGTTCAGCTTAGTTCAATGCAAGGTCTTGTACGTGAATGCCGCAATCGAGCCAACTTAATCTATATGTACTGATCGCTGGCACCATAATCTATTTTGGACTATCCATCATGGTATCGTAGTTTTCTATCAGCCGGTAATGGCTCGTACACCATAATAGGCCACACAATACCCGACTTACGTCTCTTGGGTGGCCGAGTCCGTACCCAAGACGCCTGTAAGCCATGATTCTGTCTAGGCCGACCATGATGTCGTTGATCGTTGTCTTGGAATCCTTATTCACTTCTTTTCCTCGTAAAACGAGTTGTCTGCGACCATTTCGTATTGTCTTGTCATTTTTAACTTAACGGGCTGTCTTTAAGCAATAGGATGTCTTTAAGAAATAGTAGATTATCGACTAGGATGGCGGCAACATCCGTACAACACGGGTAGCAAGCCCTATTACATGTCCCCGTCATACCTGTCGCTAATCATTCTTCTCTTCTTTCATGCCTTTTTTCTTTCATTCCGTTATTCATTCATACATTCATTTATTCACTTATTCGATCATTCATTCATACATTCAATCACTTATTCATTTGTTCATTCATTATGCAGCACCCTGTACTGGAACTACCTTGGCGACCTAACGGTCTCGAATCCTTTCGATGTTTCTATTACTCTGCTCTGAACGACTTTTTGATAGTCTTTCTGCCTCATTTCAGTGAACCATTTATTGTTCAGTACTTCATGTGGTAGTACTTCTAAGTGACAAGCATTTCATTCATAAGTTAACGCATAGACAATTCTAATCAAGAGCAAGCTATGTCTTGGCATAAAAGTGGACTTGTGGTACGAGGTTCAAGTAACATTCCTTGTTCTACACAAGCATACAAGATGGAATTATTCCCTTAGCTAGGTTCGTTGAGTCATTTTATTAGCATGTAGGGAGTTATCGCCTAGCGATTTAACAGTATGTCCGTATTACTATGTGTCTAGGCTAAGCAAAGACAGGTTCATCGGAGCCACCCACCTTAGCAATTATGGCATCGGCCGAGCGAGACTCCGAGCACGCCTTTGAACGTCTAAGTCTGGATTCTTCTGAAGGGCCAACGTAACTCTTATATCGACTCACATCGATACTTCATCGGGTCAATGCAACTCTTCGAGTTAATGATTGAAATGAGTCGTTGCACTTACCGTTTGAATCTGTATTTTGCTTGGGCAGAGCGAGTCATTAAATTATACACCACTCAGATTAAGTCTCGCCTTTGAGACTTCCTGAGTGCACATCATCCTACCCTGGCCGTGTGTGTACCTTAGGCAATGCCCATCGAATGACTTTATCTTTCGATGGCATCGAACTATATTCGGGTATCTTTCTAGGCTCCGTGTCACGTACGTTTGGTCAATTTCATTGAATAACTTTACCACTCATTCGAGAGTTGATGGTACTCACTCAATTGTCGTGAGTTTATGACTTGGTCGTTATTGTGCCCTGTCATGGGACAATAACGGTCACACGAGGTACGTTATAATTCATCAAACAAGAGGGTCGTAGACTGAGGCTAACTCATTCATCCATGTGTATCTCAACTTGCTCACTTGCAGCTGCATTCGAGTTCATCATATCGTCGAGTTTGGATCGTACACATATTCACGGCATCTCTCGAATTTATACATTTCAACCAAGCTTAGTGATAGCAAAGTCGGACAAGCTACTCGTGATAGTTTCGAATTGCTGGTCGTTCTATTAACTTGATTAAGATCGATCTCTAGTTCATTTCACTATCGTTTATCTCGATCCTCGAGATGACCCGATTTGATTCTCAAGCATTCTTGTCTTATAAAATCTATGATTTCTTCTTAGCAGAGTCGACCAAATTCTAAGTAATTCTCGTCCGATCCAAACCAAGCATTCCACTATCATTAAGTACGTCTTTCTATCAATGATTCAAATTTTTTTATCCCAACTTTTCTTCTGCGTCACTGATTTCTATCATTCACTTCGTTTGGGGCTGTTAATATTGTCACTAACATATACTTCCAGTTTTACATCCTAACTCTAAGCCATGCATGTTGCCTCAGATTTATCGTCCGTCTGAACGATACTTTAAAGTCGGTAACATAGGCTCAATCACTCGACATAGGGTTTTTCACCTATCTGCTAGATCAGCTCACTAGGTCATAGTTATAAGTCAAGTTCTTGGTCCATCGTACAAAGTTGTTGCACAACGTTCGTCCCAATCCTATGGTCAAACCATTGTTCGTTCGTACGGAATACTCTACCCAGGCTCGTTTCACTCAAATTTCTAAACATCGAGCAGTGTTCATCCTATTCACATCAAAATATTCTTTATACAAGGTTTGAGTCCGTTGCTTAACAAAATCCTAACATATCAATATCGTACATCCAAACTAGCAATTTGTATAGTCTATCTCTTCAAATATATTCGATATAATCCACCTACAAGTCAATTTCACAATGACACGATATATCACCAAACCATAATTCTCATACCATATTCTCTAAGTCGTTCAACACAATTTATGTATTCGATCATAAGTGTCACAAACCGCTCCCGAGTAATCGAACACGAGTCGGACATGCCCAGCCTTCATCGATGGACACGACGAAGTAAGATTTACAATTCTAAGGAAAACTCCAAGATAAATGATATATAAAACAACACAACTACTATACACGTTCCCAGAATCACCACAATCCACAAGTTATTGATACAATATCATCTGGAGACAAATCCGGTAACCAGAATAAAATTATACAATACTGAATCCTCAATGTAATATACATGATACAACTCTAAATAAACTAGAAAAAGATCTATTCTAGGGCACTGCGACTCTAAATCCATCCTGAAACACAATTCCACCATCTTCGGGCTCTGGCCCAAGGTGGTGCAACGTCATCAAGTAAACCTGCAACGTATTCTGTCAGGAAAAGAGCAAAGTACTACCCCGACAAGAAGCACTAAACAATGTAAACTGAAATGCATGAAAAGAATCACAATATGAACTATGGTACAAGACAGGAATATAAAACGGTGGTACATGAATAACGATGAACTATAATACCAGATCCTGAATAATGAACTATACAATCTGTGTAACATGCATTTGAAATAACTATCAGAGTATGTGACCGGCTGGGTAAACAATGAACAATGAACAATGGTACGACTTAGAGTCCCACGTGCACGATGTGAGACCTAAGCTATTAGTCAATGCCTAGCTAGTATAGGATTGGTCACATATCTGTAGTATTTCCCCACCCCAATGTACAAGTAAAGAACACTGAACAATGAACGATGAACAATGAACGATGAACTATGAACAATGAACAATGAACAATCGTGTGTACAACGTGTCAATATGAGAACATAAAGCAAGACAGAAATACAGAGTAAAGAGATCGAGTCGGTGTACTTGCCTTGCTCTTCAAACCAATGAGTCTCAACTGTCCACCTAGAATTTGGTACAAGTTGGTTAGGATTAAATCATGACAATCATCTCACTTAAATATTGCTAACTATATCCATAACTAACTAATGAAAATATACTTAACTAATAATATTTTAGAAAATAATTAGCCTTGATAAAATAAATACTAATAAAATACTAAATTATGTTCTAACTAAAATCGTTTAGAAAAATATTTGAAAACTAACTATTGCTATCTATATCCATCTATTAGCCAACCAATATTATAGAAAATATATATGTTTTATAACCATAATACTAGAGAAAATACTTTTAATTGTTTTAGAAAATATTAGAACATTTTGCTAAGAAAACAATAATTATAACTTTATAACCTTTAGAACATTTGTTTCATTTACTAGAATTATTTAGCAAGAAAATATAAGAAATTTATTACAGGATTATTAAACCATTTAATAACTTGATATATAAAAATGATTTTTAATATATTGAAACAATATCATAATGCTAGCAACAAATTTAATATTTAATAAATGAGCCCTAGGTGAAGTATGTCAAAAAAAATTCGAAAAAGTGGAGTTACAATAAGGTCATCTACAATTGCAATATGTCAAACCCAAATCTCATGCAAGTCCGATTATCTATGATGGACATGAAATTGCCATGTCAACATTCTCGTAAGATAATCGTCCTCATCGGGATGTAACTCTTGCATTGAGTCTAGACTAATTTATTTTAGATATGCATATTGGGTCTACTCAATCGTCAAGTTTACTTAATCGTCAATCACAAGTCCGAACAAATCATCGAATTCACCTTTGCTTCAAACCACAAGTCGAAGCAATCCAAATTGCCATGCCCTAATCTTCCGAGTTCGATCATTTCTGCTGGACATGAATCACCATGCCAACGCTCACGCAGAGTGAACATCTCAAATTCGACGTGACAAATGTGCGAGGCTAGAGTTACAGTCGTGCAAGACAATATCGTTGTCGTTGTGGTTATCACCGAACAATCAAGTCACTTCCCTTTCATCCAAACATTCATTTCTATCAAAATCCCAAACATAGCATCCATTGAAATAATAACTTTTAACACGATCATCATTCATCGAATCAGAGTACTCCCGAGTTATCATACATCGATCTTTGATACGTCTCAATACCATCGATGATGTACGTAACCTGACGATCTTCTTTTGTAACGAAATTCGAGTTGTGCGACTTCCATGCCAACTCAAGTCATTGAGCAACATCCATTCTAAATCCTTAGTCATTCTTCTTATCTTCAAACCAACATTCATGCATGCTATCTTCCAATCGTGCTATCATTGATCCCGTCTATGAGTATTTTACTTCAACTCAAGTTTCATCTATTCGACTATTCCGAAATCGCATGTACGATCCACCAAGTTTTCTCGACCAAGACGTCCATTCGTTTTATCGTTTCGAATCTCTATTCAATTGTTTCATAATTTGTACTACACATTCACATATCAACCGAACGATATCTCGTTTGAAACACTCAAAATTGCGACCAACTAAGCGTTACTCGTTCTAAGGCTTTGCGCGATAACACCACTTGCGAATATATTTGTTGCTACCCGTAAAATCCTTAATTTTGCTCGAACAATTTCTAAAACGTCCATACACGCATGGTTAAGTCATTCTATAAATCTACGAAATAATCATTTGATTCACAATTGACATGTTCGAATATACGTTCGCACGTTCCTCAAAATCTAAGAACAATTTCCCATGTTCATCTTAATATTGGTCCGATAGCATCTCTATCGAAACAGACTATAAGTCTAACTTATTCTTGTCCTAGCGATAGTCAATCTCGCTCGCAAACTCGTTCACACCAGAATGTCTAGGTGCACGATACTCGGGATAACATAGCCAAAAGGCTACGTGCATAGCCGTCCCGTTCAAACTATACTTCGATCTTGTATACTTGTTCGCTATTATCAGCATAAGGTTATTTAGGAACGCACACCACTTGCTAACTTTAGCATGGTTTTCCTTCCAACTCAAGTCCGACATAGTTGGCACAAAGGCCTTCGCATATCAATCATGTTCAACCAATTATTTGTACGAGCTTTTGAAAATATTAGATTTATTTATGGAATATCCCAAGTCACAACGAGAGAGAGCATACACTTTCTTTTGTCTATAAACGAGCTTTCAAAACAGAGAGAATCGAAATAAAGTCCAAAGACGTAAAGCCATGCTCTAATACCAAACGGTCACGCCCTTCTTCCGGAGGAGCGATCGCCCTCGCTAAGGCGTGATGCCGTACGAGCCTAGGTTACGCTCATGCAAGGCCAAGTCCAGAAACGGCCGATTGAAGCTAGGCGACAGAGTTGCACAGAGTGTTTCCATTTGCAGCTGAAAGTAAATGAACATAAATTGAAACAACTCAAAAGTCTTTATTGATATTCAAGAAGTATTACAAGCGACACTAGGCCGAGATTACCATTCGCTCAAGCTTTCTCTCTTTGAAACATAAAAGGCATGCCAAGTGGCTTACAAGATGAAATGATTCGTGACGATGTTTCGATACTTCATGTCATGTATATGGTGCTTCAATTCCTTTGTAATGCTCCAAGGCTCCAGAGTTAGCTCAATGTCTTAGCACGTTTGAAGGAAGTCTCCGTACCCGATGAGGTTATCTTGCATTCTACAAACAATCTATGTGGTTATCAGTACATTGTTATTAACTGGTGGGGAGGCTAGCTCGCCCACTCGCTATCATTACCAAATACGTTCATTTTACTTTTGTGCACCATCTACCATTTGATTGTCTTACTAGTCTTGTCTTAGGACCAATTTTATGTCATATGGTTTAAAGCCTATCTCGTGTTACCGATATCAAGTGTCGCATAGGAATGACATGCACAACTTACCATACTTACCTTATGATCTTCCCTCTCCAAAATAAACCAAGTTAGCCAACATTTATATATGTAAAGACTTAACAGATTTGTGTAAGCATTCGAGAGTGTCAAGGGCGTATTCCTGCCTCAGGTGGACGAAGTATTCGGGATTGTCAATTGTACTCAAAAGCTATGTTCAGATGTTCATGTTCGCTCAGTTTTTCAGCTTAGTTCACTCAGTTGTTCATCTTAGTTCATTTAGTTATTCAAACTTTTCAGATTTCTTGTTTTAATGCAAGGTCTTGCATATGGAATGCCGCAATCGAGCCAACTTAATCTACATCTACCAGTCGCTAATACTACAAGCCATTTGGACTATCCATCTTGGTATCGTAGTTCCCTATCAGCCGGTGATGGCTGGTACACCCTAATAGGCTACACAGTACCCGACTTACGTCTCTTGGGTGGCCAAGCACGCACCCAAGCTGCCCGTAAGACATGATTCCGTCTAGGCCGGCCATGATGTCGCTGATCGTTGCCTTGAAATCCTTATTCTCTTCCTTCCCTCGTGCACCGAGTTGTCCGCGACTATTTCGTATTGCCTTGTCATTTTTAACTTAACGAGTTGTCTTTGAACCACAAGCTGTTTTTGAGCCATAGTCGATTACCGACTATGTTGGCAGTGGCATCCGTACAGCGCGGGTACCGAGCCCCGTTGCACGCCCCTGTCGCTAATCATTCTTCTCTTCTTTTATGCCTTTATTTTCTTTCATTCAGTTATTCACTCATACATTCATTTATTCACTTATTCAATCATTTATTCATACATTCAATCACTTATTCATTAGTTCTTTCGTTTATTCATTATGCAGCACCATGTACGGGAACCGCCCTGGCGATCCAACGGTCCTGAAGCCTTTCGATGTTTCTATTACTCTACTCGGAATGACTATTTGATAGTGTTCCTGCCTCATTTCAGTGAACCATTTATTTTTTAGTGCTTCATGTTGTAGTGTGTTAAGTGACAAGCATTTCATTCATGAGTTAACGCATAGACAATTCTACTCAAGAGCAAGTTGTACCTTGGCACGAGCGTGGACTTGTGGTGCGAGGTTCAAGTAACATTCCATGTTCTAACAAGCATAAAATATGGGATTATTTTCTTAACTATGTTCATTGAGTCATTTTATTAGCATGTAGGGAGTTATCGCCTAGCAATCTAACAATATTGTCCGTATTATTATGTGTCTATGCTAAGCAAAGACAGGTTCATCGGAGCCACCCACCTTAGTGATGATCGCATCTGCCGAACGAGACTTCGAGAGAGACTTTGAACGTCTAAGTCTGGATTCTTCTGAAGGGCCAATGTAACTCTTGCATAGATTCACATCGATACTTCATCGGGTCAACGCAACTCTTCGAGTCAAGAATTGAAATGAGTCGTTGCACTTGTCGTTTGAATAGACATTTTGCTAGGACGGAGCGGTTCATTGCAGCATGTACGCCATGACTAATGTCTGGGAGGTGGCAAGCATTGCACGATCTCGAGATTCTGTTCCTTCCCAATGCTACTACCAATTTTAGTTACTTAGATTAGCCCTACATTTACCTGTAATCACATGCGTGGTCACATGAGCATCCTACTAATGACATACCTCAGTATGAGTATACTAAGTATAGATCCGCATTGGCTTACAGAGTCCAAGATGGTGATTCATTCTTAGTGTAATGCAATAAGAAAATAATCAATCCTAACCACGCTAAGACTGCAGGCCAACTACTATGTTCATGCTGGAAGATAAATGTACTACAATATAACATGTAGAATCATATAGCGCCTCTATGCACACATAGAAGTGCATATCAGTGCACACATAGAGTAGCACCTCAGTGCACATATAGAATGGTACCAGCATGGGTACAAGTAATCAAATTAGAAACATGGTCGGTCAGTCAATCACATGAAATCCTCTGTCCACATCGTGGCATGGGTATCAGGTCAGGTAAATGATCAGCATCTCTACTATACTAGCACCTAAAGTGAACATGGGATCCTATAGCTCTAATCATCAAGTCGGTTTATCCACCGGATTAATCTATCAATAGTCCTCTCATCTATGATGGAATAAATATCATATCAAAAAAAATATGATCAGTAGATTCTAAGTTAATCACTATAAACAATGTTAGGCCCTCTGATTCACCAGAATCATCCGAATCAATGATCATAGGCTCTAGTAAATAAATCTCTCAACTACTTGGATATAACAATCGTGCCACCTAAACACGGTTAGGCATCTATATCACAATAGGGACATGGCCACTACATGCGATGCTACCCAACTATACTAGATCACTAAGGTCAACCAAATTAAGAGAGAGATCAAGTTTTATGCGCTTTGGAAAGTCAGGTAAAAATCATATATTGATATCCTCGATATTTTCTTTGTTCCACGAAACACTCACACAATCATGAAAATCCAGAAATCTACATGAGTCTGCCAAATCATTACTCCAGATCAATACTTCAATTTAAAATGCTATTTAATCCCTAAATATATCCATAGATCACAATCTCGATATATAGGACAATTGTCATCCCTATCTGGCTAAATTAAGATAACTCCTAGAAAGAATGGTCAGGGGACAATAGTCTAATAATTAATGCCACCAAAAAATGGCAAGGATTAGATGAACCACTATGGAGCAAATCTTCGACCCTTAAACCAAACAAGGATCGGGGTCGCAAACCATCTCCCGAGTATAACCGCGCTCCTTATGCTATCTGACAGGCAAGACAGGTCAAGCATCTAGGCAACTAATCTAGTCATGAGTCTACCTACGAGGCATTGGGGTCAGGTACACTATAATAAAATAAATATGCATAATTCTGGTTCAACAAACCAATGGAAAGATACTACCTAAATCTTCGAACCAAATTCTCGATCGAGAATTATAAAAAAATGGGCAAAGTTTTCTCTCTATTTCATGAACTGGAGCTCCCTGTGAGATGGGGCTATATCTACTCGACGCAACCTGCCATAGAATCATAAACTGAGAACACTATGTCTCAGCCTCCACCAGCGCTATGATGCGTACTGGGCACCAAACCCTAGTCGAGAATACTGTCCCGGCCTCTAGCAGCACTATGATGTGTACTGGGGGCCAAGCCAACACATACAACAAGAATCGTCATGCAGGGCGCATCACAGCACATGTCCATAATTCTAACCAAAACACAATCATAGCTACAGGAATAGTTAAACTAAGTCGTTACCCGACTGTGAGTCGGACACGGGGAATATGGGGACAATCTATACATGTGAGTCGTGTACATGTCCTCGGAGGTGTGGATGACCCATCCGAGTTGTCCGATATGCCGTGACCCGGTATCGAACTAAGCTATCCTAAGTTATCGTCATGGCAGTTCTATTACTATGCTATACTACTCACAGTTATATATTTACATTTACAATTACAAATTACTTAAATGCAATAAAAATCCAGCGGGAGGGCATGAACCATCGATAAGCAAGGGATACTTGCCTCGAGGACTCAGCTAAGTAAGCAAGTCTTCGACATCCCAGATCTAAGGTATCACATCCATCGAGGTCCTTAGAACACAAAATAAACAATCATCAAAATTATATAATAAAATAATTACACAAATCACAAGGGTTGGTGGAAGGCTATACCATATAGGTCCCGCAAGTAGTGCAGGGTTCTGGTACGAAAATCAAGACACACGAATCGATACAGACATACAAATCGATGTGTTCAAAAGATTCAATATAACATGAATATCGAAATGAACGAGAAACAGAACATGCACATAAATTGGGACATGCACGTAGATCAAGACGGTACGGGACTCAAGGTAACACAAATTAATACGACACAAATCGATACATGCACGCAAATCGGTGTGATACAAATCACAAGATAGGTACAAAGGTCGAGACGTGAACATCAATATAGCACAAAATAAAATAAGGCACGCAAATCCATACATCATGCAAATTGGAACGTATATGCAAACCAATTCGGCACGAGGTTCAAGGTAGCACACAAATCAATACGGCAGACAAATTATTGTCTGCATACAAATTAATATGGCATGGATAATGAGGTAGTCACAAAGGTCGAGGCACAAAACTCGAGACGATGCGTAAACCGAGATGGCATGGTGCCAGAGACAGCACGGGGCTCGAGGCATCCCGCTACCCAAGGCAGCACATGGATAGAGGTAGTGGTGTGCTATCATAGGCAACCAAAAATAAAACCATTACTCTTAAAATGATTTGTAGAAGTGAGAGTAAGGATCGATCCCACGGAGATCAATTAGTGTACTTTTACGCAATGTGAATAAGAATGGGGGAGGTCTTGAATATGATAAGAGAAAATTTAAGAACAGCTAAAAAAATAATTAAAGTATTAAAATGAATCAAAGGGAGGAATATTGGTTTTAGTGAACATTCACCATTGGAAATCATAAAATTGATCGTCGATGCAAGCATAAATTAAATCATACTTTGAATATTTACCATTGGAAGTATCTTCCTATCTCTCTTAGACTTAGTTAATTAGATACAAGCGACCTAATTAACTTTAATTACCAAATAATCTTAGACAAGCGCTAAAGATTTAATCTAGCAATTTGTTAAAGAACAAAGAGATCGATAAAGCAAAACAATACAAGCACAAGCGGTTGTATTTAATTTTGTCAAAAGATTTTCTCCTAAGATCTAATAAAACAAAGCAGTTCATTAAATCTTAGTTGCTTCACAAATTAGAAATATCAAACAATTACGGGTTTGATATCTAATTTAGCGGTAGATTGAAATGAATAATAAACTAGTAGGCCTCCTAGTAATTAAACAAAACAATCATGAAAGTTGGCATAAAAAATATTCAATATTCAAAGTATAAATCAAACATATAAAAACAATTTAGATCTCACAAGTTTATTGATTCCAAGGCTTCCGTACACTTCGACAACAAGACTTTTAGCCGCACATGTTCATCAAATCTTTAAAAGAAAGTTGGAGAAGAAGAAGAAGAGTTGTGTTGTGTGTTGTCTTCTCACGATTTTTACCCCCTTTCATACACCATAAATTAGTTGTTTCAAGCCCACAATCTCTCCCCCACATATCCTCTATAAGTTACAACTTCTCATACCAAATAGACTAAGTCATAAAACAAGTAGGGAAATGGTTATTTTGGTTCCTCTTTTTGTTCACAACATCTTTGACCCAACTTCAAGTCTGATTTCATCCATGATGCAACTTGATTTGCGAAATACACAAAATATAAAAGTTGTAGCCCTGTGTCTTAGCTTTTCAAATCTTTCTGAATCAGCTCCATTGCTTATCGAATAAGAAAGTTATGGTCATTTTGGTAAAAGTTGTCAAAACTGTCCAGAATTGCATTTTAGCTCCATTTTGCACATAGTGTCTCCAACTGCAACCTAAATCAAAATAGAAATATAATGAGTACCTTTAATCATAAAATGAGCATAAATATGGAAAATTAAGTGATAAAAATATAATATTTTATGTTCTCATCAAATACCCCTACACGTAACTTTTGTTTATCCTCGGACAAAAATCTTATTTATTTATTTTTTTCAAAACGAAAATCAAGGTTGTAATGTCATAAATAAAGAATAATCATGCTCTTCAAAACTCATAACATGTCATGAAAATATATTCTTAAACAACTTCTAATTACTTAGAAAATAATTTTATTTGAAGATAGAGTAAACTAAATTGGTAGACCCTCACGGGAATAAACACTCAACTCTCATATATTTGAAGGTTATGTGTTTCGCTCAAATTTATTCCAAAAGAAATGATCTACCCACTACCAGAATAAGTCGTTTTAGCGACGCATAAAGACGTCGCTAAAACGACAAATTTTGTCGCTAAATAAAGTTAGCAATGAAATTACCGACGTTTCGTGATAGTCTCTGAAATGTAAGTCGCTAATCTTCGAAACGTTGCAAAACGTCGCCATTATCGACGTTTACCGACGTATATATACGTCGGTATATTGCCGACGCCTACCGTCGTGACGTCGGTGGATTACCGACGTATTACTGTGTATCGCTACGCGTCGGTAACTTACCGACGTATTACCGACGAATAGTCGGTGGTTTAGTGACATGATCGAAGTCGCTAAACGTCGGTAACTTACCGACGTTTACCGACGTTCGCCGACATTTATAACGTCGCTAAAGCGTCGGTAAACTGGAAAATATGTCATATTTATCGACGTTTACCGACGCAAACTTACGTCGGTGTCCGTCGGTAAACGTCACTAAATCTGCAAAAAAATAAAAAAATAAAATACAGAATGTCCATTTCTCCCTGCAGTTTAAAAAGATAACCATTTCTCACTGTAGAATAGGATCCAAACAATCACAGAATGTCCATTTCTCGCTGTACACAAGTAACCAAGTTTGTATACTTGACATCGATAATTGCGAATAACCAAATATCCAAATAACCAAGTTTACAACAATCACACAACAACTAACCAAATAACCAAATATCCAAATATCCAAATAACCAAATATCCAAATAACCAAGTATCCAAATAACCAAATATCCAAATAACCAAGTATCCAAACAACCAAGTATCCAATTCTACATAACCAATGAATGAAAAAAGTCACAAACAAAGAATGAAACAAACACAAAAACAGTCCTAACTAGGACTACTAGGAATCTGGTGCAGAAGGGGCACCGCCGCGACGAAGGGATAAGAACAACTGATACTCCTCACGTGAAATCGATACCGATGGAGGCAGTGATGTCGGTGGAGTCGGTGTCGAAGAAGATGGCGGTGGAGACGGCGGAGTCGACGACGATAAAGGTGCACCCGGAACACCAGCATGCTCCAACGCTGCAAGTCGCTGGTGGTATGAATCCATGATAGATAACATTCTATCACTGCTCGTAACCATCGACTCCTGCGCCAATCTCATCCTCTCGACCATGGTCACCTGTCCTATCTGCAGCTCCGTGACCGTGTGCTCTAACCCTCCAACGGTGCGCTCTGTCCTCTCAGTCATCTCCCTGAGGTCCATAATGCCGCGGTAGAGCGTATCCAATCGTGCTAGCAGTGCAGGATCGTCGTGCTGAGACTGCTCCTCGATCCGTCGTAGCAGGTCGTCACAGAGAGACTCCATCATCTGGTGGACTCGGGTAGACTCCTGGGATGGTTGTGGACCATGCACACTAGCAGGAGATGTCCTAGAGGACTGGGTCGCAACTAGGGCGCCATAGGATCCCGTACCGTAGTACATACCCCTACGGAGTCCACCAGCGGCCTCAATCCACAGCTCATCCTCCGATGGAGCCTGAGTGGGCTACGAGGAAGTACCGGCCTCGCCTGCATCAGGTGCACTAGCAGTCGCCCGTTCTCGCAGCTTTTGATACTCGGCCTAGAAAGTACTTATTATTACTAACTTCTAATTTCTAATTAATGTACTTATTATTACTAATTTCTAATTAATGTACTTATTATTTCTAATTTCTAATTAATGTACTTATTATTACTAACTACAAGAATATTTATTTGCATCATATTTACTAAGTTATATTAAAATTGACACGAAGTATTAAATTAAGATAACGTATTGTAATACTTACATAAGTCTGCTCGGCCCCCTCGTCAATAAGGTCAACGTCGCGACGATGGGTGGCCAGGAAGACGGTCACCATATTGGCGTTACCGACCTTCCTTACCTGTAATTAAATATATTATCTTAGTAATAATTTATCGGTTTTGCATTAAAATAATATTTCTAAAAGAGGAAGACATACCAGACGACGAAAATGTTCTGTCATCGGAATCGACCCACCGCACCACTTCGAGGCATATTGCCTAGCCGCCTTGGCCTTCTCCGACTTCTCCTTGTACTTTGGCTCCTCGAATCGAGCCTTCATCGCATTCCATTGATCAGGGGTGATCCAACCTTGGATCGGCTTTCCGGCACGATCACGATCCTTCTGATCATTGATAGAGTCGCGGATCAGCTTGGCAGCGACGGCAGGAAACATCCCTTCGATAAGCTCGGCCCGGTGCGGTGGATAGAAAAACATATCCTAGAAGAGCGCAAACCAAATATTTATCAGTTATATATAATATACAAAAATTATATGATTCATGTTAAAAGCAAATATATTTTAACCTTGAAGCGCGCAAACCAGAAGGCCTTCCTCTCGTCCGGAGCCTCAGAGTAGTTAATCCAAGCACCACCATAATTATGCCTCAGCATGTGGCCTAGACGTCTCTGTACCTCTGGGGGACGATATCTATACAAACATATTATATTCATAAAAAAGTTAAATTATGATAAAAATAGAAAGAAAAAAATTATAAACCAAAACACCTACTTTGTACCGTCGGCCCAGATCTCCGTCCTCCTCTCCTCCGGAGGTGCGTACGCATCATCTGCATGATGCTGGTCGGCCGTCGGCGCCGCCGCCTCGGCCGTCGCCGCAGCCTCCGCCATCTGCTCATCCGTCTCCATCATTGTATCAGCAGTAGGAACGCTAGACGGGCGATCACTCTCAACAGGCCTGGAACTACTCGTCCCAGGAGATATGCCACGTGACGTCGTCCCACCAGGCCCACCTACTGTCCGATATGGATGAGTAATCGGTGACGAGGATCCAGAGCCGGTACCAGAATGAGGTACCGAAGAAAAACTCTGTCCTCTAGCAGTACCTGTAGGAAGTACCGGAGGAGAGTGACCTCGTTGTCCCCTTCGGTACGCTCCGCGACGACCTGCCATACCTGATAACAGTATATGATAATACAACAAATAATAGAGACTAGAAATATGAAAGTACAACAAATAATAGAGACTAGAAATATGAAAGTACAACAAATAATAGAGACTAGAAATATGAAAGTACAACAAAGAGAAGATAATAACCAAGACAACATATGATGATATATTCTACAATAAACATCTAAGTCCAGATAATGTATTCTAGAAGAAACATCTAAGTTCAGATAAGTATATCTCTCTCAATCATCTTCAGAATAATCATCTTGTTCGTCTTCCTCGACCTCATCTTCCTCTTCCTCCTCATCTTCACTTTCATCTTCGCCTTTGTCGGCTTTGTCTTCCTCTTCGGATAATTCTACATCTTCTACATTATGTGTCGTGTAATGCGTAACTTCCGTGGAGTCCACATCGACAATATTGGTTACAAGAGGTAGCTCGTCCTCCTGGTAAGCTTTTTCGTCAACATCAAAAGTATCTCTGGCTTTAGTCTTGCATACTGCCCCCAGTCAGACTTCGTTGCTCCCCGTCTCGGATAAGCTGTAAAGTACATGAGTTGAGCCTGAGTTGCTAGGACAAACGGTTCGTAGCCTTGATATCTACGCTTGTAGTTTATATCCAGAAGACCATGCTTGTAAATTTTCCAACCTTGATTTTCAATCGGATCGAACCATTCACACTTGAACAATACGATCTTTGCAGGTTCTCTGCTATTATTATATGACAACTCCATAATCTCTCGCAAGATGCCAAAGAAATCATTTCCTGGATCGACGTCTTTGTAGTTCAAAGACTTGATACACAAACAACTGTTTTTCGTGGAATCAAGATCCAGGAAGCTGTCTCTGATCGGAGCATTTGTCGACTTGAACCGAAAGCCATTGACACAGTAACTTGGCCATATTTTAACAAGAGTAATTGGTCCCTTGGCAAGAGTTCTAATTAATTCAATCTCGGGTGAAATTAGACGATCGACCTGAATATCAAAGAAGCGATAATAAGTTAATTATTGCGCAGTTGTATTAGAAGAGGCCAGTAATTACCGAGCTACTTACATATTCGCTCAACCAAGAAGGAAAATGATGTCTCATTTCTTGTTCTAATGCTTCGTCTGTTAGGTAGGGTCTAACCAGCCTCAACTCATCATTATATGTGCTGGAAAACAACGAAGCAACCGCCGATTAGTACAATAATATTAGCTTATACTATTACATTGAGATGACATAAACTCATCATCCTGAGTTACTTACCCCTCTAGCTTCTCCACTTCATCCTCGTCACAATTGAGTAATACATACAACTGAGCAGCCCTTAGCTCTTCGTCATTCAAATATCTCTTCTTCATTTTCCTCGAAGGCTTTCCGGATGTATTGAATACTTTCAATATTCCATCATTAAATTCTTGATATCCGTCGTCGTTTCTCGGAGCCCTCGTTCTATTCGTAGCAACATGAGGTTTGAAATAAGAGGAGCAGAAATTTGTAATCTCCTCAAGAATATAGGATTCACAAATAGAACCCTCGACCCGAGCCTTATTTTTCACCTTTCTTTTTAGGTGATTCAAATGTCGCTCGAACGGGTACATCCATCGATATTCGACGGGTCCACCAATACGTGCCTCGTAGGAAAGATAAATCGGTAAATGCTCCATAGAGTCAAAGAATCCAGAAGGGAACACCCTCTCTAGCTTGCACAGTGTTACCGTAATGTCCTTCTCTTGCTTTTCTAGACGTTCAATGAGCAATTTCTTAGAACAAAGGTCCCTGAAGAATACGCTAAGCTCCGTCAATGGATCCTAAACTGCCTGCGGTAAGAATTCCCGAAATGCAATCGGAATTAACCGCTCCATGAATACGTGACAATCATGGCTCTTCATACCTGTCATTTTGTTCTCCTTGAGGTCGACGCATCTTCTCAAGTTCGAAACATACCCATCTGGAAATTTCAGACCTTGAATCCACCTACGAAGCCTCACTTTATCCTCCTTCTCCAGTGAGAAAATTTTCTTAGGCTGCTTCAACTTTTCGTTCCCGTCCTCTATCAAATGCAATGCAGGACGTCTACATATTTCTTCCAAGTCCAATCTAGCCTTTGGATTGTCTTTCGTCTTCCCCTTTACGTCCATTACAGTATTAATTATGTTGTCAAACACATTCTTCTCGATATACATGACATCAAGGTTATGTCTAATCAGATTGGTGCTCCAATAATGAAGATCCCAGAATATACTCCTCTTCGTCCAGTTATGAGTGCGACCAAATCCGTCACACTTGTAGCCCGTAGCAGGCTGCTCAATAGCTCTTGGTAAATCTTTTACCTCTTTCCATATCGTGTATCCGGTCCACCTTGGCGGGGGATTAGCCTTCTCCACAATGCCAGTACGAAAAGCATTCCTGTTCCTCCGGTACGGATGATCCTTCGGTAGGAATTGTCGATGACAATCGAAAAAGCACGGTTTGCCTCCGTGTTTCAAACGGAAAGCCTTAGTGCTGTCCATGCAATACGGACATGAAAGACGACTATGCGTGCTCCATCCAGATAACATTCCATAGGCTGAAAAGTTGTTGATGGTCCACATAAGTGCTGCCCGCATCTGAAAATTTTGTTTTCTAGATACATCGTACGTGTTGGAACCTACTTCCTACAGCTGATTCAACTCATCAATCAACGGCTGTAAATACACATCGATGTTTCTTTTCGGATTGTTCGGACCTGGGATAATAACAGTGAGAAACATATACGGAGTCTTCATGCACATCCAAGGCGATAGATTGTACGGGGTTACGATCACAGGCCAACACGAATACTGGGATCCCAAAAGTCCGAATGGGGTAAAACCGTCGGAGCAGAGACCCAATCTGACAGTACGCGGATCAGAAGCAAAATCTGGATACTCTCGATCAAAGTGCTTCCATGCTTCTCCATCAGATGGGTGATCCAACACTCCTTCGGTATGTTCCTGCTTATGCCAACTCATGTTTTCTGCAGTTTCCTTCACCATAAACAACCGCTGCAACCGCGGCGTCAACGGCAAGTAGTGCATCGAAGAGGTAGGCTTCCTGGCACCGACAGACTTTCCTCTACCATATGCCTTGTAGCGATCGACACCACAAAATCTTCAGGCGTCTTCATCCTTGTCGTCTTTGTAGTACAACATGCACCCGTTGCGACAGGCATCAATTTTTTCGTATCCCATCCAGAGTGATCCTCTTAGACCGGTAGAAGTCTTTAGGCAACTTTGCACCCTCAGGCAATATTTCTATAAGCAACTCCATAAGACGGTTGTAGGAATCTTGCGACATGTTAAAGTCGGACTTGATGCTCAACAATCTTGTAACCACCTCCAACGGTGAATGAACCTCACAACCAGGATATAATGGAGTCCTTGCATTCTCCAGCAACTCCATGAACTGTGCAGCATCGGGGTTCGGTGCCTCCTCAGGTGCATTATGATCATCTGGATCAAAACTAGGCCCGACCGCGTCGAAAACCATGTTCACCAACCCATCGTCGTAAGGAGCGTTGTTGTGGACATCCACATAAGGCTCGTACTCCGATGCTAAAGACACAAGTTCTCCGTGCTCGCTCCACTGATAGTAATTTGGCGTGAAACCCTTCGAGTATAAATGATACGTGACATCCACTTCTGGATGATATTTCAAGTTGCGACATCTCACACACGGACACTTAATTTTGGTACCGTCCATGTACTGAGGGAACGCCTTGGCAAACTGCAGAAACTGGTGTACGCCCTCTATGAATTCATCCCGCACACCGCACATGTCATCAGGATGACGGTTGTACATCTAAGTATGATTCCGCAGATAGTAATTCAGCTCCATAATTCTGTAAGATAGATACATCAAGGTAGTGAATGATATACAATTGTCAGTTCATGCGGTCTACACTTTCTGCAGTATATGTACACATGACATTTTACGTTAAATGGTCAGAGATTATCTGTCATCTTCTTTTCGCATTGCTAACTTTTCTTTCGCGTGTTTGTGCGTGCGGTGGTCAGAGATTATCACGGCGGTATATCACCTGTGTCTACAATATTTCATATAGGCTGAGTTGTAGAAGTAAAGTTTTAGGATATTAGTCTATATATTATGTATAGTCCAACCGGGCTAACTCTAAGCTAAACTAGTCCAACTTGGTCAAACTAGCCATTTCTAAGTTGTATAAGTCAAGTTTTAGGATATTAGTCTATATATACTAGTATAAACTCTCCCTCCTCTCCAAATACCTGGTACTAGTTAACCCTCCCCCTTTCTACCACTAGACACACACATACATATACATGATGTGTACAAAGAGAACCATACTGTATAACTCACACTTTAAGACAATAGATGAAGGAAGACTTGTATGGAGGATCGATAGGGTTGAGCAATGTCATTTTATCCTACAAAGAGAACCATACTGTAGAACTCATACTGTAGAACTCACACTTTAACACAATTCTACAAAGAGTTGTCATAGGGTGTTGAGCGATGTCATTTTATTCGTTTCTTCTTCTTCTTCTTAGGATTTTCGAGTATTGGATCTTGAGACATATATAGCTAGAACTTACGAAGAATGGAGTACCATACTTCAACAAATAGATGTTGACTAATTGGTTCATATACTTGTTGTCTAAAATAAGTGTAGGAATGTTGCAAGGTGAAACAATGTATCAAACACTATATCGAAACCCAAACCCAATATGCAAATCCAAATTAATACGAAAATACACAAGTGTATGTAGGGGATTAAGTGTACAGAGGTGAAATACATATATATGCATGCTTGGGGGTGTCCACGTGTCCAACAAATGGACATAAAGTATCCAAAATCTCACGAACACACTGTATCAGTGAACACATGGTCGTAACGTGTCTCCGTGTCCATTTTGGACACGAAAAACACCTCAATTAGGGTTAGGGTTTACCTTCAGTCTCCTCCCGGTGGTGGAAGAGGAGGAGGACAAGTTCGGTGGTGGAGGAGGAGGGGATTAAGTGTATAGAGGTGAAATACATATATATGCAAGCTTGGGGGTGTCCACGTGTCCAACAAATGGACACAAAGTGTCCAAAACCTCACGAACACACTGTATCAGTGAACACATGGTCGTAATGTGTCTCCGTGTCCATTTTGGACACGAAAAACACCTCAATTAGGGTTAGGGTTTACCTTCAGTCTCCTCGCGGTGATGGAGGAGGAGGATCTCGCGGTGGAGGAAGAGAAGGGGCTCGCGGTGGAGGAGGAGGAGGAGAAGGGGCTCGCCGGAGGGAGGGGAAGGAGCTCGCGGTGGAGGAGGAGGATGCGCGGCGCCGGAGGGAAGGGGGTCGGGCTGTCGTCGAGGTCGGGGGAAGAGGGGCGGGAACAAAGAATTTGGGGAGAGGGAGAAATGAAAATTGGAACCGAGGAAACCCTATTTAGACGAAATTAGCGACGCTCGAAATACGTCGCAAAGCGTCGGTATTAGTTTAATATTCGGCGACGTTATAGACTTTGTGACGCTAAACGTCGCTGAACTGATAAAACTAGCGACGTTTTCCGACAAATCAAGGACGTTAATTTTTATTAGACTATAGGTAGTCGCAATATGTCGCTGTATGTCTATAAGGATGGTTAGATCACTCTGGATGGTAGCAACTTCGTACCCTCAGGCAATATTTCTATAAGCAACTCCATAAGACGGTTGTAGAAATCTTGCGACATGTTAAAATCGGACTTGATGCTCAACAATCTTGTAACCACCTCCAACGGTAAATGATCCTCACAACCAGGATATAATGGAGTCCTTGCATTCTCCAGCAACTCCATGAACTGTGCAGCATCGGGGTTCGGTACCTCCTCAGGTGCATTATGATCATCCGGATCGAAACTAGGCCCGGCCGTGTCGAAAACCATGTTCACCAACCCATCGTCGTAAGGAGCGTTGTTGTGGACATCCACATAAGGCTCGTACTCTGATGCTAAAGACACAAGTTCTTCGTGCTCGCTCTAATGATAGTAATTCGGTGTGAAACCCTTCGAGTATAAATGATACGTGACATCCACTTCTGGATGATATTTCAAGTTGCGACATCTCACACACGGACACTTAATTTTGGTACCGTCCATGTACTGAGGGAACGCCTTGGCAAACTGCAGGAACTGGTGTAGGCCCTCTATGAATTTATCCCGCACACCGCACATGTCATCAGGATGACGGTTGTACATCCAAGTACGATTTCGCAGATAGTAATTCAGCTCCATAATTCTGTAAGATAGATATATCAAGGTAGTGAATGATATGCAATTGTCAGTTCATACGGTCTACACTTTTCGCAGTATATGTACACATGACATTTTACGTTAAATGGTCAGAGATTATCTGTCATCTTCTTTTTGTATTGCTAACTTTTCTTTCGCGTGTTCGTGCGTGCGGTGGTCAGAGATTATCGCGGCGGTATATCACCCGTGTCTACAATATTTCATATAGGCTGAGCTGTAGAAGTAAAGTTTTAGGATATTAGTCTATATATTATGTATAGTCCAACCGAGCCAACTCTAAGCTAAACTAGTCCAACTTGGTCAAACTAGCCATTTCTAAGTTGTATAAGTCAAGTTTTAGGATATTAGTCTATATATAGGATATTAGTCTATATATACTAGTATAAACTCTCCCTCCTCTCCAAATACCTGGTACTAGTTAACCCTCCCTCTTTCTCCCACTAGACACACACATACATATACATGATGTGTACAAAGAGAACCATACTGTAGAACTCACACTTTAAGACAATAGATGAAGGAAGACTTGTATGGAGGATCGATAGGGTTGAGCAATGTCATTTTATCCTACAAAGAGAACCATACTGTAGAACTCATACTGTAGAACTCACACTTTAACATAATTCTACAAAGAGTTGTCATAGGGTGTTGAGCGATGTCATTTTATTCTTTTCTTCTTCTTCTTCTTGGGATATTCGAGTATTGGATCTTGAGACATATATAGCTAGAACTTACGAAGAATGGAGTACCATACTTCAACAAATAGATGTTGACTAATTGGTTCATATACTTGTTGTCTAAAATAAGTGTAGGAATGTTGCAAGGTGAAACAATGTATCAAACACTATATCGAAACCCAAACCCAATATGCAAATCCAAATTAATACGAAAATACACAAGTGTATGTAGGGGATTAAGTGTACAGAGGTGAAATACATATATATGCATGCTTGGGGGTGTCCACGTGTCCAACAAATGGATATAAAGTGTCTAAAACCTCACGAACACACTGTATCAGTGAACACATGGTCGTAACGTGTCTCCGTGTCCATTTTGGACACGAAAAACACCTCAATTAGGGTTAGGGTTTACCTTCAGTCTCCTCACGGTGGTGGAAGAGGAGGAGGACAAGTTCAGTGGTGGAGAAGGAGGGGATTAAGTGTACAGAGATGAAATACATATATATGCAAGCTTGGGGGTGTCCACGTGTCCAACAGATGGACACAAAGTATCCAAAACCTCATGAACACACTGTATCAGTGAAACATGGTCGTAATGTGTCTCCGTGTCCATTTTGGACACGAAAAACACCTCAATTAGGGTTAGGGTTTACCTTCAGTCTCCTCGCGGTGGTGGAGGAGGAGGATCTCGCGGTGGAGGAAGAGAAGGGGCTCGCGGTGGAGGAGGAGGAGGAGAAGGGGCTCGCCGGAGGGAGGAGAAGGAGCTCGCGGTGGAGGAGGAGGATGAGCGGCGCCGGAGGGAAGGGGGTCGGGCTGTCGTCGAGGTCGAAGGAAGAGGGGCGGAAACAAAGAATTTAGGCAGAGGGAGAAATAAAAATTGGAACCGAGGAAACCCTATTTAGACGAAATTAGCGACGCCCGAAATACGTCGCAAAGCGTCGGTATTAGTTTAATATTCGGCGACGTTATAGACTTTCTGACGCTAAACGTCGCTGAACTGATAAAACTAGCGACGTTTTCCGATAAATCAACGACGTTGATTTTTATTAGACTATAGTTAGTCGCAATATGTCGCTGTATGTCGCTACCAGCGACGTATTGTGACGCTTAAATTTGGCGTCGCTAAAACAAAAAATATTGGCGACGTTTTAAGTTGGCGTCGCTAATTACGTCGCTGATATGACTTATTTTGGTAGTGACCATAAGCTTGCATATCTTCTCATTCTCCACCACTTGGATCACATGCATAACACAAATCATAAGGACTTTCATGGGTTATAATGGGGCTTAGGATTAAGGTAGGATATATTTGGGAGTGTTGCTAAAAAACCATCAAAACTAGTGGAGCAAAAATGATTTAACTCAAGCTCGAATATATAAAATATATAAAACCAATCACCCCATTTAGCTTCTTCAAATTGACCATAAAGCATCCAACATACCCCTTTACTGGAATTGGAGGAAGAATTATGAAAATAAATATCAAAAGTAATTTCCTCCATCACTTTTTTTCATTACTTCTTTCTTTCTTTTTTTCTTTTTCTCATCATCTTTTATTTCATTTTCATTTTTTTTTCGCTTTTTTTCATTTTTTTTCATGATGGAACTCAAGAATTTGAGAATAAAAATATGTAGCCAAACTAGAAATTCAGATACCCCCACACTTATTTTTATACACCCATACATATCATAATGCTCCACTAGTTTTCTGGCCTGGGTTAGGAATTTTTTTTCAGGTTAAAGCTTGTAATATGGGTTCACAAAAATAGAAGCAATAAGGCTCAAAGGGGTTCAACCAAAGGAAAAATAATTTTAGGATAGGCTATTTGGCTTATGTAGCATATAACGAAAATAACCTTAATCATATTCATGTATGCATGTGCCGATGTGACCTCGAAGAGAATCTAAGCAAGTTCTAGAGAAACAAGTCCATGGAAGAATGTCTCTCATCAAAGAAAATAGTTAGACTGATGTGTCAGTCTAAGGCTCAAAATTTCATCGGCTTTTGTCTACCAAATTTAGTCACAACCATCCTCAAGGAAAATAATTATACTAATTAATTCTAAGTTGAAAAGAGCATTTATTCAATTATGTTATGAATTTTTTTAAACTTAGTTAAATTTCCTCATGACATACACAACCAAAAATTATTGAAAATCACACAAAAAAACAAAACTTTTTTTTTGAAAATAAAATAAAATAAAACTTTATTGAAAACCACAAAAACATAAAATAAAAACTTTTTTTTGAAACATATAAAAAACTGAAACTGCTTAAAATAATTTAAATCCCCTCTCCCACATTTAAACTGACATTGTCCCAATGTAAGGCTAAATGCAAAGAAAAGAAAAAAAATAAACAAAAAAATTGCAAGAATAAGAACAAACTCCCCTTGGGTTGCCTATGTTTATAGTCGTGGACGTGTCGTCCTTTGGTATCAGTTGGATCCTCAAGGTTCAATTCATCCATATTCTCCACTTTGAAACCTTCACAGAAAAGCTTGAGCCTTTGGCCATTTACCTTGTACACTTTAGATGTTGCTAAACTTTGAATTTCAACTGCACCATGATTAAAAATATTAGTAACAACAAAAGGTCCAATCCAACGAGAACGCAATTTACCCGGAAACAGACGAAGTCGTGACTGGTATAGAAGGACTTTTTGACCAACTTAAAACTCCTTCCTAGAGATCATCTTGTCATGAAAAGCCTTCGTTTTCTCTTGGTAAATTCGAGCATTCTTGTAGGCGTCATTGCGAATTTCCTCCAGCTCTTATAGTTGTAACTTCCTATGTTCTCCATTTTCATATGCCTTCATATTGAGACTCTTGATAGCCCAATAAGCCTTGTGTTGTAACTCAACAGGAAGATGGCACGATTTCACAAACACCAACCAGTATGGTGGCATACCGATAGGTGTCTTATAAGCAGTTCTATACGCCCACAAAGCATCATCCAAGCGCAAACTCCAATATTTTCTACTCGGATTGATGTCTTCTCAATGATGGACTTGATCTCTCTATTTGATACCTCCGCTTGCCCACTCGTTTGTGGACGGTAGGCAGTTGACACCTTGTGGGTCACATGGTACTTTTTCAGCAAAGACTCGACGGTTCGATTGCAAAAGTGAGTACCTTGATCATTATTAAGGCTCTCAGAATCCCAAACCTGGAGAATATGTTGGACTTGATAAAATCTGAAACAACTTTAGAATCATTAGTCCTGGTAGCTTTAGCTTCTACCCACTTTGATACATAATCAACAGCAAGCAAAATATAAACATAACCAAAAGATACAAGGAACGGTCCCATAAAATCGATGCCCCAAACATAAAAAATTTCACAAAATAATATAGGATTTTGTGGCATTTAATTCCTTTGAGATATATTACCTGTCTTTTGGTAATTATTGCATGTTTTACAGAAAGAATATGAATCACGAAATAAAGACGGCCAATAGAAACCACATTCTAATACTTTTTTTGCCGTCCTCTTAGCTCCAAAATGTCCTCCACATGCATAAGATTGACAAAAGGTGCGAATTGAAGTAATTTTATTTTTATGTACGTACCTTCTTATTATTTGATATGTATAATGCTTCCGCAGGTATGGGTCATCCCATGCATAGTATTTGTTATCACTTTTAAGCTTATCTCTTTGAGCCTTTGACAAACCATGAGGAAACATATTAGTAACCAAATAATTTAAAATATTTGCATACCAGGATAATATTGCGATTGCAGCAAACAATTGCTCATCGGGGAACGTTTCTTGCAGACGAAGTTCATCCTCCACATGAACTAAACGACTTAAATGATCTACAACATGATTTTCTTTTCCTCTTTTATCTTTGATCTCCAAATCAAATTCACTCAAAATAAGTATCCATCGGATTAACCTTGGTTTTGCCTCTTTCTTCGTCATCAAATAACGAAGAGCTGCATGATCAGAATAGACAATAATTTTAGTACCAATCATATAAGATCTAAACTTTTCTAAAACAAAAACAACAGCTAAAAGTTCGTTTTCAGTAGTTGAGTAATTTCTCTGAGCATCATTCAATGTTCTTGAAGCATAATAAATTGCGTGAGATGCTCTTTCCATCCTTTGACCCAATACAGTGCCGACTGCATAATCACTTGCATCAAACATTATCTCAAAAGGCACGTTCCAGTCAGGGGTCTGGATAACTGGGGTAGAAGTCAATAGCTTCTTTAGTATATATATCAAATGCCTTTTTACATGCCTCATCGAATTCAAATGCCACATCCTTTTGTAGCAACTTGCACAAGGGTAACGCTATTTTGGAGAAGTCTTTGATGAATCTTCGATAAAAAACTGCATGTCCAAGAAAAGAATGAACTTCTCGCACACTAGTAGGATAAGGTAAAGATTGAATAATATCAATTTAGGCTTTATCTACCTCAATTCCCTTAGATGAAACAATATGACCCAAAATTATACCTTGCTCAACCATAAAATGACATTTTCTGAGTTTAACACAAGAATAGTTTCTACACATCTTTGGAGAATAAGTGTAAGGTTATGCAAGCATTTATCAAAAGAGTCTCCATAAATTGTGAAATCATCCATAAATGCTTCTATAATATGCTCAACATATTCTGAAAAAATGCTAACTATACACCTTTGGAAAGTGGTCGGGGCATTGCAAAGACCAAATGGCATGCGGCGATATGCAAAAGTTCCAAACGGACATGTAAAGTTGTCTTTTCTTGATCTTTCGGAGCAATTAGAATTTGAAAATAACCTAAATAACCATCAAGAAAACAATAGTAAGTATGAGCAGCTAACCTTTCAAACATTTGATCAATAAAAGGTAATAGAAATTGGTCCTTGCGAGTTTCAGCATTTAATTCTCTATAATCTATACAAACCCGCCACCCATTCTGGACACAAGTGGGAACTAGCTCATCATTTTGATTCTTTACGACAGTTATTTCGATCTTTTTAGGAACTACTTGCACTGGACTAACCCACTGGCTATCTGAAATAGGATAGATCACTCCAACTTCAAGAAGTTTTAGGATCTCCTTTTTTACTACCTCCATCATAGGTGGGTTTAATCTTCTTTGTTGTTGTCGGGATGGTTTTTCTCCTTCCTCAAGTAAGATGCGATGCATGCATATAGACGGACTAATTCCTTTTATATCAGCAATTGTCCAACCGATAGCCGTCTTGTGCTCCTTAAGAACATGTACAAGCTTTTTTTCTTGTGTTGTACTAAGTTTATTAAAGATGATCACTGGTAATGTTCCTCCATCTCCAAGAAAAACATACTTGAGGTGACTAGGAAGAGGCTTCAAGTCTGGAACAGGGGCCTGCAAAATAGAGGGTGAAGGCCTCTTGTTAGAAATTGATAAGGAAATAGAAGGAAAGTTACCTGATGGTTGTATTTTTGGATAATCATTCAATGCTGCAACAGTTTCCTGCAAATTAGTACTCAGAGCTAACCCCCTATGCTCTTTTTCGAGATGCTCACTAACGGCAATTATAATTCATCTTTGCTATCAAGTTCAAAAATATCTTGTGCTAAAGAATCAACCACATCAATAGAATAAACAGTATTATCATCATCAGGATATTTCATGGCATCATAAATATTAAATTTAATAATTTCACCATCAAATTCTAAAGTAAGTATGCCACTATGCACATCTATCTTAGTCTTGGATGTCTTTAAAAATGGTCTTCCTAACAAAATAGGAGCAGTTTGGTCACCATTTTCCATATCAAGCACATAAAAATCAGCAGGAAAAACCAAATTATCAATTTGTACAAGAACATCCTCAATTAATCCCTTGGGATAGGTATTAGATCTATCAACCAATTGAATTACAACACCACTTTTATTCAGAGGTCCAAGATTTAGAGATTCATATATAGAATATGGCATGACGTTGATAGAAGCTCCTAAATCGCTTTCTCATATTTATTGTTACCTATCTTACAAGGGATAGTAAACATTCCTGGGTCTTTGCATTTTGTATGGAGTTTTCTTTGAATTACTGCAGAAACACTCTCCCCTACTTTCACTTTTTCATATCCTTTAAGTATTTGTTTCCTTTTTATTGTACACAATTCTTTTAAAAATTTAGCATAACGAGGTACTTGTTTGATAGCATCTAAAAGTGGAATATTTACCTCACATTTACGAAAAGTCTCATATAACTCATTTTTTTGTTCAATTTTTCTAGATTATGCTAAAGCTTGAGGAAAAGGAGGTACTAGTTTATAATCAGAAAGAGGTGGAAACTTACAATTGGGTACCTCATCATCGTTGGGGAAGTTCGTGTCTGCAGCGGTTGTTTTCTTTTTCTCTTGTTTTGACGATGTCAGTTCTTCTTTTACTTGAATGTCAACCTCTTTACCACTTCTCAAAATGATTGCACTTGTCTCCTGAATATTGCTGTAGCCATTTGGCTCATTTGATTGTCCAAGCTTTGAATACTGGCCCTTGTCTCCTGAATATTGGCCTTTGTCTCCTGTTGAAATTGTAAGGTATTAGTGGCAAGAGACTTAACAATTTCTTCTAATGACATACCAGAGTTAGAAGTTTGGCTTAGTTGTTGTTTAGGGGGATATGGCTGCTTGTACTGTTGGTAACTTGGCCGATTTTGATTGACGGGCTGATTTGATTATGGATTCCCATAGTTGAAATTGGGATGATCTCTCCATCCTGGATTGTATGTGTTTGAGTAGGGATCATACTTCCTTTGTGGTTGTCCAGGAAAACTACCTACCACGATCACTTGCTCATTGGGCTCCTCTTGAAGAGTTGGGCATATGTCAGTTGGATGCCTCGTTATTGAACATATCCCACAAGCCTTCACCGTTTGTATGTTACCTACAACCATTTGACGAACAAGAGAAGTTAAACTAGCAATTTGTTGTTCTAGGAAAGAAATATTTACCTCATTGGCGTATTTAGATGGAAGAGCAAGCCTAGTGCCAAATTATTGAGAATTGGCCACCATATTTGTAATTAAATTTCTTGCAGCCTCAGGAGTTTTATCTACCAAAGCTCCTCCACTAGCAGCATCTATCATGCTTATATCATTTGATAGAAGGCCTTCATAGAAGTATTGAAAAAGTAGTTGCTCACAAATTTGATGATGGGACAGCTTGCACATAATTTTTTGAAACGTTCCCAGTACTCGTGGAGAGATTCTGTATTGAGTTGCCTTACCCCACAAATTTCTTTTCGGATATTGGCCGCCCTTGAAGCTAGAAAGTACTTTTCTAGGAACAATCTTTTCATCTCGTTCCATGTGACAATACTTCCGGAGGGTAGGTAGTAGAGCCAATCCTTAGCCGAATCCTTTAAAAAAAATGGAAAGGCTCTTAATTTAATTTGCTTTTCAGTCACTCCCGTTGGCTTCATACTTGTGCAAACCACATGAAGCTCCTTTAGATGCTTGTGAGGGTCTTCACCTGCAAGACCATGAAAAGATGGCAATAAATGTATAAGTCCATATTTTTATTCAAAAGTAGTAGTAGCATCTAAAGCAGGAAACGTTATGCATAAAGGGTGTTGATCCAAATCTGGGGCAGCGAGTTCTTTCAAAGTTCTATTTGCAGCCATGACTCTTTCTTCAGGATTAGAATTGCAAAAGAATACGAAATCTGGAGCGAGGTTGTTCTCGTTAGATTCTTTTTGAGTTTCCTTCCTTAACCTGCGCAAAGTTCTTTTTATTTCTGGATCGGTCTGAAAATCACCTTGATTAGAAGATCGAGTCACAACCATAAACAATAAAGAACAATATGAAAAGTAATTCAAAAAAATGAGAATGATAACTAATGATTTTTTTCCTTTTTTTGTAAATGAATGAAAATATAATTAATTATAAAAAATAAAGATCACAAAAAGCACAAAAATTAACTAAGATTACTCCCCGGCAACGGCGTCAAAATTTGGTGTGCTGTCGTAGGTACCCAAAAATAAAACCTTTACTCTTAAAATGATTTGTAGAAGTGAGAGTAAGGATCGATCCCACGGAGAGCAGTTAGTGTAAATTTATGCAATGTGAATAAGGATGGGGGAGGTCTTGAATATGATAAGAAAAAAATTAAGAAGAGCTAAAAAAACCAATTAAAGTATTAAAATGAATCAAATGGAGGAATATTGGTTTTAGTGAACATTTACCATTGGAAATCATAAAATTGATCATCGATGCAAGCATAAATTAAATCATACTTTGAATATTTACCGTTGGAAGTATCTACCTATCTCTCTTAGGCTTATTTAATTAGATACAAGCGACCTAATTAACTTTAATTACTAAATAATCTCAGACAAGCGCTAAAGATTTAATCTAGCAATTTCTTAAAGAACAAAGAGATCGATAAAGCAAAACAATACAAGCACAAGCGGTTGTATTTAATTTTGTCAAAAGCTTTTCCCCTAAGATCTAATAAAACAAAGCAGTTCATTAAATCTTAGTTGCATCACAAATTAGAAATATCAAGCGATTATGGATTTGATATCTAATTTAGCGGTAGATTGAAATGAATAATAAACTAGTAGGCCTCCTAGTAATTAAACAAAACAATCATAAAAGTTGGCATAGAAAAACATTCAATATTCAAAGTATAAATCAAACATATAAAAATAATTTAGATCTCACAAGTTTATTGATTCCAAGGCTTCCGTACACTTCGAACAACAAGACTTTTAGCCGCACATGTTCATCAAAACTTTAAAAGAAAGTTGGAGAAGAAGAAGAAGAGTTGTGTCGTGTGTTATCTTCTCATGATTTCTGCCCCCTTTTATACACCATAAATTAGTTGTTTCAAGCCCACAATATCCCCCCACATATCCTCTAAAAGTTACAACTTCTCATACCAAATAGACTAAGTCATAGAACAAGTAGGGAAATGGTTATTTTGGTTCCTCTTTTTGTTCACAACATCTTTGACCCAACTTCAAGTCTGATTTCGTCCATGATGCAGCTTATTTGTGAAAAACACAAAATATAAAAGTTGTAGCCCTGTGTCTTAGTTTTCTAAATCTTTTTGAATCATCTCCATTGCTTTTCGGATGAGAAAGTTATGGTAATTTTGATAAAATGTGTCAAAACTGTCCAGAATTGCATTTTAGCTCCATTTTGCACATAGTGTCTCCAACTGTAACCTAAATCGAAATAGAAATATAATGAGTACCTTTAATCATAAAATGAGCATAAATGTGGAACATTAAGTGATAAAAATATAACATTTTATGTTCTCATCAGGTAGCACGAAAAATAAGATAGCGCACACTGAGGTACATGCAAACCGAGACAACAAGCACCCCGAACAGTGAGGGGCCCAAAGCGTTCGGCTGTTCGAGGCATACACGAAGCTCGAGGCACGCTTCTCAAGGTGACACGAAGAACGAAGGGAACACCAACTAAGGATGTGCTACTCGAGACAACACGCTATACGAGGCAGCACTCTGCTCGAGATAACATGCGTCCCGAGGCGTACACACCAAGGAAAAAAGAGAGGAGGGTGCCCGGATGATGGGGACGGCAGTAGAGGAGGCCTTGGTTGTGGTGATGAAGATGGTGGTGGCGGCAGGAAGTGGCTGTAACTGTAATGGCGATGGTGGTGGCGACCATAGGGGTGGCACTGGTGGAGGGGGCTAGAGGCCGCAAGTGAGGAAAGAGAGAAGAGTGAAAGGGTCGGGAGAGTGAGATAGTAAGGGAATAGAGAGAGAGTCGAGAGGGGGTTTGCTCCAGGATGAGGAGCAAGAGAGAGAGTGAGCGGAAGAGAGAGAGAGAGAGAGAGAGAGAGAGAGAGAGAGAGAGAGAGAGAGAGAGGTTAGTGGCTGTGAGTGAGGGAGAGGAAGGTGAGAGTTAGGGTTAGGGTTTGGTTTGGGTGGGGTAGTTATAGGAAAATAAAACAATAATAGTAGTAGTAGTAGTAATAATAATAATAATAATAATAATAATAATAATAATAATAATAATAATAGGAATAACCTTAAAATAAAATAACAATCTCCACCAATAATATTAAAATAATACTAATAGGAAATTAATAGCAACAACAATAACAAAAGTCAAGCCTCAACAATCAAGGCCAAATCAAGATCTAAAAATTAAATAAAAAATTTAATCAAATATAAAATTTTAAAATCTCTGAAAATATAAGATACATTCATATACCAATTTAAAATAGGGATATGACATTTACAGTCAGATATCAATCTCAGAGTTAATATTCATTCTCCAACCCATTATTAATTGAAAAATAATTCAGGTTCAAAATTATTCTCTAACCCTTTTGTAGTAATCTTAAACCTAAAAATAACTTTTAAGGCAAAATCTACATTAATCTTCTTCCCCAAATCAAAGGAACTTGTAAAAAAATTAAATAAGAATTAGAATTTACCGAAGGCGAGGTATTGCACGGAAAGGGGGTAGGGGTAGGACTGTTGACGGAGGATAGGGTCGGGGCTGCTTGGTGCTGGAGGGGGTAGGGTCTCCGACTAGAAAATATAGGAACGAATCGTAAAGCGCAATACTCTAGAGGAGGGTGAATAGAGTATGAAGCAAAATTTAGCTAATTAAAAAGTTAGCAGCAAGATCACACAAATATATGTATCACAAGTAAATAAATGTAAAGGCAGAGATCAGAAAGCAAATGCAAAGACGGCGATGTATATTGGTTTTCCTCTTGTGAGGACTATTCCAGTCGAAAGAACTCTAGCTTCCAGTTGAATCTATTATTGGAAAATACCGTAAGTTTTCATAAGAAGTCCTTGTAACTTCTACAACACGAGCTTTGATACGAAGTACAATGTGAAGTGTCTTTCTTCAATCAAGCCTCTGATTACAATCTCTCTGAAATTTTTTGACCGTACCGCACTGGCAAATTGACTAGAGGATTGTAACTGGCTTAGGATTTGAAAATGAAAGCTTTAGAGCACTTTGGAAGACGTTTAAGCATAGAGAGAAGAGAACTTTAGAGCACTCTGATTGAAATCCTTCTCTATTTATAGGTTTCCTAAAGTTAAAACTCTGACAGAATTCAGACAGAACTCTTTGAGAGAATCTCGGCAAATAGCCATTGCATCCGTAACAGAAGGATGACCAAGTTTAAAATCCAACGGGCACTAGGCGTATTCAGGTCGAACTCTGGCCAAATTCTCCTGAGGCCTATTTTGAATTTTTGGTTATTTTATAAAACAGATTTTGGTTTTGGTTTCTTGAAAACTTTAAGAAGTTAGGAGCTTTTGTAAGATAAGCTGTTTTTCAAAACATAGGATATTTTTTTTAAACATTTTGGAATAGCCTATTTGCCAGTACGTCTCGGTATATATAAAGTATTCCTAGACTCAATAAATGTGAAAGTTACATTGCATATAGAAATACAGACTCATACGACAAAAATGACTTCGGTCTTCAATAGATAGATAGCAGTTCTTTAGCAGTTGTCCAAGTTGTCCAAATAATCCAAGTAGCCCTTATATCGAGACAGATTTTGATCAATTATTAAAATCAGGTTCGGTCATGACCAATGGGCCAACAATCTCAACCATTTTGATAATTGACAAACCTTGACCGATATAACATCTCAATCGTTTGATTTAAAAAATAATCAAAATATTGTACTGTGTCCTCAAAACAATTCTCGTATCCTGCAAAAGATGTTAGATCCTATTTCTTCATGATTGTCACTTAGCAAAATAATTGCAAAAAGAAAGGCTCCCTCGCAATTCATGCATAAGAAAGAAAAGTTGAAGAAGTGCAATAAATATATAGAGATAGACAAGTATTTCACAGGAAGTTTATATGTTGAAGCAGAAGCTAAAAGAGATAGTAATATATGTAAATAACATGGATAGAGAATAGTACTAAGCTGAACTAAAAAGCATGCTAAGAAAAGCATAAAAGATGTTCGAAATACATCATTCCAGCAATACAGTCTAAGTGCTAATAGAAAAGTAACGATAAATACTGTCTTGGAATGTCGGAACATTTCTAAGTAAACATAGACAAAATAAAAGTCTAACTAGATAACATCTAGACGAAATGCATCACGTCTAGATCATATATCTTTAGAGTCACCATCATCATCAGTGTTAGCAGTGCCACCATGTCCGGATGGACCAGCTCCAGAAGGGTGTAGAGTAACACCAAAACCACAGTACCAATCATATGCGTTACCAGGCTGAAATAGATGACGTACCGCCTCATCCTCATAGCGGTATCCTGAAACTGCTGGATCTCGAGGAAGTGAACTGAAAGAATGTCCAGTCTGAACAAAACAGTGGTTGTCAAATGAATTGGCAAGAGCCTAAAACCGACTGGCATCATGGAACTCATATTCCCTAGATGTGTTAGTAATAAACGCTCGCAGATCCGAGAGATGTCGATGGACACCCTCATAGGACGTAGGGTAATACTAAGGAGGTAGAGCAGTAGCAGTAGAAGGAATAGGAGGGACGGCTGCGCTGCGACGTGACAGCTGAAGATACTTCGGGTCAGGGTCAAGAGCACAAGTGGATAAGTCAATCTAAAAATGCTGAAAGATGATCAGAATAACCATCGCGTAAGCAAGGTTGCGATTCCTTTTGCGATAATGTCCCATCATCTAAATAATAGTCTTGGGGACAGCAAAGGGATTCCCTTACGAATGTGATAAAGGGCAGACAGTTCAAGGGTGGTAACATCGTCTTTTGAAGTCGATTTTGGCAAAAGAGTAGAGTAGATAATGCGATGCAATTCATAGTTGAATAAGTTCAAGTTAGCATCCTTGAACTTACCAGAACGAACGCGGGCAGAAGAACAGAGTTCATTCTTGAAACTGCTTAGAGTAGTGCCAGCGGGGAAATCAAACTCAGTGATATCATCAAGCGGGACACCTTCGTTAGGGATACCAAGGACCTTCGTTAGGAGGACATCATTGAACTTGATACTAATTCCACCGGCATGAGTTCTAACAGAAAAAGTGTTCAATGTGAAATTATAATAAAACAGTCTATTGACATTAGTGGCGATAGGATATTGGTGGGTGACAAGTTTGTGTAACCCTAGTGCCTCAAAGAATGGATGGTGTTCAGAAAATACAGTCTATTTAGTCGGGGCACCGGTGCATATTTTGCGAACCAAGAAATCCGCGTTCCATAATAAGGATTGATCATGAGTGTCAGAGAAAAACTCATTATATGCACCGTCGGCCGATTGGACCGGAGAAAAGAGTGAATCCGCTAGATGATTCAAAGACGAAGCCTCTTCGCAGGCTACGGTCTTCTTCCTCTTGGAGGGACTGAAGTTCATAGGCATTGTGTCCAAAAAGATGAAATACTAAGAACTTGAAATAGCGGGAATGAGATGGTTATACCTTCCAAGTTTAGAGCATGATGTAGAGGACAAAAATCTCTGCACGAATCCAAAGTTTGAAGGAGAATTTCTAGGGTTTTGAAGGAGACTCGGGCGGCTACTGCTGTGAAGAACATGATTTGGATAAGATGAAAGGAAGGGGGGCCCTCGATTTTGACTTAAAATTCATACCACCAACAGAACTCTGGCCGAATTCATGCCGAGTTTGCCTGAGGTTCTGTTGAGATGATTTTCAAACAGACATAAATGCAGGCCACTTTATTTTCATAAATTCTTTTTAGTTATTTAATTCCAAGTTTAGTTATTTTAGATTTTAATTAATATAATTAATATTATTTTACAAATAAAATTTTGTTGCACATCGACTATTTGTAATTAGCTGTAGGGTACTGTTCCAGCTAACGGGAGTTCACTAGGGAAAAATTAAATACCATTTTGCTTCGACCATGGTCATAGTGACAGACAGACTCTTTGTAAGCTTGTCTCAAAAAAAATTTGAGTATTAAAAAATAATTGATAAAACAAAATTAATTAATAGTATTATATCTAAAATTCATAATTCTCGACGTAAATAATTGAAACGATCTTTCGCTAATGGTTTTATAAAGATATCAGCCAGTTGATTTTCTGTGTCTATATATACAAGGTTCATATCTCCATTTTGTTGATGATCTCTAAGAAAATGTTGTTGAATCTCAATATGCTTAGTGCGAGAGTGACATACAGGATTCTTAGTCAAATTAATAGCACTAGTGTTGTCACAGAAAATGGGTATGTGTGTGTAAAGTAAACCAAAGTCTTCTAGGATTTGCTTCATCCACAAAATTTGTGCACAACAACGTCATGCGGCGATATACTCAGCCTCAGTCGTTGATAATGCGATAGAATTTTATTTCTTGCTAAACCAAGAGACTAGAGCCTTGTCTAGTAAATGACACGTGCCGCTGGTACTTTTTTTTATCCACTGTGCATCTAGCAAAATTAGCATCCCTGTAACTGGCTAGGTCAATGGAAGTGGTTTTGGGACACCATAAGCCGACAGAAGAAGTGCCTTTAAGGTATCGAAAGATACGCTTAATCACGCACAAATGTGATTCCTTATGGTCAGCTTGAAAACGTGCACACAAGCAAACACTGAACATTATATATGGACGACTAGCAGTTAAATAAAGTAAGCTGCCAATCATAACTCGATACTTACATATGTCGACTGATTTGCCTTGTTCATCAATATCAAGCTTGGTTGAAGTCACCATCGGAGTGCCAAGTGGTTTGACTATTTCCAGATCGAACTTCATCATTAAATCTTATGTATTTGGCTTGATTAATGAACGTCCCATTGTTGGTTTGTTTGATTTGCAGTCCGAGAAAGAATTTTAGTTCTCCTATCATGCCTGTCTCTAACTCATTCTGCATACACTTTAAAAAAATTTGACAAAAAGATTCATTAGTGGATCCAAAGATAATATCATCTACATAAATTTGAACGAAAAGAAGATTTCCATTAAAAGATTTCATAAACAGTGTAGTATCAACCTTGCCTTTTGTAAAACCGTTGCCAAGTAGAAAAGCGCTTAGACGATCATACCAAGCACGAGGAGCTTGTTTCAAATCGTATAAGATTTTCTTCAACTTGAAAAAATAATCAGGATTTTTGAAATCAGTAAAACCTGGAGGTTGAGCGACATAAACTTCTTCTTTTATAAAATCGTTCAAAAATGCACTCTTAACATCCATTTGAAATAATTTGAAGTTATGAAAGCATACAAATTCACATAGCATATGAATGGATTCTAATCTCGCAACTGGGGCATAGGTTTCACCTTAGTCGATACCTTCCTCTTGGTTGTATCCTTGAGCTATGATTCGAGTCTTATTACGAGTAACTAAACCATTCTTACTCAGTTTATTTTGGAATACCCAGTGAGTGCTAATGACCGGATGATCAATGGGCTTGGGAACAAGTTTCCAAACTTGATTTCGTTCAACTTGGTTCAATTCCTTTTGCATAGCATCTAAGCAAAAAGTATTGCTACATTCTTCTTCAATAGTTTTGAGTTCAAGCTGTAAAATAAATGCAACATAAGAAACTATATCTTTGCTTGAGGAACGAGTACTTACACCCAAGGTAATCTTACCTATTACCAAGTCCTTAGGATGGTCTGTCAAAAATATTATTCTTTTGGCAAACTCTCAAGGTAGATGGTTCCGACTTCTGGTTCTATATGTGATCAGCTTAGAGGATCAGCTGGTGTTGTGCTTGTAGGTTTTGCAGGTATTGTATTTGGTGTACTTATGTCTTCATCATCATCATCGACTAAATATTGATTTAGTTCATCAAATGTAACATTTATCGATTCTTCGATGATCATAGCTCTCTTATTGAAGACTCGGTACCATTTGCTCTTCCCTGCATAACCTAAAAAGATACCTTCATCCGCCTTTTCGTCAAACTTTTCCAGATCATCTTTAGTATTGAGAATAAAACATCTATAACCAAATATTTTGAAATAAGAAACTGTGGGTGTTCTATTAAACCTATTTCATAAGGAGTCATCTTCGATATAGGTCAAACTAGAACCCTATTGAGAACATAGCAAGCTTTATTAACAGCTTCAGCCCAAAAGTATTTTGGTAGACTAAACTAGTTTAACATTACTCTAGCCATTTCGGATAGATTCATGTTCTTACGTTCCACAACTCCATTTTGTTGTGGAGTCCTAGGGCAAGAGAACTCATGCAGATAACCATGTGTGTCACAAAATTGCTTGAACTCTACATTATCAAATTTGTCACTATGATCGCTTCAAATACGAGTGATCATGATACCTTTCTCATTTTGAACTTTCTTGCAAAAGAAGACGAATTCTGACAATGCATCATTTTTGCGTGCAATAAAATATACCCACGTGTATCTAGAGAAATTATCTACTATTACAAAAGCATATAATTTACTACCTAGGCTAGCTATTCTAATAGGTCCAAATAAAGTTATATGCAGTAATTGTAGAGATCTAGTGGTACTTACAGCATTCTTGGACTTAAATACAGATCGGGTAGCTTTGTTCTTTTTATATTTACTATATACCATATCCTTCTTGAAAGTAATGTCCGATAAGCCTCATACCAACTTCTTTATGGATAATCTTAAAATTGTCCATATTTGCATGACCGAGTCTCATATGTCATCATCACTTTTGGCCATTAAGCATCTACTAGCATTGTTAGCATCTTCTAACAAATAGAAAATATATATATTGTCTTTCCTGATACCTTCAAAGATAGTACTACCAGTGTAGCTATCAATTAGAGTACACTTGTCTTTAACGAAGTTAATAGCATAACCATGTTTAGCTAAATGGTTTATGCTGAGTACGTTATGTTTTAATTCGATAACTAGACAGACATCATTAATCACAGGATAGGGGGGCTCACCAATATTGTCGATACCTATTATCTACCTTTTAAGATTATTACCGAAGGAGACATATCCTTCGTTCTTTTTTGACAGTGTTGTGAATAATGAAGCATTACCGGTCATGTGCCGTAAGCAACCGCTGTCGAGGATCTATTTCCTTCTAGCATGTGAAGGGTGTTCCACCTACAAGAATTTAAAGATGAAAACTTTAGTACCTATTTCTTGTAGGGTCCTGGAATGTTAGTTTTCGGTATCCATGCACATATATTTAAGTCAACAAGCTTCCTTACACTACATGTAGGAGAGATATGACCAAGGCCGCAAATGACATTTAACATATTGAGTGTTATGAGAAGTGTGCTACGCATAATTGGTAGGTTTTGGTTTTCTAGTATAAAAGAATGCATGTCTGTTAGTCTTCTTGGACAAAGATTTGGTTCGGTTTGGTCTGACAGTATTGGGTTTGACAGTGTTCTGATGTTTCTGTAAGTGACACGTGTTAGGATACGAAGCAGCTGGCTCAGGCTATTTTCCTAACCTAATTTCCAACTTTTCGGAAGTGTCATACGATACAGTATAATCAGCAGTAAGTGTATCATTCCTGATAAGTGCTTGCTGAAGACTCTTCTTCTCTTTGAGTAGGTGTTCCTCTAATTGGGTAATTGTCTTGTCTTTCTCTTTGGATAGTCTTGTGGTCTCGTGTAGTAATAGCTTAACAGAAGAGAGCTCACCTATCTCACTAGAATTATCATTACTTCTAACCTCAGCTAGTAGGTTGATAAGTCTTCCTATTTCACCTTTGTACTACTTGAGTACCTGTATAGAGTTTTGATATTTACTATACAGTTTTCTCTAATCACCTAAGAGGTCGCCAAAGGCTTCACCTAAGTGATCAAAGGTAAAATCATCATATGTATTAAACAGGGGGTTAGTAGTTACCTGATCGAATGTCATTAAGCATACATTTGAAGCATCATCTGATTGTTCATCTTCTGAGTTGATGTCTTCACTTTCATGCCATATGCTTGTATAGGTGTACCTTCTGGATGTAGATTTCGTTAGGTAGCCTTTGTCATACTTGTTGCTTTTTCTGGTTGATGATGATATTGTTGGGCAGTCCTTCTTCATATGTCCTTTCTTTTTACAACCATAATAACAGATAGGATGTTCTTCATTGTTGTTGCAGTTGCTATTTTGATCCTTTGTTCTTCTATCGAATCTCATGAACTTCTTAAACTTTCTTACTAGGAGAGCTTGATCTTCAGAGTTAGAGTCACTGTCATCGGAACTATCTTCGACAGTTCTTCTATGTTGAGCCTTGAAAGCGATCGACTTCTCCTTTGGTGCAACATCTTCAAAGTCTTGAATTTCCAGCTCTTTAGTGAGTAGCTTACCTAGTGTTTCAAGAGACATAGTTGAGAGGTTATTCCCTTCAATGATTGTCGTAGCCTTCGAAATCCAGTTCTTCGTGAGAGTTCGTAGAAGTTTATGAATCTTCTCATGGTTACTGCACTCCTTGACTAAAGATGACAGAGGTTTTACAATATCCAAGAATCTCGTAAATATCTGAGTGACAGATTCGTTTGTCTTCATCTTGAACGCCTCATACTCCTGAGTAAGTATGCTGACCTTCGGCTCCTTGACTTGCGTCGTGCCTTCATGGATTACTTCAAGAAGTTTCCATACTTCACTTGATGTTGTGCAAGTAGACACGCTGTTAAATTCAGTAATGTCTAATGTAAAAACAAAGCATTAATAGCGCATAAGTCAAGACTGGCCTGTTTCTTTTCATCTTCAGTATACTTATCATGAGATTTCTTAACTAATTCCCCTTCAACAAGAATACGAGCAGACTTTTTATAGCCATCAATAACAATAAACTATAAATCAAAATCTAGAGATTTTAAGAAGAAACTCATCCGTGTTTTCCAATAAGTATAATTTGTACCGTCAAACAGTGGAGGTCTTTTTATGACTTGGCCTTCACTTGTGAATTTCACTTGCCATATATAATATTGTGATCTAGGTAACAGCTAAAATAATAAGAAATATAATAGCCGTGTTATCTTGTTTTACCTGTATAACCCGTTCTGATACCAATTGTAGGAACGAATCGTAAAACGCAATACTTTAGAGGGGATGAATAGAGTAGGCAGCAGAATTTAGCTAATTAAAACGTTAGCAGCAAGATCACACAAATATATGTATCATAAGTAAATAAATATAAAGGCAGAGATCAGAAAAAAAATACAAAGACGAAGATGTATACTGGTTTTCCTTTTGTGAGGACCATTCCATTCGGAAGAACTCTAGCTTCCAATTGAATCCACTATTGGAAAATATCGCAAGTTTTCATACGAAGTCCTTGCAACTTCTACAATGCAAGCTTTGCTACGAAGTACTCGACCAACTTCAATTGTTAAGTATCATTCTTCAATCAAGCCTCTGATTACAATCTTTCTAAAACTTCTAGACCGTACTGCACTAGCAAATTGACTAGAGGATTTTAACTGGCTTGGGATTTGAAAATGAAAGCTTTAGAGCACTTTGGAAGACGTTTAAGCTTAGAGGGAAGATATGAGAAAGTAAATGAGTGAGTTGAAATGATGAAATCCTTCTCTATTTATAGGTTTTCCAAAGTCAGAACTCTGACAGAATTCAAGCTGAACTCTTTGAGGGAATCTCGACAAATAGCCGTTGCACCAAATTTAGGGTCATATTTTACAAGATAAGCATTCTTTATTCACGCCTCTACCCAACTTATATAGGTTGGCTAACCGGGAAAATTGTCATTACACAAATTTGGAAGAGGTTAATTTTTTTGTAAGGAGTGGCACGATAACATCATACACTTCTGACAGCAGTCATGGGTTCTAAAGGAAACCTAGATATTATTATGGTGTTCTTGGTTAATAACTTCAAGGGGAACCTACTACGAATAACATCGTTCTTATCAACCATGCTCACAATAAGATGGTAGGGGTCTCATGTTCGAATATAACCAGAACATGATGGTTCAACGGAATTTCAATCTTTGCTTAGCACGGGTAACTGAGAGATGAGATTAAAGAACCAAGGAAAAGAAGTATTCATAGGCCAAGAGATGAAATTCTAATATAAGTGCAGAACCCTGATATAAGATATGATTTGGTAAGTTCTTTTGAATCTCTAAGTTATAATGACTAGTGTCTATGGTTGGTGTTTGGTATGGTGCAAGAGGCATATGCTTGCTTGGGTGGAAAGCATATGTCATAGATGTGATGTGTCTTATTTGTATTGTGGTTGTTCAATTTAGTCAATGAAATGGGTCGATACTTGCATGGTTAATCCAAATGGAATGGAAATAGGCCTCTATGATTTGTTTTAAGGAAATTTATATCATACATGGGGCGTAATTGGAATGGAGCACAAGAAGGTATGTTTGTGAGACATGTATGCCATGTGCGTAGCTTGACTGGTCTAGTTCATGAGGGTAAAATTTGTTGGAAGGGAATGGTTAGTATCGTGCTCCAAATATCAAAGTCACGGTAGGGTATCAAAATGGTACGGATAGAATGCACGATATAAACCAATAATTTATTAGTCCCGTTGAGACCAATCTTTGATCAATTTATGTCTTGGGTTTTAATCTATGTTAGCTGGACAAGATTTTAAAATCTATCTCAACCATTTCTATTAGGTTAAGGGGACCTAGAATAGGTTTTAACTTAAATGGTTGGCCTATTTGTCAGTCGAGTTGGTTAAGAAGGTTCTGTAAGTCTTGCGGTATGCCTTTCTTGACTTTTGTGTTTAAGTATCACAAGGGGACTCTATTTAGTGGCACACTAGTAGCATGTGCACAGTGGACTTTGAGTAGACCACAATCATATATTGGGTCAAAAGATTTGAGTCGAGGTTGGATTTCTAACTGAGGTCGGGAAGGACAATGGTACTATGGTAGGGGTTATAGCTAGCCTTTTTGTCTTGAAAATCGTATCATAAAAATAGAGTACAAGGGGACGTATTTTAGTGGGACATGATATGTCTACATGAAGGTGGAGTTGTCTATGTCTTGTATGTAAAATTTTTTGGATGGTAACAGCTGGTCTCGTGCTCCAAATATTAATGTCACGGCCGGGGACACCAAATAATCTAGATAGAAAGTGTAAGCCCCCCTAAATTTAGGGCTTATTTTTTTTAATTTTATAAATCAATTATTTGCAAGAGAAATTATTATTTGATTATTATTTGATTAAGTGCTCCTTACCGTGACTTTGACTTCTGCAGCGTCAGGGATGCCAATCTCTGGAAACTCCCTTCATCGGTGTGTAGTAGGCAAGATTATCTTCATGTTGATATATCATGTCCCATCCAAACTTGTTCCCTTGGACTCTTTATGTGTTGCACAACTTCAGGTCAATTTAGACTATTTGATCGTTGATTAATTATTAATTGATTTTCTACTCTTTTCCTTGATCCTCATAAGCACGTTGTCGTGGCTTTAAATTTAGGAGCACAAGGCTAGTCATTTTTCTGAAACCAACTTGTCATGCCTGATCTACTCGAGATGCCCTACACCCATGACCTTCGTGTCCTACTCAGACACACCATCTTGTGCTTCATTTGCTTCGCACAACTTTTGGGTCAATTTAGGCCAATTAATTATCCACCGTAGAATGTGACCTGACTTCCAATTTAATTTTGGGACCCGACATCGATCCAACCTCGTCGACCCAAAATATGGACATGGCCCATACGAAGCCTACTACCCGCATGACACTTGTATCCCATTTATTTGAGCCCCTACATGCTATTTATTTACCCATGATCATAAATACCGATATTAATTCAATTATTACACCATATCCGATTTTGACCTGACCCGGCTCAACCAAACCCAGTCCAAGATTCATGTTACCCTCCCTCATGATACCCTCACTCTCATTGCCTTGCCTTTAAAAATATTAAATATCTAGTCTACCCTTTTTTTAATATTTAATTTACAAACCCTCCTTAATTAAATCCCTAGAGTAAAATCTAATCCCCATTTAATCCTAGCCTTTGATTTACCCCAACTCATCACCACCCTCCATTTCCTACACAACACAAACTCACACACCCCCATGGATAGGCCGGCCCTAATTTTTAGGTAGAGAATATTTCTCTCTCCTTCCCTTACAACACACACACACAAACAATTATTTCACTCTCTCTCTCTTTCTTAATAATACAACTCACAGCCCATTCCTTCATGGTTGGCCGAACAACACCACCATCCCCCATGGTCGGCCGACCTCCCTCTCTCCATAGCCAAGCTCCTCCCCGACTTCTCCTCTCCTCCTCCTCAATTTACCATTATCTTCTCTTCCTCATCTTCAACATCATCATCACCACTCCACCATTTAAACTCCCACCACCATCGCCGTGCCTTTGGCCGAGCACCGCCGGGCAACCACCGTCGTCGTCGTGCCAGGCAAGCGCAGCAAAGCAGAGCAGAAGCCAACATCAGCAGCAGTACGCGCGACAGCAGCAGCAGCAGCGTGTGGTCGCGCCACCGTACGCCGCCTCCGTGCGTCGCCACGACCCCCCCTCCGGCCATGCGACCTCCGGCGACCCCATCGGGTGTGCCGCCTTCCTCCCCGGCATGATAAATAGCCGATTCGTGCATTTCGTACTAAATCCCGTCGGCATGAGCTCGAAAACGAACTCAGAATAGCGTCTCGAAGCAGCAACTTCGCACATGTTTTTCGAGAAATTCGACCATTGGATCGATGATTTCTTCGATCCGTCACAATCTCGGTATATCCATCTTCACTCCTCTCAATTTTCGTCCGTTAATTTTATCGTTTGACACATCAAAACCGGCCATCAAGTTGATCGTTTAAATTGTGTTATTTTTGGACAGTTTTATGGAGCCAACTTCGTCGGTTCGTATCTCCTCCATTGCAGCTCCATCTGGCATGCCACTGGTTCCTATGCATAGCTGGTATAACCCTCTTCCTACCCCTCTAGTTTCATTTTATTGTGAGCACGTTTGATTGGTTGAATTCGATGCCAAATTGGTCGTCCGAATTCGTAATTTCCAAGTTATAAAATTCTATTTTTGAACCCGGAACTCCGAATTCAATTTCTGACACCACCAGTAGACTCGTGGCGTCGTTCTGGCATGTTTTTATGTAAAGTTTATTAGATTTGGAGGGCGTGGATCCTGACACACATTTCGGTGCATGTCGGATACCAATATCCGGATCAACATGTAATTTTGAGATCGGATCATCGGAATCTAATTCTGGATATACCGTTGAGTTCGTATCGTCATTCTGGACTCATTGACATATAATTTTCTAGGTTTTAGTGGATGTTGGTTCCGGCACGTATTTCGGTGCAAGTCGGATACCAAAATACGTGTCAACGGGTCATTTTGAGATCGGCTCATCGAAATCCAATTCTGGATATACTATTGAGTTCGTATCGTCATTCTGGACTCGTTGACATATAATTTGCTAGGTTTTAGTGGACATTGATTTCGGCACGTATTTTAGTGCAAGTCGGATACCAATATCCGGGTTAACGGGTCATTTTGAGATCGGCTCATCGGAATCCAATTCTGGACATACCGTTGAGTTCGTATCGTCATTCTAGACTCATTGACATATAATTTGCTGATTTTGAGGACATTGGCTCTGACACACTTTTTTGTGCAAATCGGAATTTCAATGTCCTGGTCAACGGACCAATTTGAGATCGGGTCAACGAAATCCAATTCTGGATATACCGTTGGGTTCGTATCGTCATTCTGGATTCGTGTGTTGGCCCATTCCATGGTCACACCCGATTTCGATAATCAACATACACTTTAGTCAATACACAAAATATAGAAAATACTGCTAATCATTTCAGGATTCATGAAATCATATTCAACGGACGCTGTACCGCATCAATCAAAGCGTCAACATCATCAAATCTTCTGGAGACTCATTTCTCATTTTATTCTATATTTTATATTTTATTGAGTCTAGGATTTATTCTGTAAAATCAATTGTGGTAATACTGGCTTAGGGTTAAAATTGTCCACATTCCAAAAGCCTACCTATTTACCATTCGTATTTTTGGTTACAAATATTTCAAAAACATATTTCGAAAATAGTCTTTCAAAATGATTTTACAAATAACCAAAAATATTATTGAAAACTATTTTTGCAAATGATTTTCAAATATCTCCTGACAGAACTCGCAACCGAGTTCGGCCAGAGTTCGGTCCGAACTCTGACCGAGTTCGGTCAAAAGTTATTCAAACTTCTGTTGCCTCCAAATCAGTGAGCAACGTCTCTTTGCGAGATATTTGCATCCGAACTCTGTCCGAGTTCTGCCCGAGTTCGGTTGGAGAAAACACCTATAAATAGAGAAGAACTTTTCATTTCAAATCATCAATTCATTCTTCATTCTCTCTTCTCTACTATTCAAGTGTTTTCAAACGATCTAAGATTTTCAAATCTCACCTATACATCTCTTAGCCAAAAGCCAGTACTATCAGAGTTGATTTAGAGTCTTTTGGTTACTCAAGAGTTGTAAAGAGGTCGTTCCAAGTTTCAACAACTTTTCTTGTTGTGGAGCTGGTCGTGCGCTCGTCACCAAGCACGGTGTGTGTGTGGAGCTGGTCGTGCGCTCGTCACCAAGCACGGTGTTGTAAGAGACTGCAAGCTCTCAGTTAAAGCTTGTGCCATAGTGGATTAACATCGAGAAAGAGTACTCGAGACTGGATTAGTCCTCTCAGAGGGAAACCAGTATATATCGCTGTGTTACTGAGTTTGAATTCTCTATCTCTATTTACTGTCTCTTATATATCTGCCATAGTTTAATTTTTTAATTGGTGATTATATTCCGCTGCACACACACTCTATTCACCCCCCTCTAGAGGTGCTCAACGGTCCTACAATTGGTATCAGAGCCGGTTATATTCTTATATAACATACCTTAGAGAGTATATATGGCAGCCGTGAAATCTATATTCAACAGTGAAGGGCAATCCACAAATAGACCTCCCCTATTTGATGGAACAAATTACACATACTGGAAAACACGAATGACTTTCTTTCTAAAATCTCTCGACTTTGATCTATGGTCAATAGTCATTGATGGTTATAAGAAGCCAGCACCCACAGTGGTTGAAGGCATTCTTATGGAAAAGCCTCATGACAAGTACACCGATGCTGAAAAAGCAAAGGCTAGTCTTGATGCTCGAGCCATCAATGCACTATTCTGTGCAATTGACAAAACCGAGTTCAACAGAGTTTCAACCTGTAAGACGTCTCACAAAATTTGGAAACTCCTTGAGGTAACCCATGAAGGGACTTCCCAAGTAAAGGAATCCAAAATTAGTAGACTGACACAGGAGTATGAATCTTTTAAAATGAAACCCGGTGAGTCAATTACACAGATGTTTACTCGTTTCCTCGATATAACTAATCCTTTACAATCTCTTGGCAAGGATTACAGCAATCATGAGAAGATCAGAAAATAACAAAGAACTGGAATCCAAAAGCCACAGTAATCATTGAAGGAAACGATCTCACCACTATGACTCTGGAAACGCTGATGGGCAAACTCATGACCCATGAACTCGACTTGCAAGATTTTGAAGAAGCAACACCAGGAGAAAACTATTGCCTTCAAAGCCCAAGCAAGAAAATCAACATACAACGATTCCGATGAAGAATCGTCATGTGGTGATGAAAGAGCCCTACTTGTGAGGAACTTCAAGAAATATCTAAAGTTCACAAGCAGAAAGAAGAAAGACATCCAAGAAAGCAACGAAGATGAAACTATATGCTTTGGATGCAAGAAATCAGGGCATATGAAGAAGGACTGTCCAACCACCAAGAAAAGCAGTCCATACGATAGATCAAGATCAAGCAGAAAAGCTACATATGGTCGAAAGTATGCGAACACAAGCATCTGGCACGAAAGCGATGCCAGTGACTCAGAAGAAGAAGACAGACCCTGCAGCAATGCAAATATTTGTCTCATGGCATTTGAAAAGGTATCATCTAATCCTTTGTTTGATGATTTTACTTTCGATGAACTAGAGAACGCCTTTAGCGAACTACTTGAAGATCACAAAACTGTGCTCGACAAGTATAACCAATCTCGAAAAGAGATTAAGGCACACACAACCGAGATAGCTAGACTGTCTAATCTAATTGAAGATATTAAAGAGACATCTACTACCGGTAACACGGAAGAGATAGCCAAACTTAAAGCAGACTATCATGAGGCTATCCTCAATATTGAAAAGAAAGAAAGGGACTATGTCAAAGTACAAAAGCTTTATGACATAGGGAAGAAGATGCACCTAATAACTGAACAAAGACTCCTTGATATGACTGCTAGATACGAAGAGTCTATTGCGATTTCTAAAAAGTTAGAAATCAAGTTAGGCAAACAGGCAATACCTGTGACACAGCCTAAGATTAGTCCTAATGCGAAGCATACACCTAGAAGGACTAAACACAAGAAAGCACAGAAGAAATACGAACACCATCATGCTTTCACTTACAGGTTCTCTAAACAAAACAAGCTTGCAAATACAGTTTCTACCACTAAACTGACTTGTACATATTGTGGTACACACGGACACATATCACAATATTGTCTTGCAAGAAAGCTTGTTGACAACCATACTTTAGTCTGGAGACCTAAAGCTAATCTGTGTGGACCTTTCAGAAAATGGGTACCAAAGGATTCATCTACTTGTCTTGTAGGTGGACCCTCAACCCTCTCATGCTAAAAGCAAATAGATTCTCAATAGCGGATGTTCGCGACACATGACTGGTGATGCATCCTTATTCGCTACGCTATCGATGAAGAAAGAAGGATACGTCTCCTTCGGAAACAACTTGAGAGGTGATATAATAGGTAATGGTACTGTAGGTATTTCTCCTTATCCAATAATAAAGAATATTTGTCTAGTAACTGAATTGAAACATAACCTATTGAGCATAAGTCATTTGGCAGATAATGGTTATGGTATCAATTTTGTGAAAGATAAATGTACCATATATGATATGTCATCTAGTGATCCCGTATATAAAGGGATTAGAGAAGACAACATTTATGTTTTCTTTTTGGAGAATACTAATAATGCAGGAAGATGCCTAGTAGCCAATCAAGATGAAAGCTGGCTTTGGCACATGAGACTAGGACATGCAAACATGGATACTATCTCACGTCTGAATACAAAGAAATTGGTAAAAGGACTCCCTGAAATTCCATTCAAGTGAGAGATGGTATGTACAGACTGTGAAAAGAACAAAGCACATAGGTCTACTTTTAAATCCATCAACGCTGTAAGTACTTCGAGACCTTTGCAGTTGATTCATATGAATTTATTTGGTCCTAGTAGAGTCGCTAGTCTTGGCGGTAAGCTCTATGCTTTTGTTATTGTTGATGATTTCTCTCAATTTACTTGGGTTTACTTTTTATCAAACAAAAGTGATGCTATTTTTGAATTTCAGATATTTTGTAAAAAGGTACAAAATGAAAAAGGCTTCATGATTACTTGTATCCGAAGTGATCATGGTGGCGAATTCGGAAATTTTGACTTCAAAAAGTTTTATGATGATAGTGGATATTACCACGAATTTTTTTGTCCTATAACTCTCCAACAGAATGGTGTTGTGGAGCGGAAGAACCGTACTCTAAGCGAAATGGCTAGAGTCATGCTGAATCAGTATAATCTTCCTAAATACTTTTGGGCAGAAGCTGTTAGTACAGCCTGTCATGTTTTAAATAGGGTGTTAATTCGACCAATCTCGAAGAAAATACCATATGAGCTTTGGTTTGGAAGAATTCCAAACATTTCTTATTTTAAAGTTTTTGGTTGTCGCTGTTTTATCCTGAACACCAAGGATAACTTGGGAAAGTTCGACTCTAAAGCAGATGACGGGATATTTCTCGGATATGCTGCTAAGAGTAAGGGATATAGAATTTTTAATAAAAGATCTATGATTGTTGAAGAAAGTATTAATGTTACTTTTGATGAGTTGAATAGTCACAGATCTAGCGACAATGATGATGAAGATGCACCTAAAAAGACTAAGAAGAATTCTGAGAAAGATCTGACCCAAGAGGCAAGGACTGATAAAAGTTCCGAAGATGCAGGAACTGAGAAAAGCCTTGTGAAGGATATGGCCCAAAGATTTGAATCATTGAGATTCAAGCCAGATCATCCAAAAACTCTCATTATAGGTGATGTATCCAAAGGTGTAAGTACACGTTCATCTCTTAAAGATTCTGAATTAGCAGCAAATGTAGCATTTATTTCACAAATAGAACCTAAGAACGTAGAAGAGGCTTTTTCTGATGAGTTTTGAATTTCTGCCATACAAGAGAAACTTAATCAATTTAAGAGAAACCAAGTTTGGGAACTTGTTCCTAAACCAATTGGTCAATCAATAATTGGTACCAAATGGGTGTTCCGAAATAAACTCAGTAAAGATGGACAAGTTCTACGCAACAAAGCACGTCTAGTTGCACAAGGTTATAATCAAGAAGAAGGAATTGATTATGATGAGACCTATGCTCCTGTTGCTAGACTAGAAGCCATCCGCATGTTTTGTGCATTTGCATGTTTTAATGATTTTAAACTTTTTCAAATGGACGTGAAAAGCGCATTTTTAAATGGATTTTTGAAAGAAGAGGTTTTTGTGAAGCAACCCCCTGGTTTTAACGATTTTCAAAAACCTGATCACGTCTTCAAGCTTAAGAAAGCACTTTATGGACTCAAACAAGTACCTCGTGCTTGGTATGAACGCCTAAGTGCCTTCTTACTTGATAATGGATTTTCAAAAGGAAAGATTGATACTACTTTATTTATAAAATCCATAAATGATGATATACTTCTAGTGCAAATCTATGTAGATGACATTATATTTGGTTCTACTAATGAAAAACTCTGTCAAAATTTTGCCAAGTGTATGCAGAGTGAATTTGAGATGAGTATGATGGGAGAGCTGAACTTCTTTCTAGGACTGCAAATCAAACAACACTCGAACGGAACATTCATCAACCAAGCTAAGTACACGAAGGACATACTGAAAAAGTACGACTTCGAGAATGTAAAGCCAATCGGGAAGCCTATGGCTACATCTACAAAGCTTGATGCTGATAAAAGTGGCAAACCTGTCGATCAGCGTAAGTATCGAGGTATGATTGGTAGTTTATTATATTTAACTGCTAGTCGCCCTGATATTATGTTTAGCGTTTGCATATGTGCACGTTATCAGGCAAACCCTAAGGAATCACATCTTAGTGCCGTTAAGCGTATCTTCCGATACCTTAAAGGAACTTCTACAGTTGGCTTATGGTATCCCAAAATCAAATCCTTTGACGTTATAGGTTACTCGGATACGGATTTTGCTGGATGCAAAGTGGACCGTAAAAGTACAAGTGGCACATGTTATTTCTTAGGAAAGGCCTTAGTCTCTTGGTTTAGCAAGAAACAAAATTCAGTAGCATTATCAACAACTGAGGCTGAGTATATCGCCGCAGGACGTTGTTGTGCTCAGATTTTGTGGATGAAGCAAACCTTAGAAGACTACAATCTGCACTATACAAATGTTCCTATTTATTGTGACAACACTAGTGCAATAAATCTGACTAAGGACCCTGTTTGTCATTCACGCACAAAACACATAGAAATTAGACATCATTTTCTTCGTGATCATCAACAACACGGGGATATTTTCTTAGAATTTATTGACACTGATCATCAACTAGCAGATATATTCACTAAACCATTGGCTGAAGACCGTTTTAACATTTTGAGGCGTGAGCTCCGCATTCTTGAATTCTCGGACTCATAGTGCATATGGTAATTAAAATTGAATTTATGACTTGATATTTTATTTAACGAAAATTATTTTTGGGTACAAACTTAAAAAGGGTATGTCTGTCACCACGGCTACGGTCGAAGCGAAGCGGTATTTAAAAGTTCCCCGGTGAACCTCCGTTAGCTGGGACAACCCCTACAGTTAACCCAAAAATAACAATCGTTATTTAATAAACAGTCAAAGTTATTAAATTTCATTTTTAAACTTACCAGCCTGCACTGTTTATCTCGGGAATGCAAGTAGCCGAACTCGGCCCAAACTCTGACCGAGTTCGGGCCGAATTCGGACCGAGTTCGGTCGGCGCTGTGGTAACTTCCAGAACCGAACAGCCGGCCCTAGTGCCTATATAATCCAACTTTTCTTCCACTTTTTCTTCACAACAAAATGTGGAAAGCCTTCCTCTCCTCCTAGAAGCGTCTCCTCCTCCATCTTAGCAAGGGTTTGACGAGTTCCAGTGGGCGGTCATCTTCCTTCTCCTTCCTTTTTCTTCAAAGGTATTTTCTTTCCATCTCCTCATGGCCCCCAAGCGTCAAAGAGGAAACTCTTCCCAAGGTGCTTCCTCTTCCTCTGACTACACCCCTACTAGTCTTTTTAGTCCAGCACGACCTAGAGATCCCGATGAGTACGATGCTACTTTGTTCCCCGACAAAGACTTTTCGGATCTCTGGTTCGACTCCTTCTCTGGTTATCGTATTTGCTCTGGAGCTTTCGTTAATTTTACTACTTTCTTTGAATATGCTCAAATTTTTGACCAACTTGGATACCGCGATTTCTTCGAGGTCCAAGAGAGCATTTATGACAATGTCGTACGTATGTTTTACTGCAATCTGCAGGTAAAACCAAACAGCAATTTCTATTCTTGCATTGCTGGGCAAGAATTAGAATTCAGTGCCACCGACATCAGTGAATTCTTTCATATTCCTGATCTTGGTGATACATTAGTTGACATCTACCACATTCAGTTCCCTGCTGATGTCACTCTTGCTTCCTTTAGGGAATTAATTTGTCATCCTAACCCTCCTTCCCGGAGAATTTTTGCCAAACATCTGAACCAAACATTCTATGAGCTTCATCGTATGATATTTTCTGCTCTTCTTCCGAAGAAAGGATCTACTGATGAAGTTACCTTTTGGAACTATCTGCTCTATATCACATCCACTTTGGCATCCCATTCTCCGTTCCCAAAACTATGATGTCCTGGATGTTTAACTGCAAAAATGCAGGTAGGAATCTAGTATATCCTATGCACCTTGCTTCTATATTTCGACGTTTTGAGATTGATCTTGAGACGTGTGCCATCTCCTCTCCTCCTGTTGAGCTGACTCGATCTCGTCGATTTCCTGCACCACCTGGAGCTGCTCCTGCTCCATCTGCTGATGCTGAGGTCCCTCCGGCTGATGCTCCTCCTGCTCCGGCCCCTGCTACAGGATTTGATCAGACTTTCTACCAGCGCTTCGATGATTTTGTTACGGTCTCTACGCAACATCATCAAGACTCAGAGTTTCGGCACATTTCTCAGGCCCAGGTGCTGAGAAATAGTATTGCTGACCTCCACTATAGCCTGGCTCAGGATCCAGTCCATCCGGTCACCATCCTACCTCACCCTGCTTTTTCGGGTCCTCGATTTACTGATGAGGTTACCTTTCAGTATTTCGACCCGACTACAGCTTACTTCCCTCATGATCCTCCCGGTGCGGAGGACCCCACGATGTGACGTGGATTCAGCTATAGGATAGTGGATATTGATTTGATTAGTTGATGCAGTTGATGTAGTAGTTTTTTTATTTTTTATGTCTAAACTGTTTAGTTAGACATTATTAGTTGTACTTTTGGATTTCTAGTGGAAACTTCTATGTTATTTCAGTTTATTATGAGCTAGTTCATTCTATATCAGTTGTTTCCATATATGTCTATGCTGTGATTATTTCTTTTTGCTTCACTTTGTCTTGTGTTTGTCTATTGTTGGCTTCATGATTTACGGGGGAGCCTATTCATTTTACTACTTGACAAAGGGGGAGAAAATGAGTATACCAAAGCGCGCATACAACAAATCCAAAAACAAAATTCAAACTCTCAATTTTTTTTCCAGGTACTTTGTATTTTGTTCTATTTGATATAAATATATTTTGGTATAGACTCAAGTTTGTCAATTATCAAAATGGGGGAGATTGTTGGCCCATTCCATGGTCACACCCGATTTCGATAATCAACATACACTTTAGTCAATACACAAAATATAGAAAGTACTGCTAATCATTTCAGGATTCATGAAATCATATTCAACGGACGCTGTACCGCATCAATCAAAACGTCAACATCATCAAATCTTCTGGAGACTCATTTCTCATTTTATTCTGTATTTTATATTTTATTGAGTCTAGGATTTATTCTGTAAAATCAATTGTGGTAATACTGGCTTAGGGTTAAAACTGTCCACATTCCAAAAGCCTACCTATTTACCATTCGTATTTTTGGTTACAAATATTTCAAAAACATATTTCGAAAATAGTCTTTCAAAATGATTTTACAAATAACCAAAAACATTATTGAAAACTGTTTTTGCAAATGATTTTCAAATATCTCCTGACAGAACTCGCAACCGAGTTCGGCCCGAGTTTGGTCCGAACTCTGACCGAGTTCGGTCAAAAGTTATTCAAACTTCTGTTGCCTCCAAATCAGTGAGCAACGTCTCTTTGCGAGATATTTGCATCCGAACTCTGTCCGAGTTCTGCCCGAGTTCGGTTGGAGAAAACACCTATAAATAGAGAAGAACTTTTTATTTCAAATCATCAATTCATTCTTCATTCTCTCTTCTCTACTACTCAAGTGTTTTCAAACGATCTAAGATTTTCAAATCTCACCTATACATCTCTTAGCCAAAAGCCAGTACTATCAGAGTTGATTTAGAGTCTTTTGGTTACTCAAGAGTTGTAAAGAGGTCGTTCCAAGTTTCAATAACTTTTCTTGTTGTGGAGCTGGTCGTGCGCTCGTCACCAAGCACGGTGTGTGTGTGGAGCTGGTCGTGCGCTCGTCACCAAGCACGGTGTTGTAAGAGACTGCAAGCTCTCAGTTAAAGCTTATGCCATAGTGGATTAACATCGAGCAAGAGTACTCGAGACTGGATTAGTCCTCTCAGAGGGATACCAGTATATATCGCTGTGTTACTGAGTTTGAATTCTCTATCTCTATTTACTGTCTCTTATATATCTGCCATAGTTTAATTTTTTAATTGGTGATTATATTCCGCTGCACACACACACTCTATTCACTCCCCTCTAGAGGTGCTCAACGGTCCTACATCGTGGACATATAATTTATTAGGTTTAGTGGACTAGTATTCTTGTACATTTTTCGGTGCGAAGTGGGTCCGACACGGACACCATTTTGACCCGAAATTACCTTTTTGCCCCTGTGTCCAAATTGGTCTTATGGATGGGCTATCCTAGCTAATTTGACCATTCTGGACACGTTGGTGATGTTTGTTTCATCATCCGACAAAATTTGTAGATATTTTCTCTGCGTATTACCTTTTTATTATAATTAATTCTTATTAAGTTCGTGTTTCGGAATTAGTACAATGAAACTAAGATCAGTCGATTCCAGTGATCTCACATCACTGAAATTGGCAAGATGATCATGTGGATCACTGTGATAAGATTATTAAGCTTACCGTTGATTATCTTATCTTGATTTGCGTGTCGTAGGTTTCGATGTACGAATAACGAGGTACAACTTGATATTAAATTCTTAAATTAGAGTTGATCCTGTTTGACCAAGATATATGGTATCTTGGTAGGTAAATATTAGGAATAATATGCTTCGGCTAGTTTTGACCTCGGTTGACCAAGTTTGACTGCTTGACCAAAAGTCAACTATCAGTCAACACTTGGCCTAGAAATATCTAGAACTTGACCAGGTTGACCAGTTGATAAAAAGTCAACTTAGTCAACATTAGCCTAGTTTGACCTAGTTTGACATAGTTTGACTTCCTATGACCTAGTTTGACTTAGTTGGACTGAGATTTGACCTAGATTACATAGCTTATACTATAAAATCCTGCCTAACACTGTTGAACCCTAATTAGCTTATATATCTCATCTTTAGGTTTGTGGTATCACTCTGAGCATCGACCCCATTTGACAGCTCAGGGCCGCAGGCGAGTACATTCACTGATAGTTTTCATTATCTTGATATCTGCTATATCCGATTCAGTTGTAGTGTCTTACTTGATTTCCCGACACGATGGTTCAAGGACTAGTATACGTTGGATCATGACATGAGATGTTGTTCCTGGATTTTCTTGGTATAAATGTACATTTTCTATCTTGTTTTCCTGTACTTGTATAGACACCGATTCCTGAGAGGGAGTAGCTATCCTCTTAGAGAATCTCGTGTCATGACGTGTCATGTCCAGATCTATTATACTATTCGGGGATGGGGGAATTATTAGGGGTATGTGATCAAAGCCTTTCTGTCACTATATTCTTGTGCTTGCGTCACCCTCACCTCACGTAGGGTGTAGCGAGATCTTATTCATGTGCTCGTTATCCAGGTTGGCCGGCATGACCCTTTCCAGATTTTTTGGGATTGTCGAGCCAAGTGGATAGCCTGTCCTGTAACCTTTCCCAAGCCGATCACATAACGCTCTAATAATTTAAGGCACATTTTATATTTATTTTATCATATCTTATATCCTATTCAGTTCTACTTTCAGTACTTTTCTCACCATGCTATGATATTCATTTACTCACATGTTCTATATGCCTTTATGTTATACCTTGATTGGAGGCTAAGTTTTGTTCGGAAGAAGGGTTACAACCCCGGTCCTTGTTTGGTTTAAGGGTTGTAACTCGGCTTCCGAATGGTTCCCAAGTCATCCTATATCTTTGTCTTGTATTTTATTATACTGTCTCTTATAGAATTTGTCAATTCATATGGAACTGCTGTTAGTGTTTGTACTTGCTCATTTTCCTGACAAGATAACCGTTCATGTTTACAGAGTACATGTTAGTTGGTTGCTCTGCCTTTTACGGGTATGGCCAGGATAAAGTTTGATGAGACATTACCCCTGGAACTCCAGCAGGATTCATTAGCAATAGATGAGACACCATTAGTTTAGATTAGTCATTTTCAGTTGTATTTATTCTCTGTTTTACTGTATTTGAGATTTGGGATGTTTCTGGATTTGTGTTATCTTAGACACTTAGAACTCTATCTGGTTGTATCTCTGTGGTTTCATTTCACTTCATATATATCTATCTTTTTATCGTATTCTACCTTAGATGTGATTGAGACTGTATTTGCTATGTCACCTCCATTCGGAGTGTATATACTGTACAGGTACCTTATATATTGTTAGATTATTGACCTAGGACAACGTTCTACCGCCGACACTGCGGCATAGGCTGGATGTACCCACTTCTCGTGCCCTTACTCTAGGGTGCGGGTCGTGACAGAAAGTGGGAGTTCATGAGGCACTAGTTATCTCCCTAATGGAAATTAACTTATCCGAGTTAATCGGTATCTTAGTAATTCCTAAAATTTCAAAAGTGCTTATAATCTATTAACTCTGAAAACTAAGACACGATTACAGGACTAATGAGGCTAGAAAATTTCAAAGTTGTGATATTGTACCTCGACCTTTGATCATAAAGAATAAGGCACCATGTAATGGATAATGTGAGGCGGTAGATATGAATCAATTTCGAGGATCGTAGTACGAATTCTAATAAATAGAAAATGATTGCATACAACGATACACGAGTCGATAAAATAGAATGATCCACTCGTCCTTACTATACGGGAGTTATCGATGGGGGTAAAAAGATCTCAATAACTAGGTCATAAATTTATATTTGTGTTAAGTCGGTCAGACTATAGTCATAAGGTTTCTAAATGGTGTTGCACGTAGTGCTCCTGTATTGTTGTTGATAACTAGTGAATCAATATGATGGGGCATCATACAACAGATATTGGCTAAGTTGGTGAAGGTGTTGTTCTAATGCAGAGTCACGACATTAATAATAATAAAATTTTATACCTAGGATGACTCCAGCTGAATCCTAAATCTTGGAATGGGTGCCTATCATATTCATTGCAAATGCTTGTCCTTGTTTTATTCTATTCCTCTCTTGTCTAAACTGTAGGGGCCTAGTCAAGTAAGGGTTGAGTTAAGGCATCCGGGTTGCTAGTTAAGCCTGGAATCAAGATGAATAATTGGAGGCTCACAATAATTAATTTCTAAAGATTAGAAGTCTCCTAGATTGTATTTTAACCAGTGGTAAGATCCTACTCATTTTCAAACTCAAATGACTAGAAGGTCATGATAGTAGTTTTAGGGTCGAGGGAGAATGAGTAACTCAAGGCAAGGTTGTAGTCACAGGATTGGCCGATGGTAGCTACACTTGTGTATACAACTATCATGGCCACGGGGATACTCTATATCTATCTACCAATTACGAGCGCCCCTCTTTCCAAATCAGTGAAAAACAAAAGCAATAAAGATTCCAAGAAAGATATCGTAGAATACAATTTCGTGATTCAAAGGCGAATGTATAATTCAAGAGGAATTGTCAGTGCAGTCGCGGATGAGATCCTCGATACCTAGATATCTCAATCCACGTGGAATAATCAAATGAAGAGCGAACCAAATGCATCAAGGTTGATCAGACCATAATATATTGATTCTGATTAGACAACATGTTAGTGGGCGTCTCCAGTATACATATGTCCTGAACAAGCTCGCTAAAGAATAAGCTTGCAAAACTAGGCTATAAATAGCAACATCATTCATGATATTTCAAAGTATAAGTACAGGAGATAATGATGAAAGCAGTTATAAATAGTTCAAGTTTTACAAGAATCTACTTCGTATCCGGTGTTCCTGTTTATACAGTCATCCTACTGTCTCTTGTATCAGGCCTTGGTTGACAAATAGAGTATAGGCTACAACTCTCTATATTCTTAGGTAATCATATATTTTTGTACTAGCATATATTCAGTGTCACCCAGTTATACTTCATTAATGGGTTAGAAGAATATGGGATGATAGGCCGTGAGGCATACTACCCAACTTATAAAAGTCAACTAATAGAGCTTGAGAAATATAACATACGTAACTTGTATGAGTTATCTTCCTAACCTTTCAATCAGGCACGAAGGAAAGTTAAGGTTTACCGTGGAAAGGAATCAAGCAGAAGGAAATTAATGTAGTCGGATGAGACATCAGAATTGGAATCAAGGGAGGAGTTCAAGAATGTGGCTGAGATGCCTAGATTCTAATCCTATATATGCAGGCTCACATCGGTACAGTAACGTAACCGAAGTGATAAACTCGACCTGCATGGGCCACCACAAAAACATGTAACGTCCCAGTCCCAAAATACTTAGGACTAAGTACGTAGACATGCCAACTGTATACATACGGAGTATACTCCAATGTATGGAACCTCATATGTATACATAAGCTGTAAAATACAGTAAAACCATGATAACTAAATCTCATCCACAATAATAAAGAATAATATTATAATCAACTCAAGAATTTGTCATTTATACATGTAGTTGGGCGGAGATAAATCCACTACCAACAATTTTAAATGAAAGAAAATATACAAGAAAATGATCGATAAAATGACAAGACGAACCAAGAGCAATCATCCTCGAAGAAATGGAGAAGATCACAACCTTGGCTAGAACACCTGCAAAGGTCACAAAGCACACAACTGAAGAGATAACTAGGTCCTCAAAGGGATGTAACAAGATACATAAAGAACATGCCACATAACTGAATATATATAATATGTCTTAAATCACAAGTAAAGTAAAATAGTCCCAATCATAACAAGATCCAATATCTCATCATCGAAACAGTGGACTACCCTTACAACCAAACAAGGACAAAGGGTAGCACACTATACCACGAAGCGACATTGTCCCAAGCTACTAATGGAACGGGGGTGATATGACATTGACGAGGGTTACCTAACCATTCTACTGTGTTCATGCAGTTAAGAACAAATCTTCAACGCATGGACACTTTGGCTACAGGTACAGAAAACTCAGGTATGGTCCCACCAGGATACCAGGGACCTCAAAGCAGAACATTCATCGAATGTCAGAGGCCATCAGAAAATCAGGTATCAGGATCCAGGAACGTATCTCCAGCGGAGATAACCGACAATAATAGGAAAGTGTATACATGGCCCACACGTTAAGGAATTGTTCTTCCTATCCAATGCCTAGTAGAGTCACATCCATGACTCATATACCTCTACTAACTGCCATGTCTCCTAACATGCCTCTATTAGCAGTTAGCCCTAACGCATGCGCACAGGTGATCAGCCATCTCACAAGTACCTCTACATGCTACTCATCTCACACATACCTTATGGTACAACTATGTCAAGGTTTATGATATGCACTACAAATGGTAGTACCTTAACTCTAGGTACATATGCCATCAAAGGATAATAAGTAAAGTAAAGCTAATATCACTGAGCAGGTAATAAATCAGAAAGTGTAATAATGGTACCACTACAAGAACAGGAAATAAAGAAATAGTGATATACAAATAACAAAAATGTAGACTAAATATAAGCAGTAAATATGGCAAGGTATCTTGTCTGAGGTTATGTGCAAAAGGCCAACGTCCAATAGCTCGAACCGTCAGAATAGTGAAGCGATGAAAGCCAAATCCCGCATACGTCCTCGGATGCTGAAATAAACACCACAAACATGTTTGGAATAAAAGATGTCTAGGAATCGCCTGTCCAAAACTCCAATTCTGGAACAGGGGCAAAATCATAAATTTTGGATCAAAACGATGTCCACCGTTGGACCCGTTTTGCACCAAAAAGTGTGCCAGTATCTAAGGTCTCTAAAGTCATCAAACTACAAGTCTATGGGTCTGGTTTGACGAGACGAACCCAACAGTATGTCCAATTTTAGATTCTGGTGAGCCGTGCACAAATTCGCCTGTTGGAGCGGGTCGCGGGCCCGCCAAATATGCGTTCCAGTCGACCTTCTCAGAATCAGACCAAACTTGGCACATAGGACCAAAAAAATGATATGGTCCTGTTGGCGCAAGTTTTGTTTCACTTTGACGAACGTGCACAAAGTAATTCAGGAATTTGTAAAGAGGCTGCTACGGTGAATTTCGATGGATACGCATTAAATTCGTCATGCACATACGACCACTTTGAATTTCGTCAAAGCCCACATGTCCACGAAGTCGGTATGCACCTTTTGATGCTTTCGGTTCGGGACCATGTCGCCCGATTTGTCGGAACGTACGTCGTATCGGAAAAGTTTTTTCAATTTTCAGTTTTTGAAAGCTAGGTTTTTCTGGATTTTCAACGACAAATAACTTTTTGAATAATGGATGAAAAATAATTCTACAAGAAGGGTATTACTCCCCTATATGTTGTCTCTGACCATTGTAATTTTGTTTTGGAAAACTCTTATTGACTCGATCAAAATCTGGGTTCCAAATTAGGGGTTCGAGTGCTGAACCTGTTCTGTTTGAACCTAGTTTTTTCATAGAATATGGTTCGGATTCAGATCAATAGGCTGCTATCGATTTACATCTATCTAAAGGAAGTTAGAGAAGGTTCATTCGTAAACATACCAAGAGGATTGGGTCGAGAAACGGTGGACTATGGCGAGAGAACCATCGCTGCAAAGCGGGGCCTTTGCTTGTCCTGTTGCTGCTGCATTTTTGTGGTGCATCAGTCCGCGCGCGTGGATGTGTCTGTCGGTGATGGTCCGACGGCTCCCCGACGTTGAGAAGGTCATCCCAGCGGCGCATGGGGGTCGCCTAGGTCATGATGGTCAGGCTACTGGCTTCGCGCCCGCGAAAACAGGAGGGTAGGTTCCAAGTAAAAAAATTCTATATATATGTCAATACTCGATAGATACGGTTTTAAATAGGATTGATTAGCTTAGAGAGTACATGCAGTAGATTTAACACGGATTTGATTTGTAGGTATCCAATTAAGTGAAGATTTGGTATATCCAAAACAAACAGAGAGAGGATTTGCTCGGCTCTTGCTAGCGGGAGAATTGTGATTTAATAACAAAAGAGATTTTCATATCTCGTGAGTTATTGAATAACTCTTCTTCCTTATATATATATATATTTTTTTTTTCTTCCTTATATATATATATATATATATATACATATATATATATATATATATATATATATATATATATATATATAAAAAAAAAAAAAAAAAAAAATATATATATATATATATATGCACATAAAAATAAAAATAAAAAAAAATCATTTTGGTTGGTCCAGGTTCCCCCCTTCCCCCTTCCCATGCCTCTTCCCCCTCCAATGCCTCCGCCCCCGCCTAGGTCGGCGTCCGCCACCCATGGCATGTCCCCCCGCCGATCTTGTTGCCGTGTTGGGCGCTCAGCCCCCTCCCCCCTCCCTGTCTCTTCCCCTTCCTCCGCTCTTAGTGTCACCCCCTTCCCGCCTCTCCGACCCCCTCCGCCTCCCTTGCCAGCCTCCGCCACCCCTCGCTTGGCCTCTCGGCGAGTCGGCCGCCCTTCGCTCTTCATCCGTCGACCTGGGAGGTCCTTCCTCCTTCTCCGAGAGCAATGCCCATCCTCTTCAGCCTCCTCCTCCCTCCTCCGATCCGCAGGCGGTCGCCCTCATCGGAGTCGCACGCACTCCGGCTGCGGACTCCTGTCCATCGATTCCTTTTGGCTTTCAAAATTCAAACCCTTCCGCCTATCCACCTGCTGTGCAGGCCTTGGGACTCACATTTGATTCGTCTTTGGGTTGGGAGCCCACCTGCCTCGCAGGCTTCGGGAATCCCAACCCCTTCGATTGCTATGCCAGGAGCAGCGCTCCCGAGGCTCCCACCTCCCTTTATGCACCTCTTGGTCAGCGTAATCCCCGCCATTCTTCTCTTGGCTATGGTGGGCCCCATTTGCCTCTTGACCACTTCAGCCAGCGTAATCCCACACTCTCCCCTCTTGTCCAGCGTAAAGAGGACCGGTCCCTTTCCTATGGTGGGACCCCCACTCCTTATCACTCCACCTTTCATACAGGATCTCCACTCCCCTTTCCTTACGCCCAGCGTGTTGGGGACATCCCCCCATTCCCCCATCCTACGATGGGTCCCCCTCACTCTATTCTACTGCCTTTTACGCAGGGACTCCAGCGGAGCTTCCCGCCCTCCATGCGCCCCACTCCTCCTTTTACGCACTCTATCATCCTTCTCCTTTTTACGCTGGCGCAGCCGCATCCTCTCATTACTACGCTCGCCTAGGAGCGCATGTGACTCACTCTCCTTCCTTTTGCCCCATCCCCTCTCTAACCCCCACCGTTCCTTCTGTCCCATCCCAGTCTTCTCCCGCCAGTTCCTCGCCTTCCTCCGCCTCTCTCAGGATTGCCGCTGTGCCCCCGCCCGATCCATCGCCTCCCGGGTCGGTCCTTATCCTCCTGAGTGCAGCTGATCCGGGGGATCCTTCCCTGTCGGTTAGGTCAGCTAACCTCCCACAGTCATCCCCCTTTCAACCAGAGTCATCTCTCCTGGGCATCGGTGCTCCCTCCACCATGCTCCCCGCTATCGTCCCCGCTGTGGTTTCCGATTCCTCACCTTCCCCAGTCAGCATTTTCCTACCTTCTCCAGAGACCCTCATTCCATTGCCCGATCAGAACCCCCCTCCCTTGGCGACCCCGCTTCCGCCTTCCGGAGTTGGCCAGTGTTCCTATGCCTCCAAGCTTAGACCGGACCTAGCATCCTCGAAGGGCCTCCAATTCCCTGACTTCCCTCTCCCTGACATCGAGTACTCTCAGGACTCCCCGGTGCCCCTGGTCCCCTTCTCAGACTCGGAATTGACCTCTCTGTCATCCTCATTCTCACACACTTTTATTCTAAAATTTTCTACTGGTTGCCCCAAGCTCTCCAGAGTGCAGGAGACGATCGCCATGTGGAAACTCATAGCGGATTACCGAGTGGCCCCCCTCGATCCTAAACATATTCTCCTTCACCTCTCTTCTGACCTCGACCACATGACAGTTTGGTCCAAAGGTACCTGCAAAGTAGACTCACATCAGATGAAAATAATCAAGTGGTCCACAAGCTTTAGTACCAAAGAAGACTCAGCCTAGGTCGCGGCATGGGTGACACTACCAAATTTACCCCTCATTTGCTTTGTTTCGGCAGATCTCAGGCGTATCGCTAACTCGTTCGGAACATATGTGGCAACAGCGCCAGAAACCAGCAACCTTACCAAGGCACACTATGCCAAAATATGCGTCGAGCTTGACCTGTCCTCCGAACCTCCCAATTTTATTACCATCGAGCTCGGGAAATCGACCCACACCCAACAAATCCTATATGATAACCATATCATGTTTTGCAATCATTGTCATTTGAGAGGGCTTCTCCCGAAGCACTGCCACCGTCTTCACCCAGAGCTCAAGCAGAACAAAAACCGGAAAGACAGCGCGCCAGCAGAGAATAGAACTCCACAGCCACCCATCCTCCCACTTCCAAACTTGCACACCAGATTTGACTCAGACGAAGACTCGTCAGACAAGAGCAAAAATACCACCAAAGCTATGATCCCCTTCGACCCCCATCCTCTTACGCTCTCCAACCAATTTGAAGCCCTTGAGTCGAGCGAAACGGAAGCCCAATTGGAGTCAGCACATTCCCCACAAGACCTCGCCCTCACCAAGATAGCCCACAACTCCTCTATCTTGACGGAGGTAGATGCTATCACCGACGCCAGCGGGGCTGATCCTCCGCGCACGATCAAAGACCGAGTTGAAGAAGCTCTAGCCATTCTACGGCCCGAACAGGTTCGAAGAGCTCTCCAGATCCAAGCTGCTGGATGCCCTCTTCAGCAGTCCCTTCTTGAGACCGAGAGCACCAACAACTCCCTAGCAATTCCCTACAGGAGCACAACCGAGACTCCACCAGGGAATTAATTAACACAGAGGACGACCATATCCCGATCGCTGTCGAGGAACCAATCAGCGTTTTATCGGACCGCTAGAAGCAACCCCATCAAATCCACCCCACCTCGACAAAAATAGAAGCATCAACCTCAGGCGGGATCAAGGTCAAGCCTGGGACCGCGGAGAGCACACCATCCTAACTAGATCCTCTACCAAGTGGAACAAAAAACAACCTCCCCAAACCTTTAATGATAAACATCCTATCCTGGAATGTGCGCGGGCTTGGGAACAAACCTACATTAAGGAGAGTTTCTACGCTGCATAAAATCTACAAGATTGACATCCTTATTATCCTCGAACCCAAAATCCTCACCAAAAGACTCAAATCCATTCAACTGAAGCTGAACCTCCCTACTGCCATAGCTGGCAGACACGACATTTGGATCCTTGCCACTCAGGACGTCAACTTCGATATTATCCAGGAAACCCGACAGGCCCTCTCCTGCTGGGTAGATCACCCCATGCTCCCCGAGCGCGTTATCCTATCGGCGGTCCATGGCAGCTGCGACATCACCGAGCGAAAATATCTGTGGAACGATCTCCTTGACACCCATCTCCACTGCGTCAATTCCCCTTGGCTTTGCATCGACGACTTCAACGCCATCACCTGTAGGGAAGAGAAAATCGGCGGTCGTCCTCCCCTCTGCCGGCCATGCAAGACTTTAACAACTTCATCTTCAACGCTCACCTCACCTCTCTCCAGTTTTCGGGCAATGCCTTCACCTGGTATAACATGCAAGAAGGCGACCGGCGCCAATACTCCCGCCTCGACAGAGCTCTTACGAACGACCATTGGCTCGGTATGGGGATCACCACCAAGCTTTCCCATCTCAACTCCTTCGAATCCGACCACACACTGCTGCTAGTAGAGATTTAAAAAAATACCAACACCCACAAAAAGAATTTCCAATTTCTCGATTTCTGGACCAACCACCCCCAATTTTTGGGTATCATCGCAGCAACATGGAATAGCGTCGAATCTTCCGACCCCCTTACCAGGGTGAGCATGAAGCTCAAGGCGACGAGGTCTGCCTTGTCCAACTGGAGCAAACGATCCTATGGGGACATCTTCCAAGCTGTCAGGATAGCAGAAGATGACGTAACTAGTGCTGAGGCCAGATTCGTTTCAGATCGCTCCCCGGCGGCCAGGATTGCCCTGAACCTTACGAAGGCTATGCTTAAATTTAGGCTCAAAGTGGAGACCGACTTCTGGAAACAGAAAGCGAGGTTAAAATGGGATAGTGACGGGGACAAAAACTCGAAATACTTTCATGGTTGCGTCAACGACCGCAGACGGAAGCTAACGATTCACCATACTACGGACAAAGACGGGAACATCATCACCGACCAAAAGGGCATCCAGGAAGCCGCTACGGATTTCTACTCTAAATTATTCACTAAAGAGACTGTCCACAAAGATAACGCCTTTCTTGATCAGATCCCTTGTCTCATTGACGACACCGACAACGCCCAGCTGGAACGTCGTCCCTCCGAACAGGAAGTCAAAGATGCAGTGTGGGCTCTGAACGAGCACAGCGCTCCCGTCCCAGACGGATTCTCAGGGGTATTCTTCTGCTCTTGCTGGAACATTATCAAACAGGACATCATCGAAGCCTCTATCGCCTTCTTCGAAGGAGCCACCTATCCCAAAGCCTTCTCCAGTGCCAACCTGATCCTCATTCCGAAAAAAGACAACCCGAAGTCCTTTCGCGACTTTCGGCCGATCAGTCTTTGTACTTTCACTTACAAGATTATCTCCAAGATTGTCGCCACCAGAATGGCGGGGCTTCTCCCCAAGATCATCTCCAACGAGAAAA
>JANAVB010013597.1:5420891-5795891 GCA_029216955.1 Iris pallida | reverse complement strand
CGGTTGCGTGGTTTGGAAAAAAATGATAGCCCAATAATTATATCATATTTTTGAATATGGCTAATCAATTAAGTTTACCATAATGACATCAATAATATTCATGTAATCACTAACATCTTGCTACTTAAACTTAGCATTGTCCTAAATATCCTATATCATATTGCTATGCTTGTATCATATTGTTATGTTCGTCTAATATGTTCTTATAGACATGCAGTAATCATGAGCAAGCTTTGTCAAACCAGGACATATGCAACAGAGAATTATTGATGGGCTAAAGACGACATGGGGGTTCGGGATAAAGTCACCGAAAGGTATTCAGATTTCCAGATCTGTTTATCTTTGGACGACTGCCGTCAAGGAAAAAGGCTTCTTCATGTTTGCTCAAATATCAGAAGAAAGGCGTCATCAAAGGGCTATTGGTTTTCCTATTTGATCAATGTATTTTTCATATTTATTGAGTCTAGAAATACGATGTAAACTGCGTCGTTCTAGTAAATAGGCTACCTAAAAAACATTTTCAAAATACCTTTTCATTTCGAAAATAGCCCACTTACAAAAGCCCAAACTACTTTCTAAACTGCTGACTTTTCAAACATCCCAAAAACCAATTTGTAAAAACCTAACAAAACTCCAACAGAATTCGGCCCGAGTTCGGCTCAAATTCGGCTAGATTTCGGTTAGTGCCCGTTGGATTTTGAACTTGGTCATCCTGTAGTTACGGATGCATCCAAGATTTTCTCACAATGTTTTGTCCAAATTCTGTCTGAATTCTGACGGAGTTCTACCTTTGTAAAAACTATAAATAGAGAAGAATTTCGATCATTTTAAGTCACTCATTCAGTTTCATATCTCTTCTCTCTAAGCCTACTACTTCTTCTAAAATATTCTGAGCTGTTATTTTTTAAATCCCAAGCTAGTTACAATCCTCTAGTCGATTTGCCAGTACGGTACGGTCTAGAAGCTTCAGACCGATTGTAATCAGAGGCTTGATTGAAGAAAGACATTTCACAATTGAAGTTGGTCGAGTACTTCGGATCAAAGCTCGCATTGTAGAAGTTGCAAAAACTTGGGATGAAAACTTTTGGTATTTTACAATAGTTGATTCAACTGGAAGCTAGAGTTCTTCCGACTAGACTAATCCTCACAAGAGAAAAACTAGTATACATCGCCGTGTTTGCATTTGCTTTCTGATCTCTACTTTTTATTTACTTGTGATATATTCTGTGATCTTGCTGCTAACATTTTTAATTAGATAAATTTTGATGCCTACTCTACTCACCTCCCCTCCCCCCTCATAGAGTATTACGCTTTACAATTCGTTTCTACAATTGGTATCAGAGCGGGTTATACAGGTAATATAAGATAATATTGCTATTATATTCTTATTTATTACAGCTGTTACATAGATCACAGTATCACATATGACAAGTATGTACTTCACAACTGAAGAGAAATCTACAAATAGACTCCCACTATTTGATAGAACAAACTATAGTTATTGGAAGACACGAATGAGCTTCTATCTGAAGTCTCTAGATTTTGACTTATGGTCAATTGTTGTCAATAGCTACAAAAATCCTAGTATCACTTCTATTCTCACATCCTCTATAATCAACAAGCCTTATTCTAGTTACACGGAGAAAGAGAAGAAGTTATCTAGCCTTGATAAAGCTATGCATACCTTTTATTATGTTGTAGACATAAATGTATTCAATCTTATTACTACTTGCACAACATCTCATAAAATTTGGAAAGTTCTTGAAGCTACTTATGAGTGCGGGTATGAAAGCAAAGTTAGCAACTCCAGAGAGGAGGATCGTCTTCATAATGATGCAAATATGTGCATGATGGAATTGGGATTTAAGGTACAACACAATCCCTTATACGAAGAAGAGCTTGTATGTGACAACTGTAAGAAGATAGGCCACATCCAAGAAGATTGTACAACTACTAGAAAGGATAGTAACTACAAAAGATCAAATGAAGGAAGATTATCGTCTAACAAGTACGCTAGCACGAGCATATGGTGTGAAAGCGAAGCAACAGATTCTGAAGAAGAAGAGAGACCTCATCAAGCTGCAAATTTATGCTCAACAGCATTATCTAACGAGGTACAAAATAATTCTTATTATAAAGAGAGTAAATTTGCTTATGATAAATTATCTGATGCTTTCAGTGATCTAGTAGAAGAACACAAGAAAGTATTAGATAAGTATAAGCAAGCTAGAAAGGATATTCTATCCTATAAGCATGAGAATGAAAAGCTTACTTGCTTATTGAATGATGCTAGAAATACTTCTCCTTCTGATAAATCTACTGAGATTTCCACACTTGAGTTTAGATTGCATGAGGCACTTAATTGCAATGATAAAAGTACTCAAAAAAATGCTAAACTTAAGGAGGAATTAGAAGCAGAAAAGAAGAAGTATTTTATTGCTTCATGTAGAATTGATGCTCTTTTTGCTAAATATGATGAGATCTATGCTAACTCTAAAAAATTAGAGATTAGACTGGAAAAGCAGGTAGTACAACCTATGACTCAGTCTAACACAAGACACGTAACACATCACAAAGTCACACACTTCATATCTTTTACAAAGGAAGGAAGCAAAGCTAAAGCTTCATGTAACCATGCTTTCTATTACAAGTATCCACGCACATCATATCACACCACTGTACGTTCTCATACTACTGTACATAGCACTAATATTAATACTTTCTGTCATTATTGTGGTATGAATGGACACGTTTATAATCGTTGTCAGATTAGAAAACTAGTTTATATGAACTTGTGCAAATGGGTTCCCAAAGCTAACAAATGTGGATCCAAGTATTGGATACCAAATTCTTTACCTAATATTTCAGGTGGAGCTACTTACGCTGAACCATGGAACGTGTTGGTGGTTGCACAACTACAAAGGTCATCTTTCATGCAATTGCACCAACATATGTGTGGTCACTTGAACCACTTTGGTAACATGCTAAAATGATTTATTTTATGGATTTATTTTTAGAATCTAGCTTGTTCTTATTAATGTTTGCTATTTGATATCTTTTAGTTGTTTATTATTCGAATCAATGTGAGATATAATCCTAGCATGACTAGTTGTTTAGCATAAATGATTAGTTCACACTATATAGTATTTTGTTTTCTATTAGTGTGACACATTTGTCTATGTATGCTCTTTACTCTTAATCTTTATTCTTGAAGCATGCATACCACTGTAGTACATAGGAGCTTAATTTTTTGGTTAATATGATTTTGACTCTTCGTCTTTAATATTTTTAATGGTCACTTTTCACCGATTTGTCTTTAACATGTCGTATTTACTTTGATCAGTATTTTGTGAGTATATATGTGTAGCACAAGTCTCCTATTTACTTGAAAAATATATACATATACTTTTATGTTAACCTTGTGCTTGCATAATATACTTCACTATTGATTCTTATATTTTATTTTGATTACCTTCTTATGAATCAATTACATCTTTCTCTAATATATGAGTTGAGTTCAAGTTCTATATTTTAAAAAAAAAATAAGTAGTTTCAAACTTGTGCTTATCTCATACTTAAGCTATTGATTTATTTTAAACAAATTTATATTCTTATCTTTATTAGCTTCTTCCTCAAAGCCTCTTTTTTCTTGGCTTTTTGGTAGACATTTTGGATACATGATATTTTTAATATCTTGATCTTGATAAACCATTATTTGGGTATTTACTTTTTATATTTAGGGATTCTGAATTTCGATGTTGTTCGATGATACTGCATATATTCCTTTGAATCTAAGTTCTTAAGAGTAGAGATCATTTTGGGAACAAGCCGAAAGGGTCCTTCTATCATACATGTGTAAATAGTCTGAAGCGACACAGTATACTAGTCTTCGGACTATCGCTAGCTGGGAACTGGCACCTACAGCTAATCCGAAGTGATCAATACTTTATACATTTAAGATTTATTAAGGTCTACTTGCAATTATCGTCTAGTTCTGGATCCAAGGTACTGAAGCCTACCGTAGGTTCCAAAATACATCAACGTATCTAGGTCCTATATTTTGATTTATAAATATTTTATATTTTATTATTACCCAATAATTTTGTAGCACATGTGAATAAATGTAATTGATACATCTTGTCACGCCCCAGAACCAGAATACTGGAGAGCGGGGGCAGACATAGCCAGCTACGTATAACGGAATGGGATCCACACCGCTATACGGTCACGGCTGTCTAGATATGTGAGGGTTTCACTACAATCCATCAGTCTCTTAAGGTCATAAAATAGCCTATTGTCTCAATCTCAACCAACTAATCACAAGATATCAGATCTCCAAATATACAATTGTAAGGCGTCCCAAACATTACATATCCAGATGATCATGAAGCTAGTCGTTACAAAATCTGAGGACTAGCAAGAGTTCAGTCATACATGATCAACCCCCGGGGCTTGTCAATCATGTTACAGTCCGTAGACAGACAGTAAGTAAGTACAATCGAGCTAACACTTGTTCGTCGGCTAAACGCCTCAAAAGAATAATTTACAATATTACAGTGGAAGAACAAAAGAAACCCACTCGATGCCCTGGTTACGCCTGGTGACCACCATCGGGCTGGAAGACAGGTAGATCCTTTGCTGCTGCTCCGGTATCTGGCCATACAAAACCAGCTGGGTCAGACCCTAGAAAGAGCAAGTGCCACAAAGGAGGCCACAAAATAAGAACCAAAGTCAGCAAATTAGCACTATAATATAATTACATAATAAGAGACAGTAATTTAAGAAAAAGCCTGATGGGTAGTTATAAAAGACAATCTTGCATAGAATCACTAAAAGACAGGACATATGGAAAAGCATGTCAGGATGATATACGATGAGATAACCATGGGACTATTCAGATAGCTAGGTTACAACCCGTAAACCAAACAAGGACCGGGGTTGTAACCCTTCGTCTGAACGGAACTTGGTTTCTCCCACCATTTATCGGCAAGATAAATATAAGAAATCAGGTCAAGTAACAATCTGGAGTGACAATCATTATAGTGATAATCTGGAGTGACAATCCTTCAATCATTCTGGCACAATCTTACAATCAATCAATTCTAGACAATAATATACTGGACCAGACTCCATCCAAGCAATCACGGCCAATCATTGCCTACGGCTTTCTACATTAACTAACTAGGGTTATCACAATCCTAGTTACTAGCAAGATGCAATGAGATGCTCCAAGTAGTCACAGGCCCTGCAGCTATCCAGGTTATCCAGGCAATCATTATAGTGACAATCTAGAGAGTACAATGCATTATAGTGACAATAGAGTTCAATCCTTTAAGTGACAATGGTGGGTGCCCCACATAACAGTGGGCTGGAAATGTGCCCTACTCGTCGGCAGACTACAAGTCCAATCATTTGCGGCCGGGATAACGGGATCGCCTGTAACTGGGGAACATCTCTTCATGACTAGTGAATTATACTAATTATTAACCTTAGTCCAATTCCGTAGGTACGCCTGACCGTGGTACTCAAGAGTCCCCTCCTAGACATGATGCAAGACATGACTGGATTATTTGTACAAGCACAATCGCCCACGGTGTCAGGATTAATTATACATGTCATGTCATGTCAGGTAGCCGTCGTAACAGCTATTCAAGATATATCAGGTCAGGTTATCATATCAAGTGTACTGGTCAGGAGTGCGCCACGACGGGCCACTTATCAGGTCATGCTCAATTATCAATTCCAAATATATCCAGTAAATTCGTGATTATCAAGTTCAGGACAAAATGCGTAAGGATGTAAAATGGACGTAAAATATCTAATAAAATATCAATATACAGGGCTATAGAAGAGCCAAGCTTAAGGAATTAAGACCAAAACTCCAAGAGCCAATGGGTTAAACAAGGGGTCAGGGGGCAGCGTACACAAAAGTCACGCACGCAGGGGGAGCTGCGTACGCGAAAAGTCACGCACGCTCAAGGGAAGCAGCGTACATGAAAAGTGACGCACGCTCCAGCGAAGCAGCGTACATGAAAAGTCACGCACGCTCAAGGGAAGCAGCATACATGAAAAGTCACGCACGCTCAAGGGAGCAGCGTACATGAAAAGTCACGCACGCTCAAGGAAAGCAGCGTACATGAAAAGACACGCACGCTCAAGGAAAGCAGCGTACATGAAAGTCACACACGCTCCAGGGAAGCAGCGTACATAAAAAGTCATGCACGCTCAAGGGAAGCAGCGTACATGAAAAGTCACGCACGCTCAAGGAAGCAGCGTACATGAAAAGTCACGCACGCTCAAGAGAAGCAGCGTACATGAAAAGTCATACACGCTCAAGGGAAGCAGCGTACATGAAAAGTCACGCTCGCTCAAGGGAAGCAGCGTACATAAAAAGTCACGCACGCTCAAGGGAGCAGCGTACATGAAAAGTCACGCACGCTCAAGGGAAGCAGCGTACATGAAAAGTCACGCACGCTCAAGGGAGCAGCGTACATGAAAAGTCACACACGTTCAAGGGAAGCAGCGTACATGAAAAGTCACGCACGCTCAAGGGAAACAGCGTACATGAAAAGTCACGCTCGCTCAAGGGAAGCAGCGTACATGAAAAGTCACGCACGCTCAAGGGAGCAACGTACATGAAAAGTCACGCACGCTCAAGGGAAGCAGCGTACATGAAAAGTCATGTACGCTCAAGGGAGCAGCGTACATGAAAAGTAACGTACGCTCAAGTCTGCGTACGCACAAAAGCACGCACGCAGGAGACACGCTTCCAACAGGAAGCGTATCCAAGGCTCAGTGGCGTAAGCTAAGAAGCTCTGCACACTGCTCACTGTCTTCTCCAAACAACAAGAATACCATGGTTGAACTCAAGGCTACACAGCATCATAACTTGGCCATCCGAACTCCAAATCCGGATTTCCAAAGTCCTAACTCGGGTGAAATCGAAATCTCTTCCACATAGAAACATCAAAACCCACAAAATCCAACTTAAATAGATCAAACCATGCAAAATCCAAAAATAGCTAAAACCAAGACCTAGAACAATGGAGACACCAAATCACAAAAAGCCAAGAACTAATATTGATCACCATGTCCTAATCTAGCTAATGGACTAAGAAAATAGGGTTCTCATGTAGTGGCAAGATGCACTTGCCTAGGGTTGGCAGAGTTGTGTAGAGGAAGGAGAAGAAGAAGAAGAAGAAAATAAATGGTGGTTATGGGGAGAGAGAAAATGTTGGTGGAGTTTTAAAGAGGATGGGATGTGGTGTGTTGAGGGTGGAGCATAGGCTATGGTGATCCAATACTCATTAAATCAAACCAAACCAACCCAAAACCAATTAAAACTGAGCCAGGACAAAACCCAAAATACGAGAAATACCGAAATTCCACAAGTCGAGAAAAATAAAAATACATGCCAAAATCCAGATACGAATATAAATACGAAATACGGGAAATACGAAAAAATGAGGGTGACAACTCTACCCACCTTAAAAGAATTTTGTCCTCGGAATTTAATCAAGGAGCTAGAGATTGTCACGACAAGCTATACTAAGCACATGCAAGCTACACTAAGCAATTCAATCATACAATCATACAATGCAAGCAAGGAAGGGAAAATGTAAGGCATAAGGAAGACATTACATCTCACGAGTCAAACAAGTAGGGATAACATGATCGGATATCATCCTCACATTCCCACGTTTGACTCTCCCAAGGAGCGATGAACGCAAGCAACATGAACTAAACTGATAGTCTTGCGCTTGAGGTCTCTCCCCTTGGTCAAACAGGGACACGGGCCTATCCTTATACGAAAAGGTTGGTACCAATAACCAGTTTCGAATGACCTAGGATATGGCTCGGGTCCGGGATGTACCGTTGTAATTAGGATACATGAAATACGTCATGCACCCCGCATAATGACGGTAGAAAAGCAAGATGAGAGGACACATATACCTCTCGGTCGATTCTAAACCTGTGCCTGGGCTAGGGCAAACTGCCGCGGGTTCTGTTGCTGGAAAGTCTGGGCCTGAGTCGGCAATGGCCTCAGGAACGGGAACTGCTGTTGCTGGTGAACTGGAGCTGGTACTGGTGCTGGTGCTGGTGCTGGTCCCCTAACCGAGGGACTAGATATTGTCGATGCTGAATCAACTCTGAAAGGGCAGGACCCTACCCTATGATCCGATGCTCCACACAATAAACACAATCCTAACGCCTTGTGACACTCCGCTACCACGTGTCCAGGCTTCCCACAATAAGAACAGCCTACGGCGGAAGACTGTGCTTGCTTCTGCTTCTGCTGAGGGTACGTCGGGGTCGAGTACTGGACCGACGTAACTGAGGTTGCTTGCATCGGAGTTCCAATAGTCAAAGCCCTAGCTGCCGGGGTTGGTGCTGAAGACTGATTCATCTGACTATGGGACCGCTTCCGACCTCCAGTCCTGTCCAGTATTCTCTGGAAGGTATACTCGTGCCTCCTTGCTGTTCGCAACACCGCATCATAGGTCTGATGCTCGAACTGTTCTACTGCCAATATAATCTCTAGGTGAAGTCCCTGCTGGAACCTCTGTGCTCTGTCAAACTCGGTTGCCACCAAGGTGGAAGCAAATCGACTGAGTCTGGAAAACTCGGCCGCATATCCGTCGACCGTCCTCCCCATCTGCTTAAGATTACTGAAGCTGGTCTGCAAGTCATACCGAGCCACTGCATCATAATACTTGGTCTGGAACTTTTTGCTGAACACTGCCCAGGGGATAGGTGTTGTCAATCCCACTGCTTGTGCGGCCTACCAACTGCGGGCTAGATCCAATAACTGTAGGCGCACCACAGCCACCTTCTCTTCTTCTGGAGTCTTCGCGGCTTCGAGAATCACCTCTATATCTTATAGCCAAGTATCGGCAGCAATGGCATCCTCGCTGCCATCGAAGAATGGAGGGTTCAGGCGCTTAAAACTGTTGACCGCACTGTTCCCTTGGGGTCCACTTCTATTCAGAGCATCTTCCACTGCCTGGTGCAAGGCATCGCCTCTACGATCTTGGGAAGCTAATAATGATCTGATGAGACCGACTAAAGTGCCATCATCAGGATCTGCAGGCTGGACTGGCTGAACTGGCGGCTCTCCTCCAGTAGGTACGACTCGGGAGGCTGCTCCTGAGTGCTGGGCCTGATCTTCTGGTTGCTGCTGGTCCACGGGAGGTGCTCCTCCTTGCTGATCGGCAGGGTCAGGTGCAGTGCCGCTGAGGAAGATGACACAGGGAAACAATAAGGAAGGACCAGGACAGATCAACGATACAAGCATGTAATCAGGGCAAGAATTTCAGGGATTTGAAAATACGGGCGGAGATCAAGGGCGAATACTGATTGAGACATTTATTCGGTAAACCCTCACATTTCTTGATTGACAAGACCTGCATGGGCCACCACTTAAACTATGTCACGCCCCAGAACCAGAATACTGGAGAGCGGGGGCAGACATAGCCAGCTACGTATAACTGAATGGGATCCACACCGTTATACGGTCACGGCTGTCTAGATATGTGAGGGTTTCACTACAATCCATCAGTCTCTTAAGGTCATAAAATAGCCTATTGTCTCAATCTCAACCAACTAATCACAAGATATCAGATCTCCAAATATACAATTGTAAGGCGTCCCAAACATTACATATCCAGATGATCATGAAGCTAGTCGTTACAAAATATGAGGACTAGCAAGAGTTCAGTCATACATGATCAACCTCCGGAGCTTGTCAATCATGTTACAGCCCGTAGACAGACAGTAAGTATGTACAATCGAGCTAACACTTGTTCGTCGGCTAAACGCCTCAAAAGAATAATTTACAATATTACAGTGGAAGAACAAAAGAAACCCACTCGATGCCCTGGTTACGCCTGGTGACCACCATCGGGCTGGAAGACAGGTAAATCCTTTGCTGCTGCTCTGGTATCTGGCCATACAAAACCAGCTGGGTCAGACCCCAGGAAGAGCAAGTACCACAAAGGAGGCCACAAAATAAGAACCAAAGTCAGCAAATTAGCACTATAATATAATTACATAATAAGAGACAGTAATTTAAGAAAAAGCCTGATGGGTAGTTATAAAAGACAATCTTGCATAGAATCACTAAAAGACAGGACATATAGAAAAGCATGTCAGGATGATATACGATGAGATAACCATAGGACTATTCAGATAGCTAGGTTACAACCCGTAAACCAAACAAGGACCGGGTTGTAACCCTTCGTCTGAACGAAACTTGATTTCTCCCACCATTTATCGGCAAGATAAATATAAGAAATCAGGTCAAGTAACAATCTGGAGTGACAATCATTATAGTGACAATCTGGAGTGACAATCCTTCAATCATTCTGGCACAATCTTACAATCAATCAATTCTAGACAATACTATACTGGACCAGACTCCATCCAAACAATCACGGCCAATCATTGCCTACGGCTTTCTACATTAACTAACTAGGGTTATCACAATCCTAGTTACTAGCAAGATGCAATGAGATGCTCCAAGTAGTCACAGGCCCTGCAGCTATCCAGGTTATCCAGGCAATCATTATAGTGACAATCTAGAGAGTACAATGCATTATAGTGACAATAGAGTTTAATCCTTTAAGTGACAATGGTGGGTGCCCCACATAACAGTGGGCTGGAAATGTGCCATACTCGTCGGCAGGCTACAAGTCCAATCATTTACGGCTGGGATAACGGGATCGCCTGTAACTGGGAAACATCTCTTCATGACTAGTGAATTATACTAATTATTAACCTTAGTCCAATTCCGTAGGTACTCCTGACCGTGGTACTCAGGAGTCCCCTCCTAGACATGATGCAAGACATGACTGGATTATTTGTACAAGCACAATCGTCCACGGTGTCAGGATTAATTATACATGTCATGTCATGTCAGGTAGCCGTCGTAACAGCTATTCAAGATATATCAGGTCAGGTTATCATATCAAGTGTACTGGTCAGGAGTGTGCCACGACGGGCCACTTATCAGGTCATGCTCAATTATCAATTCCAAACATATCCAGTAAATTCGTGATTATCAAGTTCAGGACAAAATGCGTAAGGATGTAAAATGGACGTAAAATATCTAATAAAATATCAATATACAGGGCTATAGAAGAGCCAAGCTTAAAGAATTAAGAACAAAACTCCAAGAGCCAATGGGTTAAACAAGGGGTCAGGGGGCAGCGTACACAAAAGTCACGCACGCAGGGGGAGCTGCGTACGCGAAAAGTCACGCACGCTCAAGGAAAGCAGCGTACATGAAAGTCACGCACGCTCAAGGGAAGCAGCGTACATGAAAAGTCACGCACGCTCAAGGGAAGCAGCGTACAGCGTACATGAAAAGTCATGCACGCTCAAGGGAAGCAGCGTACATGAAAAGTCACGCACGCTCAAGGGAAGCAGCGTACATGAAAAGTCACGCACGCTCAAGGGAAGCAGCGTACATAAAAAGTCACGCTTGCTCAAGTGAAGCAACGTACATGAAAAGTCACGCACGCTCAAGGAAGCAGCGTACATGAAAAGTCACGCACGCTCAAGGAAAACAGCGTACATGAAAAGTCACGCACGCTCAAGAGAAGCAGCGTACATAAAAAGTCACGCATGCTCAAGGGAAGCAGCGTACATGAAAAGTCACGAACGCTCAAGGGAGCAGCGTACATAAAAAGTCACGTACGCTCAAGGGAAGCAGCGTACATGAAAAGTCACGCACGCTCAAGGGAAGCAGCGTACATGAAAAGTAACGTTCGCTCAAGGGAAGCAGCGTACATGAAAAGTCACGCACGCTCAAGGGAGCAGCGTTCATGAAAAGTCACGCACGCTCAAGGGAAGCAGCGTACATAAAAAGTTGAAGCAGCGTACATGAAAAGTCACGCACGCTCAAGGGAGCAGCATACATGAAAAGTCACGCACGCTCAAGTCTGCGTACGCACAAAAGCACGCACGCAGGAGACACGCTTCCAACAGGAAGCGTATCCAAGGCTCAGTGGCGTAAGCTAAGAAGCTCTTCACACTCCTCACTGTCTTCTCCAAACAGCAAGAACACCATGGTTGAACTCAAGGCTACAGAGCATCATAACTTGGCCATCCGAACTCCAAATCCGGATTTCCAAAGTCCTAACTCGGGTGAAATCGAAATCTCTTCCACATAGAAACATCAAAACCTACAAAATCCATCTTAAATAGATCAAACCATGCAAAATATGAAAATAGCTAAAACCTAGATCTAGAACAATGGAGACACCAAATCACAAAAAGCCAAGAACTAATATTGATCACCATGTCCTAATCTAGCTAATGGACCAAGAAAATAGGGTTCTCATGTAGTGACAAGATGCACTTGCCTAGGGTTGGGAGAGTTGTGTAGAGGAAGGAGAAGAAGAAGAAGAAGAAGGAAATAAATGGTAGTTATGAGGAGAGAGAAAATGTTCGTGGAGTTTTAAAGAGGGTGGGATGTGGTGTGTTGAGGGTGGAGCATAGGCTATGGTGATCCAATACTCATTAAATCAAACCAAACCAACCCAAAACCAATTAAAACCGAGCCAGGACAAAACCCAAAATACGAAAAATACCAAAATTCCACAAGTCGAAAAAAATAAAAATACATGCCAAAATCCAGATATGAATATAAATACGAAATACGAGAAATACGGAAAAATGAAGGTGACACATCTTATACTGTATGCTACATTGTTCTAAGATTTTTTTAAGTCCATAGAATATAATTAATTTTATATTGCACAAATTCTTCTTAAATCCTTGGTTATTAAAGAAGAAATTTGTTTTGGATAAAAGCCTACGAAGGATCTGTCTGCCACCACGGCTTCGACTAAAGCGAAGCGGTACTTAAGTGTTCTCCGGTGAACCTCTGTTAGCTAGGACAGTACCCCTACAGCTAACCCAAGATTGATCAATAATTTATAAGCTAAAGATTTATTGAGATCTAGTTGCAATTGTTATCTGATAGATTTTAGCTTTGATGGATAATATTATTTAATTTTTTTACAAAAGTTAACATACATTGATCTTCGATAGGTTAATATTTATTATCTTTTGATATATTAATTTTTCTACCATATTGTTCGATATTCAGATTTGATGATCTTGTGACTACTCATTGAATATTATGGTTTTGTAATTTTGTCTTTAGCTTGTGTAATATTCATGATTTTAAGATTTTTTTATTATATTTTTTTTATTCAAGTTATCTACTGTCTACAACAGTAACTCTTTGTGGGAAGAAGTCATGCATATTGAATTTCTCTCTCTTAAAGCTTTTTTTCTCTTTAACCTTACAGTTATCTGATGGACACCTTGCAACGGATTTAAAAGGAAAGAAATGAACTTTGATAAGAAGATCTAATATTTTGATGAGTTAGTTTCCTATGTTTGGAAACATACTTTGTTTGTTCATCTTTAAGCATTTATTTATTGGATATTTCTTACTTGCCTAAAGATGAATTTTTTTAAATTTTGGAAAATTATATGCATTTAATAAAAGGAAAGAAAAGATGCATATCTTGGATATTCCTTAGATCTTATGATTATTTATTTTATCTATTATTGCATATCGATTACTTCGGAACTAGATACGCATATTTTAAGGGGGAGTAAATTAATTGTTTCAATTCTTTTATGCCCTTAATATGTGGTATACCTAGTTCATCATGGACATATATTTTTTTACTTCAAATATCTTGTTGAGTTGTTCATGATATTTGGATTTGTATTGGATGAGAGAATATATTATTATAATTATTTATTTATTTTTAATTCTCTTATTTTATTCGAGTTTCTGAAAGTTATCTTGCCAAATATATTTAATCATCCTTATTTGATTATTCCTTGAGCTTATATTGATTTGGCTTTTCTTATTGAGATTTTATCTCAAATTTCATTATTATCTATATTTAGACTGGTCATAGTTTGCCGGGAGCATTAAAGTCGACTGAATTTCTCCTTCTCAAGTATTTTGTCTTCATTACATTCATGTTTATCTAATGGATATACATATATCATGCTAAGGTAATTGAATTCAAATGCATGAACATTGATATTGAATTTGTATAGATTCTAGTACATTTATGTTAATTTTTTTTGATGATTATACTCTTTATTGATGTGATTCACTAATTTGTATAGACAAATTATGAATCATATTTTTTTTTGTGATCATTGTTAAAAATCTCATTATATTTTTATTTTATTTTTTGGAAAATTCTAGATCTACGAATTTTTAATCCTCATGGATTATTTTTGACCAATGATTGATTTCTATGTTATTGGTAGCTACTGTTTATTAAAATCCTTTATTGGTCTATTTCAAAACTACAGTTATTTTTATACATCATATTGTGTTTTGAATGTCATTTTTGATTTCTAGTTGGTAAACTATGTATTGCTTGATTTCAGTTTTCTTTGTTAACGTTCAACCAACTATGTTGTGTTTTGATAAATTTTTATACCTTAGTTATTGTCACTATCCGCACCCGCTTTTCGGACGCGAGCTCGTGAGCAAGCCAGCTACGTATCGAAAGGACTCCAGCCCGACTCGAGTACGTAAACGCTGTGAAGGCTATGGTATACTGCCAAATCAGGGCAAACAAATCTATATCTTAATCTATAATAAGAATATGAAACATGAATGAACACTATGGGTCGTGGTCTGCAGCCCACTAGCATAAATATCCGATAAGACTCTAAGGAATATAACAAGAGTCTACAACTGAAACAAGGAACAGGATATCTCATGATAAGGAATGAAAAGCACGAGCGGATAATAAACACGACAACGATACCTGAATCCCGCAAGAACCGCAAATCCTCCGTCATCCAGAACTACTAGCTAACTCCATACAATCGCTAAACCTGAAGAGATCATCAGGTCCTCAGAGGACATAACAAGATACATAATATACATGCCTATCTAGCAGTTTAATCATGCACAAGAAATAAACAAAAAAAAATAAGAACAAGACAATGACTACGAACACGAACACTAGAACAACTACGCATAATGAACTGCCGGATGAACGATAATCACGAGATCAATGGAAGAACCAAACCCTCATCCCGAGTGTGGACTCATTGGTTTGAACTAAACACTAACCCTCGTCCCGAGTGTGGACTCTCTGGTTAGTACTAAGCCTCGTCCCGAGTGTGGACTCTCTGGTTAGTTCACGGCAAGGCACCCTCGTCCCGGGTGTGGACTCTCTGGTGCAAATACTACATCCTCGTCCCATGTGTGGACTCTTTGATGTAAACACCCTCGTCCCGAGCGTGGACTCTCTGGTGCAAGTCAAGTCAAGTCAAGTCTACACCCTCGTCCCGAGCGTGGACTCTCTGGTACAATAATCGACATCCTAGTCCCTAGTGTGGACTCACGGATGTAAACAGATCAAGAAAAACACCCTCGTCCCGTGTGTGGACTCTCTGGTGCCAAGGAAGCAATATTAAGGATTCAGCAGTTCACTATACGCACTCGTTCTATGATACGACTCAAGCAAGGTACTGACGAGAAACCCCAAATGTGCAACACAAGGCCCAAACATGAACATGGCTATAAACAATAAAAACAAATCCACAGAAAATAATACGAAAAAGCATATGTCCATAAATAATCGAAAAGCTAAAAACTGAAATAAAATGCATGTAGATAAAACTGTAGAGGGAGACAAGGTATACTTGCCTGGAGGTTGCACGCAGATCCAATAACAATCTAGTCCACTACTAAGCCATAAAGTCCCATCATCATAACTGTCTCCAAAAGCTGAAACAGACAGTGCCAACAGTCTCAGAATAGTCAAATTAGCTAGGATTGCCTGTACTTAAGTCCAATTCTGGACACAGGGGCAAAACGGTAATTTTGGGCAAAAATGATGTCCGCCGTTGGACCCGCTTTGTACTGAAAAGCGAGCCAGAGTCAATGGTCTCTAAAGTCGTCAAACTACATGTCTACGGATCCGGTTTTCCGATACGAACCCAACAGTATGTTTAAAGTTGGATTCCGGCGGGCCGTGCACAAAATCACCCGTTGAGTAGGATCGTGGGACCCGCAAACGGTGATTTTATCAACTGTCTCAAAATCGGACCAAACTAGGCATACAGGACCAAAAAAACGATACGGTCCTGATGGCACAAGTTTCGTCTTGATCTAACGAGCGTGCACAAAATAATTGAAAATTTTGCAAAGTGCACGATACGGTGAATTTCGACAGATACGTATCAAATTCGTCGCGCACACGCGACCGATTTGAATTCCGTCAAAGCCCACACGAACACGAAGCTGTTACGCCCCTTTCGATACTTACGGTGCGCGACCACGTCGCCCGGTTTTGCGGGACGTACGTCGTGTGGAACAATTTTATTGAATTTTTTTATTATTCAAAACAGGTTTTTGTCAATCTTTGAAAGGGTTTTAACAGAGATTTACTTGATGAAAAATAAAAGTAAAAGAGAGGATTCAAACTCGTATAGGTTATCTAAAACTGTCTTCAAATAGAATCTCAAAATTGTCGATCGTTCGACTGGAATTAGCCTTCCAAATCGGGTGTTGGGACATCCTTACTGTTTTCCGAAACAGTAGTTTTTGGTCGGATTCGCCTCGATTTTTCGAGAGATTCCTTGGCCATCTATATATTCTATTTGTTGGGGATCCGAGTGGGTTATGCAGGCTTCTAGTATAAATTTACAGATCGAAAAATTATCAAGTGGATGTGATAAAAACCGACGGAGAAACAAGGCACCTGGCCTTTGGCGAAACAGAGCATTGCTCTGCTTACTGTCGGTTCCTGTAATCCGGCAGGCCGTGGCCGTACGCGGCGGCACCCAGGATGGTGCGGAGGCCGCACGCGCGCGCAGGGGATGGGGGCACGTCGAATATTTTAGGGTTTGAGGTTTTTCTTCTTGCTCCCTGTCGATCTCTTATGTACGGTTAATACGGGGCTCGGGTTCAGGAACTGGGGTGTCCGCTCGGCCTGGGTGAGCTATGCTCAGTTTGTTGTTCTGTGGGAGAATTCTACTGTGGGCCCATATGGGCTTGCATGTGATTGGGATGGCTCAGCAACAGCTGGGTCGGTTTGCTTTGTATGCTGCTGCGGGGAAGAATGACCGGGCCGGTTTGGCTGATGTGGGCTGCTTTGATCCCTTATCTTTTTATTAGCTAAAGTTATAACTATATACATATATATATATATATGTATATACACCCACACTTTATATATATATTTACCTATACATATACATACACATTACATCTATATAATATATATTTATATATATAAACACATACACACACATATAATATATATTTATATATATATACACATACTCACATATATAGTATATATATTTATACATTCACATACATATATTCAATATTTATTTATATATACATACACGTAAATACCTATGTATATATGCATACATATATACTACATACACACATATACATATATCTATATATAATATGTATTTATAAATACACATATACACAGATACAATATATATTTATACATATATATATATATATATATATATATATATATATATATATATATATATATATATATATATATATATATATAATATATATTTATATACCACAAATTCTATACAAACAATAATATATTTAAATACAATCAAATATAATAATATCTAATAGTAAAAATGTATCTATTTAATTACCCCAAAATAATATAGTAATAAAATAATCAAATGGTGGTTTGGTGAATTCATACCATTCACCTTTATCCGGGTCCGAAAAATTGTACAAATATGGTAAAACAATATTTAATAATAATAATAATAATACCTATAATCTACCTATAACAAATATTCTTAGAAAATAATTACCAATTCAAAAAATATACAAAAATACTGGCACTTACCAAACATGTCTACAAGGCCGTACTTGGTCCCACTACATGTCTACCTGGGCTTAGATTTAGTTCGGGCCCAGTTCGGCTAAGTTGGTACAATGGGGTCATCTAAAATTAATATATTTAATTAATAAATAAATAGTTCATCGGTGGGGGTTAAGTCGCAACTTAATCTGGTTTTTCTAGTTAGGACACTCATATGGCTTTGTATTCCTCTACCATGGCTAAACACTAGTCAAAGCACGCTACTGCACTATCCGTGCCATGATTCCTTGTCACGACCCGCTCCCGAATAATCAGACACGAGTCGGACACGCCCAGCCTTCATTGTTAGACACAATGAAGTAAGCTGTACCAAAAGCTAGGGAAATCTAACCAGATAATCAAGACAAGTAAAAATCACAGCATCTATAACGTATCCCAGAAAGATCACCATAATCCACAAATCCAGATATCATAATGTACCAGAATCAACAACAATGAAAAGTGCTATGAACTCTAAGTCAATATCTAAAAGTAAAGCTAAGTAGTCTAAACCTGAAGCCTCAAGCTATGTCACATCCTGCTCAGCTAATATCCTGGACTCTGGCCCATAGAGTAGAACAATATCATGTTAGCACCTGCAACATATCCTAGTCAGGAGCAGAGCTAAGTATATCCAAGGAAATGAACATGAACATCATGGTATGAATCAAGAAACAGAAAAAATATATATAAGTATAGGAAATGAGATAAGACATGAAACTGAGCAGGAAATACTGAAAGTAAAACAGGGAACATGGTAAGAGTCCTGAACATGAAATACAGGCTGAACAAGAAGTACAACCTGAATCATGAAATACAACCTGAACATGAAATACAACCATGAATCCTGAAATACAAACTGAATCCTGACATGTGCAATATTTGAAATACATCTAGATTGTGATCGGCTTGGGTAGATGTAATGAACCTGAAATGGTACGGCTTTGGCCTCGCTTGCATGGTGCGGGACCCAAGCTATTCACATGAGTAGTAACAGGGTTTGATCACATATCTATAGTATTTCCCCTCCCAGACGTAAATGATACATGGAACATGAAACCAAACAATATCGTGATATATCGTGTCATCAAGGAGATACAAGAATGGATATGAAAGACATGAGAAATGAACAAATCCGAGGAGTATACTTGCCTTGCTCTGGGTGATCGAGAAAAGGTAGTAAAGCTGGGAATCCTCCTGATAATGATTTACAGTTGATAAGTTGGCAAATTTAGATAGGAATTTCTAGTCTACAAAGTTACTACAACAATACTTAGTTTAATCATTAAACTTATCTATAAAAATATCTATAGGATATTCTAAAAGGACATGCCCTAAACAAGTTTTTAGACAACAAAACTTAACTCCTATCCATAGAGTAATATCACTAATCAGTGCTTATGAGATTCTATTTCAAGCTATAGAAACCACTCTTCAATTGTCAGGTTACCTTATTTAACAAATAATATGCCACCTTCTAGAAAATAATTAGAGTCTAGAATAACTATTATATATAGAGAGTAGCTAATGAATTATCATTTATATAAAAGACTAGATAAGAAAAAAAAATACTCTTTATAACAAACTAATAATAATACACTTTCTATCTATAATACTTATTTGCAATAGTTAGCACAAAAATAGAAATTAAGAATTTTTCTTAATAAATAGCATTGCTTAGATTCAAGGATAGTTTGATTTGGAAGAATTCTATTAAAATAATACTGGTAATATTTTTCCATAATAAAAATCGTTACTACAGTAACTGACCTAGTTCTACTCTCGGCTCAAATCATCCCATCTCCCGATAGTCCCGTTTAACCCACCACAATTCTATACATACCAAGGCCGAGCATTATGTACAGAGCTTATTAAACCTTTCTTCAAAACCAACAGATGCAAGTAAATCTTACATATACAAACCAAAACCTGCCAAAATTATACAATCAGAAAAATCTATCAGAATGCTAAAAGTCTCCAACATACTCAGCTCCAACATGAACATGCTCTAATCAATTCGAATTCCCTTTTCTTCTCGCCTCCTGCAACCAACTCCTTCATTCGCTAGAATATAACTCAAACCAAGGCAAACCCCATTATGAAAATACTCACAGTAACCACATATACAACCAACCTAGTAACTCCAACCAATTATACATCAAACTTCAAGACTCAATTAAGCGTAATTTGTACAAACCAATGACTAAGAATCTAAAATAACTCATGGCTTGCCGAACTCTAGTTCCTGCCAATCCCTTCTATATAGCCTTGACGCCCAAACATACACAAGGACACAGCTACTCTTGACACACCCGATCGCCCCTGACGAATACTCCCTATCGACCGGACACCTAGTAAGGTACGAATAATATACTTGGACTCAAAACTTACCTGCCCGACACCTTGATTAAATCAAATTTAACGTAGAGTAATCCATAGGAGAGGTGCTTAGAAATTTACCTGGACAGAGATGCTATTGAAGATACGATCCCACAGCGTCGGACACGCTTCTCCCGAGTCTAGATTCAGTTGAGGTCCTATTTGGACATTCCATCGAGCAGGATTCAAACACCCAGAAGAAAATAGGGTATCAGAAAGGATTCAGAAATTTACTCCAAGAACATCAAGAAACCGATATTATTAGATATCTAATACTCACAATTGATATAAATTCTAATGTCCAAACTCTCAGATTGATCCCACTGAGATCGGACACAGGTCCGATGGTCCAGATGTCGAACCGAACAATTTGTCGGAGAAGCACTGGTCACTCCCGATCCCGATCTTGGTCGACGAGGGAGAGGACAGAACGCTCGTTGGAGAAATCATCCCCATCACTGCTGTCGCCATCGAGGAAGAGATCACGTTGGAGGAGGCGCCTAATCGCCGGGAAGGTGCAGCTATCACCATGTAACTTTGCCGAAATTGAGCCTAACTGACGTCGTCGCTCGCCACGGAAGGGACCCCACCGCCATGGCCGATCGCCAGAGGGGATCGACCAGGCGCCGTCGTCGCTGCTAGAGAAGTGACTAATCGAACCCGGTTCAGCCGCCAGAGCTAGAATCGCCGTCGACTGGAGCCATCACCGCCGGGGAAGAAGACTCCTCGCACGTCGACGTTGGAAGGACATCGCCGGGGAAGTGATCACGTCGCCAGGGAAGTGCGCGCCGCCCTCGCCGAGGTGGAAGCTCCGCCATGGCTGGTCCGATTTTAGGGTTAGGGTTACTTCGGTTTGGGGAGAACGAGCTAATGAACGAAATTTTCTAAAGGAGAAAAGAAATGATTCTCTCTCCTCTGCCACAAATATACAGATGCATTTTTGCATCTAGGCCCCTCCGCCAGGTACATTTGCAAACAGGTCCCTCTCCCTTTACAAAATAATTTCACATCAATCCTCCCTATTTTCAGTATTACAAAAATACATAAAATTTGTTAGAGAGTGGGAAAGTTGTTGCAAGGAAGAGTGGGGTTAGTGAGAATGGTGGAAACAATTTAGAACCAAAATTTAAATACTCTCTTAATAACTATCTAATTTCAAAGAATTTAAATTATTAAATCATAAATCCTGAATGATTCTATAACCACAGAATGATCCTGAAATATCAGGACGCAACAGAAAAATTTATGTTTCACGAAAACCATAAATAAAACAATTTTTTTAAATATATTAAAATACCAAAAATTATAAAATTTAATAATTCTTCGGAAAAGTGGGGTTACAAATCTTCCCCCCTTCGAAAATTTCGTCCTCGAAATTCAAAGGATGCAGTGGACAAGTTATAGCACTTAAAGATGAAAGATTTAAGACTGAGCACTACGTTAAACCTGATGTAGAACAGAGTATAGTCATGACTAGAAAAGAAAACCTCATTTGGCACGATTATCTAACAAAATTTAGATCTAAGTTGAGGCATGCTAGAAAATTGGTCATGATCAAAACGGAATTTAAATCAGTAGGTATGATCAATAGGTACTGAGTGTAAACATTATAAAATCTAAGAAAATCAGGATCATCTTCATGTGATCAAAGATAGAACTTGGAATGACTTGTTATGACGATTGAAACGGGTAATATGACATGATCGATAATGGCCAAAGTTGGTCGGCACGAAGTGAAACAAGGTTCAATCAAGACCAAGTATGATAATTTCAGGCCAAAAATTGAGATAACACAATTTGTTAATAATAGAAAGATCAGACAGGCACGAGATGGAATGAAAATTAACTACAACTTAGAAATGTAAAACTATGAAGATATGATCCACTAAGCACGATCAATATCAAGAGTTTAGCACAAGTGGACTAGAACAAGATAGGAGAACCACGGTTAAATAAACATGATCAAGATCAAAGTTTAGACCAAACACGATCGAAATATATAAGTATGATTAATAGGAGATCTGGTGGGATGGATTCAAGATACAGCAATCGGTATTTCTTTGAGAGAATCATTGGTCCAACAACACTATGCAAGAAGGGAAATTACAAGGGTTGATTGAGGAAACGTACGAAATACTCAGGAGATACAGTATCAAATCAGGATAAACGTGCAAGGATTTGTGATTCTCGAAAACCAATAATCATATGAAAAGGGAATATAGTCTCCATGATGTCCAGGAACATATAGGTATTTGAAATCAATTTGCTTAGAATCCCTACCCCGCCATTATGTATCTGACTGCAGTGGACTTTCGGCTCCGTGACTCAAATAACAATGTCTCCGAATACTCTATCAACCTTATCCATTTTTTCAATAATCATTGACGAAACAACCCAAGAGATCAAGATATGAAGAATATGACAAGTCTCGACAATACTCGAAAACCTATGAGTGTCTGAAATCACTTCAACTTAGAGTTCCTGCCCCTCCAGTGTGCAGCTGGCTGCAGTGAACCCTCAGTCTCTGTAATCCAGATAATGGCTGCAGCGCGCAACTGCCCTACCCTAGTAGGTCATCGAATAGTCTCTCTTATCCATAGGAATTACAAAAAAAAATTCAAAAAATTCGAAATGGTTTCCAATAGTCCAAGTTACGATAAATGGTGAAGTTATCTGACTGTTAGAATACAAGGGTTGATTAGGTACTAAGAAGCAGCAAGGGATCCAAACAAAGAGTAGTCAATACAAAAAGGACAAACAGGGAGATTTAAAATCTCGAACAGGAAATCGAAGTTTCAAATAGTAACCACAATCTCAATGAAAACCAGGATGTTAACAAAATCCCGTATATGGAACGTTATCCCGAAGGGATAACAAAGTCTCGAAGGATGAACAGAAGCAAGGCATTAGATAAAAGACAAGGTCTCAAAATAAGGAATAAAATCTCGTATCGAAAATAAGGTTCAACTATATCTCAAATAACCCCGAAATCTCAAACAAAATCTCGAAGGAAAAACACCCTACAATAGGATACGAGGTCTCAAACAGAGAACCAATATCAACAAGTCGTGATTAAAAAATAAAATCTTGAATAGAAAATCTTGACGAGGAAACAAGGTATCTAATAGGGAACAAGGTCTCAACGAGTCGCGAGTTGGAGCTGAAGTTCCATAGTCTGGAAAATCTTGAATATAAAAATATCACGAACGAAAGCAAAGTCTCGAAATGAGAAACGAAATCTCAAAATCTCAAATGGAATCAAAAGTCCTGAATAAACCAAATTCCAACAAGCCCTGAATAGAGAACTGAACCTCGAGTAGAAAATAAATTTACGATTTGTAACAAGTTCTGAACAGGAAACAAAATTCTGAGTAGAATCTAGAAAAGGAAACAAGGTTACGAAGAGAAAATGGAGGAGTACCAATCCACGAATAAGAATAAGGTTCTGAATCGTGAATACAAAGCAAATCAAAATAGGCGAAGCACAGTCATGAATAGAAAACAATTCTTAAAATGAAAACCAAGTCGCGAATGGGAAGCAAAATCTCATATAGAGAACAAGTCAAATCTCAACTAGGAAACAAAATCGTAAATAGAGAACATGTCCCGAATAAAGTCAAGAATAGGAAATAGAATCTCAACAAGCATCAACAGAAGCGAAGGTTTAAACAAGGTTTCAGAATGATATTTCAAGTAGGAATAAATCTCGAATAGTATAAGTTTGATTAGCGAACAGAATATCAATAAGCGAGTAGGAACAAGTATCCATGAGACAAGCGAAATCTTGGATACGAGACAAGGCCGAAACAAGTAGTGGACAAACAACTCTCGAATAGAAAATCAAAGTCATGAAAGAGGAATAGGCAAACAGTATCGAGTAGTGGATTTCTAACGAATATCGAATTGTGGATATGGACATGTTTACTGAATAGGAAATAATATCTCAAAATAAGTTCGAATATCAACCAAGGTTTCAAAATAGAAAATAAGAAGTTTCAAGAAATGGTCTAGATGCTAAAAGAAATTTAAGGAAAGACTGGATTGCTAATCAAGATACATTGTTTTCCCAACCATGCAAAAGAAATCTTCTGTCTTCAGTCTATCTTCAGTATTCCTCCGGAACGGAAATCTCTCTAACCTTCTCCAACTTCCTGACGTAGACTGGTTCCTGCAGTAGTGCTCCATGTGATCGCTGAAACTGGAGAGGTAGATCCCCTTGCTGTAGTCCTGGTGCTCCTTGTGCGCATCCTCGGACAGTGTGATCAACGGTCTCTGGACAATTCTTGACTTGATGGACAGGCGATCCGTAGTACAAGTATAACCTCGGTTCCTGCGACGCTCATCAAAGTGGTGTCCTAGCGACGGTAGAAAATACAATTGATCATCCGCTGAATCTCACGTTAGTGCTGGAGTGTAGGGCCTCTGATAGGAATATACGGCTGTTGGCGTGCTGGCTGCTGAGATCCTGATGCTCTTCGGCCTTTGTGATCCGCAACTTGCTGGCAATCTTTTATTTGGGAATATAGGCCTGAATCTGCCTCTGATGATGCGACTGATAATTTGACTGAAGAAACACCGTCTGAGTGTTGTGATACTTTGGGTCCAGGGTAGTTGTTATCTTCGTCATAAGTCTTCATGTCTCTCCTGTGCTTCAGTTTTTCGTTGTGTCCTATTGTCTGTGCTATATTCTGGATCTCCTGGCTGGTGGCTCCAGGTTCTCGATCTGCTCCTCGGTACAAGATATGTGCTCGATATCGGGGAAAGCCAAGGTTTGAGAGCCTGGAAGTCTGAAGTCCTCTCTAACTCGGAAAATGTATTTGTAAGTCTGGATTGGAAAAGGACGGCCTGCTGCTGTCAAAGAACTCTTCAAACGTCTCCGTCAACTACGTACTACCCATGAGGATAGTAGAGTGATAGAAGGTAATGGGAGCTCGAAACTCTCAAGTGTAGGTGGATCGACTGTTCCGGTATCGTGTGCTTTTGAACTATCTGAAAAATAAAAAATTATTAAAATAACCTAGACCTAAATACAACAAGTGTTTATTGATATCAATATACCTGATATACCTGATATACCTGATATACCCTTATTTCCCGATTTTCCTATACTGTGTTCAAGTTTCCCTAGTGTAATCAAGTCCCCCAATAGTACACTAATACCTAGGTACCATTAGGCTAGACCTGTATGGGCCACTACTAAAAATATGTCATGACCCACTCCCGAATAATCGGACACGAGTCGGACACGCACAGCCTTCATTGTTAGACACAATAAAGTAAGTTGTACCAAAAGCTAGGGAAATCTAACCAGATAATCAAGACAAGTAAAAATCACAGCATCTATAACGTATTCCAGAAAGATTACCATAATCCACAAATCCAGATATCATAATATATCAGAATCAACAGCAATAAAAAGTGCTATGAACTCTAAGTCAATATCTAAAAGTAAAGCTAAGTAGTCTAAACCTGAAGCCTCAAGCTATGTCTCATCCTGCTCAGCTAATATCCTGGGCTCTGGCCCATAGAGTAGAACAATATCCTGTAAGCACCTGCAACATATCCTAGTCAGGAGCGGAGCTAAGTATATCCAAGGAAATAAACATGAACATCATGGTATGAATCAAGAAACAGGAAAAATATATATAAGTACAGGAAATGAGACAAGACATGAAACTGAGCAGGAAATACTGAAAGTAAAACAGGAAACATGGTAAGAGTCCTGAACATGAAATACAGCCTGAACATAAAGTACAACCCGAATCATGAAATACAACCTGAACATGAAATACAACCATGAATCCTGAAATACAAACTGAATCCTGACATGTGCAATATTTGAAATACATCTAGATTGTGATCGGCTTGGGTAGATGCAATGAACCTGAAATGGTACGGCTTTGGCCCCGCGTGCACGGTGCAGGACCTAAGCTATTCACATGAGTAGTAACAGGGTTTGATCACATATCTATAGTATTTCCCCTCCCAGACGCAAATGATACATGGAACATGAAACCAGACAATATCGTGATATATCGTGTCATCAAGGAGATACAAGAATGGATATGAAAGACATGAGAAATGAACAAATCCGAGGAGTATACTTTCCTTGCTCCGGGTGATCGAGAAAAGGTAGTAAAGCTGGGAATCCTCCTGATAATGATTTATAGTTGATAAGTTGGCAATTTAGATAGGTATTTCTAGTTACAAAGTTACTACAACAATACTTAGTTTAATCATTAAACTTATCTATAAAAATATCTATAGGATATTCTAAAAGGACAAGCCCTAAACAAGTTTTTAGACAACAATACTTAACTCCTATCCATAGAGTAATATCACTAATCAGTGCTTATGAGATTCTATTTCAAGCTATAGAAACCACTCTTCAATTGTCAGGTCACCTTATTTAACAAATAATATGCCACCTTCTAGAAAATAATTAGAGTCTAGAATAACTATTATATATAGAGAGTAGCTAATGAATTATCATTTATATAAAAGACTAGATAAGAAAAAAAATACTCTTTATAACAAACTAATAATAATACACTTTCTATCTATAATACTTATTTGCAATAGTTAGCACAAAAATAGAAATTAAGAATTTTTCTTAATAAATAGCATTGCTTAGATTCAAGGATAGTTTGATTTAGAAGAATTTTATTAAAATAATACTGGTAATATTTTTCCATAATAAAAATCGTTACTACAGTAACTGACCTAGTTCTACTCTCGGCTCAAATCATCCCATCTCCCGATAGTCCCGTTTAACCCACCACAATTCTATACATACCAAGGCCGAGCATTATGTACAGAGCTTATTAAACCTTTCTCCAAAACCAACAGATGCAAGTAAATCTTACATATACAAACCAAAACCTGCCAAAATTATACAATCAGAAAAATCTATCAGAATGATAAAAGTCTCCAACATACTCAGCTCCAACATGAACATGCTCTAATCAATTCGAATTCCCTTTTCTTCTCGCCGCCTGCAACCAACTCCTTCATTCGCTAGAATATAACTCAAACCAAGGCAAACCCCATTATGAAAATACTCACAGTAACCACATATACAACCAACCTAGTAACTCCAACCAATTATACATCAAACTTCAAGACTCAATTAAGCGTAATTTGTACAAACCAATGACTAAGAATCTAAAATAACTCCTGGCTTGCCGAACTCTAGTTCCCGCCAATCCCTTCTATACAGCCTTGACGCCCAAACATACACAAGGACACAGCTACTCTTGACACACCCGATCGCCCCTGACCAATACTCCCCATCGACCGGACACATAGCAAGGTACGAACAATATACTTGGACTCAAAACTTTCCTGCCCGCCACCTTGATTAAATCAAATTTAACGTAGAGTAATCCATAGGAGTGGTGCTTAGAAATTTACCTGGACAGAGATGCTATTGAAGATACGATCCCATAGCGTCGGACACGCTTCTCACGAGTCTAGATTCAGTTGAGGTCCTATTTGGATATTCCATCGAGCAGGATTCAAACACCTAGAAGAAAATAGGGTATCAGAAAGGATTCAGAAATTTACTCCAAGAACATCAATAAACCGATATTATTAGAGATCTAATACTCACAATTGATATAAATTCCAACGTCCAAACTCTCAGATCGATCCCACCGAGATCGGACACAGGTCCGATGGTTCAGACGTTGAACCGAACAATTTGCCGGAGAAGCACTGGTCACTCCCGATCCCGATCTTGGTCGACGAGGGAGAGGACAGAACGCTCGTTGGAGAAATCATCCCCATCACTGCTATCGCCATCGAGGAAGAGATCACGTTGGAGGAGGCGCCTGACCGCCAGGAAGGTGCAGCTATCGCCATGTAACTTTGCCGGAAATGAGCCTAACTGACGCCGCCGCTCGCCACGGTAGGGACCCCACCGCCATGGCCGATCGCCAGAGGGGATCGACCAGGCGCCGTCGTTGCTGCCAGAGAAGTGACTAATCGAACCCGGTTCAGCCGCCAGAGCAAGAATCACCGTCGACTGGAGCCATCGCCGTCGGAGAAGAAGACTCCTCGCACGTCGACGTTAGAAGGACGTCGCCGGGGAAGTGATCACGTTGCCAGGGAAGTGCGCGCCGCCCTCGCCGAGGTGGAAGCTCCTCCATGGCTGGTCCGATTTTAGGGTTAGGGTTACTTCGGTTTGGAGAGAACGAGCTAATGAACGAAATTTTCTAAAGAAGAAAAGAAATGATTCTCTCTCCTCTGCCACAAATATACAGATACGTTTTTGCATCTAGGCCCCTCCGCCAGGTACATTTGCAAACAGGTCCCTCTCCCTTTATAAAATAATTTCACATCAATCCTCCCCATTTTCAGTATTACAAAAATAGATAAAATTTGTTAGAGAGTGGGAATGGTGGAAACAATTTAGAACCAAAATTTAAATACTCTCTTAATAACTATCTAATTTCAAAGAATTTAAATTGTTAAATCATAAATCCTGAATGATTCTATAACCACAGAATGATCCTGAAATATCAGGACGCAACAGAAAAATTTATGTTTCACGAAAACCATAAATAATTTTTTTTTAAATATATTGAAATACCAGAAATTATAAAATTTAATAATTCTTCGGAAAAGTGGGGTTACATTCCTAGCCGTCTTGTACTTCAATACTCAACCATGATTAAAATCATCTACCGTAAGAATTAACTAAATAATTATTTATAAAATTCTAAAAGTCACCATTTAATCCAAATAAATAAATAAAATATATTACCAAAATTTCGGGAAGAGGGGTTACAAATCTACCCACCTTAGAAATAATTTCGTCCTCGAAATTCCAATTCATGACTATGTCTTAAAATCAAAGTCTACTATTACCTTAATCTCCTCAAACTTAATTTCTCAAAAATAGTTTATATCCTCCTCTTAGTCATTTTATAACCCACCTTTGGTCACACTACTCCACAAAACACGGGTCACTAACCTTATAACCTTCTAACTAGTGGCCAGCAATTCTACCAAGGATATCTAGGACATCTGGTATCTTTAATCCCCCATATCTATCAAACAACCAAATATTCAAAATCAAGCAATATTCTAATATAACTTAAGAATCTATGATGGATCCTAGATAACACGATCATTCGTCGTCCCGAAATAGGAAGGGACGAGAATCAATGTTATGGAAACAATGAAGTATAATCGAGAGCAATTATGGAGTTTCAAGGACGTAGAGAATTTATAGGAGAATTTTCAAGGCAGAGTGGATTGAGATTTCTAAGGTCTAGTCAAGGTCGCAGGCTCGTATCAGTACAGTTACGTAACCGATACGATATGCTCTGACCTGTATGGGCCACCAAAAAAACTTGTCACGACCCGCACCCGCTTTTCGGACGCGGGCTCGTGAGCAAGCCAGCTACGTATCTAACGGACTACAGCCCGACTAGAGTACGTAAACGCTGTCAAGGCTATGGTATACTGCCAAATCATGGCAAATAAATCTATATCTCAATCCATAATAAGAATATAAAACATGAATAAACACTATGGGTCGTGGTCTGCAGCCCACTAGCATAAATATCCGATAAGACTCTAAGGAATATAACAAGAGTCTACAACTGAAACAAGGAATAGGATATCTCATGATAAGGAATGAAAAGCACGAGCGGATAATAAACACGATAACGATACCTGAATCTCGCAAGAACTGCAAATCCTCCGTCATCCAGAACTACTAGCTAACTCCATGCAATCGCTAAACCTGAGGAGATCATCAGGTCCTCAAAGGACATAGCAAGATACATAATATACATGCCTATCTAGCAGTTTTATCATGCGTAAGAAATAAACAAGAAAAAATAAGAACAAGATAATGACTACGAATACGAACACTAGAACAACTACACATAATGAACTACCGGATGAACGATAATCACGAGATCAATGAAAGAACCAAATCCTCGTCCTGAGTGTGGACTCACTGGTTTGAACTAAACACTAACCCTCGTCCCGAGTGTGGACTCTCTGGTTAGTACTAACCCTCATCCCGAGTGTGGACTCTCTGGTTAGTTCACGGCAAGGCACCCTCGTCCCGAGTGTGGACTCTCTGGTGCAAATACTACATCCTCGTCCCGTGTGTGGACTCTCTGATGTAAACACCCTCGTCCCGAGCGTGGACTCTCTGGTGCAAGTCAAGTCAAGTCAAGTCTACACCCTCGTCCCGAGCGTGGACTCTCTGGTGCAATAATCGACATCCTAGTCCCTAGTGTGGACTCACGGATGTAAACAGATCAAGAAAAATACCCTCGTCCCGTGTGTGGACTCTCTGGTGCCAAGGAAGCAATATCAAGGATTTAGCAGTTCACTACACGCACTCGTTCTATGACACGACTCAAGCAAGGTGCTGACGAGAAACTCCAAATGTGAAACACAAGGCCCAAACATGAACATGGCTATAAACAATAAAAACAACTCCACAGAAAATAACACGAAAAAGCACATGTCCATAAATAATCCAAAAGCTAGAAACTGAAATAAAATGCATGTAGATAAAACTGTAGAGGGAGGCAAGGTATACTTACCTGGAGGTTGCACGCAGATCCAATAACAATCTAGTCCACTACTAAGCCATAAAGTCCCATCATCACAACTGTCTCCGAAAGCTGAAACAGACAGTGCCAACAGTCTCAGAATAGTCAAATTAGCTAGGATTGCCTGTCCTTAAGTTCAATTCTGGACACAAGGACAAAACGGTAATTTTGGGCAAAAACGATGTCCGCCGTTGGACCCGCTTTGCACCGAAAAGCGTGCCAGAGTCAATGGTCTCTAAAGTCGTCAAACTACATGTCTACGGATCTAGTTTTCCGATACGAACCCAACCGTATGTTCAAAGTTGGATTCCGGCGGGCCGTGCACAAAATCACCCATTGAGTCGGACCGTGGGACCCACAAACGGTGATTTTATCAACTATCTCAGAATCGGACCAAACTTGGCATACAGGACCAAAAAAATGATACGGTCCTGATGGCGCAAGTTTTGTCTCGATCTGACGAGCGTGCACAAAGTAATTGAAAATTTTGCAAAGTACACGATACGGTGAATTTCGACGGATACGCATCAAATTCGTCGCGCACACGCGACCGATTTGAATTTCGTCAAAGCCCACACGACCACGAAGCTGTTACGCACCTTTTGATACTTACAGTGCGTGACCACGTCGCCCGGTTTGGCAGGATGTACGTCGTGTGGAACAATTTTATTGAATTTTTCTATTATTCAAAATAGGTTTTTGTCAATCGTTGAAAGGGTTTTAACAGGTATTTACTTGATAAAAAATAAAAGTAAAAGAGAGGTTTCGAACTCGTATAGGTTATCTAAAACTGTCTTCAAATAGAATCTCAAAACTGTCGATCGTTCGACTGGAATTAGCCTTCCAAATCGGGTGTTGGGACATCCTTACTGTTTTCCGAAATGGTAGTTTTTGGTCGGATTCGCCTCGATTTTTCGAGAGATTCCATGGCCATCTATATATTCTATTTATTGGGGATCCGAGTGGGTTATGCAGGCTTCTAGAATAAATTTACAGATCGAAAAATTATCAAGTAGATGTGATAAAAACCGACGGAGAAATAAGGCACATGGCCTTTGGCGAAACAGAGCATTGCTCTGCTTACTGTCGGTTCCTGCATTCCGGCAGGCCGTGGTCGTGCGCGGCGGCACGCAGGGTGGCGCGGAGGCCGCACGCACACGCAGGGGATGGGGGCGCGTCGAATATTTTAGGGTTTGAGGTTTTTCTTCTTGCTCCCTGTCGATCTCTTATGTACAGTTAATACGGGGCTCGGGTTCAGGAACTGGGGTGTCCGCTTGGCCTGGGTGAGCTATGCTCGGTTTGTTGTTCTGTAGGAGAATTCTACTGTGGGCCCATACGGGCTTGCATGTGATTGGGAGGGCTCAGCAACAGCTGGGTCGGTTTGCTTGGTATGCTGCTGCGGGGAAGAATGACTGGGCCGGTTTGGCTGATGTGGGCTGCTTTGATCCCTTATCTTTTTATTAGCTAAAGTTATAACTATATACATACATATATATATATATATATATATATATATATATATATATATATATATATATATATATATATATATATATGTATGTATGTATATACACCCACACTTTATATATATATTTACCTATACATATACATACACATTACGTCTATATAATATCTATTTATATATATAAACACATAGACACACATATAATATATATTTATATATATGTACACATACTCACATATATAATATATATATATTTATATATACATTCGCATACATATATTCAATATTTATTTATATATACATACACGTAAATACCTATGTATATATGCATACATATATACTACATACACACATATACATATATCTATATATAATATGTATTTATAATATGTATGCATATATAATATGTATTTATAAATACACATATACACAGATACAATATATATTTACACATATATATATAATATATATTTATATACCACAAATTCTATACAAACAATACAATATTTAAATACAATCAAATATAATAATATCTAATAGTAAAAATGTATCTATTTAATCACCCCAAAATAATATAGTAATAAAATAATCAAATGGTGGTTTGGTGAATTCATACCATTCACCTTTATCCGGGTCCAAAAAATTGTACAAATATGTTAAAATAATATTTAATAATAATAATACCTATAATCTACCTATAACAAATATTCTTAGAAAATAATTGCCAATTCAAAAAATATACAAAAATACTGGCACTTACCAAACATGTCTACAAGGCCGTACTTGGTCCCACTAAATGTCTACCTGGGCTTAGATTTGGTTCGGGCCCAGTTCGGCTAAGTTGGTACAATTGGGTCATCTAAAATCAATATATTTAATTAATAAATAAATATTTCATCAGTGGGGGTTAAGTCGCAACTTAATCTGGTTTTTCTAGTTAGGACACTCATATGGCTTTACATTCCTCTACCATAGCTAAATACTAGTCAAAGCACGCTACTGCACTATCCGTGCCTTGATTCCTAGCCGTCTTGTACTTCAATACTCAACCATGATTAAAATCATCTACCGTAAGAATTAACTAAATAATTATTTATAAAATTCCAAAAGTCACCATTTAATCCAAATAAATAAATAAAATATATTACCAAAATTTTGGGAAGAGGGGTTACAGTAATGTAATTTTCTATTACTTTTTATTACACTGTTCTCCTAATCATTGATCATGATTATTTTTGCCTTCCTCCATTACTTATGCTTGACTACGTTTTATCTATTATTATGGGGGAGCTTATTTTTGATCATATCAAAGGAGAAGAAATAAGTTTAAGTTAGCACACAATATTCTAGTATTATGTGTTTATTAGTGATACATGCATCTATTGTATATATATATAAAACTTAACCAATTTGCCATAATCAAAAAGGGGAAGATTGTTAGTCCAATGATTATATCATATTTTTGGAATATGGCTAGTCAATTAAGTTTACCATAATGACATCACTAATATTTATGTAATCACTATTATATTGCTACTTAAACTTAGCATTGTCCTAAATATTCTATATCATATTGCTATGCTTGTATCATATTATTTTGTTCGTCTAACATGTTCTTATAGACATGCAGTAAGCATGATCAAGCTTTGTCAAACCAGGACATATGCAACGGAGAATTATTGATGGGCCAAAGACGGCATGGGGGTTCGGGAGCGGAGCTACCGAAAGGTATTCATATTTCCAGATCTGTTTATCTTTGGGCGACTATCGTCAAGAAAAAAAAGCATCTCCATGTTTGCTCAAATATCAGAAGAAATACGTCATCAAAGGGCTATTCGTTTTCCTATTTGATCAATGTATTTTTCATATTTATTGAGTCTAGGAGTACGATGTACACTACATCGTAATGGCAAATAGGCTACCCAAGAAACGTTTTTAAAATATCCTTTCATTTTGAAAAAGCCCACTTACAAAAGCCCAAACTAATTCCTAATCTGTCTGGCTTTTCAAAATTCCCAAAAACCAATTTGCAAAACCCTAACAGAACTCCAAAAGAATTTGGCCCGAGTTTGGTTTGAATTCGCCCCGAGTTCGGTTAGTGCCTGTTGGATTTTGAACTTGGTCATCTTGTAGTTGCGGATGCACCCGAGATTTTCTCATAGAGTTCTGCCCGAATTCTGACAGAGTTCTGTCTTTGAAAAAACTATAAATAGAGAAGGATTTCGATCATTTCAACTCACTCATTCATTTTCATATATCTTCTCTCTAAGCCTACTACTTCTTCCAAATTATTCTGAACTATTAATTTTCATACCCCAAGCCAGTTACAATCCTCTAATCGATTTGCCAGTGCGGTACGATCTAGAAGCTTCAGAGCGATTGTAATCAGAGGCTTGATTGAATAAAGATACTTCACAATTGAAGTTGGTCGAGTACTTCGGATGAAAGCTCACGTTGTAGAAGTTACAAGAATTTCGGATGAAAACTTGTGGTATTTTTCAATAGTGGATTCAACTGGAAGTTAGAGTTCTTCCGACTGGACTAGTCCTCACAAGATAGAAACCAGTATACATCCTCGTGTTTGCGTTTGCTTTCTGATCTATACTTTTTATTACTTACTTGTGATATAATTTTTGATCTTGCTACTAACATTTTTAATTAGCTAAATTTTGTTGCCTACTCTATTCACCCCACTCTAGAGTATTGCGCTTTACAATTCGTTCCTACAGAAAAGACTAGTACGTCTTCAAATTAAGCAAATTATATGTCAAACTAAGATAAAAGGACAATACAAATTCGTTGGTAATCTCAAACTTGAATTCGATGGCCGTATTGACGGGATGACGTCAATCCAAGAGTTTCAAACATAAAATGTTCGTTTTAAGCACCAAAGTTGGAGCTCTAGATTGATCTATCAAATAGTTGAATTAAATTATGAAACTTTATGGAGAGTGGTAGGAATTTACGAGCAAGGGAAGGGTGAAAGTGGTTCGTCGATTGGAACTGCGATCAAGGGCGGACCCAAGGCATGGGCTAGGGTGGGCTTCAGCCCACCAAAAAAAAATTAAATTTTTTTATATGTAATTTTTTTGTGGTTTTTTTGAGAGTCAGTCTATACCTAGCCCACCCTAATCCACTCTAGCCTACCCCAGCTCTGGTTTATGGTTCCACCCTTGACTATGATAAATACGAACCAGTACGACAAAGTTCTGCTTTTGAAACTGCTACAAGAATTTGGATTTAAACACAACTATAGACTTGGTTTCTATGGATTAGAAAAAGAATACGAATTATAAGTAAACCTCAATCTCTTCTGATTATCAACTATTTATTTCTTAGGTTTTCGGAGGCAAAATAATTATTGACTAAAAATTGCCATGATAAGAGGGTTATATACCAGCTAAGCAGCTACACAACAGAAGAATCGGATTCGAGAACTAAGAATCGGTTTGCAAGAAATCACCATGCAAAATAATTTCATAGTTCAATCCATCTCTGATATAAAACCCACTTTTCTCCCTGTTACTCATTTTACGGATGTTAGGGCGACGGTGGCCCTTGCGGTCATGACGAGGCCTCTAGGGGTGGGGTTACTGCTACCAATGACATTGTAGTTACTTCTTCTATTGCTATTGCAGCAATTCTTGTCCTTCTTCTTCTTCAAGACTGGCCAGAGAAGTTGTCGAGAAACTTTTCTTTACAAACAAAGGGTACAAGAGGAGGAAAGAACATCATATATGTAGGTTATGATAGTAAAACTTCTTTTTTCCTTTCATTTTTGAATGCCTGTAACAAAATAAAATAAAGTTTAGAGTTACCAGTCTCTGGAGAAGTCGCACACAATGCACTGCCCTGAGAGTTAATTCGAGGTCTATCCACAGACAGTTCTCGAATGCTCCTAGTAGTAAAACTTTCATGCTACCAGATTCTCGTCATCACATACAACTCGGAGAGAATGATCCGAACTTAGCATTCCCAGAACATAAAGGAAAAGAATGCAAGGGGCTTTTGCATCAAAACTGAAAAAATATAGAGAGGATATGAGATTGGAGTTGTACTAGAAGAGGAAACATTAGTTTCTTTATATAGCCCATCCTACATGTTAATAATTGGCCATGAGCCCTCTCCAATGTTTAAAAGCCAAATGAATAGGAAAACCAGTCTCCAAAATCAAGTGATTAGGAAAACCCATTCTCCAATGTTTACAAGCCAAAGGAATAAGACAAGCGACTTGGTTTTTTGATACAAAGTCTAACAATCCCCCTTCTAAAAAAACCAGGTTCTGAAACACAGTAACAAATGAAATAAAAATAGAGTATTTCTGGGCAAGTATATACTATGCATAGATAAGATAGACTATAGGCTTGAATATCACATAGTAACCATTGTCTTTATCTGAAGAAGTGCTTAATGGCCTATGCCTTGAATCAGACTTCTTGAACCAGATTCAGAAAATATGACACATAGCACACTAGAGGTTCTTGTCATGCCCCAGTTCCGTAGAACTGTTCATCCTCGCTAGGACGTGATGTCACATAAGCCTAGGTTGCTCTCATAATGGTCGATTACAGCAGCTTACGACGGGATGGTCGTACAGAAATTCCAAGCAGAAGCATTGAATAACGAAGGCAATATGAGTATATAAACAAACCAGTCTTTTATTGATCATAAAATAAGAATTTACAAAGGGCACGAAGCCAAGATTACAAGTCACTCAAGCTCACTTCTCTCAGAATATAATCTCTCAGCTCTCTCTTATCTCTCAATACAAAGCTCAAGGCTGCAACTTATGGATGCTTCAGAAGGCGATGTCCATACATTATGTCCCGTAAAAGTCTAGACTACATACGACTGCATGTCTCAAAATTCTAAGGATCTTCGTGCCTCGACGCATCCAAGCAATCTCCGTGCCAAACGATGTTCTACCTTTGCTTACATATAAATATTGTATGGGTTTCAGTACACAACCGTACTGGTGGTGTGAGCTCTTCGTCCACCCATACAAAACCAACACGTTCATTTAGTTTATGAAACATATCCGTTTGATTATCTTTCTAATCTTGCCTTAGGATCAGTTTTAAGACATAGACTCCCGGCCTATTTTGTGTCTTTAGACCATCATAGTGCCTCATATCGATAACTTACTTATCCTTTTGCTTCTAGACCATTCTCGTGCCAACAATATAACATACTGACTCATACTTGCCTCATACGTTGAGACACAACAACATGGTCGTGCCATAACTCTGTTCGTGCTTGAACGTCGAGGCCATGCCTCCCAACTCAATATTTTTTAACCAAACTTTCCCATACAGCCCTTTCTGATTTAAACTTGAAACTTAATCCCAAATTTATAGAACTAGTACTGATGACTCAAACACGATGCCAAATCTCATGCCGAAGCACGTGTCTTTGCTATAGCCAAATCTTAGGCTTCATAAAAAACTTGTGGTACAAACCGTACACGCACTTCATGAATCATTCGTGCCATGCTCACACTTCTTTTTACTTAACCGACATCGTGTATATACTTCTTTACTCAATCTAAGGCATGCACGCAGATCATCGCTATTATGCCGACTCATCTATATGAAAGACCACTAGTAATGTCAAGCTATACCCAGACTTTTGCATACGATCACGTTAGCGTGCGAGGTGCGAGCTCCACCCAATGCCCCATAGCCTATATTGTAACGCCCACTTCAATACGAGTTGCACCATCGTTGAAGGTCGTACAATACCGATAATCTTTTCTAGGCTGACACGAACCCGATGCCCCAGAGATCGTTTCAGGAACCAAACCTTGTGCACAAGTTGTCCAATGACCATGTAATGGTGTCTATCTAACTCACCATATTACTCAACCATGTTCTTCTTTGTTCATAATCATATTTCCATACTTTATTGGAGACTCCCAAACAAGGGACCACCTAGGCGACAAATGGTCGTGTGAACTTTTTCATTCCTTAGAGACCTAGAAAATGGCTACGCCATAGCCTTCTTACTTGACTTGAACAAGATGTGTTCCATCCCTGCCATAGATTGTGGCATACTCTATATGATAAATAGTAGAATCATAGGACATATCATTTGAATCAGCCGTGTACCATACCTTAACCCAACTATGCTTCATGTAACACTGCTGCCCAAGTCATATTCTATATGACGAGCCTTAAGACCATAGGATCGTGCATGTTTTCAACTTAAACAACCAAGTTACCATGCGATACAACTTAACCGGTGGGAGGAACAAAGGATATACCAAGCCTTGCATCATGGAAATGTGCATTGAGACTTGTGGGACAATTATGCTATGCCAAGCATTAGATGGTGGGACAATGTATGCTTTATCAAGCATTCATTTCGTGCAACGCCTATGGCTGTGTTAAGTCCATAGCCTTATGGCAACATAAACCAACTTTTCTTCTCCTAAGCCACGGGACGAAAGACCGGGTGTCAATTTTGAAAGCACGTTATGGACCTTTTTAAGCCAAATGTGGGACCTTTCCATGTTTTAACTCAATCTGACACAGAACGGGATTATTTCCTTAGCAATGTGGATTTGTCTCTTTTATTATCAAGCCTATTCAGTGCAATGAAAACTTTATTTTATTAGTGTGAAGGCCAACCTGAGGCAAGTTCACTGAAGCCACCCACTTAAGCGAAGATTTGCCTCGGCCGAGCGGGACTTCGAACAAGCTGTTGCATGCCTAAGTCCAAACGTCGTTGGCATTTTGATTCCTCCAGTTGAACTGAGCGGGACGGGGCATTAGATTATACACCACTCAGAAAAAGTTTCGTCCTTGAAACTTACTGAGGACACACTCATCGACTTCTCTTAAACATGGGTAAGTTATATTCGTCGTACAAATAGACAACTTAGTTCTATGGCAAACCACCTTGTAAGCCACCTGAATTTAGGGCTTATTTTTTTTAATTTTATAAATCAATTATTTGCAATAAATATTATTATTTGATTGTTATTTGATTTAATGTACTTTTTCGTGCCTTTGATATTTGGAGTGTCAGGGATATTCATCTCTGTAAACATTCTTCATGAGTTTTGTAGTGGATACGATTACCTTCATTTTGGTATATAATGTTCCACTCAAACTTGTTCCCTCGTACTCTTTTTGCTTCGTGCAACTTCAGGTCAATTTAGACCATTTGATCGTTGATTAATTATTAATTGATTTCCCACTCTTTTCCTTGATCATCATATGCACGTTACCATGACTTTTAATTTAGGAGCACCAGACTAGTCTTTTTCTTGAAACCAATTTCTCATGCATGATCTACTCAAGACACTCTTCACCCATGACCTTCGTGTCCCACTCAGAAACACCATCTTATGCTTCATTTTCTTCGCACAACTTTTGCATCAATTTAGGCCAATTAATTATCCACCATAATTTGTGACCTGACTTCCAATTTAATTTCGGGACCCGACATCGATCCAACCTGTCAACCCTAAATATGGACATGGCCCACATGAAGCCTACTACCCACATGACACTTGGATCCCATTTATTTGAGCTCCCACATGCTACTTATTTACCCATGATCATAAATACCTATTTAAATTCAATTATTGTACCATGTCCGATTTTGACTCGACCCGGCTCAACCAAACCCAGTCCAAGCTTCATGTTACCCTCCCTCATGACACCCTCACTCTCTTTGCCCTTGAAGAATATTAAATACCTAGTCTACCTATTTTTAATATTCAATAGAAAATTCCTTTTATAAAAAATTCCTAGGAGATATCTAATTCTCATTAAATCCTAGCCATTGGATTCTGTCTATCAATCCCAACCCCTCTATTCCTATATGGAAAAACACTCACTGCCAAATAACCCCTTGGCCGGCCCTAACTTTAACAATTCTCTCTCTCTTCTCCCTTAATGACAACACACACAAACACACATTTTTTTCTTTTTCATTTTCCTTTTCTTCACAACAACAGTAAGCTCCTCCCCCTACTCTGTAACACCCAGTTTTCCAGAAGAGAGTAATTTTGAAATTTTGTAATTATAATTATTATTTAATGGTATTTATTTCATGTTATGATTTTTAGTGATATTTAATTATTTTTTTAAACTATTTAAATTCATGACTTATGATTTGGTGTCTTGTTAGTGTTCATTTCCAGACTAAGGGGTATTTTAGTCATTTTTTGTAATTTTAAGAAATTTTTTGGGATTATTAATTATTATTTAAATTTATTAGAATTTATTGAATTTATGAGAATTTTTAGGAATTATTTGAGATAGTTTGAACTAGGTTGACTTTTGACTAGTGTTGACTTTGTAGACCTACCTAGAAGCTAACCCTAGTTAGTGGATCATGGTTAGGTCAAGTGACTCTAGTCTAACCTAGCTTACGACTTGGTTTAGTCATTTTGGCCAAGGATTAGGAAGTCACAAGTCATGACTTATGGTTTTAGAACCTTGATTAAGTTTAATCTACATTAGCCTTTGTAGCTTGGCCCAAGGCCCAATAGTTTGACAAAACCCTAACCCTAAGCCTTAGTGGCCAGCCACACCCCTCTACCTAGGGATTCCCACCATATAAAATCCCTCCCAAATCTAGGGTTGCCTCTTTTCTTTAGGAAGAGCCCTAATTTCAATGAGGTAAGTTTTCATGCCATTTAAATTCTAGAGCCCCTTTCCTATTCCTTTTTTCTTTCTAAATTGTTCCAATAGGACCTAATAGGACTGTTATTACTGTTGTTGAGCTTCCATTTCAGTTTGAGGTTGATTTGGATTGATTTGGTCATCAAGTGGAGAGCATTACATAGGGAGTTTCCATTGAAAGTTCAACAAGAGGTAATTTCTTCAACTCTTAATGGATATTTGATTTGTCTTCATGTATAGGAAGCCCTCAGGGTCCCCCTAAGGTCTGGATAGGTTTTGTGTCCAGTGTCGGTGGATTCGTGTCCATTCTGGACACGTATCAATCACTAGTCATAGGTGTTTGACAAAATACCTCAATGAGCATTTTGTATTGATTTTGATTTTGTGTTTGAATAGGAATCATTGTTTTGTTGCCGCATACACGTTTTTGGGACACTGGAGTGGTTTTCGTGTCGTGTCGTGTCGATATTGGACACGCACACACGGGTTCAGGCGCGCGCGCACGAGCACAGTAGCTCCCCTGCTACCAGCGTGCTCGTGCGGGCACCACAAGGCACTAGAGTGCCTGATTTTTGACACTGAGTAAGGGGCAGTGTCTGTCATGACACTCCCCAAGTCTCATGTCAGATGGTGTCGTGTCGGACACGAAATCTCGTGTGCACAGGATAGGGCCTGTGTGTTCTGTGCACTGGTATTTGGGTTTCTGTTTCACTCGATTTCTAATGGTTTGATTCCTATTTTAACTTGTTAATATGGATCCTAATATGTTGAATGATATGTGGTAGATTAGGTTTTGCATAGTAGTTAGTGATTTGGGATGTGTTGGTCTCTAGCATGAGTTTGGGTTCACCAACACACTGGCACATGATGTCTGTTATTTCCAGTTTTCTAACTTAATATTGTCTAATGATTTTAATCCTAGTATTGATGATAATTACTGAGGTTAGGACCTAATTACAATTCTCCTACATATTGTCTTGCCATGATCAAATTTGGAGTTGGTTTGATAAGTTGTAGACTGTAATGGGTTAATGTATCATGAACTGATTTTACTAGTTCACTGTTTAATGTTCTTCAAACTGATTTTGAGTCTAACTAAGTATCTGCAAATGAAATCTGAGATTTGGGTTGCCATGTTGATCTTTCAGTGTTTACATTATACTGTCAAACATTCATTTCAGTTTCCTATTTAAAACCTGGAGTTTGTTCACTGTCAAGTTAACTAAAATCTGGAATTATAAGGACTGTCAAGTTAATTTGGTAACCTGAGAATTTGGCCATGTATTTCCTATATTTTTTATGTGACACTCTTTGTTCACTGTCAACATTTCAATTTAATGTTCCTATATTAAATCTGGGATTGGAAAGGGCTGTCATGTTAATCTGGAACTGAGAATAATTCCCTTCATTGATAACAGTGGCTTGATACACTGTTTTCCTTATTCTCTACATGATTTTGGGGTGTTAATTATGTGGTGTTAAACTGAGATTAGAAGGACATGAATTGGTGTCCATTCCTTTCTTCCTATTTTGAGACTGAGTTTCAATTCCAGTTTTTGTTTAAACCTGAGAATGAGGTAGAGGGGACTTGATGTTAAATGTGAATTCTAGTTTTGGCTTTGATTGTTTCCTTTTCCTATCATTCACTGCTTCTAATGAATGTATGTGTATACTGCTCTACACAGGCCTACACTTCCTTCACTGTTGGTTAGTTCCTGCATATATGTTGTGTTCACTGTTGTATAACATATCACACAACACATTGTAACTGTCCACAAGCATACACACATAGCTTCCCTACTTGGCACTTGAACTTGCACCCTTACATCTATATACACTTTTGATTCCCTTCCATTCACAGCTATATATTACTCATACACACACATATACATGGTATTGTTCACATACACAAGCACTCTCTCACTTTCTATATTCCTAGTCCTTAATGTGTAGGTTAAATGCCTAATTGTAAGCATGTGCTACATATATGCTCTATATGTATGTTGTATGTATATAGGTGTAAGCCTTACTCTTGTATACATGAATCTCTTGATAGATAGCTATGTGAGGTAATTCAATGTGTGATTGTTTGTTGGTTTGTATAGCTTGGGAATGGTGTGTGTTGTCTAGAATAGATTGGTTAGGCCCAGTTAGCCTAGTTTAGACTTAATTAGACTTGGTTGACCTAGTTTGACTTCTAGGGTTGACCAGAGTTGACCAAGAGTTGACTTTGGCCTAGATTGACCTAGAATTATGTAGAATGCATAGTAGGACTCCATTTTACTATTCTGGACTTGTTGTGACTTGTACTGTTCTATAGGAGATAGACACCACTCCTCGGACAGTATATTCTCTTCAGACACTCAGGCTATCAGGCGAGTACATTCTCTGACCGTTTCATACTTGTATGGATTTACATTCTTGCTCTAGATTACTGTACCTGATGCTGACACGATCTTTATTATGGATTGGTACTATATGGATCTTCTTCTGAGATGTTATCTTCTTGTATTCACTAAGTACATATTGTGATGTGCGTTTCACTTACATATTGTATTTATTGAATACCCTTATCATTGTACACTCATTGTGCATATTGTACTCTCAGTATCACATTGAGCCATTGTACAAGCCATTGTACAAGTCATTGTACAAGCCATTGTACAAGCCATTGTATAAGGTAACGTAACTGAATTGGATCCTTGTGTATTGATTGGGGAGGGAGAGTAGAAATGGTTATGTGATCAATCGTATTGTATAAGAAATTGTATATGTCCATTGTACACCCAATTACAAAGGAGTCCCATTTTATTGTATAACCTAACCCGTTTACATAACCATATTGTGCTCTAAATCACATGTTCCTTACAGTTCTTACTTATCATATTTAGATATTTCCTGTTATCAAATCTCTACTGTTTTTCATATATCTTCTTCTTTCAGCGTTTCATGTACTTTACTCTATTGCATGCTTTATATTTCCTAACTCGTTATGAACTGCGTGAGATGTTTTGTGCTCGCTCCCGTCCTGACTGGACCTGTTGAAAATTTTACAGAGGATGAGGAGGAGGCCTGCATAGACACCTACTATGGGGCAGCTGTAGATGCCATGTGTGACCCAGATTTCCAGCCAGATCCACTAGTTTAGAGACTGAGGCTCCCTAGTCTAGGTTTTCTATTTCTGTCATTTGAGATCTAGATTGTATATATTCTTTCATTCAGTACTAGAGTCTTGTATTGAGCTGGATGTTCTGATTTGTTATGTCAGTAGACACTTAGACTCTCTGGTTGTATTTATGTAGTTTTTCCTTCATTCCAGTATTTATCTATCTATCTTCCTATTTGTCATTATGTTTTAGATGTGATTGAGACTGTATATTGCTATGTCACCTCCATTCGGAGTGTATACACTGTACAGGTACCTTTATATTTGTTAGATGATTGACCTAGGACAGCGTTCTACCGTCGATACTGCGGCGTAGGCTGGGCGTTGTTACGTTCTCGTACCCTCACAGTGGGTGCGGGTCGTGACATACTCCTCTATGGCCGACTCACCATTCCCCCATGGCCGGCCGACCTCCCTCTCCCTATGGTTGAGCTTTTCCCCGACTTCCCTTCTCCTCCTCCTCACTTTACCATCATCATCACCATTCACTACCACCACCATCACCATTCACTACCACCACCATCATCTACAACACCCCACCAACCTTAACCACCACCTCCTGCACCTTGTCCGATCGGCTGTGCCCACCATCGCAGCCGTAGGCCACCGCCGGACACCGCCGCGATAGGCCAGCGCACGCAGCAGCAGCATACGCGAGCAGCAGAACAGCCTATGCAGCAGCAGCCATCCCCTGGCCGCGCGGTACAGGCGCCGCCGCCGTCGCCACCGCCGCCGTGGCCGGCCTCCCCTGGCCGGGCGACCTCCGTGCACCTTCCTGTGGCGGCCACCATCCTCCGGGATGCGCCGCCTAGGTGTTTCGTGTGTTTGGCACGGGTTTCCGTCGACGCGAGCTCAGAATGGATCCGAAAATGGCGTTCCGTCGCAGTGACTTCGCACACATTTTTCGGGAAATCCGACCATTAGATCGTCGACTTCTTTGCTTCGTCTCAATCTCGGTATATCCATCTTTACTTCCCTCAATTTTTGTCCTTTAAATTTATCGTTTGACACATCAAAACCGGCCACCAAGTTGACCGTTTAAATTATGTTATTTTTGGACAGTTTTGCGGAGCCAACTTCGTTGGTTCGTGTCTCCTCCATCGCAACTCCGTCTGGTGTGCCACTGGTTCCTATGCATAGCTGGTATAACCCTCTTTCTATCCCTCCAATTTTGTTTCATTGTGAGCACGTTTGATTGGTTGAATTCGACGCCAAAGTTGGCCGTCCAAATTCGTAATTTCCAAGTTGTAAAATTTCATTTTTGAACCCGGGACTCCAAATTCAATTTCTGACACCACCAGTAGACTCGTGGCATCGTTCTGGCACATTTTCATATAAAGTTTGTTAGATTTACAGGACGTGGGCCCTGACACACATTTCGATGCAAAGTGGACCCCACAGTCCGGATCAACGGGACTTTTTGATGCCGGCTCATCGAAATCCAATTCTGGATATACCATTGAGTTTGTATCGTCATTCTAAACTCGTTGACATATAATTTGCTGAGTTTTGAGGACATTGGCTCTGACATACTTTTTTGTGCAAATCGGAATTTCAATGTCCTGGTCAACGGACCAAATTGAGATCGGGTCAACGGAATCCAATTCTGGATATATCGTTGGGTTCGTATCATCATTCTTGTTTCGTGGACATATAATTTTTTATATTTTGTAGACTTATTTTCTTGCACATTTTTTGGTGCAAAGCGGATCCGACACGGACACCATTTTGATCCAAAATTACCTTTTTGTTCCTGTGTCCAAATTAGACTTATGGATAGGCTATCCTAGCTAATTTGACCATTCTAGACATGTTTGTAATGTTTGTTTTATCATTCGACAATGTTTGTAGATATTTCTTTGTGTATTACCTTTTATTATAATTAATTCTTATTAAGTTCATATTTCGGAATTAGTACAACGAAACTGAGATCAGTCGATTCCAGTGATCTCACATCACTGAAATTGGCAAGATGATCATGTGGATCACTGTAATAAGATTATTAACTTTACCATTGATGATCTTATCTCGATTTACATGTTGTAGGTTTCGATATACGAATAACGAGGTACAATTTGATATTTTAATTCTTAGGTTAGAGTTGATCCTGTTTGACCAAGATATATGGTATCTTGGTAGGTAAATATTAGGAATAGTATGTTTAGGCTAGTTTTAACCTCGGTTGACCAAGTTTGACAGCTTTGACCAAAAGTCAACTGTTAGTCAACATTAGCCTAGTTTGACCTAGAGTTGACCAGTTGACCAAAAGTCAACTGTTAGTCAACATTAGTCTAGTTTGACCTAGTGTGACTAAGTGTGACCTAGTTTGACTTAGTTGGACTGAGATTGACCTAGATTACATAGCTTATACTATATAATCCTGCCTAACACTGTTGAACCCTAATTAGCTTATATATATCTCATCTTTAGGTTTGTGGCATCACTCTGAGCATCGACCCCATTTGACATCTTAGGACTGCAGGTGAGTACATTCACTGATAGTTTTCATTGTCTTGATATCTGTTATATCTGATTCAGTTGTAGTGTCTTACTCGATTTCCAGTCACAATAGTTCACGGACTAGTATATGTTGGATCATGACATGGGATGTAGTTACCAGATTTTCTTGGTATATTGGTATATTTCTTGTTTTATTTTATGTACTTATATTGACACCGGTTCCTAAGGGGACTTCCTACCCGCTTATGGAATCATGTGTCATGACGTGTCATGTTCAGATCCATTATACTATTCGGGGAAGGGAAATTATTAGGGGCTATATGATCAAAGCCTCCTGTCACTATATTTGCTTATGCCACTCTCACCTCACGTAGGGTGTAGAAGATTCCTCCATGTGCTTGTTATCCAGGTTGGCCGGCATGACCCTTTACAAAGATTTTCATGTGATTGTCGGGCCAAGTGGATAACCTGTCCTGTAACATACCCAAAGCCGATCACATAACGCTCTAATAATTCAAGTCACATTTTTATATTTATTTATCATAGGAGGCTAAGTTCTTTTCGGGAGAAGGGTTACAACCCCGGTTCTTGTTTGGTTTAAGGGTTGTAACTCGGCTTCCGAATAGTTCACAAGTCATCCTATATATATATATATATATATTTTTGTCCTATTCAGTACTCACATCCTGTTATATATTTCCTGATGATTTTGTCCTGTATTTCACATGTTCTACATGCTCTTATGCTATACTTTGATTGGAGGCTAGGTTCTGTTCGGGAGATGGGTTACAACCCCGGTCCTTGTTTGGTTTAAGGGTTGTAACTCGGTTTTCGAATAGCTCCCAAGTTTTCCCATATCTTTGACTTGTATTTCATTATACTTTCTCTTATATAATTTGTCAATTCATATGGAACTGTTGTTAGTGTTTGTACTTGCTCATTTTCCTGACAGGATAACAGTTGATGTTTACAGAGTACATGTTAGCTGATTGCTCTACCTTTTACGGGTATGGCCAGGATAGAGTTTGATGAGACATTACCCCTAGATCTCCAGCAAGATCCATTAGTAGTGGATGAGACACCATTAGTTTAGATTAGTTATTTTTAGTTGTATTTATTCTCTGGATTACTGTATTTGAGATTTGGGATGTTTCTAGATTTGTGTTATCTTAGACACTTATAACTCTATCTGGTTGTATCTCTGTGGTTTTATTTCATTTCATATCCATCTATCTTTTTATCGTATTGTACCTTAGATGTGATTGAGACTGTATATGCTATGTCACCTCCATTCGGAGTGTATATACTGTACAGGTACCTTATATATTGTTAGATGATTGACCTAGGACAGCGGTCTACCGTTGACACTGCGGCTTAGGCGGGACGTACCCACGTACTCGTGCCCCTAATCAGGGTGCGGGTCGTGACACGTTTTTAGTGGTAGCCCATGCGGGTCGAGTTTATGTAGTGGTATTCGAACTAGAGTATCACCACAGCTTGCAGTAGGATTAGAATATATTTTTGAAGGTACTCAATCACAGTTAGGACTCCTTGAGAGATTCCTAGGACGACCCTTGAGAATCTTATTTAAACTTCAATTTGAAATCATTTCCCTTGTTTTGTTCGCTCTCACTCCTTGGTTATTGAATTTGATTTTAATGGATCGTTGTTGATTTTGATTTTCCTATCGAGATGAATTTTATGGCCTGAGTTACGATATTTTCTGATAACATATGTTGACGGGAATACAGGGATGGTAAAACGTCAACTTGATTATGGAACCTGTCGTTCATCGCAACCATATTAGCTGGCGTGGCGGAAACATAGAGACCTGACTTCGGATGTACGTATCTTGGTTATGAGATTTGGAATCTCTCGCAGCTATACTAGTCGGCATAGCGAGAATTTCAAATGACATGACTATAGAGGTGCATGCCCAGTTATGGAATCTATCGTTTATCGCAGCCTTGCTTACTGGCATGGGGAGGACTCTGAGTAACATGATTTTGGACAGGCGCATATGATTATCAGATTGTATCTTGAGAAGGTTTCAAACATATCATCTCTATCGTACCCTTCTGCTGTTATAAATTGTATTCCATCATCAAATAACTTAGGAGTAGAAGTAGCTTTAGCTGTTATTATAAACCTTGTGTAACTTCTTGCTATGAATTTCTTCATAATACAATGAATCGATGATTTTTGCTAGATCTTATCTTGGATTTGATATTATAGCTCTGGTTTCAAAATGGTTCCTTCTTTTAAACAGATAAGCAGAACATATTTTATCAATATTTTCTTATCGCCATTATTTCTTGTATTACCTTATATACATACATATATATATATATATATATATATATATATATATATATATATAGTGGACACAGACACTTTGCCTGACACGTATACATGCTACACTTTGATTACCAACCTATCTAAATGCACATTAATATGTTTTTGATGTTAAATTCTCAAAACCCTAATATTTTTGATACGGTACAGTATGAGAGACAAGTTCTCTATTTTTTCCAGTTTAAATTCGTAATTTAAATGTAAATTTTATGTTATTAGTTGTTGTTTACATTACTACACATGTATCTTATATACAGGATTTCAATTCTTAAAGAAATTGATTGAGTTTTGTGTTTGAACTTGTCAAATCTGAGACTGTGTGCATATTAACCCTTAATACTGGATTCTAAGTGATTAGTTCAATTTCAGTTTTTAGATGTAATATTTTGAGTTGTATACATTGTTGTATGAAGGGATATAATGTTAGGTTTCATACTCTTACATGTTATGTTGTGCTTGTGATGAACATTGGGTTGGTTTGATGTTCGAATTTCTCCAAAATCCTGAAAATGAATACATGTTAACATTTTTACATTAATTTCGAATGTTTAGTTCAATTTCAGATTTAATATGTAATATTGAAATGTATGCATAGCTAAATGTATGGATAGTACGTTAGGGTTTCATCTCTATCATGTTAGGTTGTGTTGGGAGCATTGAGTTTGGTTGTGATGTTCAAACCCCTAAAATCTGAAACTGCATTATGTTAATATTACACTGGTTTAAATGTTAGCTCATTTTCAGATTTTGTATGTAAATGCTGAACTAAAATTGGGTTTAACCTTTCAATACTAAAGCTATAACCCTGTACAAGGACACACACACTCTAACTTAGTATACACTGCCATGTAAACCTAACCCTTCCTCTCTATTTTATGTTCATATATATATATACATATATATATATATATATATATATATATATATATATATAATATATATATATATATATATATATATATATATATATATATATATGGTTAGCCATGCATGTTATGAGTAAATAGGTTGTGCGTTGTAGATTGTTTAACCAATATGCCATGAGTAGTGTAACTTGATAGCTGTTGTCTTGAAACCCAAACCCTCCTATACACTTTCATGTATATTTCACACACACACGTCTTCTATCTAACCCTATAAACATGTCCACATACACCCATGCACACACTAACCACACAACCTTTATATAATGCTAGCTTTTCCCTCTCTAACCCTATATATATATATATATATATATATATATATATATATATATATATATATATATATATATATATATATTGTGATTAGATTTCAATGCTCGACGTTGTGCTTTAAATTTTGGTGGGTTGATTTTGCCTTAAAGCCTTGATGATTGTTATTTCTGTATCTTTTCCAGTTTAACACCCCAGATTGCTTGTATGTTTTGATACCCTATGACTGTTTTGGCCTAGTATGACTAGTATACCTAGATGAGACTTTTACTACCACCGTATGCTATGACCCTGTATGACGTCCTTTTAAGTTGTATGATTTGATTAAGTCCTGAGACTTTGATTGTGGGGGTTTGACCTAGAAGGAGTATGAACATTTTAATTTCGAGGACGAAATTTTTATAAGGTGGGTAGGACGTAAGCCCCCTGAATTTAGGGCTTATTTTTTCAATTTTATAAATCAATTATTTGCAATAAATATTATTATTTGATTGTTATTTGATTTAATGTACTTTTTTGTGCCTTTGATATTTGGAGTGTCAGGGATGTTCATCTCTGGAAACTTTCTTCATGAGTTTTGTAGTGGACACGATTACCTTCATTTTGGTATATAATGTCTCACTCAAACTTGTTCCCTTGTACTCTTTTTGCTTTGCGCAACATCAGGTCAATTTAGACCATTTGATCGTTGATTAATTATTAATTAATTTCCCACTCTTTTATTTGATCATCATATGCACGTTACCATGACTTTTAATTTAGGAGCACCAGACTAGTCTTTTTTCTTGAAACCAACTTCTCATGCATGATCTACTCGAGACACTCTTCACCCATGACCTTCGTGTCCCACTCAGACACACCATCTTGTGCTTCATTTTCTTCGCACAACTTTTGGGTCAATTTAGGCCAATTAATTATCTACCGTAATTTGTGACCTGACTTCCAATTTAATTTCGGGACCCGACATCGATCCAACCGGTCAACCCCAAATATGGACAAAGCCCACATGAAGCCTACTACCCACATGACAGCTTGTGTTCCATTTATTTGAGCCCCCACATGCTACTTATTTACCCATGATCATAAATACCTATTTAAATTCAATTATTGCACCGTGTCCGATTTTGGCTCGACCCAGCTCAACCAAACCCAGTCCAAGCTTCATGTTACCCTCCCTCATGACACCCTCACTCTCTTTGCCCTTGAAGAATATTAAATACCCAGTCTACCTATTTTTAATATTGAAGGGAAATTTCCTTTTATTAAAAATCCCTAGGAGATATCTAATTCTCATTAAATCCTAGCCATTGGATTCTCTCTATCAATCCCAACCCCTCTATTCCTACATGGTAAAACACTCACTCCCAAATAACCCATTGGCCGGCCCTAACTTTAACAATTCTCTCTCTCTCCTCCCTTAATGACAGCACACACAAACACATATTTTTTCCTTTTCATTTTCCTTTTCTTCAAAACAACAGTAAGATCCTCCCCCTACTCCTCTATGGCCGACTCACCATTCCCCCATGGTCGGCCGACCTCCCTCTCCCCATGGCCGAGCTCCTCCCCGACTTCACCTCTCCTCCTCCTCACTTCACCATCATCATAACCATTCACTACCACCACCATCACCATTCGCTGCCACCACCATCATCTACAACACCCCACCAACCGTAATCACCACCTCCTCCACCTTGCCCGACCGGCTGTGCCCACCACCACAGTCGTCGGCCACCGTCGGGCGCCGCCGTGCCAGGCCGGCGCGAGCAGCAGCAGCATACGCGAGTAGCAGCGCAGCGCGGCACAGCCTATGCAGCAGCAGCCGGCCCCTGGTCGTGCGGTGCAAGCGTCACCGCCGGTGCCACGGCCGCCGTGGCCGGCCTCCCCCTGGCCGGGCGACCACCGTGCACCTTTCCATGGCGGTATCATTCTCCGGGATGCGCCGCCTAGGCGTTTCGTGCCTTTGGCACGGGTTTCCGTCGGCGCGAGCTCGGAATGGATCTGGAAATGGCGTTCCGTTGCAGCGACTTCGTACACGTTTTTCGAGAAATTTGACCATTGGTTCAGCAACTTCTTTGCTCCGTCTCAATCTCTATATATCCATCTTTACTCTCCTCAATTTTCTTCCGTTAATTTTATCGTTTGATTCATCAAAATCGGCCACCAAGTTGACCGTTTAAATTGTGTTATTTTTGGACAGTTTTACGGAGCCAACTTCGTCGGTTCGTATCTCCTCCATCGCAGCTCCGCCTGGTGTGCCACTGGTTCCTATGAATAGCTGGTATGACCCTCTTCCTACCCCTCCAGTTTTATTTTATTGTGAGCACGTTTGATTGGTTGAATTCGACGCCAAAGTTGGTCGTCCGAATTCGTAATTTCCAAGTTGTAAAATTTTATTTTTGAACTCGGGACTCCGAATTCAATTTCTGACACCACCAGTAGACTCGTGGCATCGTTCTGGCACATTTTCATATAAAGTTTTTTAGATTTCGAGGACGTGGGCCCTGGCACGTATTTCGGTACAAAGCGGGCCCCACAGTCCGGGTCAACGGAACTTTTTGACGCCGGCTCATCGGAATCCAATTCTGAATATACCGTTGATTTTGTATCGTCATTCTGGACTCGTTGACATATAATTTGCTGAGTTTTAAGGACATTGGCTCCGATACGCTTTTCTGTGCAAATCAAAATTTCAATGTCCTAGTCAACAAACCAAATTGAGATCGGGTCAACGGAATCCAATTCTGGATATACCGTTGGGTTCGTATCGTCATTCTGGTTTTATGGACATATAATTTGTTATATTTTGTAGACTTATTTTTTTGCATATTTTTTGGTGCAAAGAGGGTCCGACACGGACACCGTTTTGACCCGAAATTACCTTTTTGCCCCTGTGTCCAAATTGGACTTATGGATAGGCTATTCTAGCTAATTTGACCATTCTCTGTTGATGTTTGTTTCATCATCCGACAATGTTTGTAGATATTTTTTGTGTATTACCTTTTATTATAATTAATTCTTATTAAGTTCGTATTTCGGAATTAGTACAAGGAAACTGAGATCAGTCGATTCAAGTGATCTCACATCGCTGAAATTGGCAAGATGATCATGTGGATCATTATGATAAGATTATTAACTTTATCGTCGATTATCTTATCTTGATTTACGTGTCGTAAGTTTCGATGTACGAATAACGAGGTGCAACTTGATATTTTAATTCTTAGATTAGAGTTGATCTTGTTTGACCAAGATATATGGTATCTTGGTAGGTAAATATTAGGAATATTATGTTTAGGCTAGTTTTGATCTCGGTTGACCAAGTTTGACTGCTTTGACCAAAAGTCAACTGTTAGCCAACATTAGCCTAGTTTGACCTAGAGTTGACTAGTTGACCAAAAGTCAACTGTTGGTCAACATTAGCCTAGTTTGACCTAGTGTGACTCAGTGTGACCTAGTTTGACTTATTTGGACTGAGATTGACCTAGATTACATAGATTGTACTATATAATCATGCCTAACATTGTTGAACCCTAATTAGCTTATATATATGTCACGACCCGATCCCAAATTATTGGGTCGAACCGGATCATACCCAGCCTGCACCGTTGTGAGACGGCGGCAGTAAGCTGTTCTATATGCAGGTATTCACACCAACATCTATACATTTGTTACAACTCGAATATACGAAAATTTTAAAAACTTTTTATTCAACAATTGAAAGGTATAACTGGAAATGAATGAACTGAAATGAAGTACTGAATTCAAATTAACAAAACTCCAAAATAATAAAACTAGAAAATTGGAAAACAACTAGCTAGACGGTTTGCTCATCAGTTTCTGGTTCTGCGTCCTCCAAGGGGGACTCTGACGACACCACAGGATACAATACCGGGTCATAGTAGCTATTGTACAATAGCTCAGCATCCTCAATGTCACCTAAAAATGTTGGTCCCCAGTCAGGAGGGAGCAAGTACGAATATGTATCTCACATTTCAAATAATAATGGAAAAGTACAGGCTAAACAGTTTGAAACATCATTTTTCAGCAATTTAACAATTTAAAACAATGTGATTTGAATGTGTAAACGTCTATGACCGGCTTGGGTTGTACAATAGAATCTTAGCGACGCGATACGGCTTATCCCCGTGTGTAAAAGGGGTAAGCTCGCACAATTATGCAATATGAGGGGTATTGGCCATAAACGTTACACTATTCCCCCAATATCCCCACAATCAATCTCGATCAATATTTGAACCCTAGGAGAGGGTTCCGTGTAGCAATGTGGTTTAACATGCAACTTGACAATTACTAAATAAAATACAAGAAAACATAACCGTAACTTGCCTCTATTAATTGACTGGATCGAAAATGTCGGTACCGACGAGGAAGTCAAGTACGTCTCCGAGATCCTACAGTTGAGAACCTTGACTTAGAACCATAATGAAACCATTCTAGGTGTGCTAGTTACAATCTCTAGATGCAGACCCTAGTCAGATTTTAAGTTATTAATTAATCTATCGGAAATTGTCTAGCGTCGCAATCTATGTTCGTTATCATTTTAATTGAATAAGTCGGTTACTGATTAATTGGAAAAAATAGCAATTACCGGTTAATTTGGCAAAACTTTGTATTTTAAATATATATATATATATATATAAAACTAGGCTTTTTCTATTAAATGAGAAAACATGCGAATTGCTAAATTACTAGATTATTTATTATGAGAAAACTTATTAATTTTCTTTATAAAATATATATCCATTTTATATTCTACGCGTTTAACGACGAAATCAACATTCCAGAAAAATAAGAAAAAACTACGCTACACAATACAGAGTCACAGAGAAATAAAGGAAAAATTGGGCTTACGCCCTTACAAACTATTTACATAAATTGATTAATCCTAAGGCGAGCTCTGAGTGCCGCAAACGGTCCAAACAGTAGGTCGGGGCCTTGCACCATAAATACTAAAAGCAGTACCAGTTCTAAAATAAATTATAATTAAATTAAAAATTAAAGAGTCTCGGACTTGGTCGTGCAATCTCATGTTGCGGCTTACGCCTCAACGTACAGGTGACCCTGTATCGTTTGCGTTTCGCCGAGGCTCATTCGACCGATATGGTCGTCGCCTAACTGGTGATACGAAATCCATAAACTCCAAAACCCAACAAAATCCAATCTATAAATCATTTTGCAAAAACCGGTTTTCTTTGGAAAAAATAGGTTTTATTCAAATTGCTAATTTTTATAAGGAAATTCCTTTTTAAAATATTTCTTAAAAATTTGGGCAGCATCTCCTCTGTAATTGGGATAACCCAATCCTGGGAGAATGCCAACCACAACACAATTAAATATCCCAAACCAGGGATCACTAATTACTAACCCAAAAATGAATATCCAACCCAAAAGCCAACCACAGCAAAATATATCCAAAATAGAAAATATGCCGCGACGTAACCGATACTCCACATATCACCCAAACGCAAAAATATTTCACAATACTGAATCCTGAAACAGGATTGGAACCGCGTCATCACAGACTATCTACGGGAGGGACACGGGGACATAAAGTTATACCTCAAATGCTCGGCTAGAGCTCTCAGATGTAAATATTAGAAGAATGAAATCCTCGGACAGCGGTAAACCGGCTCGAAAAAGCGCACAGGAGGCGCGGACAGCAGATCGGCTCGGGACAGAGCGCTGCGGAACTCGGAGCAGCGCTGGGGCGGAGCCGACAGGGCTCGGGGCAGATCGACAGCTCGGGACACGCCGGAAAGGCACTGGTCGGGTGGGCACGGTGGGACTCGGTATCGCCGGAGAGGATCTGGCCGACGGGACAGCGCTGCGGCCTCGGAAGGCGGGCGTACGGCTGGTTCGGGCGTCGCCGGGGAAGTGCTGGCCAGCGGGCGGCCACAGGGGGCAGCGCGCGGGCGGCGCTCGGGTCGGAGGCAAGGCTCCGGGGGTGGCTAGGGCACGGCGGGAGGCGGCCGGCGCGGGAGATGCTGGCCGGGCACGGGGCACTGCTGGGGGTTGATCGGTCATGGGAGACGGCCGGCAGGGCTCGACTGGACGGGGCGCGGCCTCGGGGAAATGGCACGCAGCTGGGTCGAAGGGTTCTGGAGAATTGGGAGATGGGGTTTGAGAGAGAGAGAGTGAGAGAAAAAAGAAGAGGGGGAGTGCTGAGACGTGGTGGTGGTGATGAGTTATAAGTTGAGAGATTATTTGAAGAAATAATAGGAATGAGTGGGAGAGAGAGATGTGCTGGTTAGTGTTTGTGTTTGTTTTTTTTCCTCCTTTATTTAGAGATGAGTAGGAGGGAATTAAGGGAAAGAAGTGAGTACGTGTGAGGGATCAGAGGAGAAATTGGGGAGACGGCTTGGTCGTGGGAAGGCCAGGTCGTGGGAGGAAAATAATTAATACTTTTTTCTTTTAACTATAAATAGTATTTATATATATAACCAAGGCTAATAATTAATTCAAGGGTTTAGGGTGGATTTAGGACTGGAAACAGAATTGGGCTCGGAAAACAGAAGTCGGGTTCGAGTTCGGGGTCGGACCCCGGACACGAGATTGGGGACAGGCCACAAACAAAATCTAATAATTAATTTTAAAAATAACATTTTTCTGATCTGACTAATATAATAATAATAATAATAATAATAATAATAATAATAATAATAATAATAAACCTAACTAGCTAACCAATTAACTAGGGATACTCTAAGGCAACCAAAATCTAATAATCAACTAAAATTCGATTAATTCCAAAACTCCAATAATACCTATATTGCGGGTTTTACAATTAATCTCATCTTTAAGTTTGTGGCATCACTCTGAGCATCGACCCCATTTGACAGCTCAGGACCGCAGGCGAGTACATTCATTGATAGTTTTTATTGTCTTGATATCTGCTATATCTGATTCAGTTGTAGTGTCTTACTCGATTTCCAATCATGATAGTTCACGGACTAGTATATATTGGATCATGACATGGGATGTTGTTCCTAGATTTTCTTAGTATATTGGTATATTTTCTGTTTTATTTTCTGTACTTATATAGACACTGATCCCTAAGGGGACTTGCTACCCTCTTATGGAATCCTGTGTCATGACGTGTCATATCCAGATCCATTATACTATTCGGGGGTGGAGAATTATTAGGGGCTATGTGATAAAAGCCTCATGTCACTATGTTTACTTGTGCCACTCTCACCTCACGTAGGGTGTAGCAGATTCCTCTATGTGCTTATTATCCAGGTTGGCCGGCATGACCCTTTCCAGAGATTTTCATGTGATTGTTCGACCAAGTGGATAACCTGTCCTGTAACATACCCAAAGCCGATCACATAATTCGCTAATAATTCAATTCACATTTTTATATTTATTTATCATAGGAGGCTAAGTTCTGTTCGGGAGAAGGGTTACAACCCCGGTCCTTGTTTCGTTTGAGGGTTGTAACTCGGCTTCCGAATAGTTCCCAAGTCATCCTATATATATATATTTTTTTCGTCCTATTCAGTACTTACATCCTGTTATATATTTTCTGATGATTTTGTCCTATATTTCACATATTCTGCATGCTCTTCTGTTATACTTTGATTGGAGGTTAGGTTCTGTTCGGGAGAAGGGTTAAAACCCCAGTCCTTATTTGGTTTAATGGTTGTAACTCGGTTTTCGAATAGCTTCCAAGTTTTTCTATATCTTTGTCTTGTATTTTATTATACTGTCTCTTATAGAATTTGTCAATTCATATGGAACTGTTGTTAGTGTTTGTATTTGCTCATTTTCCAGACAGGATAACCGTTGATGTTTACAGAGTACATGTTAGCTGATTACTCTACCTTTTACGAGTATGGCTAAGATAGAGTTTGATGCGACATTACCCCTGGATCTCCAGCAGGATCCATTAGTAGTGGATAAGACACCATTAGTTTAGATTAGTCATTTTCAGTTGTATTTATTCTCTGGATTACTGTATTTGAGATTTGGGATGTTTCTGGATTTGTGTTATCTTAGACATTAAGAACTATATTTGGTTGTATCTCTGTGGTTTTATTTTATTTTATATCCATCTAACTTTTTATCGTATTCTACCTTAGATGTGATTGAGACTGTATTTGCTATGTCACCTCCATTCGGAGTGTATATACTGTACAGGTACCTTATATATTGTTAGATGATTGACCTAGGACAGCGTTCTACCGTCGACACTGCGGCTTAGGCTGGACGTACCCACGTGCTCGTGCCCCTAATCAAGGTGCGGGTCATGACACACCTGAGCGATATCCTTAGTACATTTTGAATCCAACGATCGTACTACCATCAAGATTTTCTTTGAAACACACGATTTTAAAATCCTCGATATCTTCCCGTTCTTTTAGTCTTACTTGACTTCAACATATCACTTAGTTGGATCGTGCACGTATTTTAGGCGTCTCCAAAATATATGCATTTCAACCAAGTCTTCTGATAGAGAATCTGCCATTTCTACTCGAGTCGAATCGTGCACATATTTATGTAGCCCTGAAATATATGCATTCATACAAGCCTCGTGAGTGGTATTTCTACATAATTGAATCATTCTATCCACCAATACCAATATTCAATCCTATCAATCCTTAAGATCAATCGTATGATGCTAACTCTCGAAATAGAGACGTCTTGCCTAACTGCTAGGCCATCTCTCTAAGCTACAGTCGACCGACAGTATTGGAATCTCCATTCTCAAACAATAATATCAAACTGACCCCAATCCTAAGGTCAAACCAAAGTTGATAGTATGGAATTTTCTACCTAAGCTCGCATCACTCTGATTTAAATTTCGAGCATAGATTCCTCCTATTCACATTCTCAGTGTTCAGTCCAAGAGTCCGAGTCATTCAGCAAAGCCATCCTACTATAAGTTCTGCTCAACCAATTCTATGGCATATTAATATCACACGTCCAAACTAGCAATTCGTGTAGTCCATCCCTTCGAACATGTTCGATATAATCTACCTATCCATCCTATCCAAGTCAAGTATACCACGACACAATTTGTCACTAAATCATAATTTTTATATCATATTCCTTAAGTCATTTATCCTAATTTACGTATTCGATTCACAATGTCGTCTAGCATAACAATATGTCACACCCCAATCTCCCGTAAGTCTGATTATCCACGTTGAAAATAAAATCACAATACCAACGCTCCCAAAAGATAATCATCTTCATCGGGGCATAACTCTTGCTTTGAGTCTAGACTAATTCATTCTCGATACATACAATGGATTTACCCAATCCTCAAACTTACTTTATCGTCAATCATAAGTCCAAACAATCCTTGAATTCACTTTCGCATCAAACCACAAGTTGAAATAATCCAATTGCCACGCCTTGATCTCCCGCAAGTTCGATTATTCCCGCTAGACATGAATCACCATACCAGCGCTCCCGTAGAATGATCGTCCTAATCCGACATGACGTATGTGTGAGGATGGAGTTGTTCTCACACAAGACAAGAACGTCAACGTTGTGGTCATCATCGAAACAATCAAGACACTTTTGTTTTCATCCAAGTAATATATCCATTCTCATTTCATTTATCATCAATTTGTCAATATTTTCGTTTTACATAGTCTGAGCATTATTCATTTATACAAACTTCAAGTTTATCCAATTAAGTCTTCCAATCATTCATCACTATCAAATCCCAAGTATAGCATTCATCTGAACAATAACATTTTATACGATTGTCCCTCCTCGAATCAGAGTACCCTTGAGTTATCGCAAATCGATCTTTGATATGCCTCAATACCATCGATGATATACATAACCTGACGATCTTCCTTTGCAACAAAATTCGAGTCATGTAACTGATGCTATGATCCAAACTGGATATCCCACAATCTCCTCAACATTCAAGATCAACTTCGATCATTATCCCTCGAATTAGTTACATGATCAATTTATTCAAACCCAAAATCACGTATGTTCGTCTGTTTATCTTAAGTCATCGAGCAACACATTTTCCAAATCCTTGGTCATTCTCATATATTCGAATCATTTCTATGCACGCTAACTTTCAATCATGCTAACTTTTCATATACGATTCATATCGATTTACTGACTAAGTCATCCGTTCGTTATACCTTAACTTTTCCTCGATGCAATCTATCTACTCAATCATTTTCCTACTTCGCATTCCCAACTCGGTGCCCGTCATTTCTAGTTCGTTCGAATCAACACCTTAAAAATTTTAATATTGCAACTTACTCAATGACGCTCAATCTAAGGCTTTGCTTACCGCGATGCTTGCTAGTAGACTTATTGGCACCCCGATCCTCAATTTATCAATATCCCGAGGCTATGCCATACACCACTCAGGGATAAAGTTATTCGATAAATCCTCAAAATAAATTTTGAATCACACTCGATTTCTTTGAATCTTCGTTCGAACCATTCCTCAATTTCCATGCACGTTCATCTATATTGCATTAACGATATCATCTTTTCGATGGTACCTCAATCGATAGTTATCCCACATATTCAATCGAGTCCAATTCATCCTCATCCAAAATGAATTGAATTTCTACATGACTTTGCTAAGGTCGATGCAATTCTTGGTATATATGTCCAGCCCGGCTTAGCCAACCATGCCTTACGTGATTATCTTTTGCTCAATTAATTTTTTCCCTCGTGTGATTGTACAAATAGATAGACTTATTGTATGGAACATCCCATAGAATATTGAGAGAGAGCGCATCACCGACATCAATTACGAAAACAACATCAGAGTTTGCGAAAACAACATTAGAGTTAAAGAATTCAATCGAAAGTCTAGGGACGTAAAGTCGTACTCTGATACCATTATGTCACTCCCCGGTTCCGTAGAACCTTTCGTCCTCACTTGGGCATTTTGACGCGTGAGCCTAGGTTGCGCTCATGCAAGGTGGGTTCATAAAGGTTGATAACAGCAGCTTGCGACAGTGTCGTTGCATAGAAATCCCAAGCAGAAGCATTAAATAATAAAGGCAACATGAGTATATAAACAAAACCAATCTTTTATTATCATGAAATAAGTTTTTACAAAGGGCACGAAGCCAAGATTACAAGTCGCTCAAGCTCACTTCTCTCAGAATATAATCGCTCAGCTCTCTCTCTCTCTCTCATCTCTCAATACAAAGCTTAAGGCTACAACTTGTGGGTGCTTCAGAAGGCGATGTCCATACATTATGTCACGTATAACTCCAAACTCCATGCGGCCGCACGCTTCGAAACGCTAAGGAACTTCATGCCTCGACGCCTCCAAACGATCTTCTACCTGTGCCTACACATAAATACTATGTGGGTGTCAGTACACAACCGTACTGGTGGTGTGATATCCTCGCCCACCCATACAAAACTAACACGTTTATTTAGTTTGTGCAATATATCTCTTTGATTGTCTTTCTAATTTTGCCTTAGGATCAGTTTTAGGATATAGACTCCTGGCCTATTTTGTGTTTCTAGACCATTATAGTGCCTCGTACCAATAACTTACTTATCCTTGTGCTTCTAGACCATTCTCGTGCCAATAATATAATATACCTACTTGTGCTTGCCTCATACTTTGAGACACAACAACATAGTCGTGCCATAACTCTGTTCGTGCTTGAACGTCGCGGTCGTGCCTCCCAACTCAACATGACTTAACCAAACTTTCTAGTATGGCCCTTCCTAACATAAACTCGAAACTTAATCCCAAACTTGTGGAACTAGTGTTGATGACTCAAACACGGTGCCACATCTCATGCCGAAGCACGTGTCTTTGCTATAGCCAAATCTTAGGCTTCATAAAAAAACTTATGGTACAGACCGTACATGTACTTCATGGATCATTCGTACGGTGCTCACACTTCTTTTGACTTAACTGACACTATAGATACACTTCTTTACTCAATCTAAGGCATGCATGCGGATTGTCGCACTACTAAAATACCCCATATTAGCGACGTTAGAATACGTCGCTAAATGAGGAAAATCCGTCGCTAAACATAAACTGCGATGGATTTAGCGACGAAAATTTGACGTCGCGTAATGGCTTGTCGCAGATGACCAATTCGTCGCAGTTCGTCGCTATTTGCGACGTAAGCTAACTTGTCGCTAGACGTCGCAAAATTAGCGACGTCTAGCGACTATAGAGTATGTCGCCAGATTGGCGACGTAGGGCGACAACTTAGCGACGCATTGAACTTTAGATATGATGACATGGCATGTCAGCCACGTCAGCACGTTAGCGACGTCTAGCGACAAAGTTATCGACGTCCGCACTTTAGCGACGTCTAGCGACAAAGATATGATGATATCCCACGTCAGCACTTTAGCGACGTATAGCGACATCACGTCGCAAGTTAGCGACGTATAGCGACGTTCACTCTCCGTTGCTAGACGTCGCAGAACGTCGCTATACGTCGCAGACTGTATAAAAAATATTATAAAAAAAATAATTGCTATTTTTGTTATGCTGTGTGTCTGTGTTTACAGTGTGTGTGAAGTGCAGTGTTCGAACCATCGACAGTTTCGCTTACTGTTCTATATTTTATCTTGGATAGAAAGAGCAACAGTTCAGGGTGCACTTCTCAGAGCTTCCTCTTCACGTCCTTCACCTTCTCGGGATCCTTTACGACGTCCCGAGAAAGTGAAGGCCGTGAAAATGAAGCTCTCAGAAGTACACCCTGAACTGTTGCTCTTTCTATCCAAGATAAAACATACAACAGTAATCGAAACTGTCGATGGTTCCGAATACTGTATTTCACATTCACTGTAAACACAGACATACATCATCACAAAAATACACATTATATTTTTTAAAAATTTGGGCAGCACCTCCTTTGTATATCAGATCATCGCTTATAACCCAGCGTAGGTATATTCGTCATCCCCGTCGCAAATAAATGGCAAAACAAGTCTACAACCAATAAAAGTTTACAATCAATAAAAGTCTACAAACAATAAAAGTCTAACAAGCAATACAACCAATAAAAGACGATGGAGCAATATCATCACCCAATACAACTAATAAAAGTCTCGCAAGCAGAGAAAGAAGTATCTCAACCAATACAAGTCAACCACAAATAAGAGTCTCACAAACAGAGAAACAAGTGTATCAACAACAAATAATAAAAAAGACATCACAAAGGACCCCGGCTGCGCATCTGGGATAAAATGATGTCGTACTACTCCTGTGTGAGCTGTGCAACGTCCGGAGGCAGTGAAACGTCTGGAGTCGGCGCCATCGATGGACCGGGAGGACGCTGCTCTATCTCTCGCAGTCGCTCAGCATGCACAGCCAGGGCACTCACCATCCTCCGACTACTATCCTCAAGCGAAGTCTGTACCTGATTGAGTGTGGCAGACATGGCGATCTGCGTCCCCTCCAGCTCGACCTGTCTATGCTCTGTGCGCTGCGTAGACTCGGTGAGCGTGTGCAAGTTAGCAGCTGTAGCCTGCTGCAGACTCATCATCTCCTGCATACTGCGCTCGATCGCATCAAATCGTCCGGTGATCGTCGGATCGTCGGATCGTCGCTCTGCCCCAGCTGCCTCAGAAATCTGCTGCTGCAACTCGCGACGCAGCTCCTGGAGCTGACGAGCAATATCATGCGCCTGTGATGACGCCTGCGAAGCTGGAGACTACGCACTGACAGAGGGGGCCCGGGATGACTCTGAAGCCAAATAGGCGCCGTAGGATCCCGTACCGTAGTACGTACCCTTCTGAAGACCACCAACGGCGGTCATCCAGAGGTCGTCCGACGATGGAGCTGTAGGCGGCTGGAAGGAAGTACCAGGCCCTCCCTCTGCTGGCGCACTAGCAGCAGCAGCAGCAGCAGCAGCAGCAGCAGCAGCCGCCTCCTCTTGTAGCCGAAGAAACTTGGCCTAGAATAATGTTTGCTAACGTCTAAGTGTTTGCTAAAGTCTATATTGATATCTATTTTCCTGTTTTCTAAGTTATAGTAAATTAATATAAAGGATAGAACGTACATATGCCTGCGTCGCCCTCTCGTCAATGAACTCCCCAGCCCTCCGATGGGTGACCAGGAAGACGGTCACCATGTTGGGGTCCTCACCCTTTTTTACCTGTTAAAATATATATTTATCTATTATTAGTATTAAACATTCTTTCCAACTATATATAAAATGATGTCCGTCATAAGAAATGTACCAGACGACGAAAATGCTCCGTCATAGGAATGGAGCCACCACACCACTTACCGGCGCTCGACCGCGCCATCTGGCCTTCTCAGACCGCTCCCGGTACCCGTCCTCGTCGAATCTAGCCTTCATCGCAGTCCACTGCTCTGGCGTGATCCAACCTTGGATCGGCTTTCCGGCGCGGTCACGATCCTTCTGGTCGCGGATCGCATCACGAATGAGCTTGCCTGCGACGGCAGGAAATTGGCCCTCGATCTTCGCCGCCCGGTGTGGTGGATAGAAGTAGGTCCTCTACGAGAAGTCAAATAGAAAAGTTGTATAATATACAAAAATGATTATTAAAATTTAAAAATAAACAAATTTTTTACCTTGAAATGGGCCAACCAAACGGCCTTCCTATCGGCGGGAGCATCTGAGTAGTTAATCCAAGGCCCACCATAGTTCTCCCTCAGAAATCTTCCCAGCGCTCTCTGTACTGCAGGAGGCCGATATCTATAAAATAATAAATTTCATGAATATATATGTACATATAATCATTTGAGAAATATATATTAACTAATTAACTTACTTCGTAGGCCCGTCCGTCCAAATCTCCATCCGCGTCTCGCCCGGTGGAGCGCATGGAGGGTCGCCATCACCTCCTGCCTGGTCAGGATCAGTCTCATCACCGTCCTCCATATGCTGGGCGTCGGCTCTCCCCATGGAGCCGTCGGCAGGAGGAGTGCTGGACGCAGGAGGAATGCTGGACGCCGGAGGAATGCTGGACGACGATGGTGGAATGCTGGACGACGAGGGAAGATCAGTCGCCAACTTGCTGGAACTGCCCTGTCCCGGTAATGGACCGGGAACAGTACTGTACACTGGCGTACTCGGAGATGAGGATGAGGGTACGGAATCTGCCTCCCTATCCCGAGGCACACGGGACTGACTCGTATGATGACGTCCTCCGCGTCGTCCTCCTGCCATACCTGATAATAACATATTTATATGATAGACATCACAGATTTTTGAAAAATATCATAGTCCCAAAAGTGTCACTAAATACATCACAGATTTTTGAAAAATATCATAGTCCCAAAAGTGTCACTAAATACATCACAGATTTTTGAAAAATATCATAGTCCCAAAAGTGTCACTAAATACATCACAGATTTTTGGAAAATATCTGTCACAAAAGTGTCACTAAAGATAACGTCCTCCGCGACGTCCTCCGCGTCGTACATATTTAATCCTCTTCTGAAAATTCATCTTGTTCGTTTAGCTCTTCTTCTTCTTCTTCTTCTTCTTCTTCTTCTTCTTCTTCTTCTTCTTCTTCTTCTTCCTCCTCCTCTACATCTTCACTTTCATCTGCATCTTCCTCTTCGGATAATTCTACTTCTTCTACACAATTAGATGTGTAATGAGGAACTTCCGTATTGTCCACTTCTATATTATTTGTTACAAGAGGTAGTTCATCCTCTTGATAAGCTATATCGTCAACCTCAAAGGTATTTCTAGCTTTGGTCTTGCATACTGCCCACCAGTCCGACCTTGTTGTTCCCCGTTTAGGATAACTTGTGAAGTACACGAGCTGAGCCTGACTTGATAGGACAAATGGTTCATAGGCTTGATATCGACGCCGATAGTTTATATCCACAAGACCGTGCTTGTCTACTTTCCAACCTTGACCTTCAATCGGATCGAACCAATCACACCTGAATAACACAATCTTAGCAGGCTCTATTCCATAACTATATGTCAGCTCCACAATCTCCCGTAGGATGCCGTAGAAATCGTTGCCCGCATCAACATCTTTGTAGTTCGAAGATCTGATACACAAACAGCTATTTTTGGTGGAGTCGAGATCCACAAAGTTGTCTCTGATCGGGCAAGTTGTTGACCTGAACCTGAACCCATTAACACAGTAGCTTGGCCATATTTTTGCAGCATAAATTGGTCCCTTGGCTAGCGTTCTAATAGACTCATTCTCAAGTCTTGCGTATGGACTATCGACCTAAATACCACGAAAAAATAAATTAAGCTCATTCTCAATCAAGTGCATATACTGAAAGGTAATTACAGAGTTCTCAAGTCTTACATATGCACTCAACCATGATGGAAAATAACGCCTCATTTCTTGTTCTAGTTCTTCTTCTGTTATGTGTGGCCTACCTGACCTCACTTCATCATTAAATATGCTGAAAACAACATCGTTCAATTAATGTAATAGTCTAATAATCAATACTATTAAAATAATGTAAACGTATTAATTACTTACCCCTCCAGCTTCTCTACTTCATCCTCATCGCAGTTGAGTAATACATACACCTGAGCAGCCCTTAGCTCATCATCGTTCAGATATCTCTTCTTCATTTTACCCGACGGCTTTCCTGAAGCATTGAATACCTTCAGTATTGTATCATTACATTCATGATCTCCGTCGTCGTTTCTGGAAGCTCTCGTTCTATTAGTTGCAACATGAGGCTTGAAATACATCGAACAAAAGTTTGTAATCTCCTCGAGAACATAGGCTTCACAAATAGAACCCTCGACCCGTGCCTTATTTTTCACCTTTCTTTTTAGGTGATTCAAATATCGCTCGAACGGGTACATCCATCGATATTCGACGGGTCCACCAACACGTGCCTCATAGGATAGATGAATCGGCAAATGCTCCATAGAGTCGAAAAATCCAGGAGGGAACACCCTCTCTAGCTTGCACAGTGTTACCGCAATGTCCTTCTCTTGCTTTTCTAGATGATCAACGAGCAATTTCTTAGAACAAAGGTCCCTGAAGAATATGCTAAGCTCCGTCAATGGATCCCAAACTGCCTGCGGTAAGAATTCCCGAAATGCAATCGGAATTAACCTCTCCATGAATACGTGACAATCGTGGCTCTTCATACCCGTCAATTTGTTTTCCTTCGGATCGACACATCTTCTCAGATTTGACACATATTCGTCTGGAAATTTTAGGCCCTGGATCCACCGACAAAGTCTCACTTTATCCTCCTTGTCCAGTGAGAAGATTGACTTCGGCAGGAACTATTTTCCATTCTGCTCTATCAAATACAATGCTGGGCGTTTGCATATTTCTGCTAAGTCCAACCTGGCCTTGGGATTGTCTTTCGTTTTTCCCTTTACGTCCATCACAGTATTAATTATGTTATCAAACACATTCTTCTCAATATGCATGACATCAAGATTATGTCTGATCAGATTGGTACTCCAATATGGCAGATCCCAGAATATGCTCTTCTTTGTCCAGTTATGATCTCTACCAAATCCATCGCACTTGTACCCAGTTGTAGGATCTTCGATAGCACTTGGAAAATCTTTAACCTCCTCCCATATCGCGGCTCCGCACCACCTTGGCGGTGGATCACCCTTCTCTACAACGCCGGCACGGAATGCATTCCTGTTCCTTCTGAACGGATGATCTTTTGGCAGAAATTGTCGATGACAATCAAAGAAGCACGGTTTTCCTCCGTGTTTCAAGCGAAAAGCCTTAGTACAGTCCACACAAATCGGACATGAGAGACGTCCATGAGTGCTCCATCCAGATAACATTCCATATGCCGAAAAGTCGTTGATGGTCCACATAAGGGTTGCCTTCATCTGAAAATTCTGCTTCCTGGAAACATCGTACGTGTTAGCGCCTACTTCCCATAACTGATTCAACTCATCTATCAAAGGCTGTAAGTACACATCAATGTTCCTCTTGGGATTGTTCGGACCAGGAATTATAACGGTTAGAAACATGTACTCGGTCTTCATGCACATCCAAGGCGGTAGGTTATACGGAGTGACAATCACAGGCCAGCACGAATACTGGGATCCCGAAAGACCAAAAGGAGTAAAACCGTCAGAACATAGCCCCAACCTGACATTACGTGGATCTGAAGCAAAATCAGGATACACTCGATCAAAGTGCTTCCACGCTTCTCCATCGGATGGGTGATCCAACACTCCTTCAATCTGTTCTCGCATGTGCCAACTCATATTTTCGGCCGTCTCTTTCACCATAAATAATCTTTACAACCGCGGCGTTAAAGGCAGGTAGTGCATTGAATCGGTCGGTCTTCTTGCACCGGTAGACCTTCCTGTACTAGTTGGCTTATAGCGATCAGCACCACAAAATCTGCACATATCTGCGTCCTTGTCGTCTTTGTAGTACAGCATGCACCCATTGCGACAAGAATCGATTTTCTCGTATCCCATCCAGAGCGATCTCACCATCCTCTTAGACCGGTAGAAGTCTTTAGGTAACTTAGCACCCGCCGGCAAGATCTCTATAATCAACTCCAGCACTCGGTTGTAGCATTCTTGCGACATGTTAAAATCTGACTTAATGCTCAAAAGTCTTGTAACCACCTCCAACGGTGAATGATCCTCACAACCAGGATACAATGGAGTCCTTGCATTCTCCAGCAACTCCATGAACTTTGCAGCGTCGACATTCGGTGCCTCCTCAGCTGCATCAGGAACAAAACTGGGCCCAGCAGCGTCGAAAACCATGTTCACGCACCCGTCGTCGTATGCATGATTATCTGAAACAAAATTAGGTCCCGCATGCATATACGGCTCAACATAAGGCTCTGGCTCTGATGCTAACGACACAAGTTCTCCGTGTGCGGTCCACTGATAGTAATTAGGCGTGAAACCCCTCGAGTACAAATGATATGTCACTTCCACTTCTGGATAATATTTCACGTTATGACATTTCACACACGGACACTTAATTTTGGTGCCGTCCATGTACTGAGGGAACGCCTTAGCAAACTGCAGGAACTGCTCTACTCCCGCTATGTATTCATCCCGCACACCACACATATCTTCAGGACGACGATTGTACATCCATGAACGATTCTGCAAGTAGTAATTCAGCTCCATTTGGAAATAATTCTGCAAAGATGAACACACCAATTAACAATGTTTGCTAACGTCTAAGTGTTTGCTAAGTGTTTCCTATTTTCCCGGTAACGATTTCACGGGAGGAGTACGAGATGTTTCCTATTTTCCCGGTAATTCATGGCTTCTGTGAAATAACCATATCTTGGCTATTTGTTAAATAGATCGACCCTGGGCTCCCATGTTCAGTCGTGCCTTCAACATCATGTTCAAATGAAGGTGACAAGCAGCTGACTATAGAAAAATATGTCGTATTGAGCTTCATAAAGAAATGCAAGATTACTACATAGGAGCTTGTAATCTTGCATTTCTTTATGAAGCTCAAGACGGCATATTTTTTCATAGTCAGCTGCTTGTCACCTTCATTTGAACATGATGTTGAAGGCACGACTAAACATGGGAGCTCAGGGTCGATCTATTTAACAAATAGCCAAGATGTGGTTATTTCAAACGATAGGAGTCGCTATATTCCTTAGAATAGACTTGGAATATTCTCTAAAATATTCTTGGAATATGCCTTGTAGCCAAGTGCTAATTAGATCTAGATCTAATTACTTCTATAATTACCTCTCCTGCCCCCATTAGTGCTAATCACTACAAGTGGGGGGCCATGGGGGTGCTACTGCTGATGTAAACTGTTGCTACAACAGCTGTTCTTGCTGCTGCTGTTGCTGGAATGGGGGCAGCAGCTCCCCTTCTACTCCCCATCCATCTATCCACCTATCCATCCAACTATCTATCTAATATATATCTACACATACCAATAGCTAACTAGTATCCTATTTCTAACCCCAACTTGGTATCCCAAACCAAGGCTCTAACACTCTAGGATACTAACAACTACATATCTAACTAGGATATGGCCTAAGATGCTAACCTATATCTAACACATTTAACCTCACACTCATCCACACAACTCACTTACACACTCACTCACATATATCACCCATGATACCACACTCATAAGCTCTCACCTAGGCTTACATATAGGCTAACACACACACACACATATAGGCATATATAGGACACATATAAATAGGATTATAGGTCCACTAATCCTTCCTATCATCCTTACATCCATTCCATTTATCAATTCCCACACTATCACCACACTACAATATAACCACAACACTACAACATGAATATTATACCAAGAGACACACACACATATATATCTATATATAACCATATATATATAACATGTAGGTATATATATATAGGTGACATGTGTGTGTGTGTCTGTGTGTGTCTGTGTGTGTGTGTCTGTGTGTGTGTGTCCGTGTGTGTGTGTCCAACTAAAGGCTAATAAGTAGGCTAACTAATGGCTAAAAGATAGGCTAAAAGGATGGGCTAATAAGTAGGCTAACTAATGTCAAGTGGGGGGCACACTGCTGCAAATTTCAGCAGCATATAGCTGCTGTCCCCCCCCCCCCCCCCCCAAAACTGCTGAAAACAGCAGCCCAGGCTGTTGGTTGCTGTCCAAAACCCCCTCCCCATAAGCACACTTCTATCCTCCTTCAATCTCCATCATTTCCTCATCCTTTCATTGATTTCCATCCTACTTCCCACACAACAACAACAACAACAACAAGAACAACAACTACACAACAATCAAAACCTCTCAACATTCCCACAACCATAACCCCAAATAAATATACAACCACACACAAATATATATATAAATAGATATATACATGTAAAGAGATACAACATATAAATAACACATGAATAATAATATGAAAAAGAGCACAAGAAGAATATGATAAAATCTGTGTCAGTGTGTGTGTGTCTGTGTGTGTGTGTGTGTGTGTCTGTGTGTGTGTGTGTGTGTCCGTGTGTGTGTGTGTCTGTGTGTGTGTGTCCGTGTGTGTGTGTCCGTGTGTGTGTGTGAGAGGAGGAGGAGGAGGAGGAGGAGGAGGGAGAGGAGTTAGGGTTAGGGTTAGGGTTTACCTTAGGAAGAGGGAGGAGGAGGAGGAGCTAGGGAGAGGAGGAGGATCTCGGATTGGGGGAGGAGGAGCTCGTCGGAGCGGGAGGGAGTCGCCGGGGGCGGGGGGAGCGAGTCGCCGGGGGCGGGGGGAGAGAGTCGCCGGGGGGGAGAGTCGCGGGGGGGGGGGAGAGAGTCGCCGGGGGGGGGGGAGAGTCGCGGGGGGGGGAGGGATTCTGAAAATTTTGGAAATTTTTGAGTGAGGGGAAAAAGGAAACAGCGTGCCCTAAGTAAAACATTTAGCGACGTCAACTAAAGACGTCGCTAAACGTCGCAAAATTTTATTATATGGCGACATATATTAATACTCTGCCGCTGAACGTCGCTGTTCTGCGACGTAATTTATGTAATGTCGCTGAACGTCGCTAGTTAGCGACGATTTGCGACGTCACATGACGGGAGTCGCTATATTACATATATAGCGACGTTATTTTCTTACGTCGCTAAAACACGTCGCTAATATAGCATATTTTAGTAGTGTCGCTATTATGCTGACTCATCTATATGAAAGGCCACTAGGAATGTCAAGTTATACCCAAAATTTTGCATACGATCACGTTCGCATGCGAGATGCGAGCTCAACCGAACATCCTGCAGCTTGTATTGTAACGCCCACTTTAATGCGAGTCACACCGTCATTGAATGTCATACAATACCGATAATTCCTCCTAGACCGACACGAACCCGTTGTCCTGACGATCGTTAGAGAAACCAAACTTTGTGCACAAGTTGTCCAATGACCATGCAATGGTGCCTACCTAACTCACCATATTACTCAACCATGTTCTTCTTTATTCATAATCATGCTTTTCATACTTTATTGGAGACTCCCAAACGAGGGACCGCCTCGACGATAAACGGTCACGTGAACTTTTTCATTCCTTGGAAACCTAAAAAATGGCTACTATATAGCCTTCTTACTTGACTTGAACAGGACATTTTCCATCCATGCCAAAGACCGTGGCATACTCTATATGACAAACTGTGGAATCATAGGACATATCACTTGAGTCAGCCGTATATCGTGCCTTAACCCAACTATGCTTCGTGCAACACTTCTGCCCAAGTTATATTCTATATGACGAGCCTTGAGACCGTGGTATCGTGCAAGTTTTCAACTTGAACAACCCAGTTCATTGGTGCCTTGATTTATACCATAAACTATGCGATACAACTTAACCCGTGGGACGAGCAAAAGCTATGCTAAGCCTTGCACCGTAGAAATGTGCATTGAGACTTGTAGGACAATTATGCTACACCAAGCATTTGACGGTAGGACAGTGCATGCTTTATCAAGCATTCATTTTGTACGATGCTTATGCCTATGCTAAGTCCATAGCCTTGTGGCAATATAAACTAACATTTTATTCTCCCAAGCCATGGGACAAAGGACCGAGTGTCAATTTTGAAAGCACATCATGGACATTTCTAGGCCAACTGTGGGACCTTTCCATATTTTAACTCAATCTAACACAGGGCGAGATTATTTCCTTAGTAATGTGGATTCGTCTCTTTTATTATCAAGCCTATTCAGTGCAATGAAAACTTTTATTTTATTAGTGTGAAGGCTAAGCTGAGACAAGTTCACTGAAGCCACCCACCTGAGCGAGGAGTTGCCTCGGTCAAGAAGGACTTCGAGCAAGCCGTTGCATGGCTAAGTCCTAATACCATTGGTGTTTTGATTCCTCCAATTGAACTGAGTGGGACGGGACATTACAGTTCTTGGGTCAATTGGGTGGCACTTTTGATTGGCCATGCGCACTTATTCCATATTCATGAGAGTTGTTTAGGATCGCCATGTCCCATAGTTGCGACCTTCACAATATCTCATATAGGTAAGTCCTCAAGGGTTGGTGATAGGTATCAACCCTGTATATCAAGCTTGGACCTATTAAGAGTTAAAATTCATCCTAACCATGTCATACTGGTATACTATCACCATAGGGATGGGATATCATTGTACAACCTCGTACAGCCGCTTGGGCATTAGTTTATGAGAATTTAATCTCTGGGTCAATGTTCCATAATAGTCACTGAAGTCCAGCTTGTTTCTATCCATTGAACAGGCTTCTTGGGATCTACAGTAAGACTCGATTGGGTTGCCACTGCTGGTGACTCACTTTTGGGTTAACACCATCCGCCTCGATAATTTTAGGATCAATGTCATAGATAGACCCTTTGTTAAGTGGTCTGTAAGATTTTTTCTGACTTTATATAGTCAAGAGCCACATATTTACTTAATAGGCTCTTTATTGACTTGAAGCGTAGCTGCAGGTTCCTGTTCATCTTAGCTTTCACAGAATCATACTTTAGTAGTTCAATGACAGATTTATTATCATAATTTATATAAATTGTAGGAACACAATATGAACAATAGGTATATTTATAGTCAAATTTCTAAGCCATCCAGCTTCTGTACGTACAAGTAGTATCAAAAGATATAATTTCAGAGTCTATTGTACTCCTAGCTATGATAGTGTGTTTACATGAACCCCAGGAGATTGCAGCTCCTCCTAAAGTAAACACATATCCAGTAGTGGATTTCATATCATGTGAATTAGTTATCCAGTTTGCATCTGAATAACCTTCTATGATATATGGGTGTCTAGTATAATAAAATTTGTGATCTAGAGTACCCTTAAGATATCTAGATACTCTTTCTAATGCTGACCAATGTGACCGGTTTAGGTTACTAGAATATCTACTCAGTTTTCCAACAAAAAAGTAATGTCCGGTCTGGTTCTATTTATTATATACATAAGAGAACCTATCATCTGTGAAGATCTATGTTGTTCTACAGGAGAACCTTTATTTTTCTTGAGAATAATACTACTCTCATAAGGAGTAGGGACTGGTTTCTTGTCAAAATACTCAAATTTTCTTAGCAATTTTTCAATGGAGTGTACTAAGGATAGGGTATAGCCCTTTTTGGTTTTCGACACTTGCATTCCCAAAATTAAGTTGGCTCCCCCTAGATCTTTCATATCAAACTTTTAGATAAATAAGCTTTAATATTATTTATCAAGTCAAGAGACTAGTATGAGAATGTCATCTAAATAAAAGCATAAAATAACACAACTTTTACCTGTAATTTTAGAGTATAAGCATTTGTCATACGCATTTGCTAAGAAACCAAATTCTAAAATCACTTTATCAAATTTGTTGTGCCATTGTTTAAGAGTTTGCTTTATTCCATAAAGTGATTTTACTAATTTGCAAACTTTCGTTGCTTGACCCTTAGCAATAAAACCTTCAGGTTGGTCCATATAGATTTCTTCCGCTAAATCTCAACTTAAAAATATTGTCTTTACATTCATTTGATGGATCAACATGTCATGAATGGATGTTAAAGCTAGAAGTGTTCTTATAGAGGTAATCCTAGCTACAGGACAATAGGTATCAAATTAATCTGGTCCATTTTTTCTGAATGAAACCTTTGGCTACTAATCTAGCATTGTATTTCTCTTTAGTACCATCACTTCTAAACTTCTTTTTGAAGATCCACTTGCAATCTAAGAGTTGATTCAAGGTCTATATGCAGAAAGTTCTCGAATGCTCATAGTGGTAAACCTTCTGTGTTACCAGTTTCTCGTCGTCGCACACAACTCGGAGAGAATGTACCAAACTTAGCATTGTCCAGAACATAAAGGAAAAGAACGTAAGGAGATTTTGAATCAAAACCAAAATAATATGGAGGAGATATGAGATTGGAGTAATACTAGAAAAGAAAACATCGGTTTCTTTATATAGCCCACCCCATATGCTAATATCGGCCATGAGCCATCTTCAACTTTTAAAAGCCAAAGGAATAGGAAAACCATTCTCCAAAGCCAAGGGAATAGGAAAACCCATTCTCCAATTTTTACCAGCCAAAGGAATAGGACAAGTGACTTGGTCTTCTGATACAAAGTCTAGCATGTTACAGTCAAGGAGCAGTCTCTTACAGGTGCAGAAGTTATAGTAGTAACACTGTGCAATGCACAGTGCTGGAGGGAAGCTCATCTATTTGTTGGGTTTAAAAGAAAGGCAGAGCGGAATAGTTGTTTAGGAGTAGGGGTTTAGGTTTGTTGTTGCTAGTTTAAAGGGGAGAGGCTTAGAAGGCAACGCTTAGGATTATATAATAGCCTAAGGATTACTTATAGGATAGATTAGGAAATAAAATAGGATATTAATAATTGGTTAGGAAGAAATTTATTTAGTTTACTTAGAAATCCTTAATAATAATAATAATAATAATAATAATAATGTAGCTTATTTTCTTTTTAGAAAATTATTTAGTAAATAGAATGGGAACATCCATAATAAAAATAATAATAATCACAATTAGCCCAAAAAAACCCCTTAATTATTACTATTTTATTATACTTGTGCACATCAGGAATTGACACGACAATAACCTTAATGATGACAAAAAAATCACAATTAACCAAACTAATACTACGTAACAAGAACAAACAGCAAACACGTAATATTTAATGTGGTTCGGTCAAGATCGACATACTTAATGGAACAAGAGAAGAAATATTTTAATGAATCAATAAGAGGAACGTTACACATAATATATACACAAATCCGCGATGGACAATCCTCTCCTTACAAAATATCAATAAGCTCTCTCCTCTTTTGAAGACTCCCTTAAAATGAGCAGCCATTGACCCAACGGTATGCCGTTGTCATGCTTCTGGTATGTTGAATGAGCACAGCTTTGGCCCTCAGATCCACTAGTCGATTTCTAGCAACTGTGGTGTATCAGCGGTATACCTAAGATATGTCGCTAATATTCCATTGGTTGTAGCTCCTGATACTTTCGATTTAACTCCTTTGATCCCTTGAGCGTTGTCCATACTACTCCGTAGATGAACACAAGCCATATCCAACAAATAATAAATGAGAGGATTAGGCGTTAGGACTCGTTTGGTTTGTCTAAAATAATAAATGCTCCATTTCAAATCATTAACACTCAAATATTATTCTCATGAGCATTTGACATATACCATTTTCAACCATTTTTATGGTGAAAACCACAAACACTACCAACCAAACAGATTTCATTTGATGTATATCAGAGATGATGTGGTAGAAACGAAAAACAAAAATCCTAAAGTAATTCATGAGCCTTGTTAGCAATCACCCGAATAAAACTCCTATTATACACAAAATTTTTTGTATCTTTCAAAAATGTACTTGCATACTTTTGAAAGAATCGAATCAGTACGTAAATTTTAAGCATACAAAATTTTAAACGTGTTCTGTACAAATTATTAAAAAATTTGCCACACAAAATGTGGTGGAAATCTGTTTAATTAACCAAATTTGAACATAATTAAGAATGTGAAGTTTCTAACCTCAATATTTCCATTTTTGAATATTTGACGAAATTTTTTCACGTATTTTAATTGCACTGAGCCGATTTACACTTGTACTTTTGTCATCCATATTTTTTTCGTTTGCTAAATTGCTAACAAGGCTCATGAGTTCTTAATTTTAAATATTCGGTCATTAATAGTCGTTAAATTACATGCATCTCATTTCTCTAAAAAAAATTTCAAGAACCTAAATAGAAAAAGTCAAATTTGTTGTAAAAAAATGCCACGTGTCATAATCATATTGCAAGTTCTTATTTCAGTTTTATACTTGAGTTTCTATAGTCTGACTGAATGAAAAAACACTACTTTCAAATGGAAAGTAGCCTTAAATATTTGTACTGTTCTAACATCAATCTCCTTGGACCAATATAGATGGCGTATGAGCATGAAAGTTCGGATTTAGATCGAAAATTGGATACAACAATAATTGTTTTTTGAGAAATTTTGACTTGTTTTTCACTTTATTTACCATAATTTAAGGTGCTCCTCATATAATTTTCATAATATAAGAACTCCCATTTTTTACGAAAATCGTTTAGGACAGACGGTTATCTCCTTTGACCCAAAACATTTGACCAAAATACGCTCCATCATTGTCTTCTACACCAGCCTCCCCCCGCTGATCCCTCTCCGTCGTGCTAGCCCCTGCTCCCCCCTCTCCCTGTCGTAGAACCCCCACCCCGTCCCCCCCTCACCTCCCCCCTGCCCCAACCAATACCCCCCTCTTCTCCGACGCTGGCAACGGAAGGGAGCACGCATCATCATCATCTAGTGGTGAGCAACAATAGCGACAATTGCATCAGCGGCGAGACGGCGAGAGGGGTCAACGCGGTGGGACGAGGAGGGGGTCAACGCAGCGGGGATAGATGTTTGTCAAATGTGTATATGTATATATATAAAATTATATTTATATATATATATATATATATATATATATATATATATATATATATATATATATATCACTACTAAAATCTGCTTAATTGGCGACGTAAATTTAGCGACGTTACGAAAACGTCGCTAAATTGTGGACATTAGCGACGTATAAATGAAACGTCGGTAACCGTCGCTACTAGCGACGCAAATAGCGACGTTACAACGACGTATATTAGTTACGTGAGCTAGTCGTCGCGAAACGTCGCTGAAACGTCGCTAATTGTGACTTATTTAGCGACGTTAATTATAGCATCGCTAAATTCTAACTAAATTTAATTCCCCCCCCCCCCCGATTCATTTCACCCCATCCATTTTACTCTCTCACTCTCTTCCTCTGGCGCTCTCCCTCTCACTCTCTCCGGCGCTCTCGCTCTCGCTCTTACTCTCTCCGGCTACTTCACTCTCTCCGGCGACTCTCCTCTGGTATGTGACTCCCTCTCTCTCTCTCTCTATTTGTTGATGGTGGTTGGGGGGGGTGCTTGTGGCTCGGGGGGAGGGGCAGGGGGGTACGAGTGGTTGGGGGTGAGGAATGGTTGGGGGGTGGCTGGGGGGTGGAGCAGGGGGGTGAGGGTGGCTGGGGGTGAGGATGGGGGATAGGGGAAGGGGAAGGTTAGGGTTAGGGGGAAGGGGCGGGGGTGAGGGTGAAGGCGGCTGGGGGGTGAGGGCGGGAGGGGCTTGGGAGGGGAGGGAGGATGGTGGGGGAGGGGTTGGGGATAGGGTTAGGATTAGGGGTGGTGTAGGGGTTGGAGGGACTGGGGAGGGGGGGCTGGTGTGGGAGGGGTTAGGGATAGGGTTCGGGTTAGGGTTAGGGGTGGTGTAGGAGGGAAGGGGGGAGGGGTGCGGGGGGGCTGGGTCAGGGGCACCGATAGTGCCGAAAAATCTAATAATTTAGTAATAATTATTTGTTTTTCGACACCGAAAAATGTGATACTCCGATTTGAAACCACGTACCGATAATGCCGATATTTGTAACACGTAGTTTTGTTGGTTGGTTAATTTGTAACACGATAGTGCCGATATTTGTAACACGTACCGATAGTGCCGATATTTGTAACACATAGTTTTCTTGATCCCGATACTCATAGGATGATCCCGAGTCACGGTCGTAGTATGTAGTATATTCGTTTTAGTTTGTAGTATATTCGTTTTAGTTTTGAAGTTTTAGTTTTGAAGTTTATTCGTTTTAGTATGTAGTGTGTAGTAGGAATGGTCCCGACTCATAGGAATGGTCCCGAGTCACGGCCGTAGTATGTAGTATATTCGTTTTAGTTTTGAAGTTTATTCATATTTGTAGATATCTAGAAATGGCTATATCCATGTATCTGCTAGACCGTTCCGCATTCGAGATGATAGGTGCGGTGTACGAGATGAATACATTGTCGGAGTAGAACAATTCCTCCAATTTGCGAAGGCGTTTCCTAAATCCATGGACGACATGGACATTTAAGTGCCCATGTGCAAAATATCGGAACATGAAGTTTCAACCAGAATTGGATGTGACGTATCACTTATACACAAAGGGTTTTCTTTCGAATTACTACCAATGGACCGCACACGGAGAGCTTGTACCTTTAGCATTCCAAGTGGAGCCTTTTGTGGAGCCTTATATGAATGTCCACAACCGAACTGGTGTCGACAACGAGTACATGAACATGGTCTTCGACGCTGCGGGGCCTAGTTTCGTCCATACAATCGTGACGCAGCTGAGGAGGCACCGAATGCCGATGCCGCAAAGTTCATGGAGTTGCTGGAGAATGCAAGGACTCCTTTATACCCTGACTGTGAGGACCATTCACCGTTAGATGTGATCATTCGGCTCTTGAGCATAAAGTCTGACTTTAACATGTCGTAAGAATGCTACAATAGAGTGCTCGAGTTAATTACCGATATCTTGTCGGAGGGTGCCAAGTTACCGAAAGACTTCTACCGCTCTAAGAGGATGGTGAGATCCCTCTAGATGGGATACGACAAGATCGATTGCTGTCAGAATGGATGCATGCTTTACTACAAAGATCACAAGGATGCAGAAGTGTACGAATTCTGTTGTGCTGATCACTACAAGCCAACTGCTGCAGGCAAGTCTAGAAGATCGACTGCTTCAATACACTACTTGCCGTTGATGCCACGGTTGCATAGATTGTTCATGGTGAAAGAGACTGCCGAAAATATGAGTTGGCACAAGCGACAACAGACCGAAGGAGTGTTGGATCACCCATCTGATGGAGAAGCGTGGAAGCACTTCGATCGAGCATATCCTAATTTCGCTTCTGATGCGCGTAATGTAAGGTTGGGGCTCTGCTCTGATGGTTTCACCCCATTTGGTCTTTCAGGCTCCCAATATTCATGCTGGCCGGTAATCCTCACTCCGTACAACCTACCGCCTTGGATGTGCATGAAGACACATTACATGTTCTTAACTATTATCATCTCCGGTCCGAACAATTCGAAGAGGAACATCGACATATACTTACAGCCGATGATAGATGAGCAGAAACAGCTATGGGAAACAGGGGCGTACACGTATGATGCTTCAAAAAAACAGAATTTTCAGATGCGGGCAGCACTAATGTGGACAATCAACAACTTTTTGGCTTATGAAATGTTATCTGGATGGAGCACTCATGGTCGGCTTTCATGTCCGTATTGCATGGACCGTACTAAGGCTTTTCGTTTGAGACACGGAGGAAAGCCATGCTTCTATGATTGTCACCGGCAGTTCTTGCCGCAAGACCATCCGTACCGTAGGAACAGAACTGCATTACGTGTCGGAGCTATGGAGAAGGGCGATCTACCGCCAATTTGGTCCGGAGAGAACACATGGGAGCAAGTAAAAGAAATTTCAAGTGTTATTCAAGATCCTACAACGAGCAGCCGTTGTGAGGGATTTGGCAAAGATCATAACTGGACCAAAAGGAGTCTATTCTGGGATCTGCCATATTGGAGCACAAATCTGATTAGACATAACCTTGACGTCATGCATATCGAGAAGAACGTGTTTGATAACATAATTAATATTGTAATGGACGTCAAGGAAAAGACAAAAGACAATCAGAAGGCTAGATTGGACTTAGCCGAAATATGCAGACGCCCTACATTGCACATGATAGACAACGGAAAGGGAAAGCTTTTGCGGCCTAAGGCAATCTACTCGCTGGACAAGGAGGACAAAGTGAGACTTTGTAGATGGATCCACGACTTGAAATTTTTGGACGAATACGTCTCCAATCTAAGAAGATGTGTCGACATAAAGGAGTGTAAATTGACCGAAATGAAGTATGGTTTACTTTTGTTTTTTCAGATATAGTATGGTTTACTTAGCAACGTTCCCTGGCTGCAGTATGGTATACTTTTGTTTTTTTAAGATGTAGTATGGTATACTTCTGTATTTTTCAGATATGGCTCGACATGGATCATTTGGTTCCGGTACTGGTAGGAGTCGACGACCCCGACAGTCTCCATCTACCACTCCTACCGACTCCTCATCCCTCCGCACTCCAGTATACACTAGCGATCTAGTCGCCTACAGTGTCTCCATACCCAGCTCTAGCAGTTCGAGGCTAGGGCCTTCTTCTTTTACGCAGCCAGTACCGTCGACTATTCCAGAGGTCGACCCCACTATTGAGGAGCAGGCCGAGGCCCACGTTGAGGTCGAAGGCGATGGCAAGGCCCATGCCGAGGGCGATGGTGAGGCCCACGCCGAGGGCGAGGCCGAGGCCGAAGAGCAGGCTGCAGGCAGGGGCAGGGGCAGGGGCAGGGATAGGGGACGGGGAAGGGGCACAGTACAGCTTCCATTTGAAACAGATCCTCCGTGTCGCCCGAAGGGGGATCTGAGGTTGCAGATTTGGGCCTGTACTCGGACCAGGCGATAAGTGAAATTATTGTATTTAATTAGTTTAAATTTATTATAAACTTGTTTAATAAATTTTAACTTTTATTTTACAGGTATCATCCCTCCTCCTTACACCGGTCGCTGGGTACATTCCTGCGACAGAACTACGGCGGGCCCTGGATCAACTAGAGGGATGTCCCGGCCGACAGGAAGGCCTTCTGGTTTGAGCACTTTTCGGTACGTAAAAGTTTATTTCCTTTTAACATTTAGTATGTTATGTTATAACTTATGTACTTCTATAATTTTTTCAGCGGACTTACTTCTTTCCTCCCCACCGTGTCGTTGCTGTCGAGGCTATATTTTCCAGCGTCACCAGCAAGCTCATTAGGGACGCAATCCTCGACCAAAAGGATCGCGACCGCCGGGGAGAGCCTATTCAGGGTTGGATCTCTGTCGTCGACTGGACGGTAATGAAAAGGAGATTCGAGGAGGAAGCCCACAAGAAGAAGTCCGCGAAGTCTAAAAGAGCGCGACAGGCGGGGTCGCAGTGGTGTGGTGGATCACGGTCCATCATGGATTTCTTCACCCATATGGTGTGTATCTCGCCGTATACCCATAATTAATACTTTATAGTAATATATTTCTTTCAACTTAACTGACAAATCATATAATAATTTTGTAACAGGTTGAATCGGGAGAAGAACCGAATATGGTGACCTTGTTCTTCGCCACGCACACGAAGGGGGAGCGGTTTGTAGACGACAAGGCACGGGACACCTACGTAAGTTTTACTTAATGCTAGTTCATTAATATTAATTTTTAGTTACGTAGAAATTCATATAGATGTTATCTCTAGGTCGAGTTTTAGAAGTTTTACTTAATGCTAGTGTATTAGTATTAATTTTTAGCGACCACGTGAGAATTCATATAGATGTTATTTCTAGGCCGAGTTTTTTAACCTTAGGGAGGCTGGGCCGACAAGGTCAGAGGGAGCTAGTGCTAGCACTTCCCAGCAGTCCCCGGCCGTCGCAGTTTTGTCAGATGACGAGTTGTGGATGAGGGATGTTGGTGGCATGCATAGGGGTACGTACTATGGTACGGGCTCCTATGGTGCCTTCATTACGTCACAGGCCTCTGCGACCGCCACTAGTATGCCCGGCCCCGCACAGACTGAGGAGTCGCTCCGCCACCAGCAGAGTATCGATGCGCAGATCGCAGCTTTGCGTAATGAGATGCTACAGATGATGGGAGGACGCATACAGATGATTCTGTGCTTATCTCACGCGTCGAGATGCTTGAGGAGACTACAGAGGCGCTGTGACATATGACCCATGCTACGCAGGAGGCTACGCAGCGGTTGGTCGAACAGATGCAGCATTTCCAGAAGATGGCTACGGAGCGACCATCTGTTGGTACGCCAGGAGCATCGTCTACATCCGGCGGTGCACGGGAGGACATGCTCGTCCACCTGTTGTCACCGGAGGAGTATCAGACGATCCTGACGTTGCGACGACAGTCATCTGGTGGCGTTCCTCCTCCAGCACCGGGTCCAGCTCTACCTCCAGGCGATGAGTAGTTTTGTTTTTGCATTTTTGGACTATACTATATTTTTGACTTTGTATGTATTTGGAGATATTCAGTTTTTCCATTGAGGATATTGATTTTGTACGTATTTGCGGATATTGATTTGGTTAGGATATTATATAATTGACATTGTTCGTTGCGGATAGTATTTTTTTTTTATATTTTTTGTATATTCTGGAATGTATTGTGTGTGCCGTGTTGAGTGTTCCACCGAGAGGGTCGACGAACCCAGGGATTGGATTCTGTATTTTGTATTTTGTATTCTGTATTTTGGCTCAGGCTCCAGTTCCATTTGCATTCTGGAACCTTTTTTTAATACTTTTTTAACTTAGCGACGTTTTTAGCGACGTTACTCTTCGTCGCTAAATATTAGCGACATTAATAAATGTCGCTAAAAGCGTCGCTAAAATGCTGACGTGGCAACACGTAGCACCAAATCTGATGTCAGTCCGTCGCCGCTAATTAAAACGTCGCCAAAGTGTCGCTAAACGGCGACCACACGATAATGTCGCCTTATACGTCCCCAATTAGCATCAACAAACAAACGTTGCAAATAACGTCGCTAATTAGCGACGTTACTAACGTCGCCAAATAACGTCGTCCTAGCGACGTTTTGCGACGTTTTCTCGTTTAGCGACACGTTTTTTTTTGTCGTTTCCAAAACGTCGCCAAAAACGTCGCTAAATGAATTTAGCGACGTTTTCACCGAGTTTAGCGACGTTTTGGGACGTCGCTAATATGACAAATTTTTGTAGTCTATATATATATATATATATATATATATATAATATATATATATATATATATATATATATATATATATATATATATATATATATATATAGGATTGGAATTATGTGGGTGTATATGTATATGAATGCATAGATACATATGTGGGTAAGTACTAGTGTAAGTGTAGATATATAGGCTTTTGTGTTTGTGTCTTGTGGATATGTGGATACACATGTTGAGATGTGTATAGGTGTATATATACATATGTATATAGGTAAGGATACCTATACATAATCATTGTGACTACCATATATATGTATGTGATATGTGTGTAGGCTTGGGCATTTGTATAGGAGAAGGTAATAGATGGTTAGTGTATGCACATAATACATGATAGATAGGTGCGGGGAGGGGGAGCGGAGTGGGAGGTATTTTGGTCAAAAAATTTGGATCAAAATATTTGACCGTCAGTTCTAGATGGTTTCTATCAAAAGTGTAAAAAAAAATTAAATTATAAAAATTATGTAGAATATACCTTGAATTGTGATATAAATAAAATGAGAGGCAAGTCAAAAATTTTCTTAATATTTTTCGGATTATGGCATCTCATGAATTCAAGACAAAACTCTTGTTGGTAGCCTTAAAGGCATTAATTCTAGTATCATGCACACAAGACAATTAAAATTGGCACAAAATCTAGCACACAAGGCATCTTCCTGCACATATATCCATGCGAACTGATTATGACTGAATCATAGAAGAAAATGACAATGCGAATTCAGAAATGATGCAAGGTGTAAGTTGCCCAACCATAAAGTGAATTAGACTTGTGAGGTTGGATCAATTCCTGACTCAAGACATGCTCCTTATTTAGCAATGGTAATTTTTTCGATTTTAGAAAAAAGTTTTTTTCGATTTTAGAAAAAAGTTTGATCCGCCGTTTATAAAATATTTAAAAAAAATTAATATTTTTTTGAGTCGTTAATTTTGGTCGACTAAAAATCAAATTATTTTGAGGGTGTATATTTTGGGTGTCTCTATAAACACCCAAAATCAAATTATTTTGAGGGTGTATATTTTTATATCCTTATCAAAAAAATATATAAATATAACTATTTACACCCTACCATATTTCTTTTTTCTCATCTTCGTTTCTCTTGAGGTCTTATCTAACGGATACTTTCTTCAAAAGGTACATTTTTTAAATTGTGCAGTTCATTTAATGTGGTAGTAAATAATTGCTATAAAATATTGTGGTCCATTTGATGTGTTAGTGAATGTTTTGCTCTCAATATTTATGATTTACTACTTGCCAAATCATTTTATGCTTGCAAATTATGAGTGTAAGTTATTGTTTGGGAAGATAATGAAAGAATTTTTATTTGGAAGGACTTTTATTTATATATGATCATACAAGTAATTTTATTGTTTTAAAAACTTTCAAAACCATTCATTAATGACTTATCAAGAATGAGTTAGATTGATTTTAAATTTTCTACTTAAAATAGTCCAAATCAAATCCCAAACCCATTCATAATCGATACTTTAAAAATAACTCTTAAAATCTTTCCTCATCAATTGCCAAACAGATTCAAATTTGGTCAATAGTATTTACAAGGTTATTGTGATGTTTCTTTCAATCATTTCACATCATTCATGTAAACAGAAGATAAGAAAAACTTATTGAAGTTCAATGTCTTGAATCTTCATATTGTGCCTTGATTAAGACATCAAAGATGAATCATCATGATTGTAACATGTGCTAATTTCTATAGCAAGTTCAAAAGTCTCCTATACCTTTTATGTCTCGTTTGATTTGCGGAAAAGAAAGAAAATTAACTATTTGTTCTTTTATTTTTTTTAAAATTATACTTTTTATAAATAAAAAAAATTGATGTTTGAAACAGTAAAAAATGGAAAAAAGAGTGAATTTTTGAAATAGGAAAGGGGATCCTAGAAATGGGTGGAAAATAATTTTTTTTTCCTTTCTTACTTTTCTATGAAAACCATTTTTTTAACATCCAAATATAGGAAACGAAATAACGAATAACTACTCTTTTTCAGTGTCCTATTAAGATCATACATGCTATCGATACATCTTTGAAGGCAATGAATCTTTATGATACCAATTTAATGACATAACAAAATGAGCAAAATCATGTCAAAATAGAGTTCGTTGACTTATAAATTTTTGTTAATGCTAAAGAGAAGATGAGTATTGTTATTGACACTCCTAAAATGTTATCATGAACTCTACTTTAATTTTTTAATTCAAATTCTAAATCTATTCATGCATTAAATATGACACTGATTTGTGCATGCATGGAGGGAGGAGTGCATGACGACATTTCAGGTGTGCCAATAATGTTAATGCAAGATAGAATTTGAATGATAAAAATAAATAAAGATGAGTGCATGATAACATTTTAGGAATGTCAAAAACAACATTTAAATAGATTCTTGTTATCAATCTTGAATAGACAAATCCTACTTTTCAGTGGGGTTCATCCACATCAAGGTAGGATAGAGTGAAACATTGCGCTCTAAAACCAGTATGATCCAAATAGAAGAGAGTAGATTGCTTCAAACCAAATCTATATATGGATACTAAAAATTGACACACGAATTACGAAAAAAACACAACTGAAAATATAAAAAATGCGGATCATTTTTTTATCCGATCATCCGATACAATGGAAAAACCTAATATGACAAAGTTTGTAGAAATTGAATAAATTTATTATTTTATAAATTTATTTGCTATTATGTATTATCAACTATCACATTTTGGAAAGTTAATATCCTACAATTTTGTAATTGACGTAATAATACCTTTATCAGGCAAGTTGTTATTCTGGCAACAATGACAGACAATGCAAAATGTCCAAATTATTTCTATACCCCCATTTTCAAACCTTGATGCTCCCTCCTTCTCCAGATCCTCCAATGACTATCAGGTCTGAAAGCCATGACCTCCTCCCCAAATGTCACCCTCCTCTACCTCTCTCGAAGCAGCTAACCTCGCATGGCTTCCACATCTTAGATGTTATATTTCACCTTTAGATGATTTCAAAATGTAGAAAATAATTTATTTTGTATAGTAATACAAAAGTTGATTGTTTAAGCCTGTTTTTCCAAGATAATTTCTCTTAATTCTTCACTGATCTAAAGGTTCGCGGTATCCATACCTTTCGTATGAGTATCAAAATCGACGATATTGACAGTATAGACGATTTCGGACTGCAGTATTGAATTTTCTGATATCGAAAAACAAATAATTGTTAATAAGTTATTAAAATTCTAGAAAAAATATTCTATATATATAGTCATAATTTTAAGTATTTTTTTAGGTTGTTTCTTAGTAGTTTTGAAATTAAATGAAATAGTAGTCACCCTTGACGACTGCTTTACCTGCGATATATAAGTTTTCTTCTTTTACATGTTTATAAACATTGTTGATTTATCTTTTTCGTTCAATTTCTTTTGTCGAATTGACTGAAAAAGAGATCCCAAAAATCGGTATCGATCAGTATCGGTCGATATCGAATCGGGACAAGTCAAACCGTATCGATATCAGCCTTAATGGATCCGTGTCGGCCTATAATGCAAACTATGCAAATTTCCAAGATAATATTTGTGTAAATAATCTTTTGCATGATTAATGGTTATGTGTCCTAAGTTGATTATATGAGGAGAATTTGCACGAGGAAACCTAATATTTCTCTAAGTATGATTTGAACTCAGACATGCCATGGATGTCAAAAGTGTTAATCGGCACCCAACAAAGTCATTACTAGGTTCATGTGTGCTCTCTATAATATTGTTCTTTTTTTCCCAATTGTATCGTTGCTTCATTTATGATATTTGTATCAAACTGGTGGAAAGGACAATCATGTGAAACTCTGGGATGCAAAAACAAGGAGAGATCGAGCTTGTGAGTTCAACTCTATCAGATTTATGCTGGTGTTAATTTTGTGATTTTGGATTAGAAGCATTCTTCTAATTGCATATGGATCATAAAAATATTGTACTTTGTGTCAAATGGAATCAAAATGAAAATGGGTTCTCACATATTGCATATGGATCATGTCATTAAGGTTGGCTGGAGCGGACACAATAATTTAAAACAGGAGATCAACTTCAAAAGTAAAAAAAAACAAAAAAAAAAAAATTCATGACTTACTTATGTCCGCATTTGTCTTTTACTGTTTGTGCATCCATATATGTAATTCAGTAGGCCAGTTCACCTCACTTGTTCGTTACTATGTCTGTTCCCTGAAGGTTGGTGACGTGACAACCTTCTTAGTTAATTACTAATTTTATGTAACCCGTTGTTGTTTTGGAGTAAACTATTGTAGTTCATTACAGATCCCCTATGCCTTACCTTCCTAGCAGCTCACTCTGATCACCGGAATACTCTCTTCTACCTATGATGGTATACCTGATCACCGGGATGACGGTCGTCACAATTATGAATGAAATAGATGAGATAAAAGATAGCTGGTTATGAATATATTATGTTTACTATTATACTGCAGCTTGAAAACGACTCAAAAGTGATTTATATACCATGCACTAATTAATAACAAAATTAATCCTTGCAATTAACTACCACTGTGTCCTATGTATATCCTATAAATAATTTAAAATTCTTATAACCAAATATAAAAATAACTTAAAATTCTTATTGTTAAACATATATTCAAAATCCTATAAACATTATATATATATATATATATATATATATATATATATATATATATATATATATTGGAATAAGGGTGAATTTATTCCTCGCACATAGCGGTAAAGGTATTACAATACATAATATCACATCATCTCAAGTCCCATATTATAATATTATGGAGCCAATACTGATACATCGAATTCTATATTATGTAGAATTCCAATAGTATGGGTAGTCAGGCCTTCGAAAATACGCCTGTTCCGCTTCTTCCAGACGTGCCAAATGGAAGCAGCCAGACGAACTCTGGCTCTTCTCGCCCACCCCGGATCCCGACATCTGTGGTCTCGAATCCAGCTAAGTATGCTCCTGATGTCTATCCACACCAACACCCCCTCTCAGCTGCACGCACTGCTCAGTCCAAATATGCCAGGTCGTCGGGCAAATATATATATATACACCAAGTTCAAATTAAAATATATTCAATACTTAAACTATATTTAAATAACTTACATGGTATTATCTATACAAATATTCAAAGTTCTACGAAGAACAAATTTTAATTAAATATATTTAATATTTAAATTATTTAAACTAATTACATGGTATTACCTAAACATATATTCAAAGTTCTACGAAAAATAAATTTTAACTAAAATATATAAAATATTTAAACTAACTACATGGTATTATCTAATATATTCAAAGTTCCAATAATTTCTATGCAGGTGCAGTGCACAGGCCCATTCCTATAAGGGATAAATAGGTCAAAGAAACCATGTTTTGTTCCTAAGATGAAAAAGTTAACAAAAAACTAACAGAAGGTAGCATGTCGCAACCCCTGAATAGTATAAGGTATTAACATGTCAATTATGAAAGTTGCTACTATTAGTTTTCAAAACTATGATAGTTTATAATTTTTAATTAAAGCTGATTATTTTATACTTGGGGTAAATGATCTCTTTCATTTCCCCAAAATTCTCATTAGGAAAAGTTAGGGAAAATGTTTTCTCCAACCGATTCTATGCAAAACAACAACTACAATATTGTTATAAAAATGAGAGTGAAAGAGAAAAAATTTGTAGCTGAATCAATTTGTACCGGGCTTTCTCATAGATAGTATATATAAGAGGAAATATGATAGGGTTTGTTATGTGTATGGATAAGGGCAATCATATTTGGATTTACCAATTCATAACACTCCCCCTTAGATGCCTACTTTTATTATTGTCTTATTAAAAACTTCTCTAAGAAAAAACTCATATTTGGTAAAAAAAACTATAGAAAAAAGTACAATAATATTCTTCAGGAATGTGATTCTTCAGGGATTCATATGGGTGCGACTTACACCGCCTCGTTAAAAATCTTTCGAAGGAAAAAACAGTGGAAAAAAAACTCATCGAAGAAAAAGAATAAATACGCAAGGACATGCTTCAAGATCTCTCCATTAGCATCTTCAGGATGCTTTCATCTACATGATGCTTACCATCAAAAAAAATTACATGTAGTTCTTACAACAATAAAAAGAATATTAACTCTCCGGTACATTTGAATATTACATCTCATCCCACTACTTTATTTGCCTATATATTTATATACGTTATCCTCATATCTTAACAAATATTTGTAGACTCATTGATTATTCATGTGTACGCCCTCTGAATTATACATATATATATATATATATATATATATATATATATATATATATATATATATATATATATATATATATATATATATAATTTTTATTTATATATCGGTTATTATATATATATTTTTACTATTATTTATGATTATAATATATACTTTTTCGTAGCTTTTATTTTCGGAGCATAAGAAATGCCAATCTCTAGAAACGTCCTTCATGTGTTTTGACCTAAAGAAATTTATCTTCATTTTGATATATCATATCTCACTTAAATATTTTCTCTTGTATTCTATTTTTGTCGCACAACTTTCGGGTCAATTTAGGCCAATTAATTATCTACCGTAAAACTTGTCGTACTTTCTAACTTAATTTTGGGACTCGATATCGATTCAACCTAAACGAACCAATATATAATTTTGACCTATTTTGAGCCTACTACACACACGCCAATAGTGTCACACTCAATTGAATTTCCATGTGCTACTTATTTTCAATGGCATATGAAACCCATTTATAGTCTTTTCAGTGTTCAATTCAATTCGAATAATTGTTTGGACCATAACATAGTCAACCAAACTTAGTGGAGCCTACCTAGGGTTGCCAAAATCAACTAGCGACATACTTAATTAATTTTTGGACATTAAATAACAGCCACATGTAGCAAACCCATGTATCTTTGACTCAAATAATCAAACCATCCAAATATGGAAACCCACTAGATCAACATTGCCATAGTTACAGATTGGAGGCCCAAACCTCAACCAAATCAATCCAAACAAGAGCTATATGAACCCTAACATATAAATCTACAAACCATTACATATTATTCCCCATATTACAGCACCATCCCCTCCTTCGTCCCCAAACATGACGCCCCCCTTGCTTGGCCGAGAGCACCTTGGCTGACCCCCCACCTCACTTCATACCTACTTTTCATCGATCCTTATGCTCTCCACCACCAATTTCAGGACCCCCATTGACTTCCTCTTCCATCCTAGCAATCCTAGGAGCCATCTCGAGGTCTTCAGAGAGGAGCACAACCCATCTAAAGGGCCTAAACTTCACCATCTTCGATCTGAATTCATCAGCAGGTTGTAACTTCTAAAATAGGTTTGGACAACCTTTTCTCATCTATTAGACTTGACAACAAAACTAATCAGTATCCCTATGTGTCTACTTTGATGTCCAATTTATAACTCACATCGTTCTTCTCAGTTTGGCCTTGGCATTCGTTACAAATAATTGGTCCAGATTTGACCAACTTTGGTGTAAGGATCTTTTCGATGACTTATGAACACGTTTGATCTCGAACAAATTATTGGTATTGTCTCTAACATCTCTATTTATCATATAGTATCATTATTTGTTCATATTTTCAAGAGTTCCATACATTTATGGCATCGTTCTCGTCCTACAAGTTATTCGGACACCGAGACACCCACGTAAGCCATCTATTTGATTCCAAATATTTGTAGGAGTTTAATATGATATAATCTGAAATAATTAGATAGAAAATTGTAACCCCACCTCCCTCGTATATTTTTTTTATTAATAATAGGTGAATAAGTTTTCTATTTTTTTGTTTTGGCAAATTAAAATTATGTTACTTTAATAAATTTGAGATAAGTATTAAATATTTGGGTCTTTTGAAGCATGGGCTCAAACCTATTTTAATTAACTAGTTTAGATTGGCCTTTCCCTAAGCCCATTCACTTAGCCATTGGTTTAATTCATTCTTTAGCTAACTCTTTCTCTGACCTATTACTATACAATGTTTGGACTGTTAGAACATCAGCCAATTTAAATCCAGCTGCCAATTCTTCCTTTTGAATTTTGAATTCAGCCAATCACATTCTCTCTCCTCTAACCGAATTTTCAGAGGAGTAGGGAGAGAAATTTCCCGCCACTAGTTGCTTTCTCCCCACGCTGGCTAACAGCCTATAAGTATCGATCGAACGACCCTCCATTCCTTGCTCTTCTCTTCCTCACCATTTTCCTGAGACTAAATTTTCAAATCAAAGGATCAACCATGAAGAAAAGGAGCATTGAAGCAATGAAGTCTTCGTGTATCCACATTCAGTGAACAAGCAGCATCCTCCTCGACAACTGAACGCGGGATCCAGAGCTCTTCGTCGTGCTTGATGAATTCATCAATTCCTTCATCCTCATCGATGAACTTTTGGTAAGAACATATCACATTCTATTCTGCTCTGATTGATTTCATCCTATCAATTTTTCCTTGTTCGATCAGATCTGGGGCTTGGTGAACCAGTCACTGATTCAACCAATTTCCTTCATTGATTGGTCAATCGAGTTAATCGATCGATTGATTTCTTAATGGTTTTAGCTGTCCAAATCATTACAAGTTTATAGGTCGATTTATGTTTTATAAACAATTGATTTAGTGGTGACTTTCATGGTTATATCAGCTCTTTAAATTCCTGTTTGGTTGCGTGGACGTGTCCATCCACTGAATTTTCGAATCAGACAACAAGGTGAGTGTCCAGTCTTTATTTCCTGGATCCAGACAATTGTTAGCATAATTTAGGACTAAATTCTTTTCTATTGATTTAATTTGTTAAGTGTTCGATCAATTGCTGCAAAGAAAGCAGGATCGTGTGGTGGAGAGTAGCTTGTGCCATTTCACCAAGATCAAGAGCTATTGATCTATTTTCTCAGGTAATTATTCGATTACATAAGGGTGCAGATCATTATAAGTTTACATAAACAGTAGATGGATTGATGTATCTTTAGTTTAAGTTTTGTTATTCCCAGTAGCAGTAGGAGTAAGTAATTGTTAGGTAATTATGAGTTGATGTTGGTTTGGAGTGTTTCATTAAAGGAGATGGTTAGGATAGTGAGTTTAATTCAATGTTATGGGACTGAGTTACCTTGGTCTTAACTAGGACTAAGTCATATCAGTACCATTTTGGACTGATTTGAACCAAGTCTTAATTAAGACTATATCTACACCAGTCCTGATTTCATTAGAAGTTGAGCAAACAGGTTCGGGTTTACATCCCATTGTTGGATGTTGATTCAGAACTATGGCTGTCAACATAGGAAATCAGTTTTCCCTTGCCATGTTTAAATTGTTATACCCAATCCTAGGGATCACACTCGGCCAACCTGCACCTGAGACAAGATTCCTATAAGTCTCTGTTTAGAATAGGAGAGATGTTAGAATAGTAGAAATGCTCTCAGAGAAGGTTAAGATGTTTATTCAGGATTGTAGACCACTATACTGTACCTGTGTGGGTCTTTATTCTCAGTCAGTAGTATACTGTATCAGTTATGAATGGAATTGATTGTACAGGTCCTATCTTCATTCAGTTGTAGGCTTTTTGAACTGAATACAAGATTAGCTTGATTGATTCATACTGTAATGAGATTACTGTTATGGACCTAGACAAATTCCTAATTGTCAGGAATTAATCTGAGTTGTTCCACATGACTGGTTTGATTGCTTCTAAAGATACTCTAGATAGGTGGTAAATTCTTGGAAGCAAGTGTAGATATTCTTCTAGTTATTTCCATTGGTAAGCAAACCTGGAATTTAGGATTTGAAATCCAGTTCATGAATAGGTCGAATCAATTAAGATTGATTCATCTCCAGGAAGATTTTATCAGTACCTTTATTTGAACTGTGAAAGATCAGGGGATATGGGTGCACTGAACATAATACAGGATGAGTTTTGTGATTTCTGGCCTAATTTTGGCTCACAGTTAATGCAGATTAACTGAGATTTGGTTTAGAAACAGTCTAACTTTATATTTTAGTTTCTCTGATTTTGGTGTATTATAAACCTAAGTTTCAGCCGAGTTTTGATCCAGTGATTTTGGTAGCAGTCATGATTACAGGACTGATAATTTAGAGAATTTAAATCTTATCAGTGCTATGCCAGTGGGGGTTTATGTAAATGAATAAACTTGAGATGGAAATTATATCTTAGCTACAAATCCTGAAGTTAGGCTGAACCTGAGAATTACTAAGCTAAGGTATTGGGCTATCCTAGCAGTGCATGATTGATGAACTGCACAGTAAGTTGATCGTGGACTGAACTGTTGGTTTCAATGCCCTGCCTAGACTAAATTTTTGTAATGTCCTGTTAAGGACTGCAATGCATCAACCCACTTAGGACTGATGCCATTGAGACTGAAATTATTTATAGGAATAAGTTTGAGGCAAATGGGACTGGTATTGTCCATCATGGTCAGGACTACTCTATAATGATGATGAGGATAGGCTATTCAGGTCCATTTGGGATGTTTTGAGATCCCTATAGGGCTGTGTAAACAAACTGGTAAACAATGTGATACAGGGATAGGAAATTAAGGAAGGAATATAGGTTATGTATATGGCAGTATAACCCTGTTCTAAGCAGTCCTAAATCCAATATTGGACCATTGGATTGGATGGAAATAATGATGACAGCATTATTAAGCTGAACCTGGGCATGACTGTTAGCATTCCAGTATCATGGGACTGTCCTGTTCAGGATTTAGGCTATAAAATGAATCTAAGAGCAAGAGCGCTGGTATAGGATTAAGGATAAAGAGCTGTGATTGTATGTTGGAGTTAAATTATTCATGATTTTATTTACCCTAATAATATAAGGAAGTTAGGGGAGGTAAGTATTCTATTAGAGTTATCTATAGGTTAACAAGTCATGTATAAGTTGAGTTTTAAATAGTAAACCCAGTTGTTAAGTGATCTTTAGACTAGGAATATTTACCTACATTGTAGACTTATCATTTTGTAATCAATTACTTACAGGAGGACATCCAGTTTCCTTGGATACTTGTACTTTCCTGGAGCCAGGCAAGTACACTCTACGGTTTTGTACTTTACATTATATATCCTATGCTTCCTTGAGTGACACAATTTCAACACGTCATGTACTTTCTGGTGCTCATGTTCTCTTGTTCTTATTACTTGTATCTGGGGTGGAAAAATATACTATCTATGCGACCAATCCCAAGAAACAACTCACGTGTGTTTAGCTTAGACCCCGCATCGTGCACGCGGGTCCTAAGCCGCCCATTCATGTGCTTTCATGTGCTTATCCTAGCCAGTCACATATTTAGTTATATTTCAAATGTAGTACACACATGTTCAGGAGATTACCTTGTACTTATTTCCTGTGATTCCATGATATCATGTTCTTTCAGGTGCTTACATATCATGTTCTTTCATGTTCTTACATTCATGTTCTTTCATGTACTTTATACTGTTCCTCATGTACTTATTCACCTGTTCTTCCTGTACTTTCCATGTTTCCTTGTACTTTCATATCATGATGTCTTGTTCATTACCTAGAATTGTACTTGCTCCGCTCCTGAATAGGATATGTTGCAGGTGAGATGGAGGCCTTGTGTGACACCTACTATGGGCAGGATATTGCTCTCCCTACTGAGCCAGCTGGAGCTGCTTGTGACCTAGAGGCTGCAGAAGCCTAGTGCTTCTTTAGTATTTTTCTATTATCTTTCCATGTATTGAGACTAGCAGACTCTTTTACTAGTTGAAATGTAATAATTCAGATATTGTACTTTACTCTGGTTGGGACACATTTATATAGATGCTGTGATTTTATTTCATGTTCATATTATCTGGTTAGTTTCCCTAGATTGGTACAGCTTACTTTGTTGTGTCTAACAACAAAGGCTGGGCGTGTCCGACTCGTATCCGGTTATTCGGGAGCGGGTCATGACATGTTTTTAGTGGTGGCCTATGCAGGTCTATCCTAATGGTACCTTGGATTTAGCGTACTATTGGGGGACTTGATTTACACTAGGAAAACTTGATCACAGCATAGAAAAATTGGGAAATAAGGGTATATCAGGTTATTCAAGTTCTTCAGGTGCTTTATTATTATAAAAATATTGTTTGTTAGGTTTTAGGGTTTGTCATTCAACAAGCTTCTTTTTATGCAGATGGTCACTACGAGGAAGACCACAGATCAGCCTGGAGTTGCAGGCAGTTCTGGAGTTGCAGGCGGTTCAGAGCAGGCCGCACCAGACGTTCAGGCAGATCCGCTTCCGCCAGCGCCTCCTATTTTCCTAGCACTACCGCCGACGATGATGTTTGACGACACTCAGGTGATGGCGATGTTTCAGCAGTTTATGGAGGCCCAAAACCACTAGGCTGCTCAGTTCCGCGAGACCCAGAACCAGCAGGCCACACAGTTCAGAGCGACTGTCGTCGACGTACTGAGGACCAGAGAGCCGACAGCACCAGCACTAGCACCAGTAGCACCTCCAGCACTGCGAGGACCGAGACCAGGGACAGCCAAGGAGTACCAGAACCTTTGCCCGATGGACTTCTGGGGCGACGAGGGGATCATCTATGCAGATGAATGGCTGGAGAATGCAGAGAGGACCTTGACCATGACGAACATTCCAGAGGACCAGAAGGTGTCAGTGGCTAGCATGCGACTCTTCGACTTGGCCAGAGCTTGGTATCGAGAGGACCCCCAGTTGGCGGAGCCCCGGGTGTCTTGGACAGTTTTCAAAACACTGTTCAAGGAGAAATTCTTTCTGGAGGTAGAGCGTGATAAGTTTAGGATGCAGTTCGAGGCGCTGCAGCAGGGGACGATGACGGTTATGCAGTACACTTCGGAGTTTACCAGACTCAGCAGGTTCGCTGAAAACCTGATTAGAGAGCCAGAGGACAGAGCATGGAGATTCAAGAAGGGTCTCACCAGAGAGCTGCGACATGCGGTGGCGATCAGTCAGGCGACGACGTATGCGAGCATTCTGAAGATTGCTCAGGCTGTGGAAAAGGAGGCAGACCCAAGGCTGAAGAGGGACCGGGACGTGAGCAGCAGCAGTTTCCAGGCACCAGCGAAGAGGGTTCAGACTCAGACCCAGACGAGGCCCCAGCAGCAGCATCACCGACAGGCCAGAGCTCCAGCACATCAGCATCAGAGACAGCATCTGGCGATCAGTTGTGCTTTCTGTCATCGCCCCGGACACCATATCGACGAGTGCCGCAAGAGGTTGGGACTTTGCCTCTTCTGCGGATCCGATGCACATCAGATGAGGGACTGCGCTCAGGCTACAGCTAGACTAGCAGGAGGACGAGGAGCTGGAGGACCACCGGCTGCACCACCCAGAGCATTGCCTGCTGCACCCTAGAGAGGAGGAGCTCTACCACCCCAGCAGCAGAGGTTTGTACAGCACCAGCAGCAGCAGAGAGGAGAAGCACAGTAGGGACGTGCTTACGTTATGGCTGCAGTTGAGGAGGACGAGGTAGTACCAGATGTGATCACAGGTTCTATATTTTTACATTCTTTCCCTGCCATTGCATTGTTTGATTCTGGAGCCACCCATAGCTTTGTATCATATGAGTTTCTGCATAGACACGGCTTCACACCCAAGCCCACTAGGCAGAACTGTCAGATCATGACAGGAGGAGGGTCAGTACCAGTAAGTGAGATGGTGGAATGCCCTATCACTATTGCTGGGAGAGAGATTCGAGCTCGACTTCTAGTGATGCCGCTTCCCGGATTCGACGTAGTCCTCGGCATCGACTGGATGAGCGAGCAGTTTTCTGTAATAGACTGCCATGAAGGGAAGGTGATCTTCAGCCCGCCAGGAGTTCCATCGTTCGAGATCAGCAGACGAGTTGTAGAGAGGCCAGAGGGAGTCTACTTCGGAGCTGTTGCAGAAGACCAGGAGTTGCCGCATCCTCTTATAGCAGAGTTTCTCGACATTTTTCCCGAGGAGCTGCCAGGATTGCCGCCAGATCGAGATGTGGAGTTCAGCATCGATCTATTGCCCGGATCAGCGCCGAAGTCCCAGCACTGTTACAAGATCAACCCGAAGGAAGCTGCAGAATTGAAGGCGCAGATTGATGAGCTTGAGGGCAAGGGATTTATTTGATCCAGTGCTTCATCCTGGAGAGCACCGGTACTTTTTGTGCCCAAGAAGGATGGGACGGTGAGGATGTGCATTGACTACCGTGCACTCAATAACATCACCATCAAGAATAGATACCCTTTACCACGGATTGATGAACTGTTTGACCAGCTTAGTGGAGCGAAGGTCTTTTCTAAGATTGATCTTCGGTCAGGGTACCACCAGATGAAGGTTCGGGAGCAGGATATTCCGAAGACAGCCTTCAACACCCGATACGGCCAGTATGAGTTCCTGGTGATGCCGTTCGGACTCACCAATGCCCCAGCTGTGTTCATGAACCTGATGAATAAGGTCTTCCACAAGTATTTGGATAAGTTTGTCGTAGTCTTTATTGATGACATTCTGATCTATTCAAAGACGGAGGAAGAGCATGTAGAGCACCTGCAAATTGTTTTGGAGATTCTACGGAAGGAGAAGCTGTATGGGAAACTCTCGAAATGTGAGTTTTTCTTGGACAGAGTGGAGTTTCTAGGGCATGTGGTGACTGGAGAGGGGATTTCTGTGGATCCCAAGAAGATTGAGGCAGTAGAAGCATGGGCACCTCCCAAGTCGGTAGCAGAGATTCGTAGTTTCCTGGGTCTAGCAGGATACTACAGGAAATTCGTGAAGGATTTCGCCAGGATAGCACAGCCCATGACGAAGCTTACGCGGAAGGACGAGGAGTTCATCTGGAGCGACGCCTGCCAGTCAGCATTTGAAGAATTGAAGAGAAGACTCACGACGGCACCAGTTCTAGCTTTGCCATCGGGTTCAGGAGGATTCGTCATCTACAGCGATGCTTCAGGGAAAGGCTTAGGATGCGTGCTGGAGCAGAACAGGAAGTTTATAGCGTATGCTTCTAGACAGTTGAGGCCCCATGAGAAGAATTATCCTACATATGACTTGGAGCTTGCAGCAGTCATATTTGCCTTAAAACTGTGGAAGCATTACCTATATGGAGAGAGAGTAGACATCTTCACGGACCACAAAAGCCTGAAGTATGTCTTTACTCAGAAGGAGCTGAATATGAGGCAGCGCAGATGGCTGGAACTCATGAAGGACTTCGACATCAGTCTGCAGTACCACCCTGGGAAGACAAATGTGGTAGCAGACGCTCTCAGTCGATATCCTATTGCTATGTATCTCACCATGGACCGACATCTATTGGAGGATCTTGAGAGCCTTGGGATTGAGGTTGTTCTCCCAAGGTATGGAGGACAGATGATGCACATGCAGATACAGTCGGGGTTGCTAGAGAAGATCAAGGAGGCCTAGCTTCTTGATGAGGAGCTCCGATGTCTCAGAGCTCGGGTGGAGTTAGGTTTGCTCGACGACTTCACTATTGCGGAGGACGGATCCTTGAGGCACGGGAGTCAGCTGTGTGTGCCCAAGGACTTACGAGAGGAGGTGATGCAGGAGGCCCACCAGTCACAGTATTCGATACATCCGGGGTCTACCAAGATGTACAAGGATCTGCGGGAGTATGTTTGGTGGTATGGGATGAAGAGAGAGGTTTCCAGATTTGTTTCCAGATGCCTTGTGTGCCAGCAAGTCAAGGCGGAGCGCCAGAGACCAGCAGGACTACTCCAGCCTTTACCTATTCCGGAATGGAAGTGGGAGCACATTACCATGGACTTCGTCTCTGGATTGTCGCATACTCCCAGGGGCAAGGACGCTATTTGGGTGATCGTGGACAGATTGACAAAGTCCGCTCACTTTATTCCATTCAAGGTTGGGCTGTCAACCGAGAAGCTTGCAGACCTCTACATGCGTCAGATCGTGAGGATTCACGGAGTGCCAGTTAGCATCGTTTCAGATCGAGACAGCCGCTTCACATCACACTTCTGGAGGAGTCTACAGCAGAGCTTGGGGTCACAGTTGAAGTTCAGCACAGCCTATTATCCACAGACGGACGGACAGTCTGAAAGGACCATTCAGACCTTGGAGGACATGCTGCGGGTTTGCGCACTCGACTTCGGCGGCTCGTAGGAGGACCATTTACACCTGGTGGAGTTTGCCTATAACAACAGTTATCAGGCTAGCATCGAGATGACCCCGTTCGAGGCACTGTATGGACGGAGATGTCGCACGCCGCTATCTTGGGACGACGTGGGTGAGAGAGCTTTGCTTGGGCCAGAGATGGTGGTAGACTCAGCTGAGAAAGTCAGACTGATCCGGGAGCGTATCAGAGTTGCACAGGATCGACAGAAGCACTGGGCGGACAGCAGCAGACGGACACTTGAGTTCGAGGTTGGAAACAGAGTATTCCTGAAGATATCTCTGACTAGGGGCGTCATCAGATTCGGCAGAGGCGGGAAGCTCAGTCCGAGATTCATCGGACCTTTCGACTTGACGGCGCGGATTGGCGAGGTGGCGTATCGACTAGCACTTCCAGATAGCTTGGAGGGAGTGTACGATGTCTTCTACGTATCTCAGCTTCGACGATACATTCCAGACCCGAGTCATGTGGTAGACTATTCTGAGCTAGAGGTGGGCCCGAGATTGACTTACGAGGGGCAGCCAGTGGAGATCCTGGACCGGAGGGAGAAGCGTCTGCGAAACCAGACCATTCCTCTTGTCCGTGTCATGTGGAGACATCATTCTCCGGGAGAGTCCACATGGAAACGCGAGGACGAGATACGGGAGCGCTACCCTAGATTGTTCTCGTGATTGTATTTTGCATTTTTGGTTTTCAATAATAAACTAGAGTTTGGATCTTTTTGGGGTTGTTGGTTCTTTGAATTTCGAGGACAAAATTTTTCAAGGGGGAGAGATTTGTAACCCCACCTCCCTCGTATATTTTTTTTATTAATAATAGGTGAATAAGTTTTCTATTTTTTTGTTTTGGCAAATTAAAATTATGTTACTTTAATAAATTTGAGATAAGTATTAAATATTTGGGTCTTTTGAAGCATGGGCTCAAACCTATTTTAATTAACTAGTTTAGATTGGCCTTTCCCTAAGCCCATTCACTTAGCCATTGGTTTAATTCATTCTTTAGCTAACTCTTTCTCTGACCTATAACTATACAATGGTTGGACTGTTAGAACATCAGCCAATTTAAATCCAGCTGCCAATTCTTCCTTTTGAATTTCGAATTCAGCCAATCACATTCTCTCTCCTCTAACCGAATTGTCAAAGGAGCAGGGAGAGAAATTTCCTGCCACTAGTTGCTTTCTCCCCACGCTGGCTAACAGCCTATAAGTATCGATCGAACGACCCTCCATTCCTTGCTCTTCTCTTCCTCACCATTTTCCTGAGACTAAATTTCCAAATCAAAGGATCAACCATGAAGAAAAGGAGCAGTGAAGCAATGAAGTCTTCGTGTATCCACATTCAGTGAACAAGCAGCATCCTCCTCGACGACTGAACGCGGGATCCAGAGCTCTTCGTCGTGCTTGATGAATTCATCAATTCCTTCATCCTCATCGATGAACTTTTGGTAAGAACATATCACATTCTATTCTGCTCTGATTGATTTCATCCTATCAATTTTCCCTTGTTCGGTCAGATCTGGGGCTTGGTGAACCAGTCACTGATTCAACCAATTTCCTTCATTGATTGGTCAATCGAGGTAATCGATCGATTGATTTCTTAATGGTTTTAGCTGTCCAAATCATTACAAGTTTATAGGTCGATTTATGTTTTATAAACAATTGATTTAGTGGTGACTTTCATGGTTATATCAGCTCTTTAAATTCCTGTTTGGTTGCGTGGACGTGTCCATCCACTGAATTTTTGAATCAGACAACAAGGTGAGTGTCCAGTCTTTATTTCCTGGATCCAGACAATTGTTAGCATAATTTAGGACTAAATTCTTTTCTATGGATTTAATTTGTTAAGTGTTCGATCAATTGCTGCAAAGAAAGCAGGATCGTGTGGTGGAGAGTAGCTTGTGCCATTTCACCAAGATCAAGAGCTATTGATCTATTTTCTCAGGTAATTATTCGATTACATAAGGGTGCAGATCATTATAAGTTTACATAAACAGTAGATGGATTGATGTATCTTTAGTTTAAGTTTTGTTATTCCCAGTAGCAGTAGGAGTAAGTAATTGTCAGGTAATTATGAGTTGATGTTGGTTTGGAGTGTTTCATTAAAGGAGATGGTTAGGATAGTGAGTTTAATTCAATGTTATGGGACTGAGTTACCTTGGTCTTAACTAGGACTAAGTCATATCAGTACCATTTTGGACTGATTTGAACCAAGTCTTAATTAAGACTATATCTACACCAGTCCTGATTTCATTAGAAGTTGAGCAAACAGGTTCGGGTTTACATCCCATTGTTGGATGTTGATTCAGAACTATGGCTGTCAACATAGGAAATCAGTTTTCCCTTGCCATGTTTAAATTGTTATACCCAATCCTAGGGAACACACTCGGCCAACCTGCACCTGAGACAGGATTCCTATAAGTCTCTGTTTAGAATAGGAGAGATGTTAGAATAGTAGAAATGCTCTCAGAGAAGGTTAAGATGTTTATTCAGGATTGTAGACCACTATACTGTACCTGTGTGGGTCTTTATTCTCAGTCAGTAGTATACTGTATCAGTTATGAATGGAATTGATTGTACAGGTCCTATCTTCATTCAGTTGTAGGCTTTTTGAACTGAATGCAAGATTAGCTTAATTGATTCATACTGTAATGAGATTACTGTTATGGACCTAGACAAATTCCTAATTGTCAGGAATTAATCTGAGTTGTTCCACATGACTGGTTTGATTGCTTCTAAAGATACTCTAGATAGGTGGTAAATTCTTGGAAGCAAGTGTAGATATTCTTCTAGTTATTTCCATTGGTAGGCAAACCTGGGATTTAGGATTTGAAATCCAGTTCATGAATAGGTCGAATCAATTAAGATTGATTCATCTCCAGGATGATTTTATCAGTACCTTTATTTGAACTGTGAAAGATCAGGGGATATGGATGCACTGAACATAATACAGGATGAGTTTTGTGATTTCTGGCCTAATTTTGGCTCACAGTTAATGCAGATTAACTGAGATTTGGTTTAGAAACAGTCTAACTTTACATTTTAGTTTCTCTAATTTTGGTGTATTATAAACCTAAGTTTCAGCCGAGTTTTGATCCAGTGATTTTGGTAGCAGTCATGATTATAGGACTGATAATTTAGAGAATTTAAATCTTATCAGTGCTATGCCAGTGGGGGTTTATGTAAATGAATAAACTTGAGATGGCAATTATATCTTAGCTACAAATTCTGAAGTTAGGCTGAACCTTAGAATTACTAAGCTAAGGTATTGGGCTATCCTAGCAGTGCATGATTGATGAACTGCACAGTAAGTTGATCGTGGACTGAACTGTTGGTTTCAATGCCCTGCCTAGACTAAATTTTTGTAATGTCCTGTTAAGGACTTGTGAGCACCCAGAATTTCGGGTTGATTTTTTTTCATTTTATTTTATTTTATTTTCTGATTGTTTAGTTTCATTAAATAATTAATTCTGTTATTTTTCCTTAAGAGTACTTTCCCGTGCCATAGATATTTGGAGTATCAGGGATGTTCAAATTTGGAAATCTTCTTCACGAGTTTTGGAGTGGACACGATTACCTTCATGACGGTATATGGTGTCCCACCCAAACTTGTTCCCTTGTGCTCTTTTTGCTTCGCTGAACTTCGGGTCGAATTAGACTGTTTGATTATTAATTGATTTTTCCACTCTTTTCCTTGATCATTTTCAGCGCGTTACCATGACTTTTAAATTGGGAGAGCAAAACCAGTCAGTTTCTTGAAACCAACTCCTCATTGATGATCTACTCGAGACGCTCGTCACCCATGACCTTCGTGTCCCACTCAGACACGTTATTTTGTGCTCCATTTGATTCGCATAACTTTCTCGACACGTGACCCGATTTTATTTCACTCCACGGCGTCACATTCATCTTCCAACTTGATTTGTGGGTCCCCTGTCGACCAAAACCTGTCCGCCCCAATTATGGACATGGCCCACATTGAGCCTACTACCCGTCCGCCACTTGTGTCCCATTTATTGGAATCCCCATGTGCTACTTATTTGCCCATGATTATCAACTCCTACTTTAATTCGAATATTTCGCCATGTCCGATTTTCATCCAACCCGGTTTGACTGAACCCAGTCCAAGCCCCATATTATCCTCCATCACCACCCTCAGCCTCTTTTCCCTTGAAAAAATATCAGGTATTCCCCTACATATTTTTCTATATTTTTTTGCGAATTTCTAATTATTTAATTCCCATAGAATTGGCTATTTTCTCCTAATTTAATCCTAGCCTTTGATTTCCCTCTTTAAAATCATCACCATTCATTTTTCCCCAATCCCTTAGCAGCATGTGTGCCGGCCCTAATTTCTAGGAGAGCTCTTTCTCTCTCTCTCTCCCTCTCACATTATAACAATCATCTCTCTTTCTCTCTCTTCCTATTTTTTTTCCTACAACACTCACAACAACAAAAACACAACACCATCAACTTCAACACCAACAGCAGCCTACACCAAGCCATGCCCGACCACCCCAACCTCCTGGCCCGACCACCTCCTCCCCTGGCCGTCGGCCATGGCCGCCACCCTCCATCTCCACCATTCTCCTCCACCTCCTTCCATCCTCCTTCCTCCTCTATCATCAACAACAACCATCCCCACCACCAACCCGACTCCACACAGCCCGCCACCACCAGCTCTTGGCCGCGCCACCCCTGGCCTTGTCGTGGCCAGGCCGTCGGCCACCACCAGTGGCCATCCTTCTCCTCTCCTCATTCTTCACACATCACCCGAGCCACCACCACTTAAACCACCATCAACTCCGAACCAGCAGCCCCCGCCCTCGTCGGGGTACGCCGTCGCCGACCCTCGTCGAGGCGTGCAACCCCCCGCCGCCGCCAGGCCGGGCCGGCCACCGCCGGCGCGCGCAGCGGCCTCGGCAGCAAGCGCGAGCACAGCAGGCACGGACGAGCGCGTGCAGCGCCTTCGCCGGCTACGCGTCGCCGTAGCCGTGTTCCCCCGCCTTGGACGAACTCCGGCGACCCCCCTGGGTCCGCCACCTCGCTCCCCGGCACGACGTATAGGCGATTCGTGCGTTTTGAACGACGTCCCGTCGTGACGCGCGCGAAATGAAGTTCGTTTTGGTGCTTCGTCGCAGCAACTTCGCGCGTATTTTTCCGAAGATCCGACCGTTGGATCGGCAATTTCTTCACTCCGTCGCAATCTCGGTATATCCACCTTCGCTCATGTCAATTTTCGTCCGTTAATTTTATCGTTTGATACATCAAAACCGGCCACCAAGTTGGCCGTTTAAATTGTATTAAATTTGGACAGTTTTGCGGGGCCAACTTCGTCAGCTTGTACCTCCTCCACCGCAGCTCCGTTTGGCGTGCTACCAGTTCCGGTGCGAAGTTGGTATAACCCTCTTACTCCGCTTCCAGTTTCGTTTTATTGTGAGCTTGTTTGATTGGTTGAATTCGACGCCAAAGTTGGTCGTCCGAATTCGTAATTTCCAACTTGTAAAATTCCATTTTTGAACACGGGACTCCAGATTTCATTTTTGACACCACAATTAGATTCATGGCGTCGTTCTGGCATGTTTTCATATAAAATTGTTAGATTTGGAGAACGTGGGCCCGGGCACATTTTTCGGTGCAAAGCGGGTCCCACTTTCTGGGTCAACGGGACTTTTTGACGCCGGCTCATTGGAATCCAATTCTGGAGATACCGTTGAGTTCGTATTGTCATTCTGGACTCGTTGACATATAATTTGCTAGGTTTTGGTGGACATTGGGTCTGGCACGCATTTCGGTGCAAGTCGGATACCAATATCCGGGCCAACGGGTCATTTTGAGATCAGCTTATCGGAATCCAATTTCGGAGATACCGTTGAGTTCGTATCATCATTCTGGACTCGTTGACAGGTAGTTTGCTGAGTTTTGAGAACTTTGGCTCCGGCACGCATTTTCGTGCAAACCGGAATTCCAAGTTCTGGTCAACGGGCCAAATGGAGATCGGGTCAACGGAATCCAACTCTGGAGATACCGTTGGGTTCATATCGACATCCTGGTTTCGTGGACATATAATTTTTATATTTTGTAGACTTGATTTATTGCACGTTTTTCGGTGCAAAACGGCTCCGACACGGACACCGTTTTGACCCAAAATTACCTTTTTGCCCTTATGTCCAAATTGGACCGTTGGGTAGGCTATCCTAGCTAATTTGACCATTCTGGACACGTTGGCGATGTTCATTTCATCGTCCGAAAATGTTTGTTGATAATTTCTCTGAGTTTAACCTTTCTATAATTAATTAATAATTAATTCATATAATGTTCGTATTTTGGGATTAGTACAACGAAACTGAGATCAGCCAATTCCAGTGATCTCACATCGCTAAAATTGACAAGTTGGCCACGTGGATCACTATAATGAGATTATCAACCTTACCGATAATCTTCTTATCTCGATTTGCGTGTCGTAAGTTTCGACGTACAAATAACGAAGTACACTTATATTAGACTAGAATTGACCCTGTTTGACCAGAGTTGACCAGTTGACCCAAAGTCAACTATAAGTCAACACTTGACCTAGTTTGACTAGATTATTGACCGGAGTCGACCTAGAGTTGTTTTGACTTAGAAGAACCTAGAATAATGTAGATTTGTTATAGAGATTCATTTATTACAACTTGAACACCTTGTAACCTGTGTTGCTTTAAATAGGACTCTGTGGCTTCAGTGGGACCCCCTATACTTATCAGCTGTTCAGGTTATCGAGGCGAGTACATTCTCTGATCATTTTATATCCTGCTTAGAATTATTTCCTGCAGTAGATTACTTTACTTGTACTGTCACGTTGGTCACACGGATTGGTACTATATGGATCCTTTCTTGAGATGTTATCCTTAGGGAGCATCAGGTACTCTATGTTCTGTGCGTTTCACAATCATAGCGTATCATATGCTTCTTGGTTCTTTGATCACTTACGACATGTACCCTCATGATCGTAGAGTCTTCCTGGAATCTTACACTGTTGGGTTACCCCCAGAATTCCCATTTTTATGGGACTTACACTGTTGGGTTACCCCCAAAATCCTCATTTTTATGGGACTTACACTGTTGGGTTACCCCCAGAATCCCTATTTTTATGGGACTACTATGTATCACCTTCGGGGTCTACCACCTTCGGGGTCTACCACCCTTCGGAGGATTATCACCTTCGGGGTCTATCACCTTCGGGGTCTATTATATAAGATCATATAACATAACCTGGCTGGATCCTTGTGTATTGATCGGGGGTACGGGGGGAGTATTACATGTTCATATTGTACTCTGACTCACTAGTCACTGCTAGTTCCCTATTTATAGTAGATATTTCTATTACAACTCTCTCTCTGTTTACATACAGCATTCTTTCAGTACTTGTATCTTACTTTACTGCATGATTACATTTTCTAACCTGCTATGAACTGTTGAGATGTATTGTGCTCGCTCCAGTCCTGACTGGACCTGTTGATAAATTTTACAGATAGCCTGGAGGTGCCTGCTAGCCTAGAGGAGACACATTAGAGGTTGTTTAGGTAGTTATTTCATTTTGTCTGGAGTTGTATTTACTTTGTGGATTACTGTATCTGTATTTGAGTTTTGAGATGTATTTCTGGGTTTATGTATCTTAGACACTTAGACTTCTATCTCCTGTATCTCTTTTGGATTTTATGTTTTATCTATCCTTATCATGCTCTACCTTAGATGTGATTGAGTATGTATCTGCTATGTCACCCCCATTCGGGGAGTATAAACTGTTTAGTCTTATACTGTTAGATGCATTGAGACCTAGGACAGCGTTCTACCGCCGACACTGCGGCGTAGGCTGGGCGTTGTTACGTTCTCGTGCCCTAACTCTAGGGCGCGGGTCGTGACACGTTTTTAGTGGTGGCCCATGCAGGTCGAGACTAAAGTGTAGTGGTATTCGAACTAGAGTACCACTACAGCCTGCAGTAGGAATATGATATATTTTGAAGATACTCAATCACAACTAGGATCCCTTGAGAGATTCCTGGGACGACCCTTGAGAATCTTATTTAAACTTCGATTTGAAAACTCTCTTTTCCTTGATTTGATTTATCTTTATTTTCTGTTGTCGAATTTGATTTTGATGGATTATTGTTGAAATTGAGTTTGTACTTATTGAATTTGATGATGATTGATGAGTTTTGAATCTTGATGATAGATGTTGCATCCGAGTTTGTATTTTGATAGATTTTATTCATTTTTGAATTTTAAAGTTCGTTGATAAATTTGATTTGATTTTTGGGTATTCGTTATTGATTTAATTTAATTTTGGCAAGATGAAATTATATGGGCTAGGTCATCTATGTTATGGAATCTAGTCTTCTACAGTCATATTAGCCAGCATGGTGAGGACATATAGTTGACTTGGATATATTTCTCGGGTGTGGGAATTTAAGGTTTTTGCAGCCAAGCTAGCGGCATCGCAAAAATGTTAAATACCATGATTCTAGAGGTATGTGCCAAAGTCGAGAACTCTGTGATTATCGTAGCCTTACTTACTAGTATGACGAGGATTTAGAGTATCATAATTTTGGATAGACGCATATGATTATCAGATTGTACTTTAAATATTTCGAACATGTTTTCTCTACATTGTTTCAGTCCTTCAAATTTTTTTTTATTAATTGTTTTGTTGTTTGCCTCTCATTATTTCGCTTAGGAGTAACTTTAGCTATTTTCATAAATCTTGTGTAACTTCTCCTATGAATTTCTCCTTAATACAATGAATTGATGATTTTGCTAGACTTTACCTTGGATTTGATAATTTAGCTCTGGGTTTCAAAATAGTTCTTCTTTAAACGGATAAGCAAAACAAATTTTATCGTTATTTCTTCTTGCTATTATTCTTGTATTAAGTAATAATAATAATAAAACTGTCTTGATTTCACTAATCACCTGCTTCGCAATCTTGGTAGAAATCTAAATGCTGCTCTTGATATAGAATTTGGTTTTTATTTTGGGATATGAGGATATAGATATAGTGGACACAAACACTTTGTCTGATACATATGCATGCTACGCTTAATTTCCAACATATCTAGATAATATTAATATGTCATTAATGTTAAATTTTTAAAATCCCAATGTTTCTGGCTTTCTGCTTTTCCAGTTTAAATTCGTAATTTAAATATAAATTTTATGTTATTAGTTTTGTCTACATAACTGCACATGTATAATATCTACATGATTTTAATTTTAGAGAAATTGGTGAAGTTATGTGAAATTTGTAAAATCTAAGACTGTGTGCATATTAACCCTTGATACGAGATTCCGAATGTTAGTTCAATTTGCTGTTCCATTTTTATGAAATATTTAGAGCTATGTACATTGTTGTAAGTAGGGATATAAATTTAGGTTTCATATTCTTACATGTTAGTTGTGATAAATATTGAGTTGGGTTTTAATGTTCAAATTTCTCCAAAATCCAGAAAACTAGTTACATGTTAACATTTTTTATTTTGATTTCCAATGTTTAGTTCAATTTTAGATTTAACATGTAATATTAAACTGTATGCGTAGGTAAATGTATGGATAGTATGTTAGGGTTTCATTTCTATCATGTTAGGATATTGGAAGCATTGAGTTAGCTGTGATTTTTTTTCGAAACCCTAAAACCCGAGACTGTATTGTGTTAATATTACACTAGTTAAATGTTAGCTTATTTTCAGATATTTTTATATATGTAAATGCTGAACTAAAACTGGATTTAACCTTTCAATACTAAGCTATAACCCTGTACAAGGACACACACACACCCTAACTTAGTATACGCTGCCATGTAAACCTAACATTTTCCCTCTATGTTATGATCATATACCAGTATAGATATATATAGAGTTTATGCATACATTTTATAATGTACATAGATACATAACTAAGTCTCTACCTTTTATATATATATATATATATGGTTAGCCATGCAAGTTATGAGTAATTAGGTTGTGTAATGTAGATTGTTTAACCGAATGCCATGATTAGTGTAACTTGATAGCCGTTGTTTTAAAATCCAATTTCTTATATACACATTCATGTATATTCACGTACACACACGCCTACTATCTAACCATGTGAACATGTTCCCATACATATAATGCTAGCTTTTCCCTCTCTGACACTCTCTCTATATATATATATTGTGATTGGATTTCCATGTGATTGACTTTTATTCCTTAACTAGTGATTTTGATTTTTTTTCCTTGAATAAGTACTTTTTCAGATAACTGGTAGTTACCTTTGTTTTATTTTTGATAAGTATCAGTTTTTATATGGGGTGGTAGACAACCTTATAGTTTTGACGGTTGTTGTTTCTGTATCTTTCTATTTTAGCACCCTGGATTGCTTGTGTGTTTGATACCCTATGACCGTTTTGGTTTAGCATGACTAGTATACCTAGATGAGACTTACTACCACCGTATGCCATGACCCTGGAAGCCGTTTTCTTATGATGGTATGATTTGTTTAAAGTTTTGGGACTTGATTGTGGGGGTTTGACCTAGAGGGAGTATGGACATTTTAATTTCGAGGACAAAATTTTTATAAGGTGGGTAGGATATGAGCACCCTGAATTTCGGGTTGATTTTTTTTTTATTTTATTTTCTGATTGTTTAGTTTCATTAAATAATTAATTCTGTTATTTTTCCTTAAGAGTACTTTCCCGTGCCATAGATATTTGGAGTATCAGGGATGTTCAAATTTGGAAATCTTCTTCACGAGTTTTGGAGTGGACACGATTACCTTCATGACGGTATATGGTGTCCCACCCAAACTTGTTCCCTTGTGCTCTTTTTGCTTCGCTGAACTTTGGGTCAAATTAGACCGTTTGATTATTAATTGATTTTTCCACTCTTTTCCTTGATCATTTTCAGCGCGTTACCATGACTTTTAAATTGGGAGCGCAAGACTAGTCAGTTTCTTGAAACCAACTCCTCATTGATGATCTACTCGAGACGCTCGTCACCCATGACCTTCGTGTCCCACTCAGACACGTCATTTTGTGCTCCATTTGATTCGCACAACTTTTCCGACACGTGACCCGATTTTATTTCACTCCACGGCGTCACATTCATCTTCCAACTTGATTTGTGGGTCCCCTGTTGACCAAAACCTGTCCGCCCCAATTATGGACATGGCCCACATTGAGCCTACTACCCGTCCGCCACTTGTGTTCCATTTATTGGAATCTCCATGTGCTACCTATTTGCCCATGATTATCAACTCCTATTTTAATTCGAATATTTTGCCATGTCCGATTTTCATCCAACCCGGTTTGATCGAACCCAGTCCAAGCCCCATATTATCCTCCATCACCACCCTCAGCCTCTTTTCCTTTGAAAAAATATCAGGTATTCCCCTACATATTTTTCTATATTTTTTTGGGAATTTTTAATTATTTAATTCCCATAGAATTGGCCATTTTCTCCTAATTTAATCCTAGCTTTTGATTTCCCTCTTTAAAATCATCACCATTCATTTTTCCCCAACCCCTTAGCAGCATGTGTGCCGGCCCTAATTTCTAGGAGAGGTCTTTCTCTCTCTCTCCCTCTCATATTATAACAATCATCTCTTTTTCTCTCTCTTCCTATTTTTTTTTCCTACAACACTCACAACAACAAAAACACAACACCATCAACTTCAACACCAACAGCAGCCTACACCAAGCCATGCCCGACCACCCCAACCTCCTGGCCCGACCACCTCCTCCCCTGGCCGTCGGCCATGGCCGCCACCCTCCATCTCCACCATTCTCCTCCACATCCTTCCATCCTCCTTCCTCCTCTATCATCAACAACAACCATCCCCACCACCAACCCGACTCCACACAGCCCGCCACCACCAGCCCTTGGCCGCGCCACCCCTGGCCTCGTCGTGGCCAGGCCGTCGGCCACCACCAGTGGCCATCCTCCTCCTCTCCTCCTTCTTCACACATCACCCGAGCCACCACCACTTAAACCACCATCAACTCCGAACCAGCAGCCCCCGCCCTCGTCGGGGTGCGCCGTCGCCAACCCTCGTCGAGGCGCGCAGCCCCCCGCCGCCGCCTGGCCGGGTCGGCCACCGCCGGCGCGTGCAGTGGCCTCGGCAGCAAGCGCGAGCACAGCAGCGCGTGCCCCTTGTCGCGCGCGGACGAGCGTGTGCAGCACCTTCGCCGGCCACGCGTCGCCGTGGCCATGTTCCCTCGCCTTGGGCGAACTCCGGCGACCCCCTGGGTCCGCCACCTCGCTCCCCGGTGCGACGTATAGGCGATTCGTGCGTTTTGAACGACGTCCCGTCGTGACGCGCGCGAAATGAAGTTCATTTTGGTGCTCCGTCGCAGCAACTTCGTGTGCATTTTTCCAGAGATCCGACCGTTGGATCGGTGATTTCTTCGCTCTGTCGCAATCTCGGTATATCCACCTTCGCTCATGTCAATTTTTGTCCGTTAATTTTATCGTTTGATACATCAAAACCGGCCACCAAGTTGACCGTTTAAATTGTATTAAATTTGGACAGTTTTGCGGGGCCAACTTCGTCAGCTTGTACCTCCTCCACTGCAGCTCCGTTTGGCGTGCTACCAGTTCTGGTGCGAAGCTGGTATAACCCTCTTACTCTCCTTCCAGTTTCTTTTCATTGTGAGCTTGTTTGATTGGTTGAATTCGACGCCAAAGTTAGTCGTCCGAATTCGCAATTTTCAACTTGTAAAATTCCATTTTTGAACACGGGACTCCAGATTTCATTTTTGACACCACCATTAGATTCGTGGCGTCGTTCTGGCATGTTTTCATATAAAATTTGTTAGATTTGGAGAACGTGGGCCCGGGCACATTTTTCGGTGCAAAGCGGGTCCCACTTTCTGGATCAACAGGGACTTTTTGACGCCGGCTCATCGGAATCCAATTCTGGAGATACCGTTGAGTTCATATCGTCATTCTGGACTCGTTGTCATATAATTTGCTAGGTTTTGGTAGACATTGGGTCTGGCACGCATTTCGGTGCAAGTCGGATACCAATATCCGGGCCAACGGGTCATTTTGAGATCGGCTCATCGAAATCCAATTCCGGAGATACTGTTGAGTTCGTATCATCATTCTGGACTCGTTGACAGGTAGTTTGCTGAGTTTTGAGAACTTTGGCTCCGGCACGCATTTCCGTGCAAACCGGAATTCCAAGTTCTGGTCAACGGGCCAAATGGAGATCGGGTCAACGGAATCCAATTCTGGAGATACCGTTGGGTTCGTATCGACATCCTGGTTTCATGGACATATAATTTGTTATATTTTGTAGACTTGATTTCTTGCACGTTTTTCGGTGCAAAACGGCTCCGACACGGACACCGTTTTGACCCGAAATTACCTTTTTGCCCTTATGTCCAAATTGGACCGTTGGGTAGGCTATCCTAGCTAATTTGACCATTCTGGACACGTTGGCGATGTTCATTTCATCGTCCGACAATGTTTGTTGATAATTTCTCTGAGTTTAACCTTTTTATAATTAATTAATAATTAATTCATATAATGTTCGTATTTCGGGATTAGTACAACGAAACTGAGATCAGCCAATTTCAGTGATCTCACATCGCTGAAATTGACAAGTTGGCCACGTGGATCACTATAATGAGATTATAAACCTTATCGATAATCTTCTTATCTCGATTTGCGTGTCGTAAGTTTCGACGTACAAATAACGAAGTACACTTTATATTAGACTAGAATTGACCATGTTTGACCAGAGTTGACCAGTTGACCCAAAGTCAACTGTAAGTCAACACTTGACCTAGTTTGACTAGATTATTGACCGGAGTCGACCTAGAGTTGTTTTGACTTAGAAGAACCTAGAATAATGTAGATTTGTTATAGAGATTCATTTATTACAACTTGAACACCTTGTAACCTGTGTTGCTTTAAATAGGACTCTGTGGCTTCAGTGGGACCCCCCTATACTTATCAGCTGTTCAGGTTATCGAGGCGAGTACATTCTCTGATCATTTCATATCCTGCTTAGAATTATTTCATGCAGTAGATTACTTTACTTGTACTGTCACGTTGGTCACACGGATTGGTACTATATGGATCCTTTCTTGAGATGTTATCCTTAGGAAGCATCGGGTACTCTATGTTCTGTACGTTTCACTTTCATAGCGTATCATATGCTTCTTGGTTCTTTGATCACTTACGACATATACCCTCATGATCGTAGAGTCTTCCTGGAATCTTACACTGTTGGGTTACCCCCAGAATTCCCATTTTTATGGGACTTACACTGTTGGGTTACCCCCAAAATCCCTATTTTTATGGGACTTACACTGTTGGGTTACCCCCAGAATCTCCATTTTTATGGGACTACTATGTATCACCTTCGGGGTCTACCACCTTCGGGGTCTACCACCCTTCGGGGGCTTATCACCTTCGAGGTCTATCACCTTCGGGGTCTGTTACATAGCATCATATAACATAACTTGGCTGGATCCTTGTGTATTGATCGGGGGTACGGGGGGAGTATTACATGTTCATATTCTACTCTGACTCACTAGTCACTGCTAGTTCCCTATTTATAGTAGATATTTCTATTACAGCTCTCTCTCTGTTTACATATAGCATTCTTTCAGTACTTGTATCTTACTTTACTGCATGATTACATTTTCTAACCTGCTATGAACTGTTGAGATGTATTGTGCTCGCTCCAGTCCTGACTGGACCTGTTGATAAATTTTACAGATAGCCTGGAGGTGCTTGCTAGCCTAGAGGAGACACATTAGAGGTTGTTTAGGTAGTTATTTCATTTTGTCTGGAGTTGTATTTACTTTGTGGATTACTGTATCTGTATTTGAGTTTTGAGATGTATTTCTGGGTTTATGTATCTTAGACACTTAGACTTCTATCTCCTGTATCTCTTTTGGATTTCATGTTTTATCTATCCTTATCATGCTCTACCTTAGATGTGATTGAGTCTGTATCTGCTATGTCACCCCCATTCGGGGAGTATAAACTGTTTAGTCTTATACTGTTAGATGCAATGAGACCTAGGACAGCGTTCTACCGCCGACACTGCGGCGTAGGCTGGGCGTTGTTACGTTCTCGTACCCTAACTCTAGGGCACGGGTCGTGACACGTTTTTAGTGGTGGCCCATGCAGGTCGAGACTAAAGTGTAGTGGTATTCGAACTAGAGTACCACTACAGCCTGCAGTAGGAATAGAATATATTTTGAAGATACTCAATCACAACTTGGATCCCTTGAGAGATTCCTGAGACGACCCTTGAGAATCTTATTTAAACTTCGATTTGAAAACTTTCTTTTCCTTGATTTGATTTATCTTTATTTTCTGTTGTCGAATTTGATTTTGATGAATTATTGTTGAAATTGAGTTTGTACTTATTGAATTTGATGATGATTGATGAGTTTTGAATCTTGATGATAGATGTTGCATCCGAGTTTGTATTTTGATGGATTTTATTCATTTTTGAATTTTAAAGTTCGTTGATAAATTTGATTTGATTTTTGGGTATTCGTTGTTGATTTAATTTAATTTTGGCAAGATGAAATTATATGGGCTAGGTCATCTATGTTATGGAATCTAGTCTTCTACAGTCATATTAGCCAGCATGGTGAGGACATATAGTTGACTTGGATATATTTCTCGGGTGTAGGAATTTAAGGTTTTCGCAGCCAAGCTAGCGGCATCGCAAAAATGTTAAATACCATGATTCTAGAGGTATGTGCCAAAGTCGAGAACTCTGTGATTATCGTAGCCTTGCTTACTAGTATGACGAGGATTTAGAGTATCATGATTTTGGATAGACGCATATGATTATCAGATTGTACTTTAAATATTTCGAACATGTTTTCTCTACATTGTTTCAGTCCTTCAAAATTTTTTTTTATTAATTGTTTTGTTGTTTGCCTCTCATTATTTCGCTTAGGAGTAACTTTAGCTATTTTCATAAATCTTGTGTAACTTCTCCTATGAATTTCTCCTTAATACAATGAATTGATGATTTTGCTAGACTTTACCTTGGATTTGATAATTTAGCTCTAGGTTTCAAAATGGTTCTTCTTTAAACGGATAAGCAAAACAAATTTTATCGTTATTTCTTCTTGCTATTATTCTTGTATTAAGTAATAATAATAATAATAATAATAATAAAACTGTCTTGATTTCACTAATCACCTGCTTCGCAATCTTGGTAGAAATCTAAATGCTGCTCTTGATATAGAATTTGGTTTTTATTTTGGGATATGAGGATATAGATATAGTGGACACAAACACTTTGTCTGATACATATGCATGCTACGCTTGATTTCCAACATATCTAGATAATATTAATATGTTATTAATGTTAAATTTTCAAAATCCTAATGTTTCTGGCTTTCTGCTTTTCCAGTTTAAATTCGTAATTTAAATATAAATTTTATGTTATTAGTTTTGTCTACATAACTGCACATGTATAATATCTACATGATCTTAATTTTAGAGAAATTGGTGAAGTTATGTGAAATTTGTAAAATCTAAGACTGTGTGCATATTAACCCTTGATACGAGATTCCGAATGTTAGTTCAATTTGCTGTTCCATTTTTATGAAATATTTAGAGCTATGTACATTGTTGTAAGTAGGGATATAAATTTAGGTTTCATATTCTTACATGTTAGTTGTGATAAACATTGAGTTGGGTTTTAATGTTCAAATTTCTCTAAAATCCTGAAAACTAGTTACATGTTAACATTTTTATTTTGATTTCCAATGTTTAGTTCAATTTTAGATTTAACATGTAATATTAAACTGTATGCGTAGGTAAATGTATGGATAGTATGTTAGGGTTTCATTTCTATCATGTTAGGATATTGGAAGCATTGAGTTAGCTATGATTTTTTTTCGAAACCCTAAAACCCGAGACTGTATTGTGTTAATATTACACTAGTTAAATGTTAGCTTATTTTCAGATATTTTTATATATGTAAATGCTGAACTAAAACTGGATTTAACCTTTAAATACTAAGCTATAACCCTGTACAAGGACACACACACACCCTAACTTAGTATACGCTGCCATGTAAACCTAACATTTTTCCTCTATGTTATGATCATATACCAGTATAGATATATATAGAGTTCATGCATACATGTTATAATGTACATAGATACATAACTAAGTCTCTACCTTTTATATATATATATATGGTTAGCCATGCAAGTTATGAGTAATTAGGTTGTGTAATGTAGATTGTTTAACCGAATGCCATGATTAGTGTAACTTGATAGCCGTTGTTTTAAAACCCAATTTCTTATATACACATTCATGTATATTCACGTACACACACGTCTACTATCTAACCATGTGAACATGTTCCCATACATATAATGCTAGCTTTTCCCTCTCTGACACTATATATATATATATATATATATATATATATATATATATATATATATATATATATATATATATATATATATATATATATTGTGATTGGATTTCCATGTGATTGACTTTTATTCCTTAACTAGTGATTTTGATTTTTTTTTCCTTGAATAAGTACTTTTTCAGATAATTGGTAGTTACCTTTGTTTTATTTTTGATAAGTATCAGTTTTCATATGGGGTGGTAGACAACCTTATAGTTTTGACGGTTGTTGTTTCTGTATCTTTCTATTTTAGTACCCTGGATTGCTTGTGTGTTTGATACCCTATGACCGTTTTGGTTTAGCATGACTAGTATACCTAGATGAGACTTACTACCACCGTATGCCATGACCCTGGAAGCCGTTTTCTTTTGATGGTATGATTTGTTTAAAGTTCTGGGACTTGATTGTGGGGGTTTGACCTAGAGGGAGTATGGACATTTTAATTTCGAGGACGAAATTTTTATAAGGTGGGTAGGATGTGAGCACCCTAAATTTTGGGTTGATTTTTTTTTTATTTTATTTTATTTTCTGATTGTTTAGTTTCATTAAATAATTAATTCTGTTATTTTTCCTTAAGAGTACTTTCCCGTGCCATAGATATTTGGAGTATCAGGGATGTTCAAATTTGGAAATCTTCTTCACGAGTTTTGGAGCGGACACGATTACCTTCATGACGGTATATGGTGTCCCACCCAAACTTGTTCCCTTGTGCTCTTTTTGCTTCGCTGAACTTCGGGTCGAATTAGACCGTTTGATTATTAATTGATTTTCCCACTCTTTTCCTTGATCATTTTCAGCGCGTTACCATGACTTTTAAATTGGGAGCACAAGACCAGTCAGTTTCTAGAAACCAAATCCTCATTGATGATCTACTCGAGACGCTCGTCACCCATGACCTTCGTGTCCCACTCAGATACGTCATTTTGTGCTCCATTTGATTCGCACAACTTTTCCGACACGTGATCCGATTTTATTTCACTCCACGGCGTCACATTCATCTTCCAACTTGATTTGTGGGTCCCCTGTCGACCAAAACCTGTCCGCCCCAATTATGGACATGGCCCACATTGAGCCTACTACCCGTCCGCCACTTGTGTCCCATTTATTGGAATCCCCATGTGCTACTTATTTGTCCATGATTATCAACTCCTATTTTAATTCGAATATTTTGCCATGTCCGATTTTCATCCAACCCGGTTTGACCGAACCCAGTTCAAGCCCCATATTATCCTCCATCACCACCCTCAGCCTCTTTTCCCTTGAAAAATATCAGGTATTCCCCTACATATTTTTCTATATTTTTTTGGGAATTTCTACTTATTTAATTCCCATAGAATTGGCCATTTTCTCCTAATTTAATCCTAGCCTTTAATTTCCCTCTTTAAAATCATCACCATTCATTTTTCCCAACCCCTTAGCAGCATGTGTGCCGGCCCTAATTTCTAGGAGAGCTCTTTCTCTCTCTCCCTCTCACATTATAACAATCATCTCTCTTTCTCTCTCTTCCTATTTTTTTTCCTACAACACTCACAACAACAAAAACACAACACCATCAACTTCAACACCAACAGCAGCCTACACCAAGCCATGCCCGACCACCCCAACCTCCTGGCTCGACCACCTCCTCCTCTGGCCGTCGGCCATGGCCGCCACCCTCTATCTCCACCATTCTCCTCCACCTCCTTCCTTCTCTATCATCAACAACAACCATCCCCACCACCAACCTGACTCCACACAGCCCGCCACCACCAGCCCTTGGCCGCGCCATCCCTGGCCTCGTCGTGGCCAGGCCGTCGGCCACCACCAGTGGCCATCCTCCTTCTCTCCTCCTTCTTCACACATCACCCGAGCCACCACCACTTAAACCACCATCAACTCCGAACCAGCAGCCCCTGCCCTCGTCGGGGTGCGCCGCCGCTGACCCTCGTCGAGGCGCGCAGCCCCCCGCCGCGGCCTGGCCGGGCCGGCCACCGCCGGCGCGCGAAGCGGCCTCGGCAGCAAGCGCGAGCACAGCCGCGCGCGGACGAGCGCGTGTAGCACCTTCGCCGGCCACGCATCGCCGTGGCCGTGTTCCCCCGCCTTGGGCGAACTCCGGGGACCCCCCTGGGTCCGCCACCTCGCTCCCCGGCGCGACGTATAGGCGATTCGTGCGTTTTGAACGACGTCCAGTCGTGACGCGCGCGAAATGAAGTTCGTTTTGGTTCTCCGTCGCAGTAACTTCGTGTGCATTTTCTCGGAGATCCGACCGTTGGATCGGTGATTTCTTTGCTCCGTCGCAATCTCGGTATATCCACCTTCGCTCATGTCAATTTTCGTCCGTTAATTTTATCGTTTGATACATCAAAACCGGCCACCAAGTTGACCGTTTAAATTGTATTAAATTTGGCCAGTTTTGTGTGGCCAACTTTGTCAGCTTGTACCTCCTCCACCGCAGCTCCGTTTGGCGTGCTACCAGTTCCGGTGCGAAGCTGGTATAACCCTCCTACTCCCCTTCCAGTTTCGTTTCATTGTGAGCTTGTTTGATTGGTTGAATTCGACGCCAAAGTTGGTCGTCCGAATTCGTAATTTCCAACTTGTAAAATTCTATTTTTGAACACGGGACTCCAGATTTCATTTCTGACACCACCATTAGATTCGTGGCGTCGTTCTGTCATGTTTTCATATAAAATTTGTTAGATTTGGAGAACGTGGGCCCGAGCACGTTTTTCGGTGCAAAGCGGGTCCCACTTTCTGGGTCAACGGGACTTTTTGACGCCGGCTCATCGGAATCCAATTCTGGAGATACCGTTGAGTTCGTATCGTCATTCTGGACTCATTGACATATAATTTGCTAGGTTTTGGTGGACATTGGGTCTGGCACGCATTTCGGTGCAAGTCGGATACCAGTATCCGGGCTAACAGATCATTTTGAGATCGGCTCATCGGAATCCAATTTCGGAGATACCGTTGAGTTCGTATCATCATTCTGGACTCGTTGACAGGTAGTTTGCTGAGTTTTGAGAACTTTGGCTCTGGCACGTATTTCCGTGCAAACGGGAATTCCAAGTTCTGGTCAACGGGCCAAATAGAGATCGGGTCAACGGAATCCAATTCTGGAGATACCGTTGGGTTCGTATCGACATCCTGGTTTCATGGACATATAATTTGTTATATTTTGTAGACTTGATTTCTTGCACGTTTTTCGGTGCAAAACGGCTCCGACACGGACACCGTTTTGACCCGAAATTACCTTTTTGCCCTTATGTCCAAATTGGACCGTTGGGTAGGCTATCCTAGCTAATTTGACCATTCTGGACACGTTGGCGATGTTCATTTCATCGTCCGACAATGTTTGTTGATAATTTCTCTGAGTTTAACCTTTTTATAATTAATTAATAATTAATTCATATAATGTTCGTATTTTGGGATTAGTACAACGAAACTGAGATCAGCCAATTCCAGTGATCTCACATCGCTGAAATTGACAAGTTGGCCACGTGGATCACTATAATGAGATTATAAACCTTATCGATAATCTTCTTATCTCGATTTGTGTGTCGTAAGTTTCGACGTACAAATAACGAAGTACACTTTATATTAGACTAGAATTGACCCTGTTTGACCAGAGTTGACCAGTTGACCCAAAGTCAACTGTAAGTCAACACTTGACCTAGTTTGACTAGATTATTGACCGGAGTCGACCTAGAGTTGTTTTGACTTAGAAGAACCTAGAATAATGTAGATTTGTTATAGAGATTCATTTATTACAACTTGAACACCTTGTAACCTGTGTTGCTTTAAATAGGACTCTGTGGCTTCAGTGGGACCCCCCTATACTTATCAGCTGTTCAGGTTATCGTGGCGAGTACTTTTTCTGATCATTTCATATCCTGCTTAGAATTATTTCCTGCAGTAGATTACTTTACTTGTACTGTCACGTTGGTCACACGGATTGGTACTATATGGATCCTTTCTTGAGATGTTATCCTTAGGGAGCATCGGGTACTCTATGTTCTGTGTGTTCTACTTTCATAGCGTATCATATGCTTCTTGGTTCTTTGATCACTTACGACATGTACCCTCATGATCGTAGAGTCTTCCTGGAATCTTACACTGTTGGGTTACCCCCAGAATCCCCATTTTTATGGGACTTATACTGTTGGGTTACCCCTAGAATCCCCATTTTTATGGGACTTACACTGTTGGGTTACCCCCAGAATCCCTATTTTTATGGGACTACTATGTATCACCTTCGGGGTCTACCACCCTTCGGGGGCTTATCACCTTCGGAGTCTATCACCTTCGGGGTCTGTTACATAGCATCATATAACATAACCTGGCTGGATCCTTGTGTATTGATCGGGGGTACGGAGGGAGTATTACATGTTCATATTGTACTCTGACTCACTAGTCACTGCTAGTTCCCTATTTATAGTAGATATTTCTATTACAGCTCTCTCTCTGTTTACATACAGCATTCTTTCAGTACTTGTATCTTACTTTACTGCATGATTACATTTTCTAACCTGCTATGAACTGTTGAGATGTATTGTGCTCGCTCCAGTCCTGACTGGACCTGTTGATAAATTTTACAGATAGCCTGGAGGTGCTTGCTAGCCTAGAGGAGACACATTAGAGGTTGTTTAGGTAGTTATTTCATTTTGTCTGGAGTTGTATTTACTTTGTGGATTACTGTATCTGTATTTGAGTTTTGAGATGTATTTCTGGGTTTATGTATCTTAGATACTTAGACTTCTATCTCCTGTATCTCTTTTGGATTTCATGTTTTATCTATCCTTATCATGCTCTACCTTAGATGTGATTGAGTCTGTATCTGCTATGTCACCCCCATTCGGGGAGTATAAACTGTTTAGTCTTATACTGTTAGATGCATTGAGACCTAGGACAGCGTTCTACCGCCGACACTGCGGCGTAGGCTGGGCGTTGTTACGTTCTCGTGCCCTAACTCTAGGGCGCGGGTCGTGACAGGACTGCAATGCATCAACCCACTTAGGACTGATGCCATTGAGACTGAAATTATCTATAGGAATAAGTTTGAGGCAAATGGGACTGGTATTGTCCATCATGGTCAGGACTACTCTATAATGATGATGAGGATAGGCTATTCAGGTCCATTTGGGATGTTGTGAGATCCCTACAGGGCTGTGTAAACAAACTGGTAAACAATGTGATACAGGGATATGAAATTAAGGAAGGAATATAGGTTATGTATATGGCAGTATAACCCTGTTCTAAGCAGTCCTAAATCCAATATTGGACCATTGGATTGGATGGAAATAATGATGACAGCATTATTAAGCTGAACCTGGGCATGACTGTTAGCATTCCAGTATCATGGGACTGTCCTGTTCAGGATTTAGGCTATAAAATGAATCTAAGAGCAAGAGCGCTGGTATAGGATTAAGGATAAAGAGCTGTGATTGTATGTTGGAGTTAAATTATTCATGATTTTATTTACCCTAATAATATAAGGAAGTTAGGGGAGGTAAGTATTCTATTAGAGTTATCTATAGGTTAACAAGTCATGTATAAGTTGAGTTTTAAATAGTAAACCCAGTTGTTAAGTGATCTTTAGACTAGGAATATTTACCTACATTGTAGACTTATCATTTTGTAATCAATTACTTACAGGAGGACATCCAGTTTCCTTGGATACTTGTACTTTCCTGGAGCCAGGCAAGTACACTCTACGGTTTTGTACTTTACATTATATATCCTATGCTTTCTTGAGTGACACAATTTCAACACGTCATATACTTTCTGGTGCTCATGTTCTCTTGTTCTTATTACTTGTATCTGGGGTGGAAAAATATACTATCTATGTGACCAATCCCAAGAAACAACTCACGTGTGTTTAGCTTAGACCCCGCATCGTGCACGCGGGTCCTAAGCCGCCCATTCATGTGCTTTCATGTGCTTACCCTAGCCAGTCACATATTTAGTTATATTTCAAATGTAGTACACACATGTTCAAGAGATTACCTTGTACTTATTTCCTGTGATTCCATGATATCATGTTCTTTCAGGTGCTTACATATCATGTTCTTTCATGTTCTTACATTCATGTTCTTTCATGTACTTTACACTGTTCCTCATGTACTTATTCACCTGTTCTTCCTGTACTTTCCATGTTTCCTTGTACTTTCATATCATGATGTCTTGTTCATTACCTAGAATTGTACTTGCTTCGCTCCTGAATAGGATATGTTGCAGGTGAGATGGAGGCCTTGTGTGACACCTACTTTGGGCAGGATATTGCTCTCCCTACTGAGCCAGCTGGAGCTGCTTGTGACCTAGAGGCTGCAGAAGCCTAGTGCTTCTTTAGTATTTTCCTATTATCTTTCCATGTATTGAGACTAGCAGACTCTTTTACTAGTTGAAATGTAATAATTCAGATATTGTACTTTACTCTGGTTGGGACACATTTATATAGATGCTGTGATTTCATTTTATGTTTATATTATCTGGTTAGTTTTCCTAGATTGGTACAGCTTACTTTGTTGTGTCTAACAACAAAGGCTGGGCGTGTCCGACTCGTATCCGGTTATTCGGGAGCGGGTCGTGACAAAAATCATATTTTCTTTAAAATATTCTAATTATTTTGGAATATTAATTTATTATATTTTTATGTTGATTCACTTTTCAATTGGAACCCACATGGCATAGTTGTGATTGATGAACTAGTTATTTTTGAACTTATTTTTCCTAAAATATCTATATGTAAAATATATTCAAAAATTAATGTTTATTTTTCTAGAAATAAAAAGTTTATATTTTGGATATTTAAATATTATTTTATCATAATAACTTGGTGTCACATATAGTAGTATTGCTAGTATGTACGTATAGTAGGTATTAATGTTGATTGTTGACTAATTGAGATCAAATATAGTAAGTGGATATATTGGTAAATATATATTAATAAGTGGTTACTAAATTTAGTTTATTATTATTCCTAGGAGATCGTGATCATTTGGTTGCAGTAGTTGGAGACGAACCGTTATACTATTCTCTTGTCGATATTCCAGGCAAAGTCACGCCCTGATTTCACAAAACTGATCGTCCTCTCTAGGACATGGTATCGCACGATCTTAGAATTGTACTCATGCAAGGCGAATGGCTGAAATGTCGATTAGAAGCTAAACGACTGAGTCATACAAAAGACATCAGCGAAAAAGTAGAACAACAAAAGAAACACAAGTATTGAAAACAAAATCAGAACTTTATTGATAAGAATAGAAATATTACAAGGGGCTGGTTCTAGGCCAAGGTTTACAATTCACTCAAGCTCATAATCTCTCTGAATACAAACACTCAGCTCTCTCTCTCTCATCTTTCAATACAAATAATCCTGTCTTGAGACATACAACTTGACGAATGCGATGTCCATACATTATGGCATGTTGCCACGACCCGCACTCATTTTTCGGGATAAGAGTGCGTGTCCAAGCCAGCCTACGCCGCAGTACCGACAATAGAATGTTGTATAGCCACAATGCTCAAAATCACATAAATAATAATTTTATTGCTCATTCACAAAACTAACTAATTTACAAATTTTACGAGCTTTATATTTAAAGAACTAACAAATATTGAAAATGACTACAACACATCTATCTAGATATCTCTAGGTTTTTGGCCTTCAAGTATACCTGTATCTCCCAGTACTAATAGAAGCCACAACTAACCAGAAAAATATTGGTTTTCAGTCAGGAATGGAACAAGTACATAGACTGACAGGCTATTCGCAACATAATAGAATTTGCAATACATGAAAATAGCATATGTGAAATGAAACTAGATAGTAAACTGATATCATGTCATATCAACTAGAAAAAAAATATGTTAATAGAGTGACATGGCAAGTGGCGAAGAAAGCAAGGAGAAATAAATAAAACAACTATCTACGTGTGTTGAAATATCGTGTTCGACATGTGAACGGTTAGGGGGTAAATCCGGTACCCCGCACGTGTCGTGTGCGGCTGCTATTCTTAACGAAAGACAATATAGATGGAAAGGGTAGTTCACACGTCTACTAGGATATTTTTCTGCCCGACTAGTACTCATGGACTCGAACAAGTCACGACACGGTAAACATGTGAATGATACTCAAGAAAAGTAATATGTAGAGATCCATAATACTAACCCGTGTAACAAACATGTCAGCAAGCAAGAGAAGCATATGTATGATATGTACTAGAAAAACTATTAGAAATTGAAAGCAATCAGTATATATACTTTCCTGGGATCCTTTGCTGGTAAAACCGATAATACCAAACCACTCAGTGGGCCACAAAAGTCAAATCGTGCAACAATCTTCGGATGCTGAAACAGACATCACTAACGTGTTTGGTATATGAGAAATATCTAGAAACGCATTCCCAAAAGTCCAATTCTGGACAGAGGAGCAAAATTATAATTTTGGCTCAAAACGATGTCCGCCGTGGACCCGCTTTGTACCGACAAGCGTGTCAGTACCTACAGTCTCTAAAGTCATCAAACTATATGTCTACGGGTCCGGTTTGACGATGAAACGCAACCGTATGTTTAAAGTTGGATTTCGATGGACCGTGCATAAATTTATTCGTAGGATCCGGTCGCGGGCTCGCCAAAATAGTATTCCGGTCGACCTTCTCAGAATCGGACTAAACTTGGCATACAGGACCAAAAAAATGGCCCGGTCCTTTGGCATAAATTTTGTTTCGAGATGACGAACGTGCACAAAGTTGTGGACTAGTTTGCAAAGGGGCCGATACGGGATATCTTGATGGATACGCTTCGATTTCGTCGCGCACACGCAACGAAATTGAGTTCCGTCGAATTCAACACACAGATAATATCCATATGCATCTTTCGATGCTCATGGGTTGCAACCACGTCGTCCGGTTTGTCGGGGCGAACGTAGTATCGAAGAATTTCTATGCTTTTGATGGTTTTTTAACTGATTTTTCTCCTATTTTCAAATCAAAACAACTTGGCTAATAATTCAAAGAATTAAAAACTATCTGTTAGGAATTACTATTGTTTATTTTGTTTATCTATTGGAAAAATAAAATCTAAAATTATTCTACAGGGTTGAACAAAAACTGCCTTCCAATTAGGGTAGTTAGCACTCATTCTCTACTCTGTTTTTTGTCAATTTTCTTCTAATTTGATCTAAGTCCCTCATCGAAATCAGATCAACCCCGACCAAACTAATTGATAGGGTTCAAAGATGGTTAGGTTGTCTACGCGTAAGATTTTTCAGTTCAAAAAATCATCCAACGATGAGGGAGATAAGTGGCGAGGAAGGGGGATCTGGGGTGATGTTGTTGCAGTCGTTGCTCCGTTGGACAGTTGCTGCCGACGCTGCGGCTGCTATCACCGGACGCGCCTAGTCGTGTGTTGTTGTTGCGCCACTCGTCGCGCGCGGGTGTCGCACCGCTGGCCGTGCGCTGGTGTCGTGCCGCTGGCCGCACCATCCGACGGCGGGGGTGGTGGCCCGGTGGTGGTGTGACAGGGGCGAAGCTGTTCGGGGAAAGCGATCATGGGGATGGCTTGCAATTTTGTATGGCTCTTTAGTTTTCATGTTGGCAGTCTTCGTGGAGGGAAAGGAGGAATGATTTGCTATACAGGAGAAGGGTGTTCCCATGGTTTGAGGGACATGGTTTCGGCAGAAAGAAGCCAGATAGCTGGAAAATATAAATGTATTTATATTTGGTCATGATGATGATGATGATATATCATTAAACATATATAGAGTAGGAATAGATAGGAATGTGTGTTTGGGTTTTATTATCTTAATTTTATTTGCATTTGATTTGAATTCGATATGGATGCATTTCAGAACAGTAGGTACTTAGGGATATTGTTACGAATGTATAACGGTGGGAGAGGGAGGTGGAATAGATATACCTGTATATAGATATATGTATATGCATGTATAATCAAAGATATTTGATAGGTATACCTACATATAAATATATGTATATGAATGTCTAATCCAAAATATGTGATACCTTAATTACATTTCTATACACATTTGTACTCCTATAAAATCTAAGAATCTAAAAATTTTGTTGGCAAATATTATCACATTTTCAAAATAATGTAATCATTTAAAATCAAACAACATTTATATTATATATATAACAATTAAGTAGAAAAATAATTATTAGACCATTAAATAAACTATGAAATATATAGGTGTAAACATTCATTTACATGGACTTCTTTGGTTGCACCGTATGACTACATGGGCTTGGATTGGGTTCGAGTCAAGTCCGGGCTAAATTGGTAACACCCAGGTCTCCTAAAAGTTATAACATTAATCATTAACTAATTAAATCATTTATAGGGGTCAGGTCACAACTTTGACTGGTTTTCCTAATTATAGGACACCGCTATGAATCGGTCTTCCCTGACATGGCTAATACACTAGCCAAAGAACGCAACTACACTGTCCATGCCATGATTTCTAGTCATCGTACACTCAAAATCTTAACCATGACTAAGGCCTTCTTTAATAATAATTACTTAAAAAAATATTTATAAATTTCATAAATTTTTATTTAAGTCAAATAATAATAAAAAATATTTCAAAATTTTGGGAAGAGGGGTTACAAATCTACCCACCTCAGAAATAAATTGCTCCTCGAATTTAAGGACTACTAGGATAGACAGACTTGGTTGATTGGTGCAAAGATAGGAAAATTTTAGGATAATAAATATTGATCAAATAGGTGGAAAAAAGAAGAAGAAAAAAATTAGGGTTAGGATTACGGTTTTAGATTAGGAATTTGGGATTTTTGGAGATTTGGGAATTAGGGTTGTGGTAAGAAAATAGAGAAAGACTACTTTAAATATAGAGTTGGGGATTCCCTAATTAAGGAAGAAATATGATCAAATCTCCCTATAGGTTTAAATCTCAAATTAGATTTGATCAATTTAAATAAATTTAATCCTAAAAGGAATTTGAAATAATATCTAACACTATCAAATAATATTTTTTAAAGGAATTTTTAATTCAAATCATAGAATAAATGATATTTCTAAATGAAATAATTTTTAGAAGTATATTTCTATCAATACCAAAATTATTTAAAAACGATTTGACAAATTAATAAATAACTAATATCATCAATAGTTATCAAAAAAAAATAGATTTCAATTAAGTCTAGAATGATCAATTCAAATATTGGTCATAATAAGAAAATACTGAATATTAACAATAATTGGAAAAATAAATACAACTCACATCCAAAATAATATAGAAATAGATTTTCAATAATCTATAATCAAAGACTAAATCAATTTAACCCTAATATTTTTTTACAATAATAAATCAAGATTAATACTTAATATAATCAAATAATTCCTAAATACTCTCCCAAAAATATTTTGAAAATATAATTGACAAACAATTTTTTTCATCCGAAAATATTTCCTTCGTACAATTTCAAATACAACATTTATCCTCTAATGTAAAATATTTAAAATAACAAAATAAAAAACATAAGAATTTTCAAAATTTCAAAAATGAGGGTTACAATCTACTCACCTCAGAAAATCTATTTCTTCAAAATTTTGAAGTGCAAGATCAGTCATGATTAAGAATATAATAAAAAAAATGATTTGATCAATGATTCAAACGAGTTAGATCGTAAATAGAATTGAACCTTAAGAAAAATACAACGTGGCACGACTAAAGCATAGCCGAAAGGGTCTAGTTACAACGGTCAATGATACAATCGAAATAGGATTTAGTTAAACAAGAAAAAGTCATAGGCACGATTAACTATTGTTGGAATTATATAGGCAGAGCCTACGATCAAAATTTAGACAAAGCCTAAACGTGGTTCAAATCACTTAGATATAGCTGAGATGCAGTCATGATCATGCTAGTCATCCTAGCATGATCAAAATTAATAAAAAGTTGGCACGAGCATGAACAAGATTAAGATAGTCATGATCATAGTGGAATTGAGTTGAAGTATAGGCACGATTTTGATCATAGCCAAATAGTTTAGTCACAATCAAAGTCGTTTAGAAATGATCAAAATTCAATTTTGTTTGGCACGAGTAACTTGATTAACTATTCAGGCAAAAAAATTTAGGCACGATTACATAATCAAACTCTAGAAAATATACGAATTGACTCGATTTGAATATAATAGTCTAGTTGCAATCAAAAGTCGTAAGGAGGATCCAAACCGAAATCGTTTAGCACGATCAATTTTGTAGGTATGATCATAGAATCATAATCTAGGTACGATTATGAATCTAGTGGAATGGAATCAAAACCTACCGATAGGTTTTAAATGAGGAGGAGTCAAATGACGACTCGAGATTAGAAGATAAGAAGGAAAGAACCACCAACTTTATTTATAATACTTTAATGAGAAATAGGATATCAATTAGTTTGGAGTAAGAGTGCGAGATTTTGCGGATCATGAAAAACCAATAATCATATGCCAATAAAAGATATAGCCTCTATATTATTCGAAAGCCGTATTCCAATCTAAAGTCAGTTCATCGAGAATCCATGCCTTGCCAGTATACATCTGGCTGCAGTAAACCCTTGGTTTCATAACTCAAATATGATATTGCATCGAATATCTAATAGCTCTACCAATATTAACATACAACTCAAAGGTCAAAATAGGACGACCAGTATATAGTCTTAATAACATTCGATAACTTACACTTACTCGAAATTACTTCAACTTTGGGATTATGTCATGCCAGTGCGCTGCTGGCTGCAGTGAAGCCACCGTCTCGATAATTTAAATAAATGGCGACAATGCACTGATGTCTTGCCATTATGAGTCATCAAAAACTACTCTAACTATATCCATAAAATTTCAAAGGAGTTTTAGAAATTCAACTAGCAGATCATGATTAGAAAAAGGTAAGTATCAGTCCTTGAAGTGCATGTATCATTTTGTTTTGAAAATAAAATGATTGATTAGGTATAAAATTTTAAAAATCAAACGATCGATTAGAAAAATGAATGAACACAAGAGAAATAAAAAAAATTCCAATTCTATTCCTCTAATATTCAAGAATCGAGGAAAAACATATATATATATATATATATATATATATATATATATATATATATATATATATATATATACATATATATATATATGTATATATATATGTAAAAAAAAAATATATATACATATATATATATATATATATATATATTTTTTTTTTTTTAAAGAAACCCCCTTTTATTAAAAATCAAGGCTCCAAAAAGCTGAAGCCTGACACGTATACAAGACAAAAGTATACCAAAAGGGAAAGACAGGGGAAAAGGCCGGACGCGACCGTCAAAACTAAAAGAAGAACGGTTGCCCGAAAGTCGGAGAACTGTGGGTGCAAAGGGATCACCGTTTGCCACATTGCCGGTGAATCTCCCGGATCAGCTGATCGGCAGAGTATTGGTGTCCCTCGTATCCCGCTTTGTTGCAATTTTTCCAGATAGCCCAGGTGGCGGCCGCTGCAATGATCTGGTGGCCGTGGGAAGCGGCGCCCCAGTGAGCCAGAAGATCGATAAAGCGCCCGTCGTCTGGAGAGGTGTTGTAGTTGTGATTGAGGGTGCTCCAGATTTTGTCAGGGAGGCTTCCTTCCCTGAAGATGTGATCGATAGTCTCCGTCTGACGCTCGATGCAACAGTTACAAGCAGACGCCAGGCTAAAACCGATGGAGTTAAGGGTGTCGTCAGTGGGAAGTTTCTTTCTCATGACTTTCTACAGGAGGAATGACCATTTCTTAGGGATGCAAGAGTTCCAATAACGCGCAATGAAAAGGTCGGGGCCGTTATCTTGGATCGAGAGTCTAGCCGATCGCACAGAGAAAGCACCAGAAGCTGCTAGCGACCACCTCAGCTGGTCAGCGTCGATACCGATGGAAAGACCGTGCTGGCGAATACTGTCAACTGTTTCATTGCCAGACCAGTCACGGATTCTGTCCCAATTCCAAACGTTGTTGGTAGGATTCCACAGGTCTTTAATCCTACAATTTCTCGGGGAATCGGTAATGTTCGGGATAAGGTAGTCACCTATCCACCTTTCCAGGAATGGATTGGACTCGCCTGTGCCCAGATGAATTCTGATCGCGGGTTCAGCCAGTTCCCGGCTACGTAAGATACGACGCCAAGCCGCGGAGGATCTGCTGTTAGCAGTGGCAGTCGCAGGATGGATGTGTCTGAAGTACCTGGCCTTCATAAACTTGGTCCACAGGTTATTGCTTGTGCGTAATTTCCACCACAGTTTCATTGAAAAAGCTTTGACGATGTGATCAAGTTTGGTGAATCCAAGCCCGCCTTTAGCAGTAGGGGAAGCCATAGTGTCCCAACTGGCCCAGTGGTGTTTGTCTTGCCCCTTGTTGTGCCCCCAGAAGAAGTTGCAAAAGATCTGTTCAATAGACATGATAACCTTCCTGGTCGGAGAGTAGGCCGCTAGGGTGTGGATGGGGACAGAGTTGAGCACATGTTTGATGAGGATGATTTTTCCGCCTGGGGATAGGGTTGCGTTATGCCATCCTTCGATCTTGTTCCTAATTTTGGTGATTAAGTGCTCGTAGATGCTGGCGTTAGATTTCTCGTACGCCAAGGGGGCGCCGAGATAGTTGAAAGGAGGAATATATATATATATATATATATATATATATATATATATATATATATATCTTGAATTTCAACAAAATTTTAACTCAGGATAAATATAAGGATAATTGGATCATGTTAGGCTCAAAAGTCAATGGATGGAAATAGAGTACTGACCTTTAGGAAAAATAATTACATTATGCAAATAAAAAAGAAATACGGCCTAGACAGGAAAGATAATTCAAAAAAATTCTAAGGTGATCAAGATAGGAGAAGTGTAAGTGTCTGTCATTCAAGTATCAATTCAAAAATAAAATGAGTGACTAGGAAAGATAATGGTCGAAGCCAAAAAAAATGATAACTCTTCTAATACCATACATATGTATGTATATATACCCATATATATATACTTATATAGCCCAGCTATTTTAAAAGCCCAAGTAAACTATAAATAAAATCATTTACTTCAGCCCGACCCAATACAACAGGCCAAGCCTAAAACCTATATATTAAACCAAAACAAATATTAGCCCATAATAATTGTTTTTTCTTTTTCTTTTTTTGGCCCAAAACAATTTTTTTTTTCCAATGCTAACTATATAATATTTATTATCTAAAGAAAGCCCATAAATATAAATTTATCTAAGGAATATGGACTAAAGCTATTAATCATTTAAACCAGTCCAACTCTAAACCCAATATTTAACTCAAAAATATAATACTTTTATATATATTTTATTTTCTAAGCACAATGCAAATCATACTAAATACAATAATAAATATAATCATAATATGTTTTAATACAAATATATATATAATATTATACCCAATACCATAATACTAATTAATACAATACATACAAATGCATATGTATAATGTAATTAATATAGTACCCATACTATGCTTTGTACAGAAAATAATTAATTCAGTCTCTCTCCCTCTCTCTCTCTTTTCGATTCTACTGCCATTAATTGGAGAGAGAGAAGGAGTAAAGAGAGGAGAAGATAAAATGGAACAAATAATTCGAGATTAGGAATATAATCTTAGGAAGTCATAATTTATCAAGCGAATAGTCTACCCATCTTGGTCCTGCCTTCCTACACAATAGTATATCCTTCTATAAAAGTTATCTAATAGGGTTAAAATTCAATAACTTCCTACCTAAATCATATGGTATATGTAGTAATCTTAGCTACCCAACAGTCAATTGAGTAAGGGACTCCTAATCCTAGTCATTCTCCTAAAATTAAATTAATCCTGGTTGTGAATGAGCACTTTCTAGTCACAGGCTTGCAATATTAAGGTTAATATAGGTACTACCACAAGTTCGTATGATTTGTGAAAACTGACCTACATGGGCTACCACAAAAACTTTTCATGACTCGCACCCACTTCTCAGTATACGAGTGTGTGTCGAAGCTAGGCTGCGCCGTAGTGTCGACGGTAGACGTTGTCTAGCCACAATGCTCAAAATCATAAAAATAATAACTTTATTGCTCATTCACAAAACTAACTAATTTACAAATTTTACGAGCTTTATATTTAAAGAAAAGTACAATATTCTAACAAATATTGAAAATGACTACAATACATCTTTCTAAATAATCTCTAGGTTTTTGGCCTGCAAGTATATCCCGTATCTTTCAGTACTGAGAGAAGCTACGACTAACCTAAAAAATATTAGTTTTCAGTCAGAAATGGAACAAGTACACAGACTGATGGTCTATTCGCAACATAATAGAATTTGCAATACATGAAAATAGCATATGTGAAATGAAACTAGATAGTAAACTGATATCATGTCATATCTAGAATGAAGCATAAAATATTCAACAGGATATATTAATTATAAGAAAAATATGTTAATAGAGTGACATGGCATGTGGTAAAGAAAGAAAGGAGAAATAAATAAAACAACTATCTACGTGTGTTGAAATATCGTGTTCGACATGTGAACGGCTAGGGGGTAAATCCGGTACCCTACACGTGTCGTGTACGGTTTTTATTCTCGCGAAAGGCAATAGAGATGGAAAGAGTAGTTCATATGTCTACTAGGATATTTTCCCACCCGACTAGTACTCATGGACTCGAACAAGTCACGACATGGTAAACATGTGAATGGTACACATGAAAGTAATATGTAGAGATCCATGATACTAACCCGTGTAACAAGCTTGTCAGCAAGCAAGAGAAGCATATGTATAATATGTACTAGAAAAACTATTATAAATTGAAAGCAATCAGTAGTACTTGCCTGGGGTCCTTTGCTGGTTAAATCGATAATACCAAACCTTAGTGGGCCACAAAAGTCAACTCGCACAAGAATCTCCGAATGCTGAAACAGACATCACCAACGTGTTTGGTATAAAATTATGTCTAGAAATGCCTAGCCAAAAGTCCAATTCTAGACACAGGGGCAAAATCATAATTTTGGGTCAAAATAATGTCCGCTGTTGGACTCACTTTGTACCGAAAAGTGTTCCAGTAAATACGGTCTCTAAAGTCATCAAACTACATGTCTACGGGTTCATTTTGACGATATGAACACAATCGCATTTCCAAAGTTGGATTTCGGTGGGCCGTGCACAAATTTGCCTGTTGGATCGAATCGCGGGCTCACCAAAATAGTATTCTGGTCGAACTTCTCAGAATCGGACCAAACTTGGCATAGATGACCAAAAACATAACACAGTACTATTGGCACAAGTTTTGTTTCAAGATAACGAACATGCACCACCAGTGTGCAAAAGAGTAATAGGTCCACCAAAGATTACTCCTGATTATCGTGTATCACGTCCATATTACCTCTGATAACGATGGTGGTCTCTTGACTTAACACCTGTACCCAACCCGGGATAAAAGACATGGTATTAAGATCACAAAATCTATCACGTCCATATTTCCTCTGTTGGGTTTTATCTTAAAATCTATTACTCGCAGCACCAGTGCGCAAAAGAGTAATAAGTCCACCAAAGATTATTCCTGATTATCGTGTGTCATGTCTATATTACCTCTGATACCGATGGTCACTTGACTTAACACCTGTACCCAACCCGGGCTAAAAGACATGGTGTTAAGACCACAAAACCTATCACATCCATATTACCTCTGTTGGATTTTGTCTCAAAATCTATTACCCGTACCACCAGTGCGCAGAAGAGTAATAGGTCCACCAAAGATTATTTCTGATTATCGTGTATCACGTCCATATTACCTCTCATACCGATAGTCTCTTAACTTAACACCCGCACCCAACCCGGGATAAAAGATATGGTGTTAAGACCACAAAACCTATCACGTCCATATTACCTCTGTTAGGTTTCGTTTCAAATCTATTACCCGCACCACCAGTACGTAAAAGGGTAATAGATCCATAAAACCTATCATGGAGAGAATGTATTCTATTTATTCAAAATCAGTTACTTTCATAGGACTACGTATCCAGCAAAAAAAAGTCCTTCATTTCTTCATCTAGACAGGAAGTAAAGGATTACATTGATGTCCAAAAGAAGCAAAACACAAACTACAACTAAAGACAGATAGAAACACCAAGACAAAATACGGACATTTATTTTTAATATTCTCGAAAATAGCAATTACATGGCAACCCATAGATCCTTACAGTCAAGGATAATAGTTGTGTTGAGGCATATACCATTCCCTCAGCCATTTCGCATACGAAGGCTCTATTTGATTAAGGTCCTCGACGGGGGCAGGAGGGTCAGAACTCCCAGTGCTACTACCCTCAAACTTGGGCTCCTCCCTCACAGCAATTTTAATCTTGGGAGACATTCCCTCCTCGATGGACACCAGCTCTTCTTTTACCTCAACTTTTGGTATCACCTCCTCTTTAACAAGCGGTGACTCTTGTTTGATGAGAGGAGGCAGCATCTCCTCCTTTACAGTGGTCTCAGCCTTCGGTATGGACACTACAAAAAAAATCAAAGAAAGAAGATAGTCGTTTGAAAACAAAGTGAATGGGCTCCTTTTCAGCTATGCAGCCTAGTCACACAGAAACTTATACGGCTCAGCCCATGCGGCTCCATCATACAGAACACATACGGTCCAATGAGATAGGGCATGCATCGATCATGCCTGAAGCACATAATCGATACATGACAGGCCTGCGCATAAAATATGCGATATGGCCATTCAAAATTAAGTCGTCGTTTTCCCACCGTCCTTACCCTTGATAAGGGGTTGCACGTCGGGATGAATGGAAGGAGATTTCGTAGCTCTCGATGAGGAGGCGAGTCCCTTATCTTTGGCCGCGGTACCAGTCAACTTGGAAGCTTTTGGAGCCATGGCTAACTGGGACAGAAAGGATGACAAAGATAATGAAGACGAAGGAGAAGAAGGTGAAAGAGAAAAATCTCTCTCCGAATGACCCATATTTATAGGGTTTTCGAAAGAGCGCCGCTTCGATTCTCGAGTCCATTAAAGATAATGATAACGTTTGGAGATTTTTTAGTAACCGTCATAGAACCCAAATCCAAAACCAAATCAAGACATTAAATGCAGCAGTGACAGCTGGCAGTCTGGATGGGATCTCCATGCGACTCAAGATTTCCCTACGGCTCAAAATTTTTCTGCGGCTCAAGGTCTCTCCTGACTCGAAGACTCCCTATGGCTTGACATATCTCCATGTTTCATATTCAAAGTATTCCAAATTTGTAATTTGAAAACTGTGAAGGGGGTCTTATAGAAGCATAAAAAATATGGGATTCATGCGGATCACAACTGACCACATGAGTACTTTAGGCCAAATTGGTCCGCATAAAGAAGAGCCGCATGATAGACTCGGCATGCCCCCTGCGGCCCATCTTCACTATCTCGGATTATATATATTAAAAATAACTAGACTGATTTGAGCTGCAGAAGAAAGAGTCACTTATGCGGCCAAGCTGATCAGCCCTTCTGATAAAGCTGACAAACTCTGTCGAAACTGACAAAACAGACACTCTGACAAAAAGAAGATAAGACGTGATCAGACAAAATGTCATGTCACCAGACACAGGGTCCACGTGCCTGGACATAGTCTTGCGACCAGAAGTACTGTGACCCGAGCCTTAGCATGAACCTTATGTGGCTCAACCTATACGCTTCATGCGGCCATGGATGACTGCAACCTGAGCCGTATGAGCTTTATGCGGCCCAGAATATAGAATCTATGTGGCTTAAAAGTCCCCAAGCTACATGCGGGCTAAGGGAGACTACAACCTAAGCCGCATGAGTCTTATGCGGCCTAGCATGGCCGAACATTAAAAGATCTATGCGGCTCAAAATGACTCAAGCAGATTGATCCTATCCTGCAATAGGACACGTGGCAGGCTGACCAAGTCTCAACCACCAAGATTTGCTGTAAAGAAATCTCAACAAGTCACCAGCTGACGGCCAAAGAGCAGGTCTTTGTCTGCTGTTGTAGCCACGTGGTCACGTAGTCATCTATGCGACTTAAGATATCTATTACTATAAATAGCAGGGTACAACACCCATTCAAAAGGCTGGCAACCTACGAATGGCAATTTTTTCAAGGGCAAGGACCATGTCAGATAGTCTAAGGGGTAAGGCAGAGTTGCTATACTTTTTCGAGCCTCCATCGTCGTCCTACAGAATCAAAAACTAAACAATTGTACTTAGATTATTTTCTAGGATTTCTTTCTAGGCTTTCTCTTATACAAGCGAGTTTGCAGTCAAGTTCAATTCATCTGTAATTCTTGTTCTTGATATTTTTAATGGCAAATACGATGACGACTCTGTTGGGGACTTCCTTCTCCTCTGATGAGAAGTTGGTGACGTAATCCGACGCGTCCAAGCTCGGCTCTATGCAGCAAATGTTCGTGGTTCGTTTTGACTAAGGAGCATTCGAAGAAATACTCTCTGAAGGGAGCGCCAGCCCGTCGCAGAAGCGAGCCAACCCAAAGAGAACTCGGAGGACGTCGAAGCGCAAAACTGTTGCCCCCGACTAGGTTCTTGAAGAAGCTTCTTTTGTGGCCCAAGACGGTGATCAAAGCTCTCCTGCGGCCTTGTTTCCGACCGCAGAGAACCCCACTGTCCCCAAATCCAGCAAAGAAAAATACTACGATGCTGAGCTTTTGGGGGCACAAGGGAAATCCATACGGACGAGAAAGAGGCCGCATAAAAGAGATGGACAGATGGCCAATATGGCAGTCAACTCTGGCCGCAGGCAGATGACCCATGCGGCAGGTAACTCTGGCTGCAGGCAGATGGCCCATGCGGCAGGCAACTCTGGTCGCAGGCAGATGGCCCATGCGGCAGCCAACTCTGGACGCAGGCAGATGGCCCATGCGGCAGCCAATCCTGGCCACAGACAGGATGTCTCATGCGACCATGTCAGAAGCTCTATGTTCGACCGTCTCTCATGTGGGCCCGACTCCATGTGGCCCATTGAGAATGTAGAATATTCCAATCTGGACTCTTCTTACTATACACCTTCAGGTGTTAAATCGAAGAAGTCTAGGACAGTACGGGCCCAACAAGCCCAGTCAACTGTGTAATGCCCCAGTCCCAAAATACTTGGGACCAGATACGTATCATGCCAGCTGCATACATACGAAGCACACTCCAATATATGAAAACCTTGTATGTATACATAAGCTATAAAATATAGTAATCCAAGACAAATTAAATCTCATCCACAATAAAAAGATTCATAGTATAAAATCAACTTGAATATTTATGGTACAATCGTTGGACGGAGACAAAGTCCACTACCAACTATCTCAAATAAAATATACATGAAGGAATAGATAAAATAACAAGCCGAGCCAAGTGTAATCATCTTCGAAAGGATGGAGAAGATCACGGCCTCGACTAGAACACCTGCAAATATCACAGAAGCACACACCTGGAGAGATAACCAGGTCCTCAGAGGGACGTAATAAGACACATAATATCATAACATAATAAACTGTAAATGAAACATAACAAAGGAAAGACCACACGCTCCAACACAATGGAACCTAACCATCTAGGTGTAATGAAAGTCAAAAACTATACTGGAAAGTATAAGTGGGTAGGAATAAAGCATAGCATCCGCTAGAGGCTTTCGCATGAACTAGTATACGTCTCTGACCGTATCTGACGCGTGGTCAGGGCCGTGCAATGGATATATCCCCTAGTCCATACTTTGCATCTCTAGCATACCTCCTGACCGTATCTGATGCGTGGTCAGGACCGTGCAATGGATATATCCTCTAGCGATACACCCATAACAGGGAAACCATGAACCCATAACCGGGCAACTAGAAGGCTGTGGGCTAGCTCGTACGTCCCAGTAGTTTTCCCCGCCCATGTATCACACAAGTCATATCCATGACTTGGCGATCCATATCTCTATGCAAGTCGCTATCTAGACTCCGCTAATCCATATATGAACCGACACACGAACCGCCCGTATCGGTAGCAAGTCGAATACGTAGGTTCGTGCCAACTCCATGATCCCCACTTCTTGTGTCGTGTATGAGACGTGTCAATAGGTTAAAGAAGTTATGGAGTATAACTTCAACACATCGGAAAAGTCAGCTACCATATATGGTCCACACACACACGCACGCACACAAACATCGATATACATATCGATGGCACCCAAGTCATACTTGAACACACTCTTACTAATGTAAAACGCTAGCAACATATAAAATATCATGAATCAAATATAAGTACAAGATGGCAAGGTATCTTGCCTGAGGTTATGTGCAAAATCAAAGATCCAGTAGCTCGAACCGACAAATAAATGGAGCCAGAGAAAGCCAAATCCCGTAGATGACTCCGGATGCTTAAAGTGGGAATCTGTTGTTTTATGGTTGTTGTTATTGTTGCCGTGACGATCGGAAGGCAGAGATGCTGTCGCTCCGGCGAGGCTGGCACGCACGCCGAGGAGTGGGAGGAGGTTGGAGGAGAGAGGAGGAAGAAGATGAAGGAGGATTGATTAGGTTTTATTTTTGAGTCAAAAGTATATATATGGGTATATAACTATAAAGGGTTAATAGGGGGTCGGCTTGTGCTGCTGCTATGTATTGCTTGTTGCTTTATAAGGGGCGCAAGCTGCTGTGTTTTGGCTTGGGTGGTCGGGTGGGGCCGACCACCCCTTTATGATTTTTTTCAAATCTTTTACTTTCTATATATAACTTATTATTTACTCCTCTAAAATTATCACAAATTCAAAAGAAAAATCTAATCTTATCTATCCATATATAAAATTAATTTAAAATATAAGTACATATATATTTAATTTTATTTGACAATAAATCAACTAAATAATAAAATAATACCTAATAAAATAAACATGTTTATTAATCACCATAAAATAGTTTTAAATAAAATAATAAAAATAGTCCACTGGGAGAACTTTACTACACACCCTTATTTGGGTCCAGAAAAACTGTATCATTTTGTAAGATATTATTTAATAATAAAATACCAATAATTGTACACATAATTAATAATTAGAATTTGTACATGAAATTCTAAAATAATTTAGAAAATATTTTTACATACGTAAAATATGTCTACATGGCCACCTTGGTCCCATCCCATGCCTACATGGGCTTAAATTTGGTTCGGGCCTAATTCGGACTAGTTTGGACAAACCGGGTCATCTAAAAAATCAATATATAAAATAATATTTAATTAAAAATATTTTAAATAAAAAAATATTCCCAAAATTTTAGGGGTTTTATATCCTACCCAACTTAGAATAATTTTGTGCTCGAAATTTAGGATTAATAGGGTAGATAGGGTTGAGGAATAGGAAGAGTTTGTCAATACCAAAATGCAATTAAAATTTTGAGGAGGCGATAAAACATCGTTCAACACCACCGTGCAATAGAAAATTGTGGAGTCGATATATACAAAAATATATCATGGTTATGGAATTGAATAAGGATTGCTAGTAAAGGTAACAAAATTTTGAATATCCAATTTTAGAGAACAGTAAGGAATTGAGTAGACCAAAGAGAATAAATTAGACATTTAGGAAATGTGATCCCTTAAGGGAGAACTGGATACTAATCGTCTTGGTCGAGGGTTTGATTAAGTGATGATTAGAATCACCCTCGTGCGTTCAAGAGGGGTTGGAAGGGCACAATGAAATTTCTAGGATTGGGGAGAAGAAGAGTTTAAGGTGAGGATATAGCCTCATGAGTTGGTCGATGGCTATCTAAATTCGTGTTGGAATAACTGTTAGGAAAACTAAAGGTGATATCTTACATCTATCTATCATGTACAGTGCCTTGTCTTTCCAAAATAAGTAAAAGACAAGAACAACAAAGGTTTCAAAAGACGGTGCTATTGAGTACGAATACGGGGTTCATAGGCGACGAAAATAATTCAAAATAGAATTGCCAAGGCTATCGCGGATGAGACTCTAAGGCAAGTTTAACTATGTCTCCATCCATATAGAATAATACATGAAAAGCGAACCAAAGTGCAATAGGTTGATCAGACCATCATGCACCGGTTCTGATTAGACAATATGTTAGTCGGTGCACCCAGTAAAATATGTCATGATCAAGCTTGGTAAAGAAATAAGCTTGTAAAACTAAGGCTAAATTAGCAGCATGAGATTGTCGAAATATAAGTATGGGAGGTAGTGATGAAGGAATTTATATAGTCCAAGATCTTTTAAAATTAAGACTTGCCCGAAGTATGGGCCTATACAGTTGTCATAGTGTTTCTTCATTTATGGCTTGGTAGACCAGATAAGGTAAGGGCCTGTAAATTTATAGTCTAAGTGAATTCATCAACAAGATTAATAAGGACAAGGATTTGTTAGGTGGTGAGGTATTTTACCCAACTTACAAGAGTTAAACTAATAGTGTGATTGGACAACAGGTCAAGCAATCAAGATAAAGCACAAGGTTAGCATTAAGGTATTTAGTAGAACATATTCACATATCGGGTTAAAAGATTGAGTCAAGGTTGGATCTCTTAATTGAAGTCGGAAAGTATTTTGGTATTATGGTGGAGGTCATGGTTTGGCCATTTTGACCAAAAAGTCATATCAAGAAAATAGAGTACAAGGGAACGTGTTTTAGTGGGACATGATATATCTACATGAAGGTGGACTCGTCTAGGTCTTACATCTAAAATTTGTTAGAAGAAAAAGTCTAGTGTTGTGCTCCATATATCAAAGTCATGGTGAAGGATGCCAAAATATCTAAAATAGAAAGTGAGAGTTCATGAGATGATAATTAATGCACAAAAATCAAGAAGATCAAGTTAAAGCATGCAATAAAATTAATTAAAAAATCTAGTAAAATAATTTAGGAACACAGTTCCAGAGGGAATTTAGTCTCCTAGAGAAATACAGTTAAGGAACAATTAAATCGTTATTCAAATTGCAATTGGATTAGAAGGTCACCATAAAAGATCGAGATTCGGGGGAAAGTTGAGTAATTTAAGATGGAGATACAGTCGCATAGTTTGGTAGATGACTAACAACACTTGTGTATATACTACTATCATGGTCATGAGTGACATGGCATTTAGTATAGAATACTTTCAACTTATTAGGGCTATCTTGGTAGCCTACCATTTAAAATTTTTAACTCAAGCTTCCTCCAAAAAGATTCTTAATAAAATTCTCAAAAATAAACTACCATAATTTTGTATTCACTCCAAGCCGTTAAATTTAACCATGGCAAAAATCTAATCTCTTTCATAAATCTCAAAGTAAAATTTTATCACGTTACTACTAACTTTTCCAAAATTTAACATTTTCACTCCAACTTTTTAACTCGACAGTTCATAAATCATGAATCCATAAAATTTCTATATCACTTCATAACTTTAAAGCTCCAAAATTTTTCTCAAATAATCCTCAAGATAACCCTTAGCATATCACGAGAAAATCTAAAATTTACAGCTCAATATTTTAACGCACTCACCAACCATAACATCTACTTCTAAGTCATGCAAACATAATTACAACCCTTTTTTTTTTACCCAAAATCTAAATAGATTTCTAAATCTTCAATCAAGGACACGATTCCAAAATTTAAACTTTTCCTCAAGATTTTTTTCATACCTTCCAAATATTTTAACCCAAAATTTTAATATCATTACTTCCACTTAAAAAATTTAAAATTTTATTAACATATTAATCGTAACTTGTACGACTCAATTTATATAGTTCATACTGCCACTTTTACAATCTTAAGATCATTTCCAACGCAAGTTTTTATCCGCTCAAAGATGTATAACCATAATCCAATAACTTATGAATATCAAACAAAAATTCACATAAATTTTCTTAAATCGATTTTTATGGAGATTCTAACTATTTTCCTCCAGTACCAAAATAAAATTCTATCAATTCTCTGGTAATTACTACTTAGAAATCTCAAGACCAAAACTTTCTTTGGTAATAACCTACTAATCATTAAATCATCCTTTTAGAAAAATGACCTTACAACTTAGTTAAAGTCTCCTTGTATTCCCATTGCCAATGTAATCCTTCTAGCCATATGGTTGACCAATAAGTATATAATAGTGTAGTCATCTTCTAACCATGGTTAAGCACAAGATGATAGGATGTCGGTAGAAAGAGTTCAAGCAAGATGCAAAAATCAAGGGAGGCAACGAGAGTTCAAAATTTGGAAGTCGAGGGAGGTGATCAAGTACGTAGATGAGATTCCTAGATTCTAATCCTATATTGCAGGCTCACATCGGTACAGTAACGTAACCGAAGTGATAAACTAGACCTGCATGGACCACCACAAAAATATGTAATGCTCCAGTCCCAAAATACTTGGGACCAGATACGTATCATGCCAGCTGCATACATACGAAGCACACTCCAATATATGGAAACCTTGTATGTATACATAAGCTGTAAAATATAATAATCCAAGACAAACTAAATCTCATCCACAATAAAAAGATTTATAGTATAAAATCAACTTGAATATTTATGGTACAATCGTTGGGCGGAGACAAAGTCCACTACCAACTATCTCAAATAAAATGTACAAGAAGGAATAGATAAAATAACTAGCCGAGCCAAGTGCAATCATCTTCGAAAGGATGGAGAAGATCACGGCCTCGACTAGAACACCTACAAATATCACAGAAGCACACACCTGGAGAGATAACCAGGTCCTCAGAGGGACGTAACAAGACACATAATATCATACCATAATGAACTGTAAATGAAACATGACAAAGGAAAGACCACACGCTCTAACACAATGGAACCTAACCATCTAGGTGTAATATAAGTCGAAAACTATACTGGAACGTATAAGTGGGTAGGAATAAAGCATAGCAGCCGCTAGAGGCTTTCGTATGAACTAGTATACGTCTCTGACCGTATCTGACACGTGGTCAAGGCCGTGCAATGGATATATCCCCTAGTCTATAGTTTGCATCGCTAGCATACCTCCTGACCGTATCTGACGCGTGGTCAGGGCCGTGCAATGGATATATCCTCTAGCGATACACCTATAACAGGGAAACCATGAACCCATAACCGGGCAACTAGAAGGCTGTGGGCTAGCTCATACGTCCCAGTAGTTTTCCTCGCCCATGTATTACACAAGTCATATCCATAACTTGGCGATCCATATCTCTATGCAAGTCGCTATATATACTCTGCTAATCCATAAATGAACCGACACACGAACCGCCCGTATCGGTAGCAAGTCGAATACGTAGGTTCGTGCCAACTCCATGATCCTCACTTCTTGTGTCGTGGATGAGACGTGTCAACAGGTTAAAGAAGTTATGGAGTATAACTTCAACACATCAAAAAAGTCAGCTACCACATATGGTCCACACACACACGCACGCACACAAACATCGATATACATATCGATGGCACCCAAGTCATACTTGGACACACTCTTACTAATGTAAAATGCTAGCAACATATAAAATATCATGAATCAAATATAAGTACAAGATGGCAAGGTATCTTGCCTGAGGTTATGTGCAAAAGCAAAGATCCAGTAGCTCGAACCGACAAATAAACAGAGCCAGAGAAAGCCAAATCCTGCAGATGACCTCGGATGCTTAAAGTGGGAATCTGTTGTTTTATGGTTGTTGTTATTGTTGTCGTGACGATCGAAAGGCGGAGATGCTGTCGCTCCGACGAGGCTGGCATGCACGCCGAGGAGTAGGAGGAGGATGGAGGAGAGAGGAGGAAGAAGATGAAGGAGGATTGATTAGGTTTTATTTTTGAGTCAAAAGTATATATATATATATATATATATATATATATATATATATATATATATATATATATATATATATATATATATATATATATATATATATGGGTATATAACTATAAAGGGTTAATAGGGGGGATCGGCTTGTGCTGCTGCTATGTATTGCTTGTTGCTTTATAAGGGGCGCAAGCTGCTGTGTTTTGGCTTGGGTGGTCAGGTGGGGCCGACCACCCCTTTATGATTTTTTTTTATTTTTTTTTCAAATCTTTTGTTTTCTATATATAACTTATTATATATATATATGCATATATCTAAATATACTCCTCTAAAATTATCACAAATTCAAAAGAAAAATCTAAATCTTATCTATCCATATATAAAATTAATTTAAAACATAAGTACATATATATTTAATTTCATTTGACAATAAATCAACTAAATAATAAAATAATACCTAATAAAATAAACATGTTTATTAATCACCATAAAATAGTTTTAAATAAAATAATAAAAATAGTCCAATGGGAGAACTTTACTACACACCCTTATTTGGGTCCAGAAAAAATGTATCATTTTGTCAGATATTATTTAATAATAAAATACCAATAATTGTACACATAATTAATAATTAGAATTTGTACATGAAATTCTAAAATAATTAAAAAAATATTTTTACATACGTAAAATATGTCTGTATAGCCACCTTGGCCCCATCCCATGCCTACATGGGCTTAAATTTGGTTCGGGCCCAATTCGGACTGGTTTGGACAAACCGGGTCATCTAAAAAATCAATATATAAAATAATATTTAATTAAAAATATTTTAAATAAAAAATATTCCTAAAATTTTAGGAGTTTTACAAACTGTCCAAGCTGCTGACCGTCAGCGAGCACCGTTAACTGTTATACGGGCTCCTGATGGAAAGTTGTACAGTACCACGCGTCCAGTCCCCCAGGGCTAACGGATAGGGTGGGTCTCAAAAGTCTTCCTCCAACGATCGAAAGTAAGTACTTTTACTAGCCTCGGATCAGGGAGCAAATATGATACCTACGCACCCGTGTGCTCGGGATACCCGAGTCCACAAATTGGATGCAAAGGTAGATCAGTCTGCTATCGACTTGCGAGAGATGATTACTCACAAATGCAAGGAGAAAGAAGCAACCTTCGGCATGTGATGAGCCCTTTTTCGGACGTCGTTGCACCCAGGTCATCATCAACTGCTGCTGCGATAAGTTGGCAGCACCTGAAGATCGGCAGTCCGTTTTCCAACGACTGCACCAGCCAGCACCTGTCTGACAACCACTTAAGAAACATGTGCAAATTTTGAGAGATGAGGAATTTTATTTCGCCTACTGTGATTCAACTCGGAAGGTTCTTCCCAGCAAGGGAGGAAAGAAGACATGCTCTTCTAGCCCGGCAATCTCAGCCAGTACTGTAAGAAAACTTTCGTCTGAAGGATTGCCGCCAACAGACACAGGGAGTGACTACCTAGGTAGTCGATCCAGAAAGAAGCTTCCAACACTCGGGGGTGCACCCTCGACCACCCTGGGGGTAGATGAAGCTGGAGGTAGCAGTCCCCTCAATGTATACGATAACCCGGTATTCCAAGAGCATACACAGGGGCTAGCGATCCACTCGAATTATGCAACGGACTTGGACGTCCCCGAGGATGACCCCGTTCGCCAAGACAATACAGCTTCCTACGCAGGGGGTGGCACCTCTTCTGAATCCGAGGAGGAGGACATTTCGATATTCCCTGACGATTTCTCGATATGAGGGTACGACACGGAGAGCACTTCTTCTATGGTTCCTTTCGCGTCCACCCACGTGCGGACAGTCTTTATGGGCGGCGATAATCATGAAGGTCCTACTAATCTACGACATCTAGAAGTACTTGAAGCCATGCTCCTCTTCCTGGCCAAGTTTAGTAGACGAAATCAAAGCTGCCTTGCCGACTCAACCGGTAAGGATGCCTTGACAAACAAGGATGGGACCCGCAGTCAATGCGAACTCCAATACGACCGCTCCTCCTTTGGGTGACAATCCTTTAGGAGCATCCGTTCCTTCAGCTACAGATGAAGCCAGGGAGGCAATGAGGGTAGTCCAGGAGCTTCGAGCAATGTACAACGCCCGAGAGCTCTGATGAGGAATACGAGTGGCATTCTCACTCATCTGAATCACCTACATACGATTCTGATGACAGTATTGGGAATATATTCAGGCAGACATTATCTGTCAACATGGCATTCGCTGACATTGAAGAGGAAGACGAAGATCTACTCAAACCTCTTAAATTGGAGCCATGGGCCTAACAACTTGATGCACAATAGGAGAAGCACTTTGAACAAAGGGACCCTCCTACTGTGATGAAGTCATGCAAGTTGATCTCGATAACGAATCCTCTCCAAAGCTAATCTTCATCGGTAAAAGCCTGACGGACGGTGAGCGGAAGTCGTTGTTGCAACTCTTCAGAGAGTACATCGACGTCTTCACTTGGAGCTATAAAGATATGCCAGGGCTAAACCCCGAGATCGTACTTCATAAGCTCAACATTCATCCAGACGCAAAACCAGTCAAACAACAGCAACGGTGATTCCGTCCAGACATCATAAACTCCATCGAAGCGGAAGTAAACAAAATTATAGCTAACGGTTTCATCCGTGAGGAGCAGCACCCAGACTAGGTAGCTAATATAGTACCAGTCATCAAGAAGAACAAAAAGATCCGAATCTGCATCGACTTTCGCAATCTGAATACGGCATATCCTAAGGATGAATTCCCTCTTCCCATCACCGACATAATGATCGATAATATGTGTGGCTTCGAACGAATGTCCTTTATGGATGGCTTTTCTGGATACAATCAAATCAAAATGTCTCCTGATGATGAGAAGCATACGTCATTCCGAACACCGATTGGCGTATATTATTACACAATCATGCCCTTCGGCCTGAAAAATGCCGGTGCTACATATCAGCGAGCTATGAGCGTCATCTTCAGAGATCACTTATGCAAGACGGTGGAGTGTTATGTTGACGACATCGCAGTCAAAACCCGCTCCAAGAATGATCACTTACATGATTTGAGGACAGTGTTCGACCTTATGTGAGCACACAATCTGAAGATTAATCCCACCAAATCCTTCCTGGGCGTGTCCAGTAGGAAATTCTTGGGCTTTGTCATCACTTTCCAGGGTATTCACATAGACTCTGATAAGACAAAAGCAATCCTGAAGATGAGTCCACCGAGGAACCTCCGTGAACTCTGCGGCCTTCAGGGAAGACTAGCCTACATCAGGAGGTTCATATCTAACCTCTCAGGGCGATGTCAACCCTTCACACAACTCATGAAGAAAGGCGTCTCTTTCGTATGGAATGAGGAATATCAACGCGCCTTTGATGACATTAAGGAATACTTGACGAATCCTCCAGTTCTGGTAACCCCGGTCGCCGAAAAGCCCTTCCTGCTCTATGTACGGGCGATGGAACACTCCCTCGGCGCCTTGCTTGCACAGGATAATGATACGGGACACGAACAAGCCATTTACTATCTCAGTCGAATGATGGTGAGGCCGGAGCATAGGTACACCGCCGTGGAGAAGGAATGCCTTGCCTTGGTGTTCGCCATTCAGAAGACATGACACTATGTGTCAGGGAAGACCATCCATGTTGTTTCGCGAGTTAATCCCCTCAGGTTCTCATGACCAAGCCAGGCGCACTCAGTTCTCGTCTAGCCACCTGGGCGATATTGTTGTCCCCTTATGACATAGTTTTCATCCCACAAAAGACTGTCAAAGGTCAAGCCTTGGCCGACTTCTTAGCAACCCATCCAGGCTCAGAAACAGCCAGAATCTATGAAAAAATCTCCAACAAATTCGTTAACTCAAACATGACTTAACATGATGCTATTTGGCGAATGTTCTTTGACGGTGCTTCAAGAATGGGGCCACAAGGTGATATCGTTGCTGGAGTCGGGATAGTATTAATTTCTCCCTCCGGATTGGTGGTCAACCGGGCATATTCTTTCACAGAACCATGTTCAAACAATGTAGCCGAATATAACGCTTTGGTCATCGGGCTCCGACTCGTAAAAAAAGTGGGAGTCAAATTCCTGGAAGCGTATGGGGACTCACAGCTGATTGTTAATCAGATCCGAGGCACAAACGAGGTTCGCAAAGAGGACCTCATTCCTTACCATCAGACAGCAATTGCCATCATTGCAACCTTGGAGGGGTTCTTTATAGAGCATGTTCCTAGACTCCAGAATATTGAAGCCGACGCCCTAGCAGGCCTCGTCGCTTCCTTGGCAGTTCCAAATGATGCTTATTATCTAGTCGACGTGATAGGCCATAAGCTGGTCAGTCCCAAAAACAACGTTCAACTGGATATGAGTTACTCCGCCTAGATAACCGATGGCGTACAAGACTGGAGACTCCCATTCATCGACTTTGTAGTCTACGAAATCCTGTCTGAGAATGTGAAAGAAGCAACTTCAATCAGAAGGCGTTCTCTCAGATTCTTTTATGACACAGAAACAAAAATGTTATATCGACGATCTTACGACGGGCTGCTGTTAAGATGTCTGTCAAATGCAGAAGCCAAAGAAGCCTTACGTGAGGCTCACGATGGCATTTGCAGGGCTCACCAACCGGGCCCGAAGTTGCAGGACCATCTCCGTCGGATGGGTTATTACTAGCCTATAATGGTAGCAGATGCAGTCGATTATGCTAAGAAGTATAAGTCTTGTCAGATCCACGCAGATTTTATACATCTGCCATCCGAATTCTTGCATCCAACAGTGGCCTCTTGGCCATTTGAAGCATGGGGAATGGACATCATTGGCCCAATCACCCTGCCGTCGTCTAGAGGACACCGGTTTATACTTGCAATCACCGACTACTTCTCCAAGTGGGCAAAAGATGTTCTGCTGGCAGAGGTAAAGACATAACACGTGATCGGTTTCATAAAATATTACGTCATTTACCATTTTAGACTGCCACGGAGGATCATTCATGATAATGGTCCGCAGTTTGCAAGCCATGCCTTCTATCGATTCTGTGACAAGAATCGGATTCAGAATGTGGCTTCAACGGCATACAATCCATCAGCTAATGGTCTAGCCGAAGCCTTTAACAAGAACATAATCAAGCTTCTCAAGAAGTTGGTGTCTTCAAACAAACACGACTGAAATAAAAAGTTGGGCGAATGCTTATGGACGTACCGCCCTACGAGTCGGATGGCTACAGGAAATAAACCGTTCTCTCTGGTGTATGGGAGCGAGGCAGTTCTTCCATTAGAGACTCAGATCCCCTCACTGCTTGTGGCCCTTACTTATCGGTTGATGTCGGACGATAACTACCACCGACGGCTACAAGAATTGGTAGCTTTAGACGAGAAGCGTTTGCAAGCTCAACAAAGCATCGAGCTCTATCAAGCATGCATCTCTCGGGCCTTCAATAAGAAAGTCAAGCAGAGGACATTCCAAATAGGCGATCTCGTCTTGGCCATTCGCAGACCGATGGTCATGACTCACAAAACTACCGACAAATTTCAGCCCAAGTGGGAGGAGACCGTATTCTCCAACGGCACATACCAACTCGCGAAGCAAAACGGAGACTTGCTCATGATGCCCATAAATGACAAATTTCTGAAGAAATACTATGTCTAAGGACATGTCGGTACTTCCTCAAACCACCAAATCTCCCAGGCTATCGAGTTATGTACACCATGTACATCTGAACTCACACTCTATTTGCTCCGAGTGGATTCACATCGCATCTCCCTGAGTGGCGAGTCATGTATGTTGTTCCCTCTGAACTTCCACTCTAATGCTTTATCACACAGAAGTCTGCCAACCTTATCGCCATCTCTAAGCAAACTTGCTGGTCCTGATTATCGTGTGTCAGGTCCATATTACCTCTGATACCGATAGTCTCTTGACTTAACACCTGTACCCAACTCGGGATAAAAGACATGGTGTTAAGACCACAAAACCTATCACGTCCATATTACCTCTGTTGGGTTTTATCTCAAAATCTATTACTCGCACCACCAGGGCACAAAAAAGTAATAGGTCCACCAAAAATTTCACGATTATCGTGTGTCACGTCCATATTTCCTCTGATACCGATAGTCTCTTGACTTAACACCTGTACCCATCCCGGGATAAAAGATATGGTGTTAAGACCACAAAACCTATCACGTCCATATTATCTCTGTTGGGTTTTGTCTCAAAATCTATTACTCGTACCACCAGTGCGCAGAAGAGTAATAGGTCCACCAAAAATTTCATAATTATCATGTATCACGTCCATATTACCTTTGATACCGATAGTCTCTTGACTTAACACCTGTACCCAACCCGGGATAAAAGACATGGTGTTAAGATCACAAAACCTATCACGTCCATATTACCACTGTTGGGTTTTGTCTCAAAATATATTACTCGTACCACTAGTGTGCAAAAGAGTAATAGGTCCACCAAAGATTACTCTTGATTATCGTGTATCACGTCTATATTACCTCTGATGCCGATGGTCTCTTAACTTAACACCTGTACCCAACCCGGGATAAAAGACATGGTGTTAAGACCACAAAATCTATCACGTCCATATTACCTCTGTTGGGTTTTGTCTCAAAATCTATTACTCGCACCACCAGTGCGCAAAAAGAGTAATAGGTCCACCAAAGATTATTCCTGATTATCGTGTGTCACGTCCATATTACCTCTGATACCTATGGTCTCTTGACTTAACACCTGTACCCAACCTGGGATAAAAGACATGTTGTTAAGACCACGAAACCTATCACGTCTATATTACCTCTGTTGGGTTTTGTCTCCAAATCTATTACTCGTACCACCAGTGCGCAGAAGAGTAATAGGTCCACCAAAGATTATTCATGATTATCATATATCACGTCCATATTACCTCTGATACGGATAGTAAATGACTTAACACCTGTACCCAACCCGGGATAAAAGACATGGTGTTAAGATCACAAAACCTACCACGTCCATATTACCTCTGTTAGTTTTCGTTTCAAATCTATTACCTGCACCACCAGTGCGTAAAAGGGTAATAGATCCACATAAGTTATCCTAATCTATTTCTCGCACCATTGGTACACAAAAAGAGTAATAGGTCCATAAAATATTATTTAAATCTATTGCTCGCATCTCTAGTTGCACAAAAGGGCAATAGGTCCACAAAAAGTCCTTCGGTGGGATATCCTTTATCAAACACAAATGTTGTATTAGGCCCTCTAGTACAAGCACCACAAATACCACAAGCAAAGAATGGAGTGAATGTATTCTGTTTATTCAAAATCAGTTATATTCATAGGACTACGTCTCCAGCAAAAAAAAGTCCTTCATTTCTTTATCTAGACAGGAAGTAAAGGATTACATTGATGTCCAAAAGAAGCAAAATACAAACTACAGCTAAAGACAGACAGAAACACCAAGACAAAGTACAGACATTTATTTTTTATATTCTCAGAAATATCAATTACATGGCAACCCACAGATTCTTACAATCAAGGATCATAGTTGTGTTGAGGCATATACCATTCCCTCAGCCATTTCGCATACGAAGGCTCTATTTGATTAAGGTCCTCGGCGGGGGCAGGAGGGTCAGAACTCCCAATGCTACTACCCTCGGACTAGGGCTCCTTCTTTACAGCAATTTCAATCTTGGAAGTAATTCTCTCCCCGATGGACGCCAGCTCTTCTTTTACCTCAACTTTTGGTATCACCTCCTCTTTAACAAGCGGTGACTCATGTTTGACGAGAGGAGGCTTCTCCTCCTTTACAATGGTATCAGCCTTCGGCATGGACGCTGCAAAAAAAATCAAAAAAAGAAGATAGTCGTATAAAAACAAAGTGAATGGGCTCCTTTTCAGCTATGGGCCTAGTCACACAGAAGCCTATACGGCTCAGCCCATGTGGCTCCATCATACAGAACACATGTGGTCCAATGAGATAGGGCATGCATCGATCATGCCTAAAGTACAGAAGCGATACATGACAGGCCTGCACATAAAATATGTGATGTGGCCATTCAAAATTAAGTCGTCGTTTTCCCACCGTCCTTACCCTTGATCAGGGGTTGCACGTCGGGATGAATGGAAGGAGAGTCCGCAGCTCTCGACGGGGAGGCGAGTCCCTTCCCTTTGGCCGCGGTACCAGTCGACTTGGAAGCTTTTGGAGCCATGGCTAACTGGGACAGAAAGGATGACAAAGATAATAAAGACGAAGGAGAAGAAGGTGAAAGAGAAAAATCTCTCTCCGAATGACCCATATTTTTAGGGTTTTCGAAAGAGCGCCGCTTCGATTCTCGAGTCCATTAAAGATAATGATGACGTTTGGGGATTTTTAGTAACCGTCGGAGAACCCAAATCCAAAACCAAATCAAGACATTAAATGCAGCAGTGACAGCTAGCAGTCTGGATGGGATCTCCATGCGGCTCAAGATTTCCCTGCGGCTCAAAATTTTTCTACGGCTCAAGGTCTCTCCTGACTCGAAGACTCCCTGCGGCTTGACATATCTCCATGTTTCTTATTCAAAGTATTCCAAATTTGCAATTTGAAAACTGTGAAGGGGGACTTGTAGAAGCATGAAAAATATGGGATTCATGCAGATCACAACTGACCGCATGAGTACTTTAGGCCAAATTGGTCTGCATAAAAAAGAGCCGCATGACAGACTCGGCATGCCCCCTGCGGCCCATCTTTACTATCTCGGATTATATATATTAAAAGTAACCAGACTAATTTGAGCTGCAGAAGGAAGAGTCACTTATACGGCCAAGCTGATCAGCCCTTCTGATAAAGCTGACAAACTCTGTCGAAACTGACAAAACTGACACTCTGACAAAAAGAAGATAAGACATGATCAGACAAAATGTCATGTCACCAGACACAGGGTTCACGTGCTTGGATATAGTCTTGCGGCCAGAAGGACTGCGACCCGAGCCTCATGAACCTTGTACGGCTCAATCTATATACTTTATGCGGCCAAGGGTGACTACAACCTGAGCCGCATGAGCTTTATGTGGCCCAAAATATAGAAACTATGCAGCTCAATAGTTCCCAAGCTACATGCGGACTAAGAAAGACTGCGACCTAAGTCGCATGAGTCTTATACGGCCCAGCATGGCCGAACATTAAAAGACCTATGTAGCTCAAAATGACTTAAGCAGATTGATCCTATCCTGCGATAGGACACGTGGCAGGCTGACCAAGTCTCAACCACCCAGATTTGCTGCAAAGAAATCTCAACAAGTCATCAACTGGCGGCCAAAGAGCGGGTCTTTGTGTACTGTTGTAGCCATGTGGTTATGTGGCCATCTATGCGGCTCAAGATATCTACCACTATAAATAGCAGGGCACCATACCCATGCAAAAGGCTGGCAACCTTCGAAGGACAATTTCTTTAAGAGCAAGGACCGTGTCAGATAGTCCAAGGAGTAAGGCAGAGTTGCTACACTTTTTCGAGCCTCCATCGTCGCCCCCCAGAATCAAAAACTAAACAATTATACTTAAATTGTTTCCTAGGATTTCTTTCTAGGCTTTCTCTTGTACAAGCGAGTTTACAATCAAGTCCAATTCATCAGTAATTCTTGTTCTTGATATTTTAATGGCAAACAACCACGTCGCCCGATTTATCGAGGCGAACGTAGTATCAAAGAATTTCTATGCTTTTGATGGTTTTCAAACTAATTTTTCTCATGTTTTCAAATCAGTACAGCTTGGCTAATAATTGAAAGAATTAAAAACTATATGATAGGAATTACTACTGTTTATGTTGTCTATCCATTGGAAAACTAAAATCTGTAATTGTTCTACAGGGTTGAACAAAAACTGCCTTCCAATTAGGGTAGTTAGGACTCATTCTCTACTCTATTTTTTGTCATTTTTTTGCTGATTTGATCTAAGTCTCTCATCAAAATTAGATCAATGCCAACCAAACAAATTAATAGGGTTCAAAGATGGTTACGTTGTCTACACGTAGGATTTTTTGGTTCAAAAAATCGTCGTACGATGAAGAAGATAGGTGGCAAGGAAGGGGGTACCTGGGGTGATGTTGCTACAGTCGTAGCTCCGTTGGACAGCTGCTGCTGGTGCTGTGACTGCTATCACTGGCCATGCCTGACCGTACATTGGTGTCGTGCCGCTGGCCTCGCCTTTCGGCAGTGGGGGTGGTGGCCCGGTGGTGGCGTGACAGGGGCTGTTCGAGAAAAGCGATTAACGGGATGGTTTACAATTTTATATGGCCTCTTTGGTTTTCATGTTGACAGTCTTCGTGGAGGAAAGGAGGGATGATTCTTACGCAGGTGAAGGGTGTTTCGATGGTTTGAGGGACGTGGTTTTGGCAGAAAGAAGCCAGATAGCTGGGAAATATAAATGTATTTATATTTGGTCATGATGATGATGATATATCATTAAATATATATAGAGAGTAGGAATAAATAGCAATGGGTATTTAGGTTTTATTGTCTTAATTTTATTTTTATTTGATTTGAATTCGTTATGGATGCATTTCAGAAATGTAGGGACTTTGGGATATTGTTACGAATGTATAATGATGGGAGAGGGAGGTGGAATAGATATACATGTATATAGTTATATGTATATGCATGTATAATCAAAGATATTTGATAGGTATACCTGCATATAAGTATATGTATATGCATGTATAATCTAAGATATTTGATACCTTAATTAAATTTTTATACACACCTGTACTCCTATAAATTCTAAGAATCTCATAATATTGTTGGCAAATATTATCACATTTTAAAAATAACATAATCATTTAAAATCAAATAACATTTATATTATATATATAACAATTAATTAGAAAAATAATTATTAGACCATGAAGTAAACTACAAAATGTATAGGTGTAAACATTCATTTACATGGACGTCTTTGGATGCACCGTATGACTACATGGGCTTGGATGTGGTTCAAGTTAAGTCTGGACTAAATTGGTACAACCGGGTCTACTAAACGTTATAACATTAATAATTAACTTATTTAATCATTATAGGGTTCAAGTCACAACTTTGACTGGTTTTTCTAGATAGGACACCGCTATGGCTCGACCTTTCCTACCATGGCTAATATACTAGCCAAAGCACGCAACTACACTATCCGTGCCATGATTTCTAGTAATCTTGTACTCCAAATCTTAACCATGACTAAGGCCCTCTATAATAATAATTACTTAAAAAATATTTATAAATTCCATAAATTTCTATTTTAGTCAAATAATAATAAAAAATTAAAATTTTGGGAAGAAGGGTTACACATGTATAGGTGAAGTCTTCACCATGGTTGCAGGCCTCTAAACGCCAAGGAACTCCATGCCTCAGCGCATCTAAGCGCGCTGCACCTCGAACGAGCAAGTACATGTTACCTACGTATAAAAACTGGTGGGTGAGCCTCTCGCCTATCCAAATAAAACCAATATGTTCATTTATTGAGTGCTCCATATAATTTTGGTTGTCTTTATAATCTTGCATAAGGATCAGTTTATTACATAAATATAAGTCCACTCGTGTTGCAATATCATGGTCGTGATCCAAGACCTTGTGACCGTGCTACAAAACTCATTTGTACCAATATTGTGGTCGTGCCATAAGATCCATTCGTGTATCACCATCGAGGTTGTGCCTCGTAATATAGTTTATTTTTACTCAATACTTGCCCTATGACCTTTCTACTATTTTTTTATGGGAATGGATTAATCATATACTTGTGAACTTAGTGTCAACGACTCAATTTATGATACCATATTGTTTGCTATTGATCGTCGTAGAACAGAACAATTTTATGGGTGGACTGAACTTGACTCACAATTACAAATTTGCTTGTACAAAAAAGAGCCTAGAAACAAAATCTAGGAAAAGCAATCTAAGTACAATTGTTTAGTTTTGATTTTGGGGGGGGTGACGGTGGAGGCTCGGAAAAGTGTTATCAACTTTGCCTTAATTCTTGGACGATCGAACGCAACCTCGGCTCAGGTGAAGAAATGCTCTCTGAAGACACGAAGGGAAGAATCTGCTTCTGAGCTTTGTGTGCTTTCCTGTGTGTCTATATGTCTCCTCTTGCAAGGGAATAGCACCTTGTTATTTATAGAAATTCATAAGGAGTGGGATGTGAAACCACGTAGAAAATTTTGGGCCACATGGTTGTAACTGTGCCTCGAGACTCAGTTTATAGTGGATAGCTGGGGGTTGGTTGAGATTAATCATGATATGTTTGTTGCAGTAAATTTGAACTGTTAAGACTTGGTCAATCTTTGCCACGTGTCTCAACTACTATTTTATGGCGAGCCGCATGAAGGATGTATCCTGGCTGAGCCGCATGAGGGACTGTCTCATAACTGAGCCGTATGAAGAATGTCTCATGACCGAGCTGCATAAAGGATGTCTCATAACCGAGCCGCATGAAGAATGTCTCATGACCGAGCCGCATGAAGGACGTCTCCTAAACCGAGCCTCATGAAGAATGTCTCATGACCGAGCCGCATGAGAGATGCTTCATGATCGAGCCGCATGAGATGTGTCTCATGACTGAGACGCATAAGGAGTGTCTCGTAGGAGATCCGCATGAAGAGTTTTACAGCTGAGTCGCATGAAGAGTGTTCTTTGGTTCGTGAACTGTGCTGGATGTCATTATAATTTTCTCGTCTTTTCAGGAGCACGTCACGCCTTATTTTCATGTCAGAGCTGTCATCTCTGTCAGAACTGTCACCTTTGTGTCAGAGTAATTATGGCCAACTATATAGGGAGACATTTATTGTTTAGGCTGATTTCAAATCGCATAAGGCTCCCCGTTGCTCTTGGGCTGCATGAAGCTTTCTGGATTTTGTGCCGCATGAGGCTCCATGTTGACTTCGAGCCGCATAGAAAATCCCTTTCTTTTCCATGCTTCTACAAGACCCCCTTCAAAGTTTTCAATTTGTAAATTTGAAATACTTTGAATAAGAAGCATGGGTATGTCCTAGGAAGCGTCGAGACCGCATAAGCTTTCATGCCGCATAGACTTCTCTGACCGCATACTGGTTTCGTGCCACGTGGGTATCCCATCACTTCGGCATTAATTGTTTTTTTGATTTGCTTTGATGATTTGGAGCCGTCTTTTGGATGGAATCCCAAGAGTCGTCTTTATCCTTCGGTTAGCACGAAATCTGAGGCGGCGTCTATCGATCTATGTGCCTTTGCTAGCCTATAAATACGAGAAGTTTGAGGAGAGAGGTTCTTTCTTTCTTTCTTCAAACTTTTCATCGCCGTTTCTCCTCTTCTTTCGATCAACCATGGCTCCCAAAGCTTCTTCCAGTGCTGCAGCGAAGGGCAAAGGGCTTGCTTCCTCGTCGAATACGGCAAGCTCGATCCACCCCGACGTTCATCCTCCTATTAGTGGTAAGAGCGATGGGAAGAAACTAAAATAATCCAAACCCTAAATACAATGGCTATGTCGCATGTTTTATGTGCGGGCCCTTCTTTGTTATGCTTCGGCATAGTTGATGCTCTTTTCATCTTCACTGAATTGCTCAAGTTCTGTGTGATGAATCTGCATGAGATGTGCCGTATGGGCCGCATGAATGCCTCATGACTGAGCCGCATGGGGTATGTTTCATATCTGAGCCGCATGAGAGATGTCTCATAACAGAGCCGCATGAGAGATGTCTCATGACCAAGCCGCATGAGAGATGCTTCATGACCGAGCCGCATGATAGATGCTTCATGACCGAGCCGCATGAGAGATGCCATGACCGAGCTGCATGAGAGATGTCTCATGACCGCATAAGCACTTTATGGACTGGGCCGCATGAACGCCCACCTAACAGAGCCGCATAAGCTCGAAAAGTATTAAGTGGTTTTCACTGACGATCATCTGACTTCTTTCTTCTTTCTTTTTCAGTGAAGCTGCTGATCAATCCCACGGGGGAGCTCTTAGTAGGTCAGGCTCAATCTGCCTTGGGTGTGAGGTTCGACCAGGTAGTCGAATATGTGTCCGCCTAATTTACTAAAAATCAATCTGAGGACGGGATGAGGGACATCAGAAACCAATCCTTCTTCTACCTCTTGGGCATGATGAAATCGAGAAGATTAGGGGGCGCGCATCTGAAACCCGTATTCTTCTTTGGGGATGCCTTAACTGTCTCGAACTCAAACATTCTAAATTTATCTGAAAGTTGGATTTTTTCTTCCAACGGGATAGCGATTCATATTCCTCAGATGGAATGTCATTTCCCGCTGTCCTGGTTTAATATGCTGCCAATTGACATAAAAATGGTGGACTCCCTAACTCCAAGCCAGCAGGGGATCTTTGTGGGTGATATTCATTACAATAAAACATCAAGGTCGGTAGTCGCGGGCAAGATACCGGTTAGTCGCTCTGTGATCGGGTTGGCCTCGGGCAGTTTTATAAACGTGTAGGGTCCCAACTTTAGGTTATCCCAAGCTGATACTTTTATGAACCAGATTGCTCAAAAGGGGTCCTACCCTACTGGTCGGTTGTCACTACTGAACTGGATGAACCCCTCCCCTCCATGGATCAATTTGACATTGTGGATCTTGCAGACATATCGAGAACTCCTGCACGATATTGATCTTTATCATGCCATACGGGCCACTTGTTATGGTCTGCCAATAAATAAGAAGCTGTTCATGGCTCTTATCGAGATGTACAACCGTCGCACGTGGACCTTTTTCACACCTGGAGGGGAAATGGAACTCGCTCTCCATGAGATGCATGAAGTATCCAAGCTACCCTGGAGAGATAAAATTTTTGAGGCGTATACCCCTACAAATGAAGAATTTGAGGAATTGGAGCGGCGATTTCTGGGTTTTGTGGCTGTTTACCGGGAATTGCTATGTCACCATAGTACGTGCCAACAAATGTCGAAGAAGAAGAATGATAGCTCAGAAGGGAACCTTCCTCACACCAAGACCTGGCTCAGCTACCTGTTTGAACTAGGTGCCTCAGGCCGACTTTCCCTTCGGAGTCCTCAAACCCGGAAGGAGGTGTACAATCAGGTGTTGAATGCCAAGAGGGTTAAAACAACGGGCGATAGATTCGGGAGCCAATCTGACACCTTTAGTTACTTTTATCAAGATACCCAGAAGATGTCTAATAAGGCCTTTCTGGCAGGATTTCTGATGCTATGGCTACAAAATTGTGTAGTTTCGGGGGAGGGAGGGGGGAGGGGCTGGTGCTTGTTTTCCATAAATAAATTCACTTTATTTATTTTGTATCTGAGAAAATTACAACTGTAGGAATCCGATCTAGAAGACGATCGCTTTATCCTTTGGACTATGCGAAGAAGAAAAGCTCTCAAAATTTTGACAGTAGATATCAATGTATCTGTACAATGAATAAAAAAAAGAACCCTATTTATAGAGTCAAAACAGTAACTGAAAAGATAACTACCTCACCACTAGTGCATTTGAAAAGTCACGCAGACTCTAAATACACGCAGGGTTAGTGAGTAGTTACTGGACGTGACCCGTAACTGTTGGACACATGGCATTAGTGCATGGGTCGTGTGCAAGTTACTGGGCACGCGAGAGAGAGATCGGTGGCATGGCTGCCACGTACTCCAGTTGAAATGAAATCCACGCTGTCTTGCTGAAGGCAAAAAATCCATGCAGTTTCGTTGACGCAGACTCGTTGAAGGCAAAATCTACGCAAGCTTTGAAGAAGAATACTTCAGAATTCACGCAGGCTTTGAGAAGAATAACTCAAAAATCCACGCAAACTTGAGGAAGGAGAAGGTTCAGAATCCACGCCAACCGCCAGCTGTATTGATTTGGCACGCGTCGTCTGACACAAAATCTCTGACATTTATTATATTGTCAGCCGTATTAAATGAAGATAAGACCCAAAGTCATGCCAACTTGGTGAAGAGTGAGTCTTGCTAAGAAAGATTTCGAAAATCACGCAAAAGACGGCGATGATCTCTCGAATTCTGTGCATACGTGGCATACGAGGAGACGTTTCTCGACTGCTGTGTTGTCAGTCATTATGATTCTGACGTATGGCTGAGCTGTCTCTGCGTGACTTCTAAAGGAGATGGCCGGGCAGAACTTAGCGTATCTTTTGTGCTGCTTCTCGGATCACTCTGCGTGACTTGTTCTGATCAACTCAGCGTGACTTCATTTTTGAGGCCTACAAAACCCCCTTCAAAGTTTTCGAAAAATGATAAAATATTTTCGAAATACTTTGAAATAGAGATGATGAAATGAGTTAAAGTCACGCTGAGATGACTCCAAAATTTTTCGGAAGTCGAAAAGACTTCGAAGTTCTTTGAAAACATCCAAATGAACTTTATTAAATGTCATAATGACTCTTCGTTCTCCGAGACTGATTGCGTCCAATTTATGGTGGAATATGAACTGTCGACGAGATCTGTTATATAAACAGGGAGTGATTCTCAGTTTTGACTTCATCTCTCGAAAATATGACCCCAAAGGAAGCAGCTGAAGAGGAAGCACGCAAGTTGGGCTTTTGTTCCCATAGTGACCCCACTTTTGGGGGCAAAGAACCCGAACCTGTCGTCATCGAGCTCAAGGACGACTCCACGCAGCTAGCCAAGAATCTCTTGAGCTACTTTGGATTGGATGGCTCATCTTCTTCTGATGGACGGAGCCTTATGGAGAAGCGTGAAATGCTCGAGACTCTATTGCATCGCCTGGGAGTTAAGAGTGTAGAGGAGTTAGGCATCAAACTTAGCCGCTCTGGAAAATAGGGCGTGACTTTTATGCTTTTGTTGTACTCTTTTTGTCTTGTCTTTTGTAAGGCCATCAGTGCCTGTTTAAAGAATGAAGTACAACTTTTGTGTTTGATCTGCGTGCCTTTTAATGAAGAATATTAATTAGCACTCTTTGACTGTTTCCAATGTTGCACGGTCTCCCGAAGTACACGTGGCACTCATTCCACAATTTACGAGCGCTATTTATGTGGATCTTTTCCAAGAATAGACCTGCACTTGACCCTTTAAATAGATGGATGAACTCCACGCAAACTCATCTTCCCATTCTTCTTCCTCTCTTCTGAGAATGAATTTTCTATGAGAAGGAAATAGGAAAGCCATGTTGCCTGATGTCAAATCTCTGTGCACGATACCAGACATGGATCTGTCAATCCTTAGCAGCAAACTCAGCGGTAAGTTCAATATACACGCATCAAATTTTTTTTTGTTTGCTAAGGACAAATTCATCTTCCTGAAATGAACAGAATGCATCTGTCTTTGCTTGGCCAGTTTCTGTTGACTGATTTTTCTTTACTGTTTCTTGCAGAATTTTGGCTGAAAATCTTCTTCAGAACTGGCATTGGTGATGTGAATGCTGTAGACAATGTTCTTCTGACATCTACATCAGGGAGCTCATACGCTTTTGACGCGTATATCAGACAACTCAGAACTCTTCGTGAGATAGAAGGGTCTTCCTTAGATGGTAGGAAGAGCCTTTATACACGAGAGTTGGATGGTGGAGTTAACTCTACTACCAAGAGATTGGGTAGTAGAGTTCCTTTGACGGCAGAACTAGGAATTGTATCCCAATGCTGGATACATTCCTACCTGCTTGAGGTGCCACCGTTCCTCCACGAGCTGTATTGGCAGCAACACGCCGTCGGGCTGCCATACTCTGTGGTTCTCCTCTCGTCTGAGAGAGAAGACCAGAGTTTGATTCCTGCTGATCTGGTTGTGACTGAGACCCAGATAGTCAGGAATTGCAACCAACAACGAACCTGACGGAGAAGGTCCGACGGAAAAGATCCAAAGAAGAAGATAGATCTCTATTAGGTTATCGTTGTGGTGTAAAATGAAAATCCAAGATTTGTAATAGATTTCCATTATGATTTGTAGGAAAGTCTAAGAAAATGTAATAGACTTTTTGTGGTAAAATGGGAATGGAAATGCCATTTCTTCTATGCTCAATGATTTGTATTTGTGGATGAATTGTGGACATGATAGATAATAAAATCATCTTTTCTGTTTTTAGAGTATATGATATTATCAGAGGTATTATGGACATGATAATATATAGGAACTCGAAAGAAAATAGATTGATTTCTATACAGAGGTCAAAACATGACAAATGAGTAAGTAGATTCGGATTTGATTCAGAGGTTATAAAAACATGATAAATAACGAATCCCCACTTAATGAACTGATAGAAGATTATGAACGGATGAACCGTTAGGAAATGATGAACAGATAGACTGTCGAGTGAATGTAATAAATGAACGGACGAACCGTCAAGTATTAATGAACATGTGAAACGTCGGATGAATGTGAGAAATGAATGGATGAACTGAGTATCGGGAAAGAATACGTCCCTTCGATCCTTGTAACCATATGCCTATAAATAGAGCATATATTTGAATAGAAGGATCGTATTTTATCCATAATGTCTTCTGAAGAGAACATAAAGAAGGCTGAAGTCGCCCTTGAAACTACTGAAGGTGTTAAAGAACATCCACCTTCGCAGAAGAAGGAAATGGGCGAAAGCTCGTCTACTCCCAAGCCGTCAAAAGATATCCTGGACTTCCTGGTCGAACCAGGAGAAACCGAAGAAGAAGAAGCAATGAGGCTAGCTGCCTGTCAATTCTTGGTGCGGTCAGGAAAAGATGTATTCAATTCTTTTGCTGATTATGTATGCGGTCCTCGTCCCAAATATGAAAGGGATCATAGTGATCTTCCATGATGATGTACTCTTTTTTCTTGAGGAATTTTGTCTCAAATAAACTCCGTTTAAGGAAACTTTGTTTATGATATATCCTTCCCACTTTTATATTTTTGCCTTTATTCATTGATCTTTTGACTCAGAAATCAGAAAGACTAAATATCATTTTCATAAATATGATATTGAGATAGAAAATTCAGAGGTGATGTGGACATGATTTTCTGGATATCAAATTTGTTGAGAAAACGATACAAAGTAGAATACCTATCTCCACTGGGGATAATAGATATCAGAATGATTCTTCAGAAAGAGCAATGAAATAGCTGGAGAGTGATGGGAGGACAATTTTGATAGAAATATCAGACGTAGTACTTCTTCAAGAATTTGCTGTTGATGGGCATCATAGTGGCTTTACCATCTAGAGTAGTGAGTTGATAAGCCCCATTAGAAAAGATCTTATTGACAATGAATGGACCTTCCCATTTTGCATCAAACTTGCCCTTACTCATGTGTGTCATAGTCATCGGGCGTCTGACAGTAAGCACAAGTTCTTCTTTCTGAAATGTTCGAATTCTGACTTTCTTGTTAAAAGCCCTTGAAATTCTAGCTTGATAGAATTCAATATTCTGTTGAGCAGATAACCGTTTTTCATCCAGAGCCTCCAATTCTTGAAGTCGAAGACGATCATTATTTTCGGCAGTGAGTTCATTAGCGATTGCTATCCTTAAAGAAGGAATTTAAATCTCTAATAGGAGAACAGCCTCAGATCCATACACCAGAGAGAAAGGTGTACACTTAGTAGCATTACAGACTGTAGTGCGATAAGCCCACAAGCATTCCCCGAGCTTGTCACTCCAATTACGTTTGTTAGTGGAGACAAACTTCTTTAGGAGTTTGATGATAGTCTTGTTGAAAGCTTCTGCCAATCCGTTAGCTGCTGGATTATATGCGGTAGAAGCAACATTATTGATCCGGTGATCATCACAGAATCGAGTAAATTTCTGGCTGACGAACTGTGGTCCGTTATCATGAACAATGCGTCGAGGAACACCAAATCTATAGATGACATGGTGCTTAATAAAGCTGATGACATTAGACGTCTTAACTTCAGATAAAGGAATAGCTTCGGCCCATTTGGAGAAGTAATCGGTTATTGCGAGAATGAACCGATGACCTTTAGATGATGGAGGATTGATCGGGCCGACAATGTCCATACCCCAAGCTTCGAAGGGCCATGATGCTGCCGTCGGATGTAGAAATTCCAAAGGTTGATATATAAAATCCGCATGGATTTGGCAAGCTTTGCATTTCCTTGCATATTCAATGGCATCTGATACCATGGTTGGCCAATAATAACCCATCCGTCGAATACGGTCTTGAAGTTTTGGCCCAGGTTGATGCGCTCCACAAATTCTATCATGTGCTTCACGAATAACTTGTTGGGCTTCATCACCGGCAATGCACCGAAGGAGTAAACCATCATAAGCTCGACGATATAAGGTCTTTGTTGTATGATTGTAATAGAATCTGAGTGATCGTCGTCTGATAGATGCTGCTTCACTCGGATCGTTCGGAAGAATATCATACAATATAAGATCTAAGAAAGGAAGTCTCCAATCTTTATCCGTATTCTGATTCTCAGTCGAGTTACTGAAGATGAATTCCATGCTGGAATCGGATGAAGATGATATCGATTTACGACTAAATCCAAATCATCTTGTTGTGTTGACGTCATGAGATGTTGATTCTTCAATGTCAACTGGAAGTCCTAGAGTCAGGTTATTTTCAAGATGAAATAATTTTCGACTATGAACAACAATCATTTGTTGCCGTCTGATTGGGATAGCCAGCACCACTGCAAGATTAACAAGGGCATCAGCTTCTGTGTTACATGCTCGCTTAACATGTTCAATGAAGAATTCCTTAAATGATGAGGCCATAGATATGGCCACTCTATGATAAGGAACCAGATCTTGATGGCGAACTTCATAAGTACCCCTGATCTGATTGAAAATAAGTTTAGAGTCTCCATACGCCTCCAAATGTTGAATATTCAGATGTTTAGCGAGTTGAAGACCAATAAACAATGCGTTGTACTCAGCTACATTGTTTGAACACGGCTGATCGAGAGAATAAGCTCTTTGGATGGCAAGACCTTATGGCGATACAAGAACAATTCCAACTCCAGCAACAATATCGCCATTAGGACCAATTCTTGACGCTCCATCAAAGAATAGACGCCAAGTAGGATCTTCTTCAGCAATTTGATTTGAATCTAGGACTTCATCTGGGATTTCATCATAGAGTTTTGAATTTTCTGGAATTGAGTGAGCAGCCAGAAAATCAGCTAAAGCTTGTCCCTTGACGGATTTCTGAGGAATATAGTGCATATCATACTGAGCAAGTAGGATTCCCCAGTTAGCCAATCGAGAATTCAAAACACTGGATTTCTTCATCATGATCCGGTCTGAGGAATATAGTGCATATCATACTGACCAATGATATAATGACGTGTCTTTTGGACAGCAAACATCAAGGCTAGACACTCTTTTTCAACTGGTGAATATCGAGGTTCAGCTCCGGTCATAGTGCGGCTGAGATAATAAATGGCTTGTTCATGGCCATTTTGTTTTTGAGCGAGTAATGCACCCAATGAATGACTCATTGCTCGAGTATAGAGGAGGAACGGTATTCCTGAGACGGGAGGTACCAATACTGGAGGGCTCATCAGATATTGTTTTATATCATCGAATGCTTTCTGACATTCATCATTCCAGACAAAAGAGACACCTTTCTTCATAAGTTTGTTGAATAGTCTGCAGCGTCCTGATAAATTAGAGATAAATCTCCTGATATAAGCAATTCTTCCTTGAAATCCTCGTAGCTCTTTTAAGGTGCGTGGAGGACGCATCTCTTGGATGGCTTTGATCTTCTCGGAATCCATGTGTATACCTTTAGAGGTAATGACGAAGCCGAGAAATTTACCACTAGAGACGCCTAAGAAGGACTTAGTAGGGTTCATCTTTAATTGATGCTTACGCATTAGATCAAATATAGTCTTCAAATCTTGGATATGATCTTCCTTTTGTCGACTTTTGACTGCAATATCATCAACATAGCATTCGACTGTTTTCCGCAAATGTTCACGAAATATAGTACTCATAGCTCGTTGATAAGTTGCTCCTGCATTCTTGATACCGAATGGCATAACTGTATAACAGTATGTACCAATCGGCGTTCTGAAAGAAGTGTGCTTCTCGTCTTCTGGGAACATTTTGATCTGATTATACCCAGAATACCCGTCCATGAATGACATTCGTTCAAATCCACAGGTATTATCAACCATGACATCAGTGATTGGTAGAGGGATTATTGATGAACTGGTAGATGTTGTATGCTCTGAATCATTGCTTCGTGTATCAAAGTCAACTATAGGAGAATTACCCCAGTAGGAAGAGGTGGGAAGTTAGATTCTCCAAGAAATTCAGAATCAATTTCAGGGATCAAATTTCTTTGACTAGAAGCCAGGACTCTTGCTCTGGTGTTTTTATATACTCCATCTGGACTATCAACTCTACCCCCGGTGTCCCGAGAAGTCATGTTGACAGAGGCAAACAAAGGCTCATCTTCATCAGGCATAGGTTTATACTGAATCCTATTAAAGACAGACTGTCGTTTATTTTGACATCTGCATTGTATTGTGACTCTTGGCTGGAAGTCACATTCAGTATGATCACCATGGTCTTGAACTGTTGATTCACATCTGCACTGAATTATGACTCTTGGATAGAAGTCACATTCAGCATGTTCCTTTGATATAGAATTACTCCTTCTCTTTGTTGAAGATCTTCCCGTAAATCTATTTGTGAAGATTGAGGAATATACTTCCTGTTCTTGGGTCTTGATGGCTCTTGATTATACAAAGAGTGATTAATATGAGCCACATAATTTCTTGCATACTCTGCATCTGGATTTTTTATCTTCATATCCAATTGGTATGGTTTCTTAACACCAGAAGTGCTGAGTTTGTTCTTAAATCAGTGGAAGGTAACATATTAATTTTGGAAACATGGAGTTTCCTTCCATTGATCTGGATATTTGCAGAGAACCACTCCCTTGATTAGGAGTTGGTAACAGACCCTCTTTAATGGACAGATTCTGTGCCCAATTTGAAAAAATCAAAGAAGAAGACATTAAGGAATGTTTCTTCTTAGACATTCAGATGTTGAGACATAGAATGTCCAGAAGAAAGAGTAGTCAAAAGACCATCTCCTTTCCTTTGACTAACAAAAGTATCAGTCAAAGTTGTTCCTGGAGTAAAAACTACAGGAGCAGAAGAAACAACTAAAGAGTTATTCCTTTTCGAAGGGACTTTTGTGGAAGACCACCCCCAGTTCTAGTAGAACTCGGTGAAGAAGAAGAGATAACTAAGGAGTTATTCTTCTCTGATAAAATACACGCTGAAACAGACTTGGTTAAAGAACCAGAGCTGTTAGCGTGACTTTTGATTTTAGAATTACACGCTGAAACAGATTTGGCTAAGGAGCCAATACTGTCAGCGTGACTTTTAGAGTTGAATTTGCACACTAGAACAGATTTGGCTAAAGAGCCAGTACTATCAGCGTGACTTTTAGAGTTGAATTTGCACACTGGAACAGATTTGGCTAAAGAGCCAGTACTGTCAGCGTGACTTTTAGAATTGAATTTGCATACTGGAACAGATTCGGCTAAAGAGCCAGTACTGTCAGCGTGACTTTTAGAATTGAATTTGCACGCTGGAACAGATTCGGCTAAGGAGCCAGTACTGTCAACGTGACTTTTAGTTACTGTCATCTTCGAGCGCACAAGAGTGTGCGTACTTGCAATGGAGTTCTTGCCAGTATTAGGAGTAGACACTGTGGCAAAGACTCCACCATTGACTGCCAACTGATTCTTAGGGACATAGACAGAGTGTCCCTTCGACTTGGCAGTAATAATGGAGGCTGGAATCGGCTTGCCACCCTTAACCCGCTGTATTTCTTCATAGGCGAGTTGATCGAATTTGATCGTCATCACCTTCTTCGTCGAGCCGATAGACGAAGTATCGCATTGAGTTGTTACCATCTCAGAAGAGGAGATGGTTTTCCCAAGCAGTCGCCAATTTGTTTTCCATAAATAAATTCACTTTATTTATTTTGTATCTGAGAAAATTACAACTGTAGGAATCCGATCTAGAAGACGATCGCTTTATCCTTTGGACTATGCGAAGAAGAAAAGCTCTCAAAATTTTGACAGTAGATATCAATGTATCTGTACAATGAATAAAAAAAGAACCCTATTTATAGAGTCAAAACAGTAACTGAAAAGATAACTACCTCACCACTAGTGCATTTGAAAAGTCACGCAGACTCTAAATACACGCAGGGTTAGTGAGTAGTTACTGGACGTGGCCCGTAACTGTTGGACACATGGCATTAGTGCATGGGTCGTGTGCAAGTTACTGGGCACACGAGAGAGATCGGTGGCATGGCTGCCACGTACTCCAGTTGAAATGAAATCCACGCTGTCTTGCTGAAGGCAAAAAATCCACGCAGTTTCGTTGACGCAGACTCGTTGAAGGCGAAATCCACGCAAGCTTTGAAGAAGAATACTTCAGAATTCACGCAGGCTTTGAGAAGAATAACTCAAAAATCTACGCAAACTTGAGGAAGGAGAAGGTTCGGAATCCACGCCAACCGCCAGCTGTATTGATTTGGCACGCTTCGTCTGACACAAAATCTCTGACATTGATTATATTGTCAGCCGCATTAAATGAAGATAAGACCCAAAGTCACGCCAACTTGGTGAAGAGTGAGTCTTGCTAAGGAAGATTTCGAAAATCACGCAAAAGACGGCGATAATCTCTCGAATTCTGTGCATACGTGGCATACGAGGAGACGTTTCTCGACTGCTGTGTTGTCAGTCATTATGATTCTGACGTATGGCTGAGCTGTCTCTGCGTGACTTCTAAAGGAGATGGCTAGGCAGAACTTAGCGTATCTTTTGTGCTGCTTCTCGGATCACTCTGCGTGACTTGTTGATCAACTCAGCGTGACTTCATTTTTGAGGCCTACAGTGCTGTTGAGAGAATCAGCCGTAACTTGATCCTTCCCGCTGTGAAGCTAGTCTTTGGAGATAGGCTAGCTCTACTCCCCGCCATGGTATGCAGCATTAATCGTGGCCTCCGTATTTTCTCGTCCAAAGTCATTGCTTGCGATACGGCGAAGGATTTTGAACGAATCGAGCTGCCCTATCATTATCTGATGGGGTGGTTGTTAATGCATTGTCCATCTTTGATGAGGCCTGGCCCAGAGGGTGACGTGACCGCTGATGATGCCTTTATCTACCAGTACCGCCGTATGCCCTGGGAGTACACTACCATGCCAGCCTGTCGGATGGCGCTGGCGCGAGTGGACAGATACTCCTTCTTCGTGTCTGTTCCTCCTTTTATCGACGAAGAAGTAAGAGGCATACATCTTGATGGTGTTCTGCCTCCCCATTTCTTGTCCGAGAAGATGCTCTGCTGGTTGCAGAACATCTGCCCTACACATCTAGTGTATCGTAATCGTAGCTTCGTCTTTTTGGAGCCTTACTTACCCAGTCGATTCTCTCGGCAATTTGGGTATAGTCAAATGTTCTTGGACAACAATAGCTCCTGTCTGGGTTTTGAGGGTAGCGTTCTAGACGGCATCCGGGCTTGGCATTATTATAGCTTGGTTTATACCCGTGTCATCTTCTTCGTACCCGATGCCAGAGAGTTGGGGCATATTTTGTACATGGCAGCCCTGTACCATGTCATGGTAAATAAGCCCCCTAGTGATTTTGACCCAAGTACCAGCTTTATTACTGGTACTGGTTTAGAGGAGAAGCCAAAAGAGTCCCAGACAAGGACCAAGAAGGGGAAGACAGTTGAAGTGTCTGACTTTGAGTCTATAAACGTGGACGAGGAGGATGACCCTGATAACCTGATTCCTCTTACAAACGATTCGGTGGTAGATCTGCCCCCTGCTGTGCCTAGTCCTTCATATAAACGAAGAAGACATGAGTCCTCTGTCGTCGGCAGAACTCTCTCCCAAAAACGGGTCACGGTCAAAGCTCACAGGCCGAGCACTAGGGAGAGAAGTGATGACGTCGAAGCCGTTTCAGAGGTGAATCGAGTTACGACCACCTTTTTTAGTTCTTCTTTTCTAAAATATAATCTGATCATTGTTTTTTTTTGTAGGCGTCAGGAGAAGTGAACTCCCCGAGGCCGGCTACCACCTCTGATGTTGACCCTGTTGTAGCTACCTTAATTGGTGCTATGACTGCCGAGCTTCCTTCCACCACGGTCGTCCCGGCGACGGCTGAGATTCCTCCTACTGCTAACATCTCAACCAGGGACGATGTGGGCTTTACTGAACTAGTCCCCGAGGTTGCTGAACCTTAGTCAGTTGATACCAACCCAGTTGTATCCACTTTCGGGGCGGCTGGGACAGAGAAAGCAACTGCAAGTGGCTCGGGTATTGCCGTTGAAGAGGATATGGTGGCCGTGAGTGAGCCTCAGCCTCAGCGGCCCTCTCCTGGTAAGCTATGTCATGTCTAGACTAGTGAGGAGATTCATTCGCTCTATCTTCACATCCTTCGGGTTAAGTTGATCGATGGTTGTTCTGGACATACAAGTCCTGCTCCTTCATTGTCGACAACGGACATCATCACGGGAGTGTAGGAACCCTAGGGGGGGTGAATAGGGTCAAGCTAACTAATCAAGCACTTAGCACAAGCTAATTGGCAATTTAAAAATATAAGTGCAAGAGAAGAAGCAAACACAATACCGACACCCGATATATCCTGGTATCCTCCTAAGAGGCAGTCCAGTCCCGGAACTCTATCCGACTTTAATCCACTATTTGAGCAAATAGTTACACACGAGTTTGGATCCGAAGAACTCGCCAACTTCTTACACAAGAGCTTTAATCCGAAGGGCTCTCCGACTTCAACTGAGAGTTTGGATACGAAGACTCCCCAACTTCAACCGAGAGTTTGGATACGAAGACTCTCCAACTTCAACCTTTTACAATAGGTTTTGATCTCCTTATACAATGAGATGAATCTCACTTTTCAACTCAATAACTCTAACACAATTTGTGGATGGCAAATGAAAGCTTTGTAGAGTTGTTTGTGGATAGGCTTTGGTGGTTTAGAAATTTTTAGGCTCAAAGCATCAACCTTGAATGAAGGGGTTCAAGGCTATTTATAACCAAAGATTGAAAAGAAGACAAAGGCAACTTTTCAGTCACGAACCGGCATACCGTCGGTATGATCCGGCATACCGGCGGTATACCGGTCTGGGATTACAACGGCTAGAAATAGCCGTTGGGATCATTAATGGCTGGAAATCCGACCGTTGGAATTTCAACGTTTCGGAAGCGGTGTACCGTCGGTATGGACCGGTATACCGTCGGTATACCGATTTTGTAAACAGAAACTTTATGTGAACAAAAACCGGTATACCGTCGGTATACACCGGTATACCGTCGGTATACACCGGTATACCGTCGGTATGCCGTTTTCCACCAAAAATGATCCTGGGCTTATTTCTGCCTTAGCTTTCGATTTTGCCATCCATTTCTTGTGTTTACAATAATTCCTAAGACTCATTACAGACTCCAGATAAACTTAGGCAGGTGCAGGCTTCATCAGAGTCTTGAAATAATGATGGCATGGCTTGGCTTCTTCCTTTGATAGGTGCTGGCTTTTTCCCTTGGCGGCAGCTGTCCAAAGATATCCAGTTTGTAAAACTAAATACCTTTTGGGGGCTTCGCCCCCGAACCCCCGACGAGGGGCGCTGCCCCCTCGACCCCCGTCTACTGACCGGGCAGCGGAACCCCCAGTGCGTGGCTCCAGAGATGTCGTCGGGTGGTTCAGAAAAATCTTGTGGGATCCATCGTCTTTGGCCCACCATGATTTCTTCATTGCATATGTCCACATTGATCTTGCTTATTGCTTTTCTGCATGTACATGTTAGACGAACAAAGCAATATACATAGTAGCAACTATGATAGGTTTAATGCACATTAGGACAATGCTGAGTTTAAGTATAAGTGCCAAGGCGATAGCATAAACATTAGTGATATCATAATGATTAAACTTAACTGAATGACCACAATCAAAACATAGTTTTGATTTTGGCAACCCGATTAAATTTAAGATAGATAAGCTCATATCACTAAATGTAAACCAATAGGCACATATCACCAAACGTATAAGTATAAGTAGAAATGCTTTTAGCAATAGTATGAAGATTAGTGATAACGAAGTGCTAAACTTAACATATTAACCATATTCAAAAACATGATACAATTATTGGGCCAACAATCTCCCCCTTTTTGATTATGGCAAATCGGTTAAGTTTAGTATAAACACAATAGATGCATGTATCACTAATATAGAAAAGATATAAACAATATCACTAAACGCATACTACTTAGATTACTTATAGACACCTACTTAAACTTACTTCTCCCCCTTTGACATGATCAAAAATAGGCTCCTCCGTACTAAGAGATAAAATGAAATCGATCTTAAGCATAGAAATCAGAGCATGGGAAAGTCATAGACAATCATGATCAAAAATACTAATGAAAAACAATAGGAGAAGGGTGTAATGACAAGTTTATAAAGCTACATTGCCAATGTAGGACATCAAATTGAAAAGAAGCATGTCAAAACAGAATAAAGTTGGTAAAATAAAGAACATTGATAAAAAGTCAAAAATAGTTTTACCAACTTGAAATCCAAGAGAGAAACTCCAAAACATAATATTTATGAATTAAAACTCTAGTTTTGGATGAGAATTATGACATAAAGGATTTCAGTCAAAAGCCATGAGGATTAGATAATTGTAAAGTAATTGATATAAAAAAATACCAATTGAGATAGTTGGAAGAATAAACTTAATACCAATCGAAATATAAACTTGAAACATTGATCAAAAGGCTATTTGAAAGTCAAAATTGTCCATAAGTAAAAAGTGGAGCAAAATAAAAGAATGATCAATGAAGGTAAAGAAATTGATATAGAAAATCTCATTATTTGCAAAATCTATATGCTTACCCAAGTTCATGCATTTGAACTCAATTACCTTATCATGCTATATGAATACCCTTTTAGATAAACATGAAGGTAAAGGAGAAAAAAAACACTTAAGAAGGAGAAATTCAGTCGACTTGAATGCTCCCCCTCAAAGTATTACCAATATAGATAAACATGTATTTTAGGTAAGTCCTCAAAAAGAAAAGCCAAATCAATTAAGCATATAAGGAAAGCCAAACCAACAAAGCACAATAGTCATCAAGATAATATATGAAAGTTAATATTTAAGAAGACGACTCATTTAATCCATATAAAAAAGAGATAAATGATAAAGACAATAGCATATACTCTCACAAACCCTTCACAAATAAAAGTATCATGGCCTCATTCACTAAGATATGAAAAAGAAGAAGGTATGGGTCCATGATGAACTAGGTATACGACATATTTAAGTGTATAAATGAATTGAATCAATTAATTTGCTCCCCCTCAAAATATGAGTATCTAGTTCCAAAGCACTTATAGCATAAAATAGATAACTACAAGATCTAGGGGTAAATCAACTATGGATTTCTCCCCCTTGCTCGATGCATATAAGGCTACAATATCGTCAAAAGACGAAAAATATCATCTTTAGTCAAGAAGAGATAGCCAATTAATAGCCACTAAAGATGAGAAATCAAAAGAATATTCCAATAAAGCACATATAATCAAAAGATGGCATACATTAGTCTATATAAAGAATCTCATATTTAAATATGATAGATCAATGTATGTAATCCTTTGAGAAAATGTCATCATAAAAAAGAATAAAGTCAATTAAGAACAATCATGATGATAGACATAATATAGCTCAAAAATAAAATAAAAATGAAACTCAAACATCATGTCCATGATTATTTAATTAAGAAATAATTAACCAATTTATTGCTTTGCATGGACTAGGTATGTTTTATCACATATGTACCCATCAACCGGATAATATCCAAACTTTGCTACTTCTAAATGAAAGACCAATAAAGTTCAAATAGCAAAGGTCATATGTGATAAACCATGAGTAGTCAAAGTAGAGTAATAAATTGACTTGACATTTACAAAATTAGATAGTTTAGGACTACTCAATCATTAGGATCATTCATAAAGAAAACAAATTAAACTTGATCCAACAAATCTCATAAAGAAAAATCACAAATCCAAAAATAAATCTCACAAATCAATAAAATATAAAAGAGTCATTCTCATTTAAAAGGTTGCAAATAAAATCAAGAAGAGATGTAAAAGATAATATGATAAACTTATGACTCAAAAGTGAGAGAAATTTAAGAGATACATACTAAGGACTAATAGGAAGGAAGCTAAGGTAAGGAATCACAAACTAGCATATCATACATAGATTGAAACAAAAAAAATAGCTAGAAGAGTGAAAGTGAACATAGATTATGTAGCTCAACAATATATCACAAATAAGTAGGCTACATAATTAATTAAGATTAATGAGGTAAGTCATTAACAAGATAAAAGTGCTCATTAAATCTTAAGTCACAAATACTAAAGATACTTACTTAAGCATAGAGTTCACAATTAAGGACATACATTTTGAATGATCAAAATGATTTATAGACTCTTTACTAAGCAAGGACAAGAGCAAGAAGATAGTTAAACAAAAATTAACTAGACTCTTATCAAAATATGGCCAAAGAGATATTCAAGAGAACACAATAAAACAAATCTCTTTGCCAAGTAATGAGATTAATCCAAGATAATGAATTAATAGATCGATCTAGAGAATGCAAAATTATAGCCATTATGCAATAAGTGTATTCTCTAGAAATGAAAAATCTCAACACAAAATCTCAAACCATAGTAGCTAAAGTCATAAGAAATATGATGTATCAATTACATGTATTCTCATGAGCTACAAAAACCATTAGACAACAATAATTCAAAAGAAACATAAATCCAAGGAATGAGCAAGGAAGATCATTAAGATCATGAAAGCTAAATGCTAAAGATATGAAGAAGTGCATTTTTCAAAGAGCTTTCATAGTGCACCATAGTAGAATATAAAGATATAAACTAGAAAAGGTGCACTAATTAGGGAGGTAAATTTAACAAGCAAGGTAAAGCACAAAACCATGTGATCCTTAATAGAACATCCATAATTAGTCACGAGCAAGACATTAATAAATATTTTCTCTCAACATCCTAACTTAAAGGTATAAAACAATAAATATCAAAAGTTAGGAATCATTTATATATGAAACTATATATATCACGAATAGGCATACATGAAAATATTAAAAATCAATTAAGAACATGTATCCATAATGCCAACCAAAAAAAAAGTCAAGAAGATATCATCAAAAGAAGACTTTAAGGAAGAAGCTAATTGTTTCAAGAGGAACAAATTTGGTCAAAGGAATCAATAGCTAAGGTATGAGATAAGCACAAGTTTGAAGGTAACAAGTATATTTAAATACTCTTCAAGTCAATATAAAACTTTCGCGTAACTCATATGCCCAAATAAAGATATTTATACAAAAAAATATCAACATAATACATGATCTACATGTAAATGGAAATTTTAATGAATATAGTCATGTATCCTTAATGAATGTTTGATAAACTATCACAAATTCAAAAGCATGTATAAATAAACTTCATTAGGCAAAGACATAATTGATTCTCAAGAAGATAATCAAGAGAAGTATGAGAATCAATAATTATATTATGTAAGCACAAGGTTAAAATGGAAGTATAAGTGTATACTTGTCAAGTGATAAGAAGCTTGTGCTAAACATATATATTTACAAATACCGATTTAAAGTAAATATTACATATTAAGGAGAAATCGGTAAGAAGTAACTATTTCAAAAACTTTAAAGAACGGAGAGTTAAAAACTATTAACTCAATCAAACAATCAAGCTCCTATGGACTAGAGTGATATGCATGCTTCATAATATAGAGATTAAGAATAACAAGCCTGCATAAATTAAAAGTGTCACACTTAATAGAAAATGAGTGATAAACTATAAGGGTGAACAAAACATTTAAGCTAAATAACTAGTCATGCTAGATAAAAAATAATAAGAAAATTAACTAAGCATGCTAGTATTATATCTCACATTGATTTATACAATAAGCAACTAAGAATATCAATGTGAGCTAGTAGCAAAACATCAAGAGAAACATGCTAAATTCTACTAATATAAACCATTTAAAGAGAATTATTTAGCATGTTACCAAAGTGGCTCTAGTGGCCACACTTGTGTTGGTGCAATTGCTTGGAAGATGACCTTTAAGCTTTGCAACCACCAACACGCTCCTTGGTGCTATGTCCCGATAAAGAAGCTCCACCTACAACATTAGGCGAAAACTTTGGTATCCACATAAACTTGGATCCACATTTGTTAGCTTTAGGGACCCATATACTATTTACTCTAGCATTGGTAGAAAAACTCCTACGAATAGGACAAGTTAAGCTCATGTGTCCATTGCAAGAGTAATAGAAGCACCTAATGCTAGTGTGTGCACATGTATCAGAATGAGCATGGTTATGAACACGTGACATACTAGAATGATGAGTATCTCTAGAATGAGCATGAGAAGATTTGGTTTTAAGAATATTATGTTCTAATATCAAATCATCATGCATACTAAGAGAATCAAATTTAACATTTAAAGCATTATTCTCTTTTTCAAATAAAGCAATTCTAGAAATAAAATCATTATTTTGTTTCTTTAAAGTGTCAATAGAAGAATCATGCAAATGATTAAGCTCATGTGTTTGCCTCTTAAGATCTTCTATTGATGAGGAAAGAGATTTGATTTTCAAAATTAAAGCCTCATTCAAACTCTTTAAAGAAACACAAGATGAGTTTTGAGAATCAAGTTTATATAATAAAACATTGTTTTCATTTCTCAAAAACTCATTTGCTTCTTCTAAATGAATAACCTTTTCAGAAAGTTCTTCATTTGTAGAATGAAGGTCATCAAGAATCTCTAAGGATTGGTTAGCCATGGCTTTCCACTTAGAGCATTTCTCGCATTTAGAAGAAACATGATTGTCTATGCTACCAGAAATAAAACCCTCTTTATCGGAGGATGAGGAATAGGTTGCCATAGAGAAATAACAAGGATCTACTCTAAGGATTTTAAGCCTAACAAAAGAGTCCTTGCTCTGATACCAATTGTAGGAGCCCTAGAGGGAGGTGAATAGGGTCAAGCTAACTAATCAAGCACTTAGCACAAGCTAATTGGCAATTTAAAAATATAAGTGCAAGAGAAAAAGCAAACACAATATCGACACCCGATATATCATGGTATCCTCCTAAAAGGCAGTCCAGTCCCGGAACTCTGTCCGGCTTTAATCCACTATTTGAGCAAATAGTTACACACGAGTTTGGATCCGAAGAACTCGCCAACTTCTTACACAAGAGCTTTAATCCGAAGGTCTCTCCGACTTCAACCGAGAGTTTGGATACGAAGACTCCCCAACTTCAACAGAGAGTTTGGATACGAAGACTCTCCAACTTCAACCGAGAGTTTGGATACGAAGACTCTCCAACTTCAACCTTTCATAATAGGTTTTGATCTCCTTATACAATGAGATGAAGATCTCACTTTTCAACTCAATAACTCTAACACAATTTGTGGATGGCAAATGAAAGCTTTCTAGAGTTGTTTATGGATAGGCTTTGGTAGTTTAGAAATTTTTAGGCTCAAAGCATCAACCTTGAATGAAGGGGTTCAAGGCTATTTATAACCAAAGATTGAAAAGAAGCCAAAGGCAACTTTTCAGTCACGAACCGGCATACCGTCGGTATGATCCGGCATACCGACGGTATAACGGTCTAGGATTACAATGGCTAGAAATATAGCCGTTGGGATCATTAATGGCTGGAAATCCGACCGTTGGAATTTCAACATTTCGGAAGCGGTGTACCGTCGGTATGGACCGGTATACCATCGGTATGCCGGTTTTGTAAACAGAAACTTTATGTAAACAAAAACCGGTATACCGTCGGTATACACCGGTATACCGTCGGTATGCCGTTTTCTACCAAAAATGATCCTGGGCTTATTTCTGTCTTAGATTTCGATTTTGCCATCCATTTCTTGTGTTTACAATAATTCTTAAGACTCATTACAGACTCCAGATAAACTTAGGCAGGTGCAGGCTTCATCAGAGTCTTGAAATGATGATGGCATGGCTTGGCTTCTTTCTTTGATAGGTACTGGCTTTTTCCTTGGCGACAGCTGTCTAAAGATATCCAGTTTGTAAAAACTAAATACCTTTCAGGGGCTTCGCCCCCGAACCTCCGACGAGGTGCGCTGTCCCCTCGACCCCCGTCCACTGACCGGGCAGCGGAACCCCCGGTGCGTGGCTCCAGAGATGTCGTCGGGTGGTTCAGAAAAATCTTGTGGGATCCATCGTCTTTGGCCCACCATGATTCTTCATTGCATATGTCCACATTGATCTTGCTTATTGCTTTTCTGCATGTACATGTTAGACGAACAAAGCAATATACATAGTAGCAACTATGACAGGTTTAATGCACATTAGGACAATGCTGAGTTTAAGTATAAGTGCTAAGGCGATAGCGTAAATATTAGTGATATCATAATGATTAAACTTAATTGAATGACCACAATCAAAAACATAGTTTTGATTTTGGCAACCCGATTAAATTTAAGATAGATAAGCTCATATCACTAATATGTAAACCAATAGGCACATATCACCAAACGTATAAGTATATGTAGAAATGCTTTTAGCGATAGTATGAAGATTAGTGATAACGAAGTGCTAAACTTAACATATTAACCATATTCAAAAACATGATACAATTATTGGGCCAACAGGGAGAAGTTACCAGGGCTAGTGGAAGAAAGTACGCCTCTTCCTCCTCCAACTCAGATCGAGCGACCTCTTGCCGGGCTGAGTTCAGGAGGACAAGTAGTGGAACTGCCGGGATGGGGAAATAGTCCCCGCACTCTCCTCGGTTAATGTGGCTTTATCACTGGAGGTCAATCTTTCTGTACTGCCAAGTCTTCGAATCCTTCGGGCTACGGAAGAGAGATGACTGCTGTTCAGGCGTCTTATTGCTCGAAACTTGCATTCCTAGTGATAGGGGCATCGAGTTATGGTATATCTTCTTTACAACCATCTTCAACCTTCTCGGCTACTCTTCCTTTAATACCGTCCTCTTCGGAAGTTCTGGACGAATCGTCGAAGGGCGTGATCGAGAGTTTTTACCGCCATTTGAAATGAGGGGTCGAAGCTGTCCTGGAAAGAGGGACATCTTTTGTACTGGCTCGTCAATGTGCCCGCGGTCAAATTGAACTTCTCAGAACACTCCCTGGCGTGGCAGGGATGGTCGACCTCTTGGAGTCCAAATTGGTAGAAGCTGATAAGCTCGTGGCTTAACTTCAAGGGCTGCGGCAACTTGATATATCTTTGGCAATAGATCAGGAGCGCGCCTTCCTTACAACAGCCATGGAGAAGGTAAAGATGGTACTGAACACGTCTAAGCCTGCTCTAGTGAAGGACCTTCAAGATCTGTCTCTGAGGTATGATCAACTAAGCCGCAGAAGAGAGGACTGTTTAGCTCGGGAAGAGGCCGTATCTCGTATGATAGCCGATACCAACAAACAGATCCTCCAACTTCAGATAAAGTTGGCTTTTTTAGAATCTGAGCTCTAGGCCTCCCGCAGAGATAAGGAGTTAATTTGCAGGGAGACCGACCAGGTCATCCGAACCTCTGCTGCCCTGGAGTGTGTGCTGAAGAAATTTGAAGACCGTTTGCAGGCTCATGCGTATCTAGAAGATGCAGAAAAGTTGACTCAAGAGGCCGAGCTCCGGGCTACACTGAGGATTGAACGGTCGACAAAAGGACCGGCTCAGAGAACTGTGTATCGCCGAACCATAATCAGATTTTTCTCTCTTTTATTATTATGTCCCTCCTTTCTTTTTTTAACGGAGATGTGGTCCCAGAAAAATGTAGAACTTTTGACTTTAAATGAATGAGTATGTTTACATCATCCTTTATTTGTGGTATCTGTTGTGTTTGTACAGTATCTTTGGTGTTATGGTACTTGCCCCACTGGGGTGCTTTCTGTTGACCTATTATCCTTGGCATACCTTGGTTATAGGTATGGATAATAAGTTCGATAGAGAGACCCAGCATATTTACTTGAACGTGGTAAATATGAGGTTTGATGATAGAACCTTCCTACTCAGAGGTACTGAGGACATATTAGGGGTGGGCTCAATGTAGATACATAGAACAACTCCGTGGTAAGGTAGACATGGAAGTTCTTGGTATTGGGCGAAAGAATGCTATGGAACAACTGGGCTCCAGAGGCATGTGATGGTGAGAAAAGAGGTGCATGTACTAGATGACCTAGTACAGCATTTGTGGTCAGCTGCGGACATTTATGGTCAACTGTGGACATTTATGGGCCTATTACCCTTGGTATACCCTGGTTTTGGGTACGGATAATAAGTCGAGAGAAAACCAATATACTTACTCAGAGGTAATGAGGACGTGGTAAATATGGGAGTTTTATAACGGAGTCTTCCTACTCAGGGGTAATGAGGACGTGGCAGGAGTGGACTCAACGAAGGATACATAGAACAACTCAGAGGTAATATGGACGTGGAAGTTCTACGAAAGGGGTGATTTGTTTGTGATGGAAGAGAACAACTCAGAGGTGGCGTCGACGTGGTTGTTTCGGGAATTTTGTGGACCTGTTACCCTTTTTTATGCACTGAAAGCACGGGTAACAGATTCTGAGGAAAATGCTTTTTTAGGAAGGAAGTTCAGATGTATGATCATACATGACTTGCTGCCCGAAAGATGCGATATAAATTCATTTGGGGTAACCAGAGTGTAAGTTCAGCGGTACTTAAGGGTACATAACTCAACAATTCGGTTAATTCAGAGGGTGTCGTTTAGACATAATATTTCTTCAAGAACTTGTCGTTGATGGACATCATGAGCAAGTCTCCGTTTTGCTTTACGAGATGGTATGCACCATTGGAGAATACATCATCAATAATAAATGGGCCTTCCCACTTGGGCTGAAACTTGTCGACAGTTTTACGAGTCATAACCATCGGCCTACGAACTGCCAAAACGAGATCGCCTACTTGGAATGTTCTCAGTTTGATCTTTTTATTGAAGGCTCTAGAGATGCGTGCTTGCTAAAGCTCGATTTGTTATTGAGCTAGCAGACGCTTCTCATATAAGGCCTCTAATTCTTGTAGCCGACGACGGTAATTATCATCCAACGTTAGTCGGTAAGTGAGGGCGATGCGGAGCGAGGGGATTTGAGTTTCCAATGGGAGAACTGTCTCACTTCCGTATACCAAAGAGAATGGTGTGTTCCCAGTGGCTGTCCGGACTGTAGTATGGTACGCCCATAAGCATTCGCCAAGCTTTTATTCCAGTCATATTTTTTGAGGACACGAACTTCTTGAGAAGCTTGATTATGATTTTGTTGAAAGCTTCAGCCAGACCATTAGCCGCCGAGTTGTATGGTGTTGAAGCAACATTCTGAATTCGATGTTTGTCACAAAACCGATAGAAGGCATGGCTTGTAAACTGCGAACCATTATCGTGGACGATCCTTCGAGGTAGTCCAAAGCGATAAATGACGTGATGCTTGACGAAGCTGATCACGTTTGATGTTTTCACTTCTGCAAGCGGAACAGCTTTCGCCCGTTTGGAGAAGTAGTCCGTAATTGCGAGTATAGAGTGGTGTCCTCTGGATGAAGGCAGGGTGATTGGACCAATGATATCCATTCCTCATGCCTTAAATGGCCAGGATGCCACTGTCGGATGTAGGAATTCGGATGGTTGGTGTATGAAATCCGCGTGGACCAGACAAGCTTTACATTTTCTTGCATAGTCTATCGCATCTGCTACCATCATAGGCCAATAATAGTCCATCCGACGAAGGCGGTCTTGTAATTTCGGGCCAGGTTGATGGGCCCCGTAAACGCCATCATGAGCTTCGCGTACGGCTTCTTTAACTTCTGTATCTGACAACACCGGAGCAGTAATCTATCATAGGATCGCCGATACAGCATTTTTGTCTCTGTATCGTAAAAGAATCTGAGAGAACGTCTTCTAATAGAAGTGGCTTTCTTCGGATTTTTCGGCAAGATACTATAGACTACGAAGTTAATAAATAGAAGTCTCCAGTCCTGTGTTTCGTCGACCGTCAGGGCAGAATAACTCACAGCAAATTGAACATTGTTCTTAGGACAAACCAATTCATGGCCTATTACGTCAACCAAATGATGAGCATGATTTAGAACTACCAGGGAAGCGGCAAGGCCTGCTAGGGCATCGGCTTCAATGTTTCGGAGTCTGGGAACATGTTCTATGAAGAACCCTTCCAAGGACGTAATGATGGCGATTGCTATTTGATGATAGGGGATCATGTCTTCATGGCGAACTTCATATGAACCCCGGATCTGATTAACGATTAACTGTGAATCGTCATATGCTTCCAGGTACTCTACCCCCAGTTCTTTTGCCATCAGAGGCCGATAACCAAGGTGTTATACTCGGCCACGTTATTTTAACAAGGTTTCGTGAGGGAGTATTCCTGATTGATCACTAACCCAGAGGAAGAAATCAGTACCACTCCGACTCCAACGAAGATATTGCCCTTGGGCCCGATTCTTGAAGCACCGTCGAAGAACATTCGCCAGACGGTATCATGGAAAGCCATATTTGAATTGGTAACCTCGTCTGGGATCTCTTCATATATTCTGATTACCTCCGAACCTGGATGGACAGCTAAAAAGTCTGCCAAAGCTTGACCTTTAACAGCCTTCTGCGGGACGAAGATTATATCATAGGGGGACAATAATATCGCCCAGGTAGCGAGGCGAGAGCTGAGTGCACCAGGTTTGCTCATGAGGACCCTGAGGGGGTTGACTCATGATATAACATTGATGGTCTATCCTGTAAGATAGTGTCGCATCTTCTGAATGGCGAACACCAGAGCGAGGCACTCCTTTTCTACGACGGTGTATCTATGCTCAGGCTCTATCATCATTCGACTGAGGTAATAGATAGCTTGTTCATGTCCCGCATTATTATTTTGTGCTAGTAGAGCGTCGAGGGAATGCTCCATCGCTCGCACATAAAGCAAAATGGCTTTCCAGCAACCGAAGCCACCAGGACTGGAGGTTTCGACAGATATTCTTTAATATTGTCAAAGGCACGTTGGCAATCTTCATCCCATATGAAGGAGACGTCTTTCTTCATGAGGTGTGTGAATGGTTGACATCGTCCGGAGAGGTTAGAGATAAACCTCCTGATATAGCTAGCCTCCCTTGAAGGCCTCTGAGCTCACAGAGATTTCTCGGGGGACCCATCTCCATGATTGCCTGTAACGCCCCAGTCCCAAAATACGTAGGACTAGGAACGTAGACATGCCAGCTGTATTCATACGAAGTATACTCCAATATATGGAAGCCTCGTATAAATACATAAACTATAAAATGCAGTAGAACCATAACTAATCTCATCCACAAATCAAAGAATAAAAGATATCATATATCACATATAAATTTGTCTTGATACAATATGTTGGGCGGAGACAAATCCACTACCAACAAAATAAAGAAAAGTACATAGAAAATAAAATGAGTGGCGAGCGAAGCGAAGACGATCCAAATGCAATCATCCTCGAAGAAGTAGCGAAGATCACGGATAGAGCTAGAACACCTGCGAAAGACAATAGCACACACCGGGCAAGACAACCAGGTCCTCAGAGGGACGTAACAAAACACATAATAGCATGCCATATAAACTGAATAAATTGCTCAATAAATAAGTCAATCGAATTTATAACATGGTCCAATATGCACCTACTGAACGAGCGTACCATCCCCCCAACCAAACAAGGACAGGAGATGGTAAACTAATTCACGGCGACGTATCTTTCCATGCTAAGAATCCGATATGGTATCCGGACCCCAATAAGGTTCAATACCTTCTCATCGAAGTAGTAAGTCACACCTACAATCAAACAAGGACAAGATGTGACGAACTAATCCGCGACAAGTTATTGTTCCAAGCCACGGTCAGATACAAGTACCCAAACCAAAAGTACTCGTACCTAACGGAGGATAGCCTACCATTCTAAGTGAAATGTTGTTAAGAACAATCCTTCCTACGCATAGGCCCTGGCTAAATAGGATCGACGTAGTCCCCCTTTGGGCACCAGAGGCCCCAGCAGAAAGAGCATGACGTTTCGCAGAATCGTCAGTGGCCGTCAGTAATTATGGGTCATCAATCCCGTATCTCCAGCGGAGAGTCCGGGTCACAAAGGAAGTGCATCGAAGCCCATACGCTAAGGAATTGTCCTCCCCGTCCAATGCCTACTGTGTTGTATCCACAACACAAACCACTATAACCGCTAAGTCAAACTAGCATGCAACTTCTATTAGCGGTTATTCCTATCGCACGGCTTGTACGTACTGGTGGCCAGCCAATCACGCACTTTCGTGTTCTATATGCGACACACAACTTTGTGTTACAACGTGTCAAGGCCAATGAATGCAACACAAGGTGGTCCCTTAAATCTAGGTTTAATTTGTAAGAAAAATAATACACAGCAGGAAACTGAACAATAAATTCTAACAGTTATGCTATGTATCACAGTTTATTTTGCATAAGAAAATAATAAACATGCATAAAATATGAGCTAAATAATTAACAGCAAATGACAAGGTGTCTTGCCTGGTAGGACGCCTGGTGTGCTGCGATGATCAATGTGGCACGATCTGCAACTTTGATGTAACAACTGTACAAGGGGACCTCGGATGGTGGTACGGATAGTTCCATTGGGTCCAGAAGGGTCAAATTAGTTAGGGTCGACATAAGGTAGTCCAGTTTTGGATGAGGGTAGGAAGATACGATTAGCAGGGACGTGATAGTCAAAGGAATTTAGAATATATACAAATTTTGAAAATATTTTATCATTAGCTTAAAAATAGTTTTTAGAAAGAAAAATACTTGTAAAACGAAAATCAGCTTTAGGCAAAAATATTATAGGTTTGTCAAAATAATAATCTTTAAGGTAGAAAACTATATTAGTTAAAAAAATAAATTTTAGTGAAAATATACATACTTTTATTAACTATTTGGAGCTCGACAATATTTATAAAATATTTAAAACTATATTTTTATTTATTAAGATATAAAATTAATTTAAGTCAAAACTCATTCACAATACGCTAGGGATATATATATAATACTACTAATAATAATAATTAACAATGAAATATAAAAGTAATAATAATAATAATACAATGAAATATTAAAAGTAATAATAATAATATTTGGTTTAATAAGCTATATTTAAAATTACCAAAATAATATAATTATATATTATTAGACTTCAAAATTTAGCCTTGAAAATAAATACAGGGCCAGACCTAGTACAATATTTCGTTACAAAATAATACGAATCTATAGTTATTTAATAAGGATAATAATATTAGTAATGGTAAAATACAATAGTTTTATAGATAAAGTATTGTATTTAGTACTATCATAGATATCATACTATATATACATATTAATATTTTAGTTAAATAAGGTAAAATAACATTGTATGTCCCCTTTCCCTATCAATTACCAGGGAGTCCAATCTTGTAATGAGACCCAGGAAAGACAAAAAGAAGCATACAGAGAATACTCTATACCAACAAAAGGAATCAAGGAAATAATAACCACAAAAACAAAACAAACAAAAAAAAACATAATAATAATAATAATGATATTTATAAAACAATAAAATAATAAAAAATACTGGAAAAAAGGTCGTTCTCCTCTTTCGAGGAGAACTTTACTGAAAGAAAAAAATACTCAGAAAGGAGATGAAGTGGTTTTAGAGAGAAAAGAGATCCTGAGAGAGGGGCGGGAGAGAGAGGGTGAGGTGGTCGCGGACGGGTCTGTGAGGAGAGAAGAGGAAGGAGGAAGCGGAGAGGGTTCGGGTGGATTCGCTGGGGGACGGCGAGGCAGCGCGGTCGGCGGGTCGAGCGCACGGGCGCTGCGGAGGCGATTTGGTCGGCGGGGGTCGTTGCCGAGCGGAGCTGCGCCAGAGGGTGGCGGAGCGGCCGGCAGATCCGGTCGGAGGGGAAGTCGGAGGAGATCTCCGGCGGAGGCCACGAAAAGGGCGGCGCGGCTCATGGGTTTGCGGGGAGCGGTTTCCCGGCGAAGGAGGGCGCGGCAGCGGAAGAAGGACGTCGAACGGAGGTCCGTTCTCCGGCGGAGAGGGGGTAAGAAGGCGGAGGAGGAAGTCTAGGGCGGCGGATGCGGCTCCAGGCGGTGCACGTCGGCGGACGGTCGGCCGGCGAGGTAAATTTAGGGTTAGGGTTCTATTTCTTTTCTTTTTCTGGTGGCGGGTTGGCCCTGGCCGGAGTTGGCTACGGCGTGGTGGCCGTGGTGTCGATGATGGTGGTGGTGTCGATAGGGTTTCTGTGGTCGATTGGGGACGGGTCGAAGCCAGGCGACAGTTGGTGTAGGTTTACGTCGGGCTGTGGCTGTACTCCGGTGGCCGGAGAGGAAAACGGTGGTGTGGTTTTTGGTAGAAGGGAAACCGATGGCGAGGGTGATGTGTTGGCTGTCGTGGTCATGTGGAAGGAGGAGGTCGGATAGTTTGGACATGATGGTGGCGCGGTGCCTTTCCGTGATGGTGAGGCTGGGCGGTGAAGGTCGGGGAGTCGGGTTAGGATGGTTGGGGATTTCGGGTGGTGGTCGGGCTGGTGTTGACGACGATTGCGTTGTGGTGGCGGGTCGGCAGAAGTTGGGTCGAGGGACGGGAAGCACGGGATGCCCAGGCAAAAAATAGGGTCTAGGGATGTACGGAGAGAGATACAGGGCTTGCGGGATAGGGGTGCGTCGTGTCCGGGGTTGTCGGACACGACGAGACTGTAATTGTAATAGAAAAATTATGGAAGGAAATATTGTCACCGACACGATACACGTACACTTATGGTGGAAATTTGTGGAATACTAGAAATTTGGAGGAGTACCTGCCTATATTTAGATGTGGGAATTCCCAATTAGATAGAGTTTAGGATTTATTTAAACCCAAAATAGATATTCCCTAATTTAATTGAAAAACAATCAAATTAAAATCCAAATCCAAATCTCAATCCAAATCCAAATATAAATCCTATTTAAATTATATCACTTAAGTTTAAATCAAAATCAAATGATCAAATTCCAAATATAGAAATTAGTTTAATTTATTTATTAAATAATTCAAAATCAAATCAAGATTTAAATTGCAACCATATTTTCAAATATGTTTTCCAAAATTACCAATATATAATTTCAAAATAATAAAATATTAATATTAATAAATCTCAAAATTTACATCTTTATTTAAAATAGACTAATAAATAATTTCGAATATATGTATGCACACATAATGCATACATGATTATAAAATATTATTTATGATTAATAACTGCTATAAACGAAAGGTTTTCTTAATTAAATCTTAGACTTGAAATTAATAGCTAGAAATAATTATTGTCTATATTTCTTGAAACTATAAAATAATAAATAAAATATTTTTCTAAAGTATGTACACTCGCACATATTCGCACTCGTCGAGCAAAAACAAAAGTTCGTGCGCGACGTAAAATACGATTACGTGACGTACAATACAAAATTTTAAATCAGTATCAAATTTATAAAAATTTAATAGTAGAAATTTAGGGGTTTTACATCCTACCCAACTTAAAAGAAATTTCGTCCTCGAAATTAAGAATTCGTAGGGGGATGAGAAGACAAAGGGGTAACGATGGGGAACAATCAATAACAAAAATCTTGTCGTAAGAATTTGCGATCTAGATCGTAGAAAAACAATACGGCATAGTCATGGGTAATGAAGAGTCACGATTAAGAGCGAAATAGATTCAAAGCGATTAGAGGGTTTTGATAGGGTCGAGTAGTTTAGGATAAATATATAGCGACATCGAGTGAGAATGGTCATAGCCGATAGGAAGGCTAGAGGAAGTTATAGTATAACGCTTTCGTCCTCCTAAAATAGGTGAAGGCGAAAGCAATATAGAGTTCGAAGGAGGCGTTTATCGAATACGAATACGTGATTCAAAGACGATCGAATAATTTTAAAGGAATTGTCAAGACAGTCGTGGATGGGATTGTAAGGGCCAAGTTTAATTATGTTCCCATTCACGTAGAGTAATAGCAAAAGCGAACCAAAATGCACTTGGTTGATCAGACCATTATGCACCGGTTCTGATTAGACAATAGGCTAGTGAGTACTCAATAGCATATTGTCATGAACAAACTTGATAAAGAATAAGCTTGCAAAAACTAGGCTATATTAGCATCATTAGTCAAACGGTAAATACATAGGCACGAGAGATTAAGATTTAAAGAAAGTAGAATGATTCTAAGTCATACAGTCGCCCTATAGTCTTCTTGCCCAAGTCCTTGGTTGGCTAGACGGGTTAGGTCCTCTAGATTCTAGGATCTAAATAAGCTTGCTACTCTAGGTCACTAGGCCAAAGGGGTTTAGTTCATAAGGTATTCTACCCAACTTAATTTAAACTAATGGTGTTTGGGACAACTAACTAATAGGGTCAACCTCTAGTAAGCACGAAGGAAGGATAATGATAGAAGGAATCAAGCAAGATGCAATCGATGAGTCAAACGGTAGATAAATTCAAGGAAGAGGTCAAGTATGTGGATGAGATCCTAGACTTCTAATCCTATACGCAGGCTTGCTTGGTACGGTGAAGTAACCAAACAATTTATCTTGACCTGCATGGGCCACCACATTGCCTTTTTTTTCAGGGTCTATATGGATATCCTGGGAGGTAATGATAAAACACAAGAATTTCCTGCTGGATACACCCAAAAAAGATTTGGGGGAATTCATCTTTAAATTGTGTGCTCGCATCAGGTCGAATACTGTCCTCAGATCGTGCAAATGATCTTCCTTAGAGCGGCTTTTGACGACGATGTCGTCGACGTAACATTCCACTGTCTTACGCAGGTGGTGTCTGAAGATGATACTCATAGCTCGTTGATATGTGGTGCCGGCATTCTTTAAACCAAAGGGCATGACTGTGTAGCAGTATACGCCAATCGGCGTTCGAAATGATGTATGCCTTTCATCGTCAGGAAACTTCTTGATTTGGTTGTATCCTGAAAAGCCACCCATGAATGACATGTGCTCAAAGCCACATGTGTTGTCAATCATTATGTCCGTAATAGGAAGAGGGAACTCATCTTTAGGACATGCTTCGTTCAGATTCCAGAAGTCGATGCAAATTTGGATCTTCCCGTTCTTCTTGAGGATCGGTACTATGTTGGCTACCCAGTCTAGATGTTGATCCTCACGGATGAAGCTGCTGGCTATTAGTTTGTTGACCTCAACTTCGACAAATTCATGATGTCTGGGCAGAATCGTCGTTGTTGTTGCTTGACCGGCTTTGCGTCCGGACGAATGTTGAGCTTATGGAGTGCAACCTCGAGGTTTAGTCCTGGCATGTCTTCATAGCTCCAGGCAAACACGTCAATATAATCTCTGACGAGTTGCAATAGCGACTCCCGCTCTTCGTCTGTCAGACCTTTGCTAACGAAGACTGGTTTTAAAGAGGATTCATCACCGAGGTCAACTTGCATGACCTCATCTTCGGTAGGGGGATCTCTTTGTTCGAAACGCTTCTTCCATTGCGCATCTAGCTGTTGGACCCAAGGCTCTAACTCAAAAAGTTCGGGTATGTCTTCAACTTCTTCGTAGGCGTCAGCAAATGCCATATTGACAGACCAAGCTTGCCTAAGTACGTCCCCGATGCTGACATCTGAATCGAAAGTGGGTGATCCGGTCGAATGAGAATGCCATTCGCATTCCTCATCCAAGCTCTCGGGAGTTAGGGGTGTAACATAGTCTAGACCATGTCTGGTCTTGCTGTAATAATTTTATGGTTTTCCAGCCGGGACTGGAAATCGTAAAGGTAATCGCCGGCCGGTGCCGTGGTTCAAGCCTGGTGTATTCTTCATATCATACCCCTGATTTTTGTATGAGGTACTTGGATCGGGCGCTATACAGATAAAGCGGCAGTCTTTCGGTGCCAGGCTCGAGATCGACTTCTTCTGGCCTGAAGGACTGTTGATCATTCTTTCGATCGAAGATGATTGGATGATCCTCTCCCGCGACTATGAAGCAAGCGTCTTCCACGGGAGTAAGTTGGTTCGTGGTATAGACATTTGTCACTTGTGTGTGTAAGTTGATGCCTATACCGTGTTCTATAGCATACATTATACGGAGCTTGTTAAGCTCGAGGTAGTTCAAGGATAACCCTTTATTGATAAAATAAGGTATCTTATCTAGTGGTATTACATCATCGGCAGAGGGAACATCAGTGTGCGTAGCCATTTATTTGGCTAGCTCTAGCTTCTCTTGAGTCACCCCCTGCATTATTAAAGATTGGGAGGATGACCTGGACAGCTTGATCATCAAGGGTTCCACTGGTGGTGTTGGATGTAGGGTTGTTGGCTCACTAGCGGTCCTTGGCTCAGTGCTGGGCTGTCGATTTGTCCTGGGGAGACGAATGGCCATCGGCTTAACAGAAGGATTCATCTCTCCTGATTGTTGTTACTCGGCCTCTGGCTAGACCTTGGGAGTCGGATAACCATTTGCTCCTTTTATGCAGTGAGCACCGGTAGACTGGTTACTTCTTTACGGAGAGTGGCTATAAGAGGTGCAGTTCTGCCTGGTTTACGGGCCTGGAGATGGATCTCAGAGGTTCTTTTGATCCTATTGTAGCCTCTATTTGATCTTGAGCATCCTCTTCGACCAGGTGCTTTTTCGATTTCTTGTACAAGCAAGCATCCGAATAGTAGGATCCAATCCCTTTGAAGGGATCGACGTCGGCAAATTCCATTCTGACGAAGTCATGTTTGTCGACATATTTGAAGCAATGGTTCAATGTGGAGGGCACGATCATAAAATCGTGTATCCAAGGATGCCACAGGAGAATGTTGTAGGATGTATCTGTGTCTATGACGTAGCAAGTCACTTCCGACTGGAGGTCGTCAATTTGGCATTTCAGGCGAATCTTCCCAATAGGATAGCTTCTTCCTGAATTGAAATCGCTGATGGCGATGTTGGTAGGTGTCAGTCGATGCATAGGGATGCCCAGGAGGTAAAGCAAGCTCTTCGAAATGATGTTTATTGAAGAATCGAGATTAATGTGCATCCGATCTACTTTGATGTCATCGATGTATCCAGTGTGATATAGAGGGCGATCGTGCAGGTTGGCCTTGATGAGCATATCCTGGGGAGTGAACATGATGTTGGGCATTGTACCTGTATAATTATTGTGCTGGAAATCTGCTGGCGAGCTCTCTCCTGTAAGCTTGACCTAAGCCAAATAAGCATCAACGTTCTGGAGTGCTTTGCTCAGTGCGACGCGAATATCCTTGGAGAGCCTTGTTTGCCATTGATTGTAAAAGTATAGAACAGTTTTATGGGAGGACTGAACTTAGACTCACAATACAAACTCGCTTGTACAAAGAAAGCCTAGGGACGAAAACCTAGGTACAGCAATCTAAGTACAATTGTTTATTTTTTATTCTGGGGGGTGACGATAGAGGCTCGGGAAGGCGACGGCAGCCCTGCCTTACTCCTTGGACGATCGGTATACAGCCTTGGCTCCTGTGACGAAATGGTTGGCGTTGATGAAGAAATGCTCTTCCTGCTCTCCTCGTATTGCTCTTCTGGCTTCTCTCTCTCTGGATTGATCTCTGTGGATTCTTCTCTCTGACTATTGGGAGGAGTGTCTCTCTGTATGTGCGAATCTCTCTCTGACCGTATATATGTTCACAAGGGAATAGCACCTTGCTATTTATAATAGTGGGATATGATCATTAGGGTTGCCAATGATTGCCTCTTGGAGATGGCGGTGGCCTGTTGATTGGCCAATCTAGGCCGTTCGTTTTTTATTATGACGAATCCGAACCATTGAGTGTAGATTACACCAAATCCCATCAGCAATTAATGCTGATTGGAATAAATCTTCCTCACAATGATCTTCTAATGTCTGCGAATAAATTAGATTTATTCTCCTGCCACGTGTCCCAGATTATTGGGATTTGACCCAATCTTTGATTGTAATAAATCTGAGAAATTGATCGGCTCAGGACACGTATCCTAGGAGCCACTGGGGGGATCTGAACCGCATGATGAGTGAGCCGCATATGATTTTAGGCCGCATATAGTTAGGGCCACGTGTCAGGGCTGCCTGGGTAGTGGCCCTCCTCGAGCCTTTGAACCACATGGAGGTGATCATTGCGACCCGCATAGGGATACATCCGCCTGAGCCGCATGGAAATGGTCCTCTTGAACCGCATGGGAAGGCCTCTGCTTGAGCCGCATGAGGCTATCTCGGCCTGAGCCGCATAGGACGGCTTCATTCTGAACCGCATGAGAAGTCTTTGCTCGAGCCGCATGAGGCTGTCTCGGCCTGAGCCGTATAGGACGGCTTCATTCTGAACTGCATGTGAAGTCTTTGCTCGAGCCGCATACGAACGCCGACGTGGCAAGGCCACGTGGCATTTTTATGGCTCTCGGGGGATTTGTGTCAGAGATCTCTTTTCTCTTCCCTAGAAGTCTGTCATTATGACAGAGTCATAATTACTTCTTTTTGTGTCAGGGCTGTCACTTTTTCAGAGTTGTCAGCCGTCAAACAATTAATGCGAGAGAGCAGAGAAGAGGACTGTCCCGCTACGTGTCTTCGAAGCCGCATGGGATGTCTTGGGCCGCATAGTCCCTTATGCCGCATGACTCTCTGAGCCGCATGGGCTTTCTGAGCCGCATGGGGTTCCTCGGCCGCATGGGTTATTTTCTTTAATATTTTTCATGCTTCTACAAGACCCCCTTCAAAGTTTTTAATTTGCAAAATTGAAATACTTTGAATAAGAAGCATGGTCGTATTCTTCTGGCCGCATATGAAACCCTGACCGCATAGAGATCTTGGCCGTATAGATTGTTCAGCCGTGTAGGTGGTTCAGCCGCAGGGGACTGTTCAGCCGCATAACTTTTCGCCACGTGTACGGGTCTTCAATGCCTCAAATTCGCTTCAGCGCCGTTTTGTAGGGGGAATCCCAAGGGTCAGCTCATTAAATCTTTTAGATTTTATGCCCTGGGCGAATCTTGGAGACGAAACTCGAGGAGTCGGTTTCGCTTTTTATGAGGCGGTCATTGGCCCACGTGTCCTCCTTCTCCCGTCCTCCTATAAATAGGAGGAGTTTGGAGAGAGAAAGGGCTTCTTTACTTTCTTTCTTTTTCCTTAAATCTTCCCTATCTCGATTGCCCTTCCCCTCTTCGATAACTAATGGATCCCAAGATCGTGGCAGCAAAGGGCAAGAAGGCAGCCTCTACTTTCGCTTCGACTGCGGCTGCTACTCCGCCGGTCGTCATACCTGATGTTCATCCTGACGTTCACCCCCCCATTACTGGTAAGGACAATGTATGAGTTAAAGAACCCTAACTGCCGTGGCTACGTCGCATACTTTATGTACGAGTCTTTGCAAATCGCATGTTCGCCCTACGACTGAGCTGTGAGTCGCATAAGAAAACCACCGTGTCTGCATATGCGCTTCGTCGGCGAAGCAGCATAAGGGACGCTAAACCGCATAGACTTTTTGCACGGAGAGCCGCATAAGTGTTTTCTGAGCTTGAGCCGCATGAGGCTTTTTGGAGCCGCATAAGGCTTCATGGAGCCACATGGATGTTTTCCTGAGCCGCATGAGGCTTGGAAGCACCCAATCAGCTCTCTTTATCCATCCGTTTAACTTACCTTTCTCTGTCTTTTCTTCAGTGAATCTGTCGGTTAACGCTGCTGGAGAACTCTTGGTGGGTAGCGCCCAAGCTGCTCTCGGCTATAGGTACGACCATATTGTTCAGCATATGACGGACCAGTTTCCGAGCGATGAGCCTCTGGCTAGACTGAATGCCATCAAGAATCAGTCTTTCCATTTCCTTAATGCTATGATGAACTCCGGGAAATTTGAAGGGGAGTATTTGAAGCCTGCGTTCTTTTTTGGAGACGCCTTGACCGTGGAGAACAATCATGTTCTGGAGGTGTCGGAGAATTGGAGTTTTGTCTCTAACGGGATGGCGATCCGCATCCCCCAGATGGAGCGACACTTCCCATTATCTTGGTTCAATATGCTCCCATTGGACCGGAAGATGGATGAGACTTTAAACCCTACCAGAAGTGGGATGTTCGTGGGGAACATCCATTATAATAACAATCTGAAGTCCGTGACTGCCGGCAAGGTGCATACTAGCTGTTCTGTGACGGGGTTGGTCCCAGGCTCTTTCCTGAAAGTGGCGGGCCCTAACTTCATATTTTCTACCGCCGATACTTTTATAAATCAACTTGTTCGGAAGGGCTCCTATCCCGTTGGTCGGTTGATGTTCCCTGGTTGGGTACACCCTATTCCCTCGTGGACCAATTTGTCTACTTGGATCTTGCAGAAGTATGAGGCCTTTTTGTGCGAGATTGGCCTTTACCATGCTATCCGAGGCACCAGTCATGGCTTGTCCATAAACAAGAAGCTGTTCATGTCTCTGCTGGAGATGTATAATTGCCGTACGGGGACCTTTTACACACCTGTAGGGGAAATGGGACTCGCGCTCCATGAAATGCACACGGTCTCCAAACTTCCTTGGGGGGACGAAGCTTTTGAAGCGTATACTCCCACTAATGAGGAACTCGAAGATTTGGAATGACGGTATCCTGGCTTCGTGGCTCTTTACCAAGAGATATTGTGCCATTATAGCACATGTCATCAGATAACCCGAAAGGATAGTAACTCGGAAGGGAATGCTCCCCATACCAAGGACTGGGTGCACTATCTCTTCCCGACAGATGCCTCAGGTCAAGTTACCTCTCGTCGCCCTCGATCTCGGGAAGCGATTAAGGACTTGGTGTCGTCGGCTAAGAGAGTGGCTACTACCAGTGACAGATTCGGGAGCAAGACTGACGCTTTTGGTTACTTTTACCAGGATACTCAAGAGCTGTCCGAGAAAGCACTTCTGGCAGGATTTTTGATGATCTGGCTACGAAATTGTGTAGTCTCGGGAGGAGCCGGTTCTATTGAGAGAATTAGTCGTAACTTCATCCTTCCGGCTGTGAAGTTAGTTTTACGAATTAGGCTAGCTCTCCTCCCGACCATGGTGTGCAGCATACACCGTGGCCTTCGTACCTTCACATCCAAAGTCATTGTTCGCGACGTGACCAAGGATTTTGAACGAACTGAGTTGCCCTATAACTATTTGATAGGGTGCCTGCTGATACATTATCCGTCTTTGATGAGGCCCGGCTCTGAAGACGGTGTGACTGATGATGTCACATTTATCTTTCGCTATCGTGACGAGCCTTGGGAATGTGAGACCATGCGGGCTTGCCGGATGGCATTGGCAAGGGCAGATAAGTATCATATTTTCGTATCCGTCCCTCGCTTTACTGCCAGGGATAAAGAGGCCGTACATCTTGACGGTATTGCGCCCCCTCAGCTTCTGGATGGCCAGATGCTCCTATGGCTGCATAACATCCGTCCCACACACCTGGTGTATCGTAACCGCAATACTGTCTTTCTGGAGCCTTATCTGCCTAGCAGGTTTGCCCGACAGTTTGGATACATCCAACTTTGTCTAGACAGCCCCAGTTCTTGTCTGGGTTATGAAGGTAGCCTTCTTGATGGTATCAGGGCTTGGCAATATTATGATTCATTCCATACTCGTACCATTTTCTCGGTCCCTGCCATTAAGGAGTCAGTGGAGATCTTGTATATGGCGGCCTTGTATCATGTCATTGCGAACAAACCCCCAGTCGGTTTTAACCCAGGTACCAGTTTTATTGTTGGTACCGGTCTGGAGGAAGGCTCTCAAGGGGCCAAGAAAAGAAACTAGAGCCGAAGTGCCAGATTTGGATTCCGCTGCTGAGGGTGATGAAGGCAACGAGCATGATAGAGATGACTCTATCCTTCCAGTGGCAGACGCAGAGGTGGGTCAGCCGCCTATTTTGTCAGATGAGATGTTGGGGGATCAGTCCCTCGTTGCGCTTGGTCCTACTCCGAAACGTAGCAGGCAAGTTTCTCCTGTTGGCGGTGTTTCTCGATCCCGGAAGCTGGTTGCGACTAGGCACCGTCCGCTAGCCATAAAAGAAAGTGGAGAAGAAGTCAACCCTGTGTCAGAGGTAACAAAACTGCTCTCGATTCCTTCTTCCTTCTTTCCTTCGAGCTTCAATTCTAATCGTCTTCGTTCCCTCTTTTAGGTATCAGGAGAAGAAGAAGAGTTTCAAGATGTCGAGATGGAGACCCAGGATGACGGGGACTCCCGTGAGCCTGTTCCTTTTCAAGATGATGCAGATCAATCTGTATCCTCTTTCAAGGTTGCGGGGACAGAGGACGTGACTGAGTTTAACTCGGGAATCGCGGGTGAGGGGACCATGCCAGTTGTGGATGAGCTGCAGCCTTCATGCCCCTCCCCTGGTAAGATTAGCCGAATCATAACCTGTGAGGAAGCCTATCTGCTCTATCATCACGTCCTTCGGGTTACGTCGATTGATTGTTATTCTGGGCATACAGGTCCTGCCCCTCCAGTGCCGAGGATGGGCGTTGTTGAGACAACCCTAGCCGAAGGGGCATTGGTGGAGAAGGGTGTACCTTCTCACCGTCCGACTCGTCTTGATGGGCCTTTTGGGGGCTCGAGTTTAGCGGGCCATTTCGCGGCAGTCGGGGCAGGAAACGATGGTCCTTGCGTCATCCTCTGCTCCGGTGGCTCCGAGAATCGACCTTTCTGCCCTACCGAGTATCCAAGCTCTCCGGGCGGCAGAAGACGAGTTGGCCTCCATTCATGCATCGTTCTACTCGGACTCCGTTCCCCTGGTGGCAAGCTCTAGCGTTATTTCTCCGACGTTGCCGTACCTGCTTCCCCTGACGCCATCCTCTGCTGAAGTTCTGGATGACGCATTGCAGGACGTGGTTGCGAGTTTTCATCGTTATTTGAAGAGGGGAATCGAGGCCGCTGTGGAAAGAGGGACCTCCTTCATCTTGGCTCGACAATGCGCCCAGGGTCAAGTAAATATCCTTAGGAATCTTCCTGGTGATGCAGGGATGGCTTCGCTTCTGGAGACGAAATTGTTGGAGGCTGATCAGCTGGTAGCCGAGCTTCGAGTATTACGGCAGGCTGATCTGTCTGCTGTTATAAACGAGGAGCAGGATTCCTTTATCGTTGTTATAGAGAGGACCAGAGCTGCTCGGGATAAGACCAGACCGGCCATACTGAAGGATCTCAGCGACTTATCTGATCGGTATGATCAATTGAGTTATGCGAATGAAAATGTCACGGCTCGGGAGGAGTCTGTCTCTCGTGAGATTACTGAGACGCGGGAGCAGATCCTTGTGCTTCAAAAGAAGCTGACTTTCTTGGAGTCTGAACTTGAGGCTGCCCGAAATGACAGGGGGCTAATTGTTCAGGAGGCTGACAGGGTTACTCAAGCTTCGACTGACCTGGAGACTGTCCTGAAGAAATTGGAAGATGACTGTCAGGCGCTCCTAGGGTTGGACAATAGGGAGCAGTTATTCCAGGAGGCCGAGCATCGAGCTCAACAACTGATTGAGCGGGGGACCACCTCAGTGAGAAACCGCCTCCTAGAATTGAGTAATGTCGAGCTGTAGTTGGCCTTTTCTTCTTGTTTTGTTTCTGTTTTCTTTCTTTCTGAAGGGGACGTGATCCCGGAATATGTAATACTTTTTTGTTCCTTCAAATAAAGAGTACTTTCAATTCTACCCTTCATTTGTATTGCCTGCTGCCTGTGATATTGTGGTGATGTTCTCCCCCGCATAGGGGATATATTTGTGGACCTGTTACCCATGGCATACCTTGGTTTTAGGTACAGATAACAAGTTTAGGTCAGGATACCTGAAGCGGCCATGGCAAAGTGGTCATGGGTGCTCTCGGTATTGGAAAAAGAATGCCGTAGAGCAGCTGGGCTCCTAGGGCATGAATGGTGGGTTTGTGCTAAGAAACTTAGCTGAGGATATTTGTGGGCCTATTATCCTTGGCATACCCCGGTTTAAGATACGGATAATAGGATGAAGGGGAACTGACATACTTGCTCAGAGGTAATGAGGACATGGCAAGCAGGAAAGTTTTTTAGACGTAGAGTTTTCCTACTCAGAGTAATGAGTACATGGCAGGAGTGAACTCGACGGAGGGTATTGGTGGTCAACAGAGGATATTTGTGGTCAACAGAGACATTTGTGGTCAACAGAAGACATTTGTGGTCAACAGAGGACATTTGTGGTCAACAGAGGACATTTGTGGTCAACATAGGACATTTGTGGTCAACATAGGACATTTGTGGTCAACAGAGGACATTTGTGGACCTATTATCCTTGTCGTACTCCGGTTGTGGGTACAGATAATAGGTTGAAAGGGAACCGACATACTTACTCAGAGGTAATTGGGACATGGCAAGCATGAAGGTTTCTTCGACGGAGCCTTCCCACTCAGAGGTAATGAGGACATGGCAGGAGTGGGCTCAATGAAGAGGGGTTACATAGAATGACTCAGAGGTAGGAGAACGTGGAAGTTCTATGCGAGGGGGCAGTTTGTTTTTGGTGGAAGTGAAAACGACTCAGAGGTAATGAGGACATGGCCGTTTCGAAAATTTGTGGATCGATTACCCTTTTTGTGCACCGAAAGTGCGGGTATTGGATCATGGAGGAGGATCTCCTTCAGGAAGGAAGTTCAGAGGTATGATCATACATAACTTTCTATCTGAAAGAGTGACCGGGATGTGAGTTCAGAGGCACCAGCAGGTACATGACTCGAGAATCTGGAGAATGGTGAACGTGAGTTCAGCGGTACCAGCGGGTACATGACTCGAAAATCTGACAAACTATGAGGGTGAGTTCAGTGGTACCAGCGGGTACATGACTCAATAGTCTGGAGAATGTTGTTTAGACATAATATTTCTTCAGGAACTTGCCGTTGACGGGCAACATGAGCAAGTCTCCATTTTGCTTAGCGAGGCGGTAAGCACCGTTGGAGAACACGGCCTCGATGACAAATGGACCTTCCCATTTTGGCTGGAACTTGCCGGGTCTTGTGAGTCATGACCATTGGCCTCCGGACAACCAGAACAAGATCGCCCACTTGGAATGTTCTGATTTTGACCTTCTTGTTGAAGGCTCCTGAGATGCGTGCTTGGTATAGCTCGATCCTTTGCTGAGCTAGGAGGCGCTTTTCATCTAAGGCCTCCAACTCTTGTAGTCGACGTCGGTAGTTGTCATCCGTCGTCAATGTAGGAACGAAATAGTAAAGCGTAATACTCTAGAGGGGGGGTGAATAGAGTTGGCAGCGAAATAATGCTAATTAAAAATGTTAGCAGCACAATCACAGAATATTAAACACAACTAAAATAATGTAAAGACAAGGTTAAGAGAGCAAACGCAAAGACAGCGATGTATACTGGTATCCCTCTGTTGAGGACTAATCCAGTCGGTAGAACTCTTGCTACCAGTTGAATCCACTATTGGAAAAACTGCAAGTTTTCTTACGAAGTCCTTGCAACTTCTACAACGCGACCTTTGATACGAAGAACTCGTCCAACTTCAAATGTGAAGAGGTATTCTTCAATCAAGCCTTCTGATTACAATCTCTCAAAAACTTCTAGACCGTACCGCACTGGCAAATTGATTAGAGGATTGTAACTGGCTTGGGATCTGAAATTGAAAGCTCTAGAAAACTCTTTGAATTACTGAAAGCTTTAGATAGAGAGAAGATTGAAAGTGAATGAGTGAGTTGAAATGATCAAAATCCTTCTCTATTTATAGGAGTTCCAAAGGCAGACTTCTGACAGAATTCGGGCAGAATTCGGACAGAACTCTTTGAGCAAATCTCGGTCAAATCCGCAACTGCAGGAGGACCAAGTTCCAAGGATTCAAAATCACAACGGCCACTAACCGAACTCTGGCCGAACTCGGTCCGAGTTCTGTCAGGGTTAAGTCAGGGTTTAGTTAGGGTTTTGAAAAAGCTTTTGGTGATCTTTGAAACCCTTTTGAAAACCTTTTTGTAAACCTTTTTGAGAGGTCATTTTAAAAACATTTTGAACTCATTTGAGAGTAGCCTATTTGCCAGTACGACTCGGTGTACAACATATTCCTAGACTCAAATAAATAAAAAATACATTGTATAAGAAATTACAGACTCGAGTAGGCAAACAGATCTTCGGTCTTGAATTTAGTGGATAGCCAATCTTGATCATGTCCAAGAATCCGAGATGTCCCGTATATCCAGACAGAGTTTGATCAATTATTAAAATCAGGTTGACCATATGACCAATGGGCCAACAATCTTCCCCATTTTGATAATTGACAAACTATAAATGATATAACATTAAGCTTGTTCAAAAATATCAAAAAGTAGAAGTAGAATTGTTCATGTCCTATATTCTCAAAAAAATGTTAGATCTAATTTTCTCCCCCTTTGTCACTTAGCAAAATAATTGCAAAAGGGAATGCTCCTCCGCAATCAATGCATAAGTAACAAATAGTGAGAAAACACATATAAAAGAATTAAGATAGAAATAAAGTTTAGATAAATAACACAAGCATGTATTTAAAAAAATTATCACAGGCATGTAATTAAACAGACAGTTAGAAAGAATGAAGCAACATAGAGAGATAGTGCTAGCATAAACTGAAACTGAAACATAGTGATGAAATAAACTGGAATGCCATAAACTGAGGCAAAATAAAATATGTCCATGCAAATAAATAAGTACTGAAGCAAACTATAAAGTGCTGATAATAATCAAAAAAATACTGATAAGAACTTGGAATGTCGGAGCATTTCCAAGTGTACAATAAAATGTCACTCAAAATCAGATAGTCACATCTCATCATCATCATCATCATCAACAGCGTGACCAGCATGTCCTGAAGTACCAGCACCAGAGGTACCAGCGCCAGAAGGATGAGGTGGGGCACCAGCATAGAACTCACCAACAAGTCACGAGGTGGAGCACGATCAGGACGGTACCAATTATAGGCGTTACCGGGATGAAAGTAGGCATGAACAGCCTCATCCTCACAGCGGTAACCAGAGAAAGCTGGATCTCTAGGGATAGAACCGGCTGAATGACCAGTCTGGGCGAAACGAAGATCAGCTAAGGAATTTGCAAGCGCCTGATAACGGGTGACGTCGCGGAACTCACGCTCGTGAGCCAGTCCGTCATCGAGACGTGCAAAGCAGATAAATGCTGATATATGCCCTCAAATGTCATGGCATACTGATGAGGTGGTGGAGGAGGTGCAGTAGGAGGAGCAGTAGGTGGAGCTGTAGCAGTCATGCTACGACGAGATAACTGAAGAAACTTGGGCTCAGGGTCCTGAGTACAAGTCGATAGATCGATATCGAAGTACTGAAAGATGCGTGAGAGAATCATCGCGTAAGAGAGATTTCTATCTCTTGCACGACAACGACCCATCATCTGAATCATGGTCTTAGGGGCAGAAAATGGAATCCCCTTAAGAATGTGGTACATGGCGGACAGCTCAAGAGAAGTCACATCATCCATAGAAGTAGATTTTGGAAGGATAGTGGAATAGATGATGCGATACAATTCATAGTTAAACAAGTTCAGGTTGTTAGCCTTGAACTTTCCAGAGCGTACTCTATCAGGTGCACAGAGTTCCGCTTTGAAACTTGCGAGTGTCGTGCCTTCGGGGAAATCAAATTCAGTGATATCGACTAGCGGTTCACCTTCGTTAGGGATACCAAGGATCTCCACTAAGAGGTTATCATCGAAATTGATATCAATACCTCCAACATGAGTGCTCACATCAAAAGTGTCTAATATGAGATTGCAATAAAATAATCTAATGGCATTAGTTGCTATAGGAAAGCATATTTGAACAAAAAGATGTAGCCCTAATGCCTCAAAGAAAAGGCGGTGGTCAGGAAATACAGTCCATTTGACTGGAGCACCTGTGCATATGGATTTCATGGAGAAGTCTCCATACCACAGTAGGGCTTGGTCTAGGGTTTGGAAGAAAAACCCGTCGAATGCACCGTCGCTCGTTTGGACCGGCGAGAAGAGGGAATCCGTATGCGGATGCGAAGATGACCCTTCCTCACTAGGAGTCGTCTTCTTCCTCTTAGATGGATTGAATTTGGGTGCCATTTGTGCAAATTGAAATAAAAATGCACTAATTGAAAAGTGGAGAAAGATGAAGTTATACCTCCCGAAATCAAAGTATGTCGAAGAGAACGACGAACTCCGCACGAATCCAAATTTTGGATTGATTTCACCACTTGGATTGGAAGAAAGAGGATGGTGAAAAGCTAGGGTTCGGGGCTCCTTCGCGGCTGCTGCTGCTGTTATGAATAGTTTGGAAACAATGAAGAAGAAGGGCTTCTCGGGTTCTGTATATATAACCAGATACCCTCAACCGAACTCGGGACGAATTCGGTCAGAGCTCTGGCCGAATTCGCCTAGGGTTCTGTATAGTTGATTTTTGCCATTCTTTTTCATTGTCTCATTTCAAATATTTAATTCAAAGATTAGTTATTTTAACTTCAATTAACATAATTAATATTATTTTATAGATTAAATGTCGTTACTTAGCGACTGTTTCAGATTAGCTGTAGGAGTACTGTCCTAGCTGGCGGAGGTTCACCGGGGAACTCTTAAGTACCGCTTCGCTTCAACCGTAGTTGTGGTGACAGACAGACTCTTTATTGGCTTGTCTCTAACACAGTTTTTGCGTAATAATATATAGTCATAAAACAAAATTAATTAATATTATTGACGTCCAAAATTTCTAATTCTCGACGTAAATAATTGAAACGATCTTCCGCTAGAGGTTTAGTGAAGATGTCAGCTAGTTGATTTTCAGTATCTATGTACACAAGGTTTATATCTCCATTTTGATGATGATCTCTAAGAAAATGATATCAAATCTCGATATGTTTAGTACGAGAGTGACATACTGGATTCTTAGTCAAATTAACAGTGCTCGTGTTATCACAGAAAATGGGAATATGTGTGTAAAATAAATCATAGTCTTTTAGGGTTTGTTTCATCCACAAAATCTGAGCACAACAACGTCCTGCGGCGATGTACTCAGCCTCTGTTGTTGATAGGGCTACAGAATTTTGCTTTTTACTAAACCATGAGACTAAAGCCTTGCTTAAGAAATGACAAGTACCGCTGGTACTTTTTCTATCAACTTTGCATCCAGCAAAATCTGCATCCGAATAACCAATAAGATCAAAGGACTTAGTTTTGGGATACCACAAGCCAACAGAAGAAGTGCCCTTAAGGTATCGAAAGATACGCTTAACTGCAGACAAATGTGATTCCTATGGGTTAGCTTGAAAACGTGCACACAGGTAAACACTAAACATTATATCTGGACGACTAGCAGTTAAATAAAGTAAACTACCAATCATACCTCGATACTTACGTGTGTCGACTGGCTTGCCTTGTTCATCTGAATCAAGCTTTGTTGAAGTTACCATTGGAGTGCCAATAGGTTTGACTTTGTCCAGATCGAACTTCTTTAACAAGTCTTTTGTGTACTTGGCTAGATTTATGAATGTCCCATTATCAGTTTGTTTGATTTGCAGTCCGAGAAAGAATTTCAGCTCTCCCATCATGCTCATCACAAACTCATTCTGCATACACTTAGAAAATTCTTGACACAGAGATTCATCAGTAGATCCAAATATAATATCATCAACATAGATTTGAATTAAAAGAAGTTTGCCATTAAAAGACTTAATAAACAGTGTAGTGTCAACCTTGCCTTTTGAAAAGCCGTTGTCAAGTAGAAAAGAGCTTAGACGATCATACCAAGCACGAGGGGCTTGTTTTAAACCGTATAAGACTTTCTTCAACTTGAAAACAAGATCAGGGTTTTTGAAATCCGTTAAACCTGGAGGTTGTGCTACAAAAACTTCTTCTTTTATAAAACCATTTAAAAAAGAACTCTTGACATCCATTTAAAAAAGTTTAAAATCATAAAAAACATGCAAATGCACATAACATGCGAATGGATTCTAATCTCGCAACTGGGGCATAAGTCTCATCGTAGTGATACCTTCTTCTTGATTGTATCCTTGAGCTACGAGTCGAGCCTTATTACGAGTCACTAAACCATTCTCATTTAGTTTATTTCGGAATACCCAACGGGTGCCAATGACCGGATGATCAATAGGCTTGGGAACAAGTTCCTAAACTTGATTTCGTTTAAATTGGTTTAATTCCTCTTGCATAGCATCTATCCAAAAACTATCACTACATGCTTCATCAATAGTTTTGGGTTCTAGCTGTGAAATAAATGCAATACTAGAAACAATATCTCTACTGGATGTACGAGTACTTACTCCTTTGGTAATATCACCAATTACCAAATCTTTTGGATGATCAGCTGTAAATTTCAACCTTTTCGGTAGATTCTGAAGGTAGCTGGTTCCTGGATCTTCTCTAGCAGGTTCAGCTAGTGCAGAGCTTGGTTGAGAATCAGCTGGAGTTGTGCTTGGTACAGATGTATCTTCGTCATTGTCATCGATAGTTATTTGATTCAATTAATCAAAAGTGACATTGATTGACTCTTCGATGATCATGGTACGTTTGTTGAAGACTCCGTATCCTTTGCTTTTGGCCGCATAACCTAAAAATATACCTTCATCGGCCTTTTCATCAAATTTTCCCAAATTGTCTTTTGTATTAAGAATAAAACATTTACAGCCAAATATTCTAAATTATGAAACTGAAGGAATTCTATCAAACCATAACTCAAATGGAGTCTTCTTCGATTTGGGTCGAATTAGAACTCTATTAAGAACAAAGCAAGCTGTATTGACAGCTTCAGCCCAGAAATATTTGGGTAGACTAAACTGGTTTAACATCACTCTGGCCATTTCGGTTAGAGTTCTGTTCTTACGTTCCACAACTCCATTTTGTTGTGTAGTCCTAGGGCAGGAGAACTCGTGTATAAAACCGTGTGTGTCACAAAATTGCTCAAAATCAGCATACTCGAATTCGCTTCCATGATCGCTTCTTATGCGAGTGATCATGTAACCTTTTTCATTCTGTACTTTCTTGCAAAAGGCGACAAATTCGGATAATGCATCATTCTTGCGTGTCAAAAAATATACCCACGTGTATCTAGAGAAATTATCTACGATTACGAAAGCATAAAGTTTACCTCCGAGGCTAGCAACTCTGCTAGGACCAAATAAGTCCATATGAAGCAATTGTAGAGGTCTAGTAGTATATACTGCGTTTACTGATTTGAATGTGGATCGGGTAGCTTTGTTCCTTTCACATTGACTGTATACCGAATCCTTCTTGAATGTAATGTCCGATAAACCGCGTACTAGCTTCTTTGTGGATAATCTTGATATTGTATCCATATTAGCGTAATCGAGTCTCATATGCCACAGATGACTCTCATCACTCTTGGCCATTAAGCATCTACCTGAAATGTTAGTTTCTTCTAACAAATAGAAAACATATATATTGTCTTCCCTGATACCTTCAAAGATAGTACTACCAGTTGAGCTATCAACTATAGTACATTTGTCTTTGCCAAAGTTGATTCCATAACCATGATCAGCTAGGTGACTTATGCTGAGTAGGTTATGTTTCAACTCGGTAACCAGACAGACATCCTTAATCACAGGATAGGGAGACTTACCAACATCACCGATACCAATAATATACCCTTTCAAGTTATTACCGAAGGAGACATAGCCTTCCTTCTTTTTCTTCGACAGTGTTGCAAATAGGGTAGCGTCACCGGTCATATGCCGTGAGCAACCGCTGTCGAGGATCCATTTTCTTCTAGCATGTGAAGGGTGTTCCACCTACAAAACAGTTTACAGATGAAACTTTTGGTACCCATTTCTTGTAGGGTCCTAAATTGTTAGCTTTTGGTATCCAGGCATAAATATTTAAATCTACAAGCTTTCTTATTCTACATGCAGATGAAATATGACCAATGAGGCCACAATAGTGACATTGTGCATGTCGAGTGTTGAAAGCTGAGTGGTGTGCATGGTTGGTAGGTTTGGGTTTTCTAGTATAGAAGAAAGCATACCTATAATTCTGTTTGGGCTTAACCTTTTGGGGTAAAGGTTTTATATGGTTGGGTCTGATAGTGTTTGGCTTGGGAATGTTCTGATTTTTCGGTAAGTGACACGTGTTAGGGAAGGAAGCAGCAGGCTCAGGCTGTTTTCCTAACCTAATTTTCAATCTTTTGGAAGTGTCATACAACTTAGTATAATCAGAAGTAAGTGATTCCATTCTGATTTGTGCACATCGAAGACTTTTCTTCTCTATAGAAAGTTCTTCCTTGAGTTGGTCAATAATTTTGTCTTTCTCTTCAGATGACTTGGTAGTCTCGTGTAATAAGAGCTTTGTTGAAGAAAGCTCACCAGACTCACTAACATTATTTCTAACCTCAGCTAGTAGGTCGGTAAGTCTACCTATTTCACCTTTGTACTTTTTGAGTACCTTCTTAGAGGTCTGATACTTGCTACGCAGTTTCCTGTAATCAGTCATCAGGTCACTGAAGGCATCTCCTAATTGCTCAAAGGTGAAGTCATCATAAGTATCAACTACAGGTTCAGTAGGTACCTGATCAGATGCCATAAAGCATACATTTGCAGCATCTTCTGATTGTTCGTCTTCTGAGTCGCTGGCTTCACTTTCATGCCATATGCTGGTGTTGGCATATTTTCGTGATGTTGATCTCTTCAGGTTCCCTTTTTCATACCTGTTGCTCTTCTTGCTCGATGATGAGTTTGTGGGACAATCCTTCTTCATGTGTCCCTTCTTCTTGCAACCATAGCAGACAGCATCTTCATGATACCAGTTGTTGTTGTTGTTCTCTTTGACTCTCTTCTCATGTCTCATGAATCTTTTGAACTTCCTTGCTAGAAGTGCTTGATCTTCAGCGTCAGATCCACTGCTGTCTGAGTCATCTTCAGCAGCTTTTATGTGCTGAGCCTTGAGAGCGATCGTCTTCTCCTTTGGTGCAGGCTCTTCAAAATCTTGTAGCTCCAGTTCATGAGTGAGTAGCTTACCCATGAGTACTTCGAGGGACATAGTTGTGAGGTCGTTCCCTTCAATGATTGCAGTAGCCTTTGGAATCCAGTTCTTGGTGAGAGCTCGCAGGAGTTTGCGAATCTTTTCATGGTTACTGTAATCTTTGCCTAGGAAGGACAAAGGATTTACAATATCCAAGAACCTCTCGAACATTTGTGTAACTGTTTTGTTGGGCTTCATCTTAAACGCCTCGTACTCTTGAGTAAGTCTGCTGACTTTAGATTCCTTGACTTGAGTCGTGCCTTCATGTGTGACTTCAAGTAGCTTCCATACTTCATTAGCCGTTGTGCAGATAGACACCATGTTAAATTCAGTTCTGTCTAAAGCACAAAAAAGAGCATTAATGGCACGTGCGTCAAGACTGGCCCTTTTCTTTTCTTCCTCTGTATATCTGCTATGGGATTTTTCAACTAAAACTCTATCAACATTTATACGAGGTGGCTTTTGATAGCCATCAAGAACAATGGACCATAAATCAAAGTCAAGAGATTTCAAGAAGAAACTCATCCGTGTTTTCCAATATATATAATTCGTACCATCAAACAGTGGGGGTCTGTTTGTGGCCTGGCCTTCACTTGTGAATTTTACAGTTGCCATGTGTTGTGCTGTGATCTATATAACAGTTAATTAAAAAGAATAAATAATTGCACTATTACCTTCGCTTTACCTGTAACACCCGCTCTGATACCAATTGTAGGAACGAAATAGTAAAGCGTAATACTCTAGAGGGGGTGAATAGAGTTGGCAGCGGAATAATGCTAATTAAAAATATTAGCAGCACAATCACAGAATATTAATCACAACTAAAATAATGTAAAGACAAAGTTAAAAGAGCAAACGCAAAGACAGCGATGTATACTGGTATCCCTCTGTTGAGGACTAATCCAGTCGGTAGAACTCTTGCTACCAGTTGAATCCACTATTGGAAAAACTGCAAGTTTTCTTACGAAGTCCTTGCAACTTCTACAACGCGAGCTTTGATACGAAGAACTCGTCCAACTTCAAATGTGAAGAGGTATTCTTCAATCAAGCCTTCTGATTACAATCTCTCAGAAACTTCTAGACCGTACCGTACTGGCAAATTGACTAGAGGATTGTAACTGGCTTGGGATCTGAAATTGAAAGCTCTAGAAAACTCTTTGAAAGACTGAAAGCTTTAGATAGAGAGAAGATTGAAAGTGAATGAGTAAGTTGAAATGATCGAAATCCTTCTCTATTTATAGGAGTTCCAAAGGCAGGCTTCTGACAGAATTCGGGCAGAATTCGGACAGAACTCTTTGAGCAAATCTCGGTCAAATCCGTAACTGCAGGAGGACCAAGTTCCAAGGATTCAAAATCACAACGGCCACTAATCGAACTCTGGCCGAACTCTGGCCGAACTCGGTCCGAGTTCTGTCAGGGTTAAGTCAGGGTTTAGTTAGGGTTTTGAAAAAGCTTTTGGTGATCTTTGAAAACCTTTTTGAAAACCTTTTTGTAAACCTTTTTGAGAGGTCATTTTAAAAACATTTTGAACTCATTTGAGGGTAGCCTATTTGCCAGTACGACTCGGTGTACAATATATTCCTAGACTCAAATAAAATAAAAAATATATTGCATAAGGAATTACAGACTCGAGTAGGCAAACAGATCTTCGGTCTTGAATTCAGTGGATAGCCAATCTTGATCATGTCCAAGAATCCGAGATGTCCCGTATATCCAGACAGAGTTTGATCAATTATTAAAATCAGGTTGACCAATGGGCCAACAGTCAATTGATAAGTGAGGGCGACGCGGAGTGTGGATATTTGAGTCTCTAATGGAAGAACTGCCTCACTCCCGTATACTAGAGAGAATGGTGTGTTCCCGGTAGCTGTTCGGACTGTAGTACGGTACGCCCATAAACACTCGTCAAGTTTCTCGTTCCAGTCGCGCTTGTTGGATGAGATAAACTTCTTGAGGAGTTTGATGATTGTTTTGTTGAATGCCTCTGCCAACCCGTTCGCCGCCGGGTTGTACGGTGTCGAAGCGACATTCTGAATACGGTGCTTATCGCAAAACCGATAGAAAGCGTGGCTTACAAACTGCGAACCATTATCATGGATGATCCTTCGGTGCAGTCCAAAGCGGTAGATGACGTGATGCTTAAGGAAGCTGATCAAGTTTGAAGCCTTGACTTCTGCGAATGGGACAGCTTCCACCCACTTGGAGAAGTAATCAGTGATCGCAAGTATGAAGCGATGTCCTCGGAAGGAAGGTGGGGTGATTGGACCAATGATATCCATTCTCCATGCTTCGAATGGCCAGGACGCCACTGTCGGATGTAGAAATTCGGATGGTTGGTGAATGAAGTCCGCGTAGACTTGACAGGCTTTGTAGTTTCTAGCATAATCTATCGCATCTGCCACTATCGTGGGCCAATAGTAGCCCATTCGTCGAAGACGGTCCTGCAATTTAGGACCGGACTGGTGGGCCCCACAGATACCGTCATGAGCTTCTCGTACGGCTTCTTTGGCTTCTGCGCTTGACAGACACTGAAGCAGTAATCCGTCGTAGGAGCGGCGATACAGCATTTTCGTCTCTGTATCGTAGAAGAATCTGAGAGAACGCCGTCTGATAGAAGTGGCTTCCTTTGGGTTCTCGGGCAGGATGTCGTAGACGATGAAGTCGATGAATGGTTGTCTCCAATCTGGAGCATCATCGATCGTGTGGACGGAATAACTCGCCACGAATTGTATATTGTTCTTGGGACAGACCAGTTCATGGCCTATCACATCCACTGATTGGCGATCATAGTTCGAAACTGCTAGGGAAGCGGCAAGACCAGCTAGGGCATCAGCTTCGATATTTTGGAGTCTGGGGACATGTTCGATGAAGAACCCCTCGAATGACGAGATGATGTCAATCGCTATTTGGTGATAAGGGATCATGTCTTCGTGGCGGACCTCGTATGAGCCCCGGATCTGATTGACGATTAGCTGGGAATTGCCGTATGCTTCAAGGTATTCTACCTCCAGCTCTCTTGCAAGTTGGAGGCCAATGACCAGAGCATTGTACTCGACCACATTGTTAGAGCAGGGCTCTGTGAGGGAATAAGCGCGGTTAATCACCAATCCGGAAGGGGTGACCAGCACTACCCCGACTCCGACGACTATATTGCCTTTAGGTCCGGTCCTCGAAGCACCGTCGAAGAACATTCGCCATATAGCCTCGTGAGAGGTTGCATGCGAGTCGGCGACCTCATCTGGGATCTCTTCATATATTCTGGAGGACTCCGAGCCTGGGTGGGCTGCTAAGAAGTCTGCCAGGACTTCACCTTTGACTGCCTTTTGGGGGACGAAGATCATATGATAAGGGGACAACAATATTTCCCATGTAGCGAGGCAAGAGCTGAGTGCCCCTGGTTTAGTCATGAGGACCCTGAGAGGATTGACTCGTGAGATCACATGTATCGTTTGTCCGGTGACATAGTACCGCATTTTCTGAATGGCGAACACCAGGGCAAGGCATTCCTTCTCCACAGCGGTGTATCGGTGCTCTGGTCCAATCATCATTCGGCTGAGGTAATATATGGCTTGCTCATGGCCTGTATCGTTGTTTTGTGCGAGTAGAGCCCCGAAGAAATGTTCCATTGCTCGTACATAGAGCAGGAATGGTTTTCCAGAAACCGGGGCCACCAGGACTGGAGGATTTGACAAATATTCTTTGATGCTATCGAAGGCGCGCTGGCATTCTTCATCCCATACGAATGAAACGCCTTTCTTCATGAGATGGGTGAATGATCGACATCGCCCGGAAAGGTTGGAAATGAACCTCCTGATGTAAGCTAGCCTCCCTTGAAGGCCTCTGAGTTCGCAGAGATTTCTCGGGGGACACATCTCCATGATTGCTTTCGTCTTCTCAGGGTCTACATGGATACCCTGTGCAGTGATGATGAAGCCCAAGAACTTCCCGCTGGATATGTCATCCCCAATTTTCAGAAATAGGGATATTTTTATCATTTTATATTTTTGAATATTTTTGAAATTTATTTTATTATTTATGATATAATTTTGGGGTTGAAATTTATTTTATTATTTATGATATTGTTTTGGGATTATTTGAGTCGGGTTCGAATTTCAACTCAATACGACTTGAAACGGGGACCCGGGGGGGTAGTTTGACTCTAGTGGGACCCACACACTAGTTAGGCATGGCCCACATGATATTAATTTTAGTCCACATGATAGAAATATTTTAGTTAGAGGTTAGACTAATTATTATGGATAAGGTTAGTGTGATTAGAGACTTTAGAATGACTAATTTGTCCCAACCAATTAGCCCTTTCCTAATACTAATAGAATATGTTAGTGGGGGCATTTTGGACCTTACCATAATAGGACAAATAGCCCCATATGGCCAGCCACTTTGGGAGAGGATAGGCTCAAGTTTATTTCATTATTCTCATCCACACTCTCTCTCTTGTTCTTCCCCAAATTTCCCCAAAATTCTAGAGAGCAATCCCTAGCAATTTCTCCACCAAATCCTTTCATTTTGCCACCAAATCTTCTTCTTTCCTTCTCCATTCTAGCCAAGGAGGAAGCTACCCAAGTTTGGGAGGATTCGGAGCTCGTTCGTGTCCTTTTGGAATCTCTACGTGTCGGTGTCGCTCCGGGAAGGCTTTTCTTCGATTCGATCTACCGGGAGGTATAAATCCCTTCTCCTTTTCATTTCTTCATGCATATAGGTCTATTTTGAACCCATAGGAATGACCCCCATGGTTGTATCTCCATTTGTGTCCATTTCGTGTCCATTTGGAGGTCATAGGAGTGTCCTTTGTGTTGTGGTTGTGTCCATGTGGAAAACCCCCAAATTTGGACACACTATGTGTTGTTGTTATGTATGAATGAATTATTACATGTTTAATCTCATATTTTGTATTGGAGATATGTTTTATAGTGTCTCATATATATATATTAGTGTAGAGAGTGAGTTCTTGATATATTATGTTATATACTTGTGTTCTTTTGTCTCAAACTATCCAAATCCGTCATAATTTTTATCCACGTTTTTAATTTCAGCACTAACTTAGAAATGTCATAACTTCTAGCTCATAGCTCGTTTAATCTCTCATTTTTTTTAAAAGGAGCATATTGAAGTTAGCTTTCCAAAAACATGTATTAATAGGACTAATTCTTTCTGTAACTTTCTGGAGAATTATTTGAGTGTCAGCTGTACGAAAGACAAATGCGTTCTCGGTGTTTTCGCGATTCCGGGAGTTTCCGGTAACAAAAGCGTGATCCGTTTGAAGTTTTGGAAAGCTAACACATAGATCTATAATATACTTTAATCCTAGATTTTAATTCATGCTGAGATAGAACAGTATTGATTATTAGTAGGAGTTACTATTCGGCATATGCATTTTGTGCACCCTTGTGTGTAATATAATGTTCTATTTGATTTTAACCCATGTTAATGTATATACATTATGTAATTAAATAGAGAATGCAAGCATGAGTAAATGGTTAAATAAATGATGTAGGAGGTGTAAGTATCCTATCTAATGTAAGCATGTATAAGTATGGCTTGTAATGAGTATGTAGGTTCCATAGTATGTAATGTATGGTGCATATAGTAGTGCAAGAGAATAAATGAATGATGAATGAATGCAAGCATGAATGTAATGTAATAATAGATGTAATGTATGCAATATACAAGTTAATGAGATGTAATGTTCTATGTTAACACAAATCCTATATTACCTCATGTACCCCCTTACACTATGTTGACACTATCACACTTGACACTTTGTTCACTTACACTTTGACACTCTTTGATATGTATACACTATGTATGCCCATTTAACCCTCACTTGTCCCTTTGCCATGTTCACATACACACACATAGCCTCTTAAATAAGTATTTATGAATACAGTTAACTTAGCTATGTATGTATATTATATATATGTTAGCATATTGTGTTGTAATATATAAGTTTATATAACCATTTGAAATGCCATGATTGTAGACCTAATGTTGAATACCAATATATGCATGTGTATATATGTGTAGACATATATAGTTTAAAGTAATAGATTACCTAGTGTATATCCAATGTGAATTCTTACTTATTTGAGTATTGAATAATTACATGCTATATAGAGTTGGGTGTATGTTGGCTTGTATAGCCTTGTATTGATGTGTGCTTGCTAGGATAGTCTTGGTTAGGCCTAGTAAGACTTGCTGGGTTAGGACATGACCTAGTTTGACTAGTGCAGTTGACCAGAGATGACCAAGGGTTGACTTTGGCCTAGTTTGACCTAGATTCATGTAGAATATATTATAGTGCTTTATATTACCCTTCTGGACATGTTGTGACTTGTGCTGTTCCAATTAGGAGCCAGACACCTCTCCTCGGACAGTATCTTTACCTTGGACATTCAAATATCAGGCGAGTACATTCTCTGATCATTTCATAACTTGTTTAGAATTATATTCCTGCTCTAGTTTACCTTATTTGATGCTGTCACGATATTATTATGGATTGGTACTATATGGATCCCTACATTGAGATGTTATCCCCCTCGGGAGCATCGGATACATTATGTCATGTGTTTCGTGTACATCACGTATTCTTCGCTCTCATGTTATTCATGTTTCTCATGTGCTTCATGCTCGTTCATGCATGCTCGTGTACTCTCATGTGCTCTCATGAATCGGTCATGTTTCCTATGTATCTCATGTATAACCTATATTGCATGTGCACTCATTTATGAGCCTTCATGTGAATTTCATGTGCACCCATTTTTGGGCCCCCCATGTGAACTTCATGTGCACTCATGAATGAGCTCTCATGTATACTTCATGTGCACCCATTTATGGACTTTATGTGAAAACCATGTACGTAACGTAACTTGTTTGGATCCTTGTGTATTGATTGGGGTATGGGAGAGTATAAATAGTCATGTGAACAATTCCAAAGTAGTATAGCCATGTGCGTCTCTTTAGTATAGTCATGTGCAAATTCAGCCGTTCACATGTCGACTTTGTACTCTAAATCACTAGTCACTGGTAGCTCTCTACTTATAGTAGATATTTCTATTACAGTTCTCTCTCTGTTTATATCATGTACTTTCATTTAGTTTCATGTATCGTACTCTCTTGTATGTTTATATTTTCTAATCTGTTATGATCTGCGTGAGATGTATTGTGCTCGCTCCCGTCCTGACTGGACCTGTTGATAAATTTTACAGATAGCTTGGAGGTTGCCTGGTAGCCTAGAGGAGACACAGTAGAGGTTGTATAGATAGCTAGGGTTTTGCTCATAGTTTATTTTCAGTTGTCTTGAGTTGTATTTATGGATTACCGTATTTGAGTTTTGAGATGTATTTCTGGGATTATGTATCTTAGACACTTAGACTTCTATCTCATGTATCTCTTTTGGATTTCATGTTTATCTATCTTTATCATTCTACCTTAGATTGTGATTGAGTTGTACCTCTGTATTGGCCACCTTATGGAGAGTATTCATATTATGCTAGTTATAGTTCATGACCTAGAACAGCGTTCTACCGCCGACACTGCAGCGTAGGCTGGGCGTTGTTACATACTCGTACCCTCATGGTGGTTGCGGGTCGTGACACGTTTTTAGTGGTGGCCCATGCAGGTCGAGTTTGTGTAGTGGTATTCGAATTAGAGTACCACTACAGCCTGCAGTAGAATTAGGATTTTTTTTTGAAGGTACTCAATCACAGTTAGGATTTTTTGAGAGATTCCTGGGACGACCCTTGAGAATCTTATTTTAACTTCGATTTGAAAAACTCTTCTTCCCTTGATTTGATTTATCTTTACTTTCTGTTGTTGAACTTGATTTTGATGATGATTGTGGAGTTTTGAATCTTGATGTTAGCTGTTGCATCCGAGGTTGTATTTATATAATTTGATGGATTATTGTTCAGTTTTGAATCTTGATGTTCGTTGATAAATTTAATTTTTTTGGGGTATTCATTGTTGATTTAATTTAATTTTTGTCAAGATGAAATTATATGGGCTAGGTCATCTATGTTATGGAATCTAGTCTTCTACAGTCATATTTGCCAGCATGGTGAGGACATATAGTCTGACTTGGATATATTTCTCGTGTGTGGGAATTTAAGGTTTTCGCAGCCAAGCTAGCGGCATCGCAAAAATGTTAAATACCATGATTCTAGAGGTATGTGCCTAAGTCGAGAACTCTGTGATTATCGTAGCCTTGCTTACTAGTATGACGAGGATTTAGAGCACCATAATTTTGGATAGACGCATATAATTATCAGATTGTACCTTAAATGCTTTTGAACATGTTTTCACTACTTTTGTTCAGTCTTTCAAAAAAAAACAAAGAGAAAATTTTTGTTTTGTTTTGTTTCTCATTATTTAACTTAGTAGTAGCTTTGGCTGTTGTTATAAACCGTGTGTGACTTCTTACTATGAATTTCTTCTTAATATAATGAATCGATGATTTTGCTAGACCTTATCTTGGATTTGATAATTTAGCTCTGAGTTTCAAAATGGGTTTTTCTTTTAAACAGATAAGCAAAACAGATTTTATCGTTATTTCTTTCTTGCTATTATTCTTGTATTAAATAATAATAATAATAATAATAATGTCTTGATTACGTCAATCACTTGCTTGCAACCTTGGTAGGAATCTAATTATTGGTCTTAACGTAGAATTAAAATTTTATATTGGGACATGAGAATATATATGAATATATATAGTGGACACTTTTCTGACACTTATGCATGCTACACTTGATTTCTACCTATCTGAATACTTATTAATATGTTGTTAATGTTTAAATTGTCAAAACCCCAATATTTCTGGTTCTCTGCTTTTTCCAGTTTAAATTCGTAATTCAAATATAAATTTCATGTTAGTAGTTTTGATTATATCACTGCACATGTATGTTATATACAGGGTTTCAACTCTTAAGGGAATTGGTTGAGTTTTGTGTTTAAATTTGACAAATCTAAGACTGTGTGCATATTAACCCTTAATACTGGATTCCAAATGTTTAGTTCAATTTGTTGTTTTATTTTTTCAAGTGTAATATTTTGAGCTATATACATTGTGGTATGTAGGGATATAAATTTAGGTTTCATATTCTTACATGTTAGGTTATGATAAACATTGGGTTGGTTAATATTACACTGGTTTAAATGTTAGCTTATTTCAGATTCTTGTATGTAAATGCTGAACTAAAACTGGATTTAACCTTTCAATACTAAGCTATAACCCTGTACAAGGACACACACACCCTAACTTAGTATACACTGCCATGTAAACATATCCCTTCCTCTCTATGTTATGTTCATATATCTATATAGATATATATAGAGTTTATGCATACATGTTATAATGTATATAGATATATAACTAAATCTCTAACTCTTATATATATATATATGGTTAGCCATGCATGTTATGAGCAAATGAGTTATGTATTGTAGATTGTTTAACCAATATGCCATGATTAGTGTAACTTGATAGTTATTGTTTGAAACCCAAATCCTCCTATGCACTTTCATGTATATTTCACATACACACACGCCTATTATCTAACCATATGAACATGTCCACATACACCCATACACACACTAACTACATAACTTGTACATAATGTTAGCTTTTCCCTCTCTAACGCTATATCTATAAATATATTGTGATTGGATTTTCATGCAATTGGCTTTCATTCTTTAACTTTTGATTTTGATTTTCTTGAATAGTACCCCTTATTTGATAAATGGTAGTTAACTTTATTTTATTTTGATAAGTACAAGTTTTCATATAGGATGGTAGACTGTCTTACAGTCTTGATGATTGTTATTTTTGTATCCTTTCTAGTTTAGCACCCTAGATTGCTTGTGTGTTTTGATATCCTATGACTGTTTTGGTTTAGCATGACTAGTATACCTAGATGAGACTTTCACTACCACCGTATGCCATGACCCTGTATGTCATCCTTTTAAATTGTATGATTGTTTAAGTTCTGAGACTTTGATTGTGGGAAGTTTGACCTAGAAGGAGTATGAACATTTTAATTTCGAAGACAAAATTTTTCTAAGGCGGGTAGACTTGTAACACCCAGTTTTCTAAAATGAGGGTAATTTTGAAATTTTGTAATTTTAATCATTTATTGATTTGACATTTAAATCATGATATGATTTTTTGGTAATTTTTAAATCATTTTAAAACTATTTAAAATCATGACTTGTGATTTTGATGTTTTGCTAGTGAAATCCTAGAGACTATTTGACCTAGAGCCTAACCATGTGATTAGGATATTTTAATGTCATTTCTGGCCTAAGGATATTTTGCATTTGATCTCTTTGAATTATTTTGATATTTATTGCGTTGGTGATTGTTGATTTTGACCTTTGATAGGTGTAATTTTGTGATGGTTTTGTGTCCGTAGCGGACACGTATCAGTTTTTATTTATAAATGTTTGATGTGCCTCAAAGATATTTTTTTTACTGCTGATTTTTTTTGAAAAGTATTTGAATGAGATTGTTTTCTTCATGTGTTTCCTGTGATTGCTTTGTTTTAATTTCGAGGACGAAATTTTTTTAAGGTGGAAAGATTTGTCATCCCCAGTTTTCAGAAACAGGAATATTTTTATCATTTTACATTTTTGAATATTTTTGAAATTTATTTTATTATTTATGATATAATTTTGGGGTTGAAATTTATTTTATTATTTATGATATTGTTTTGGGGTTATTTGAGTCGGGTTCGAATTTTAACTCAATCTGACTTGAAACGGGGACCCGGGGGTAGTTTGACTCTAGTGGAACCCACACACTAGTTAGGCATGGCCCACATGATATTAATTTTAGTCCACATGATAGAAATATTTTAGTTAGAGGTTAGACTAATTATTATGGATAAGGTTAGTGTGATTAGAGACTTTAAAATGACTAATTTGCCCCAACCAATTAGTCCTTTCCTAATACTAATAGAATAGGTTAGTGGGGGCATTTTGGACCTTACCATAATAGGACAAATAGTCCCATATGGCAAGCCACTTTGGGAGAGAATAGGCTCAAGTTCATTTCATTATTCTCATCCACACTCTCTCTCTCTTGTTCTTCCCCAAATTTCCCCAAAATTCTAGAGAGCAATCCCTAGCAATTTCTCCACCAAATCCTTCCATTTTGCCACCAAATCTTCTTCTTTCCTTCTCCATTCTAGCCAAGGAGAAAGCTACCCAAGTTTGGGAGGATTCGGAGCTCGTTCGTGTCCTTTTGGAATCTCTACGTGTCGGTGTCGCTCCGGGAAGGCTTTTCTTCGATTCTATCTACCGGGAGGTATAAATCCCTTCTTCTTTTCATTTTCTCATACATATAGATCTATTTTGAACCCATAGGAATGACCCCCATGGTTGTATCTCCATTTGTGTCCATTTCGTGTCCATTTGGAGGTCATAGGAGTGTCCTTTGTGTTGTGGTTGTGTCCATGTGGGAAAACCCTAAATTTGGACACACTATGTGTTGTTGTTATGTATGAATGAATTATTACATGTTTAATCTCATATTTTTGTATTGGAGATGTGTTCTATAGTGTCTCATATATATATATTAGTGTAGAGAGTGAGTTCTTGATATATTATGTTATATAATTGTGTTCTTTTGTCTCAAACTACCCAAATCCGTCATGATTTTTATCCACGTTTTTAATTTCAGCCCTAACTTAGAAATATCATAACTTCTAGCTCAAAGCTCGGTTTAATCTTCCATTTTTTTAAAAGAAGCGTATTGAAGTTAGCTTTCCAAAAACATATATTATTAGGCCTAATTATTTCTGTAACTTTCTGGAGAATTATTTGAGTGTCAGCTGTACGAAAGACAAATGCGTTCTCGGTATTTTTGCGATTTCGGAAGTTTTCGGAAACGAAAATACGATCCGTTTGAAGTTTCGGAAAGCTAACACATAGATCTATAACATACTTTAATCCTAAATTTTATTTCATGCTGAGATGGTACAGTATTGATTATTAGTAGGAGTTACTATTCGGCATATGCATTTTGTGCACCCTTGTGTGTAATATAATGTTCTATTTGATTTTAACCCATGTTAATGTATATACATTATGTAATTAAATAGAGAATGCAAGCATGAGTAAATGGTTAAATAAATGATGTAGGAGGTGTAAGTATCCTATCTAATATAAACATGTATAAGTATGGCTTGTAATGAATATGTAGGTTCCATAGTATGTAATGTATGGTGCATATAGTAGTGCAAGAAAATAAATGAATGATGAATGAATGCAAGCATGAATGTAATGTAATAATAGATGTAATGTATGCAATATACAAGTTAATGAGATGTAATATTCTATGTTAACACAAATCCTATATTACCTCATGTACCCCCTTACACTATGTTGACACTATCACACTTGATACTTTGTTCACTTACACTTTGACACTCTTTGATATGTATACACTATGTATGCCCATTTAACCCTCACTTGTCCCTTTGCCATGTTCACATACACACGCATAGCCTCTTAAATAAGTATTTATGAATACAGTTAACTTAGCTATGTACGTATATTATATATATGTTAGCATATTGTGTTGTAATATATAAGTTTATATAACCATTTGAAATGCCATGATTATAAACCTAATGTTGAATACCAATATATGCATGTGTATATGTGTAGACATATATAGTTTAAAGTAATAGATTACCTAGTGTATATCCAATGTGAATTCTTGTCTATTTGAGTATTGAATAATTGCATGCTATATAGAGTTGGGTGTATGTTGGCTTGTATAGCCTTGTATTGATGTGTGCTTGCTAGGATAGTCTTGGTTAGGCCTAGTAAGACTTGCTGGGTTAGGACATGACCTAGTTTGACCTAGTTTGACTAGTGCAGTTGACCAGAGTTGACCAAGGGTTGACTTTGGCCTAGTTTAACTTAGATTCATGTAGAATGTATTGTAGTGCTTTATATTACCCTTCTAGACATGTTGTAACTTGTGCTGTTCCAATTAGGAGCTAGACACCTCTCTTCGGACAGTATCTTTACCTTGGACATTCAGATATCAGGCGAGTACATTCTCTGATCATTTCATAACTTGTTTAGAATTATATTCCTGCTCTAGTTTACCTTATTTGATGCTGTCACGATATTATCACGGATTGGTACTATATGGATCCCTACATTAAGATGTTATCCCCCTCGGGAGCATCGGATACATTATGTCATGTGTTTCGTGTACATCATGTATTCCTCGCTCTCATGTTATTCATGTTCCTCATGTACTTCATGCTCGTTCATGCATGCTCATGTACTCTCATGTGCTCTCATGAATCGGTCATGTTTTCTATGTATCTCATGTATAACCTATATTGCATGTGCACTCATTTATCAGCCTTCATGTGAATTTCATGTGCACCCATTTTTGGGCCCCCCATGTGAACTTCATGTGCACTCATATATGAGCTCTCATGTATACTTCATGTGCACCCATTTATGGGCTTCATATGAAAACCATATACGTAACATATCTTGTTTGGATCCTTGTGTATTGATTGGGGTATGGGGGAGTATAAATAGTCATGTGAACAATTCCAAAGTAGTATAGCCATGTGCGCCACTTTAGTATAGTCATGTACAAATCCAGCCATTCACATGTCGACATTATACTCTAAATCACTAGTCACTGGTAGCTCTCTACTTATAGTAGATATTTCTATTACAGTTCTCTCTCTGTTTATATCATGTACTTTCTTTCAGTTTTATGTATCGTACTCTCTTGCATGTTTATATTTTCTAACCTGTTATGATCTGCGTGAGATGTATTGTGCTCGCTCCCGTCCTGACTGGACCTGTTGATAAATTTTACAGATAGCTTGGAGGTTTCCTGGTAGCCTAGAGGAGACACAGTAGAGGTTGTACAGATAGCTAGGGTTTTGCTCATAGTTTATTTTCAGTTGTCTTGAGTTGTATTTATGGATTACTGTATTTGAGTTTTGAGATGTATTTCTGGGATTATGTATCTTAGACACTTAAACTTCTATCTCCTGTATCTCTTTTGGATTTTATGTTTATCTATCTTTATCATTCTACCTTAGATTGTGATTGAGTTGTACCTCTGTGTTGGCCTCCTTATGGAGAGTATTCATATTATGCTAGTTATAGTTCATGACCTAGAACAACGTTCTACCGCCGACACTGCGGCGTAGGCTGGGCGTTGTTACATACTCGTACCCTCACGGTGGGTGCGGGTCATGACATGATACGCCCAGAAAGGACTTCGTAGGGTTCATTTTCAAATTGTGCGATCGCATTAGGTCGAATACCGTCCTTAGATCCTGCAGATGGTCTCCCTTGCAGCGACTCTTAACGGCTATATCGTCAATATAGAACTCCACTGTCTTGCGTAAGTGGTCTCTGAAGATGATGCTCATGGCTCTTTGATAGGTGGCGCCGGCATTCTTCAAACCGAAAGGCATGACTGTGTAGCAGTACGTGCCAATTGGTGTTCGGAATGATGTATGCTTTTCGTCATCAGGAGACATTTTGATTTGGTTGTACCCCGAGAAGCCATCCATGAATGACATACGTTCGAAGCCGCAGGTATTGTCGATCATGATGTCTGTGATAGGAAGGGGTAATTCATCTTTGGGGCACGCCTCGTTCAGATTGCGGAAGTCGATACACATTCGAATCTTTCCATTCTTCTTGAGGACGGGTACTATATTGGCGACCCAATCGGGATGTTGCTCCTCACGAATGAAGCTGCTGGCTATCAGTTTGTTGACTTCGGATTCGATCGTGTCCATGATGCCTGGGCGGAAGCGTCGCTGTTGTTGCTTGACTGGCTTCGTATCTGGCCTAATGTTAAGTTTGTGAAGAGCAATGTCGGGATTTAACCCTGGCATGTCTTCATAGCTCCAGGCGAACACATCAATGTATTCTCTAACAAGTTCTAGCAGCGATTCTCGCTCTTTGTCTGTTAGGCTTTTACTGACGAAGATCGGTTTTGGAGAAGATTCGCTGCCGAGATCGACCTATATAACCTCATCTTCAGAAGGAGGTTCTCTCAGTTCGAACCGCTTTTCCCATTGTGCATCCAATTGTTGGGCCCACGGCTCTAGCACGAGGATCTCGGGGATGTCTTCGTCTTTCTCGTAAGCGTCGACGATTGCCATATTGACAGACAAGACTTGTCTGAACACATCTCCGATGCTGGCATCCGAGTCAGAAGTTGGTGACCCGGTTGAATGTGACTGCCAGTCGCATTCTTCATCTGAACTTTCAGGGGTCGTAGTAAGCGTTACATACCCTAACCCGCATCGAGTTTTGCTATAGTAGTCCCGTGGTTTGCCCGCTGGGACTGGCGGCTTCAAAGGTAATCGTCGCCCAGTGCCGTAGTTCAAACCTGGCGTCATCTCCAGATCATACCCCTATTTTTGCATGAGATATTTGGATTGGGGGCTATAAAGATACAGAGGCAGTCTTTCGACATTTGACCCGAGGTCGGCTTCCTCTATGGTGAAGGGATGCGGGTTGTTCGTTCGGTCGAAGATGATTGGATGGTCCCCTCCCTCGATTATTCGGTAAGCGTCTTCTACTGGAGTAAGCTAGATCGCGGTGTACACATTTGTCACCTGTGTGTGTAGGTGAGTGCCTATACCGTGTTCCATAGCATACATTGTACATAGCTTATTGAGCTAGGTGTAGTTCAAAGATAATCCTTTATTGATGAAGTAAGGTATCTTTTCTAGGGGGATTACATCATCTGCGGAGGGAACATCAGTGTGGGCGTCCACATACTTGGCTAACTCTGGTTCCACTTCGGCTACCTCCTGTGTGAATGAAGACTGAGAGGACGTCCTGGGAAGCTTGATTGCCAGTAGTTCAGTTGATGGAGCAGAGCGTGGAGTTGTTGGCAGACTAGCGACCCCCAGTTTGGCACTTGATGTGGAGCGAGGAGTGGCTGGTTCGCTAGAAGTGTCAGATCTTACATCGGGGTGACGACCCTTCTTGGGAAGGCGAATCGTCAGTGGCCTATCGGAGGGATTGAGCTTCTCCGTTTGGGGTTGACCAACTCTCGGCATTCTGATTGTCAGTGGCCCCGTTGTGGGTCTCGGCACTTGGCCGGACCTTGGCAGCCGGATTATCATCTGCTCCTCCTGCGCCGAGAGGCTGATCGCGTCCTTCCGCAGAGTGGCAGTAAGGGGTACGGACTTGCCCGGTTTGCGAGCTTAGAGGTGGATCGTCAGAGGTTCTTCTGATCCCGAAGCTGTCTCGTTATGAGCTTGTACATCTCCTTCACCAAGGTGCTTCTTCGACATTTCATAAAGGCATGAGTCTGAGTAGTAAGATTCGACCCCTTTGAAGGGATCGATATCAGCAAATTTCGTCCTCACGAAGCCGTGTTTGTCGACATATTTGAAGCACTGGTGCAGTGTGGAAGACACGATCATATAATCGTGTATCCATGGGCGCCCCAAGAGGATGTTGTAAGAAGTGTCTGCATCTATGACGTAGCAGGTGACTTCGGATTGGAGATCGCCAATCTGACACTTCAGACGAATCTTCCCGATTGGGTAGCTCCTGTCCGAATTGAAACCGCTAATGGCGGTACTTGTAGGTGTCAGGCGATACATTGGGATATGGAGATGATGTAGCAGACCCTTCGGGATGATGCTTATAGAAGAGCCAGGATCAATGTGCATCCGATCCACCTTCACGTCGCCGATGTATCCTGTATAGTATAGCGGGCGATCATGTAGGTTGGTATTGATGAGCATATCTTGCGGGGTAAAGACGATGTTTGGCATTGCGCCAGTACAGGCACTGTCCTGGAGATCCACAGGTGAGTCCTCCCTGGTGAGGTTGGATTGAGCCAGATAGACATCAGCATTTCGAAGTGCTTCGTTCAATACAATACGAACGTCCTTGGAGAGCCTTAGGAGTTCGTACAGTGACAACTTGGCCGGTGTGTTAGCCAATTGTGCTAAGATATCATAGTTGTAGGGCCTCTCTAGCCCTTGGGCTGCCTCTTTTCGGAGGGATTTGTCGAAGCGAGTCTCCCTCGGCCTAGGCTTGTCGGTCGTCGAAGGCTGAGCCGGTCCCGGAGCATCAGTTGTAGTGGGTTGATGATTTTCAGCTGGGTTGTCAACCACAGGTTGGGATTGTGCCCCCGACCGAGTGACGAAGGCTGTAGCTTCTTCGATATCTGCCGAGATTGTGCGACAGGACCTGACTTTTCTACTCTTCTTCTTGAAACGGAGGATGGGGTGGGTTGAGTCATTTCAGATACCAAGTCTGGATGGACCCATATGACCTCCCCTCGTGATATGGTGAGGGGTACTAGACCAGCAGCCTGATCTCGGGGAGGTGGAAGATTGGTAATCTCCTTTATCGCCAGAGGGATGGGGACCACCCCGTCTTGAGTTTTCGTTGGAGAAAAGCTGCCGAATTGTACGGACACCATATTGGCTGCCACGGTTACCTCTTCGAAATTGATGGCCAAAGCGTTCGAATCGATAAGGTTTTGGATGTACCGTTTCAGCTTGTAGCAATCGTGTGTAGCATGATAGACATAGCGATGATAATGGTAGTACTTTGGATTCTCCATCTCTGTCGGCCGCGGTTCCCCTCTTGGTGGAGGAAGCTGAATTCTGTCCCCTTGTATAAGCATGTCCAAGATGGGCTTGACATGACCGTCTTCGAAGGAGTAAGTGATTTGCGGCCATTGTTTGTTTGCTGGCTTTGGCTCAGATTTTTGTGCTGTATCGGCCACCATAGCCTGCTTTCCTTTGCTGTCCCAATTATTGGAGGGGCTACCCCCATTATCGTTGTTGGGACGCTTGCCCTTGTTTTCTCCTTCTGAGATGTGCAATCCCAGTTGGCGAGCCTTCTTCAGTCGTTCTTCGGCGCTTGTGGCACTGATGATGAACGTCTTCCAATCCTTGATTGACTTTCGCCCATCCAGAGACTGATTGTTGGGAGAAGTCTCTTTTGGCAAATCTTGATCAAGGAGGAATCTGGATTTCCAGAGGGTAGCTTCATGGCGGTCTGGCAGAACCGCTCAATGTAGTTCCTTGTCAGCTCCTTCTCCCCTTGGATGACGTCCATGAGGGTGGACATGGTGACGTCCTGCCCTACCTCGTAGAATCTCTCCAAGAACATGCGCTTGAAGCCGGTGAAGGAGTGGATGCAGTTGTCCGGAAGATTGCGATACCAGTCGAAAGCTACTCCTTCCAATGCCCCGACGAACAATCGTGTGAGAATAGCATCGTCATGGGGCAAATGGTCGGTGGTGACCTCAAAGTAAGTGATGTACCGACATGCTGAGGTATTGCCATCATAGGGATTGATATTGAACGGCTTATATCTTGGTGGGAATGGAACATCCCTCCATGCAGCAGGGTATGGTTGCCGTATTCTGAGGTCTTGAGAGTTTTCTCGAGCGTGGAACATGGCTCGGAGCTCCTGGACCTCTCTTCTTACTTCGCGTGCTTCGTCCACGGCGGTGGGGGCCGTTATTTTCGGAGGATTAATGCCCGGATTTGGTGCCGTCGAATTCGAGTCCGCATTGACCACGGGACCCGTACTTGTTTGGCCAGGCGTCCCTCCTTGTAGAGTCAGAAGGGCCGCTTTAATCTCGTCTACAGATTTGACCAAAGCAAGTAATATGGTTTTGAGATTGTCGATGCTCTGGCGATCGCTAGAACCACCTTGGTTGCTATCTGTCATGAATACCGTCTTCACATGAGGAGAGATAGACGGAGCGGTGGAGGAAGCGCCCTCTGAATCGTACTTTTGTAGGGAGAAGTCATCGGGGTATGTGGGTATGTTCCCTTTTGATTCAGACTCGAAAGGAACAGTACCCCCAGCTTCCGAGTTCGCCTCGTCTTAGAAGTTGTGGATGTCGTCGGGGAAGTTGAGGTTTGCTGTATCCGATAGGAAAGTTGCCTCCCCTGGCTCGTCTTCTTGAAATATCGGATTGTTGTAGACGCTCGGAGGGGTGCTACCCCCAGCCCCAGCAGCCTCCTGCGTTATGGACGACGAACCTCCCACTGTAGCATATTTTGTCTTAGAGCGAGTTCCTTGGAAAACTTCGGTGGTGGGCACTCGCTTAGACGACAGTCTTTTGGTCGCAGTGGTTGAGGTTTTTGGGCTGGAAACATTCGTCTTCTTCCCCTTCCATCAGCGGAGACTTTCCGAGCAGAGTCGCAGAAGATGACGGGTGGTGCCTCGTCTTCTGAAGATGGGTGTTGCAATCTTTGAAAGACAGACTGTCGGTCTTCTTGTATCGTCGTGCCATTGCAGCAGCAGTTGACGATGATTTGGGTGCAGTGACGTCCGTGGGAGGACTCTTTGCATCCCGATACATCTTCCCTTTCCTTGCGTTTGTGGAGGATGGCCTCACGCAAGTCAGATGGGTCTGGACCGACCGTATTTGCTTCCAGGATTTTGGAAGACTTTTGGGAACCTCTCTGTCCGTCTGCCGCCGGGGGCTGGACTCGAGTGGTTCTGTACAACTTTCCATCTGAGCCCCGCGTAATAATTAGCGGGACGCCCTGATAGTCAGAGGTTGGGGCAGCTGGCTGGGCTTGGTAGGCCCGCGCTGCCCTAGACTTCTTCCTTTTAGCACTCGCGGATATGTAATAGGAAGAGTCCAAGTTGAATATCACAGAGTCTGGCTTATCATCCAGAGAATCATCAGGGTCAGGACCGCATGAGAGACGGTTGAAGACTGATTGAGAGAAGCGTGGAACAGCCGCTATGTGGCTAGGATTGGGAACCGTACAGGCTGTCTGCATGCGGCTGTCTTTAGCTGCCGGATGAGTTATCCTTGTGCGACTAGGAGTCACGACCGTGCAGGCTGGCCGCATGCGGTTGGCAATTGTGGCCGCATGGGTTTTCTGCAAGCGATTGACTTCAGTAGGCGCATAAGCTTCGTCCATGCGGTTAGCAACTGTAGCCGCATAAGCTATGCGGCTGACAGGTATGGCCGCGTGAGTTTTTTTTCTGCGGTTTGCGGATTTAACCGCATAGGCTTTCTCCATGCGGCTAGAGCCCTTATGCGGCTCGGATCGCATAGAGTTCCTCTTTGCCCCTACAAATCCAGCATCATAATATTTTCTTCTGCCGGACTTGGGGACAACAGAGTCGTCTATGATCTGAAGTGGGGCCGCGGGAGAGTCTCCTCTGCCGTCTTGAGCAACAGAGGGTATCTCTGCAAGAGCTTCAGTAGGAACGAAGGATCGGGGTCTCCACTCCTTGCAGGCCTTCTTTGTGCGGGCTCGCTTCTGGACCGGGCCAGCGCTCTTGTCGGAGAGCATTTCTTCGAACGCCTGTTGGTCGAACCGGGAGACCATCTTTTGTTAAGAGGAGCCAAGCTTGGCTGCATCCGATTGCGTCACCAACTCCTCAGCCGTGGAGAAGTTTGTCCCCAGCAGAGTCGCCATCGTGTTTGCCATTGATTGTAAAAGTACAGAACAGTTTTATGGGAGGATTGAACTTAGACTCACAATACAAACTCGCTTGTACAAAGAAAGCCTAGGGACAAAAACCTAGGTACAGTAATCTAAGTACAATTGTTTATTTTTGATTCTGGGAGGTGACGATAGAGGCTCGGGAAGGCGACGGCAGCCCTGCCTTACTCCTTGGACGATCGGTATGCAGCCTTGGCTCCTGTGACGAGATGGTTGGCGTTGATGAAGAAATGCTCTTCCTGTTCTCCTCGTATTGCTCTTCTGGCTTCTCTCTCTGGATTGATCTCTGTAGATTCTTCTCTCTGACTATTGGGAGGAGTGTCTCTCTGTATATGCGTATCTCTCTCTGACCGTATATATGTTCACAAGGGAATGGCACCTTGCTATTAATAATAGTGGTATATGATCATTAGTGTTGCCAATGATTGCCTCTTGGAGATGGCGGCGGCCCGTGGATTGGTCAATCTAGGCCGTTCGTTTTTTATTGTGATGAATCCGAACCATTGAGTGTAGATTACACCAAATCCCATCAGCAATTAATGCTGATTGGAATAAATCTTCCTCATAATGATCTTCTTATGTCTGCGAATAAATTAGATTTATTCTCCTGCCACGTGTCCCAGATTATTGGGATTTGACCCAATCTTTGATTGCAATAAATCTAAGAAATTGATCGGCTTAAGACACGTGTCCTAAGAGCCACTGGGGGGATCTGAACCGCATGACGAGTGAGCCGCATATGATTTTGGGCCGTATATGGTTAGGGCCACGTGTCAGGGCTGCCTGGGTAGTGGCCCTCCCTCGAGCCTTTGAACCACATGGAGGTGATCATTGCGAGCCGCATAGGGATACATCCGTCTGAGCCGCATGGAAATGGTCCTCTTGAACCGCATGGGAAGGCCTCTGCTTGAGCCGCATGAGGCTGTTTCGGCCTGAGCCGCATAGGACGGCTTCATTCTGAACCGCATGAGAAGTCTTTGCTCGAGCTGCATGAGGCTGTCTCAGCCTGAGCCGTATAGGACGGCTTCATTCTGAACCGCATGAGAAGTCTTTGCTCGAGCAGCATACGAACGCCCACGTGGCAAGGCCACGTGGCATTTTTATGGCACTCGGGGGATTTGTGTCAGAGATCTCTTTTCTCTTCCCTAGAAGTCTGTCATTATGACAGAGTCATAATTACTTTTTTTGTGTCAAGGCTGTCACTTTTTCAGAGTTGTCAGCCGTCAAACAATTAATACGAGAGGGCAGAGGAGAGGACTATCCCGCTACGTGTCTTCGGAGCCGCATAGGATGTCTTGGGCCGCATAGTCCCTTATGCCGCATGACTCTCTGAGCCGCATGGGCTTTCTGAGCCGCATGGGCTTTCTGAGCCGCATGGGTCATTTTCTTTAATATTTTCCATGCTTTTAAAAGCCTCAAGTGCTCATATAATGACAATTTTGCTGGTGTGATGGCCAATTGTGCCAGGATGTCAAAATTGTAAGGCCTCTCCCGCCCCTGAGGTGCATCTTTACGGAGCGGCTTGTCGAAGCGGATCTCCTTTGGCTTAGGCTTGTCAGCCGACGGAGGCTGAGAAGGTCCTGGGGCATCAGCAGTGGCCGGCTGACGATCTTCAGCCGAGTTACCCGGTACGGGTTGAGATTGTGCACCGGACCGGGTAACGACAGTTGTTACTTCTTCAGTTTTGGCTGAGATTGTGTGGCAAGACTTAGCCTTCCCGCCCTTCTTCTTGCCGGTAGAGGATGATGCTGACTGGATTACTTTAGGCACCAAGTCCGGGTAGTCCCACATGACATCCCCTCGTGACGTGGTGAGGGGCACCAGCCCAATCGTCTGGTCTCGGAGAGGTGGAAGATTAGCGACCTCCATTATTGTCCGGGGGATGGGTACTACGCCATCTTGAGTCCTCATTCGAGGGAAGCTGCCAAATTGGACCGACACCATGTTGGCAGCCACAGTTACCTGCTCGAAATCAATGGTCAGAGCCTTGGAATCGATGAGGTTCTGGATGTACCGTTTCAATTGAAAGCAGTCCTAAGTAGCGTGGTGGACGTAGCGGTGGAAGTGACAGTACTCCGGGCTCTCCATCTCTGTAGGTCGAGGTTCACATCTCGGTGGAGGGAGCTAAATTCTATCCCCTTGCAAGAGCATGTCAAAGATGGACTTGATATGGCTATCCTCGAAGGAGTAGGTCACCTGAGGATACTGTTTCTCTACCTGCTTTGGTTTAGGCTTCTGGGCTGTATCGGCAACCATAGCCTGTTTGCCTTTGGTGTTCCGGTTATTAGAGGAACTACCGCCGTTGTTGTTATTGGTATTAGGGCGTTTGCCCTTATCTCTCCATCCGAAATATGCAACCCCAGTTGGCGAGCCATCTTCAATTTTATTTCTGCGCTAGTGGCGCTGATGATGAAGGCCTTCCAGTCTTTAAATTGATCTTCGCCCATCTAGAGGCTGATTGTGGGGAGCAGCCTCTTTTGGAAAATCTCAATTAAAGAAGAGTCCGGGTTACCAGAGGGCAGTTTTATCGCGGTTTGACGAAATTGTTAGATGTAATTCCTTGTCAGTTCTTTTTCTCCTTGAACAACATCTATGAGGTTTGACATCGTCACATCTTGTCCCACCTGGTAGAACCTTTCCAAGAACATATGTTAGAAGCCAACAAAGGAATGGATGCAGTTATCCGGCAGGTTGTGGTACCAATCGAACGTGACCCCCTCCAATGCCTCGATGAATAATCGCGTGAGAATGGCGTCGTCATACGAAAGATGGACTATTATGACCTCAAAGTAGGTCATATTCCGGCTCGCAGAGGTCTTCCCATCATATGGATTTATATTGAATGGTTTGTATCGTGGAGGGAAAGGGACATCTCTCCATGCAACAAGATATGGTTGTCGTATCCTAAGGTCCTGAGAGGATTCTCGGACATAAAATATTGCACGGAGCTCCTGGACTTCTCTTCTCGCCTCCCTAGCTTCTTCTGCAGCAGTGGGAGCCGATGTTCCAGGTGGATCGTTGCCCGGGGTTGGCGTAGTCGTGTTTGAGTCCGCATTGACGGCGGGGCCCAAGCTTGTTTGACCAAGTGTCCTTTCTTGTAAAGCCGATAGGGCACCTTGATCTCGTCCACTGACTTAACCAAGGTTCGGAGTATGGCCTCAAGAGTGTCGAGGCGCTGCCGATCACTGGGACCGTCTTGGTCGTTATCAGTTATGAATACTGTCCTCACATGAGGAGAAGTGGAAGGGACTGTAGAAGACGTGCCCTCCGAATCATACCCTCGTATAGAGAAGTCGTCGGGGTATGTGGGAATATTCTTCTCCGGTTCGGACTCGGAGGAGGTGCTACCCCCTGCATAGGAGGTTGCTTCGTCTTGGCACCTGTGGACGTTTTCAGGGAAGTCTGAGTCTGTTGTATCTGTTGGGGGGATTGTTTTCCCTGGTTTATCTTCTCAAAATGCTGGATTGTTGTGGATGTTTCGAAGAGTGCTACACCAAGTTCCAACTACCCTCAGGAATGTAGATGACGAATCCCTAAGAGATGAAGATTTCTTTTTTGAGCGGGTACCTTGATAAACCCCTCCTATGACGGCTGTGGACAACCCCCTAGATGAGAGTTTCTTGGCCGTGCTGGTTGAGATTGTCGGGCTGGACATATTTATTTTCTTCCCTTCCTTGCCGGTAGGGACCTTCCAGGTAGAATTACATGAGGCGAAGCCTCGTCCCCCGAGCTTTGTTGTAGGACCATTCATGGCAGCTGCAGTCGTTGGAAGACGGACTGCCGGTCCTCTTGTACTGCTGTCTTGTTGCAGCAGCAATTGACAATGACTTGAGTAGAGTGACGTCCATGGAATGACTCTTTGCACGCCAAGGTTTTTTCTCTTTTCTTGCGCTTGTGAAGGATCACATCTCGCAAGTCAAGGGCATCTCGATCAACCTTTGCACTCGCTTTGTGGGCCCGGGTATCCCGAGCACACAAGTGTGTACGTATCATGTTTGCTCCCTGATGTAGGGCTAGTAAAAGCACTTGCCCTCGATCATTGTTGGGAGACTCTTGAGAACCACCCTGTCCGTTTGCCGCCGGGGGCTGGACACGAGCGGTTCTGTACAACTTTCCATCAGAGGCCCGCATAACAGTTAGCGGGACTCTCTGACGGTCAATAGTTGGGGCAGTTGACTGAGCTAGACGAGCCTGCGCTGTCTTAGACTTCTTCGTTCTAGCACCCGAGGGTGCGTAGTAGGAAGAGTCCAAGCTGAGCCGCATAGAGTCTGGCACATCCTCATTGGAGCTTCTGAGGTCAGGCCCGCATAAGAGGCGGTCGAAGACTGAACCCGAGCTGCATAGGGCGGATGGTCAGCGGCTGGGATTGGATGCCGCATAGGTCATTTCCCTGCGGCTGGGATTATTGGCCGTATATGCATTCTCCCTGCGGCTGGAATTGTTGGCCGCATATGCATTCTTCCTGCGGCCCACACCCTTATACGGCTTCTTCTTGGACCGCATGGAGTTCCCGTTTGCCCCTGCAAGTCCAGCATCGTAGTGTTTTCCTTTGCTGGATTTGGGGACAGCAGGGTCCTCTGCGGCCTGAAGTGGTGCTGCATGTGAGTCTTCTTCGCCGTTTTGAGAAGCAGAGAAAACTTGTTCCAGAGCTTGGGGAGAGGCAACGGTTTTGGGCCTCCACGCCCTACGGGCCTTCTTTGGGCCGGCTCGCTTCTGGATTGGGCTAGCACTCCCTTCGAAGAGCATCTCTTCGAACGCTTGTCGGTCGAAACGAACAACAAGCATTTGTTGCGTGGAACCGAGTTTGGTTGCGTCCGATTGCGTCACCAACTTATCAGCAGTGGAGAAGTTAGTCCCCATCAGAGTCACCATCGTGTTTGCCATTGATCGTTGTAGAACAGAGAAATTTTATGGGAGGACTGATATTGACTCACAATTACAAACTCGTTTGTACAAAAGAGAGCCGAGGAACAAAACCTAGGAAAAGCAATCTAAGTACAATTGTTTAGTTTTAATTCTGGAGGGTGACGGTGGAGGCTCGAGAAAGTGTTATCAACTCTGCCTTACTCCGTGGACGATCGAATGCAACCTCGACTCAGGTGAAGAAATGCTTTCTGAAGACGCGAATGGAAGAATCTGCTTCTGAGCTTTGTGTGCTTTCATGTGCGTCTATATGCCTCCTCTTGCAAGGGAATAGCACCTTGTTATTTATAGGAATTCATAAGGAGTGGGATGTTCAGCCACGTGGCAAATTTTGGGCCACATGGTTGTAACTTTGCCTCGAGACTCGGTTTATAGTGGACAGCTGGGGGTTGGTTGAGATTAATCATGATCTGTTTGTTGCAGTAAATTTGAACTGTTAAGACTTGGTCAATCTCTGCTACGTGTCTCAACTACTATTTTGTGGCGAGCCGCATGAAGGATGTATCCTGGCTGAGCCGCATAAGGGACTGTCTCATAACCGAGCCGCATAAAGAATGTCTCATGACCGAGCCACATGAAGGACGTCTCATAACCGAGCCGCATGAAGAATGTCTTATGACCGAGCCGTATGAAGGACGTCTCCTAAACCGAGCCGCATGAAGAATGTCTCATCACCGAGCCGCATGAGAGATGCTTCATGATCGAGCTGCATAAGAGGTGTCTCATGACTGAGCCGCATAAGGAGTGTCTCGTAGGCGATCCGCATGAAGAGTTTTACAGCTAGTCGTATGAAGAGTCTCTTTTGGTTCGTGAACTGTGCCGGATGTCATTATGATTTTCTCGTCTTTTTAGGAGCACGTCATGCCTTATCTTCGTGTCAGAGCTGTCATCTCTGTCAGAACTGTCAGCTTTGTGTCAAAGTAATTATGGCCAGCTACATAGGAAGACATTTATTGCTTAGACTGATTTCGAACCACATAAGGCTCCCCGTTGCTCTTGGGCCGCATGAAGCTTTCTGGATTTTGAGCCGCATGAGGCTCCATGTTGACTTCGAGCCGCATAGAAAATCCCCTTATCTTCCATGCTTCTACACATGTCTCGTGCCAAAGTACGTATTTTTGTTATAGACAAATCTTATGCTCAAACGTTGTGATGCAAATCGTGCACACACCTTACTTGACTTATTTGTACCATACACACATTACTTGACTCAATCTGAGGCATGCACATAGCTTGTCGCTACTATGCCGACTCATCTATATGAAAGGGGTCACTAGCATCACAAGCTATCCTGGACAATAGTCAAATTTTAGACGATGACCCTTTCAACATGGGTAGCGAGCCTCGCAGAAAGTTTCCAAATAACCTATCTGAGTTGTATACCAACATAGTTTTTTTTTCTTCTCCTAAGACGAATTTGTCACACCCCAGTCCCAAAAGTCATGGGACTAGCACGTGACACGGCCAACTGGTACATACTCAAGGATACATCCAATCTATGGAACCCTAACTCATGCACGTAAGTTGTCTAAGATAGGGTATAAAACGATAAGTCACCTATATCTCAATCCACAGATAATACTCTCAAGAATAAAATGCATTAATGTTGATCAAACAGTAATACACTGATGCCACTTGAATATAAATACAAGAGTAGACAATTTGTAATAAAGTTGGCTAGACCTTAATACAATCATCTGAACAAGCTCATAACAAAAAATAAAGCTTATAAAACTAAGCTATATAGCTGAAGATGTCATCATAAAATATAAAAGATGATAGAATGATAAAAGTACCACTAGTTACCAAAGTTTTGGAGATGCAATCGTCCACCAATCTACCTTCTATTCTAGCAGTCTTAGCGAATACCTAGAGAGATCACCGGGTCCTTAGAGGACTAGCAAGATACATAAAAACATGCCTATTATAGTAGTAAATAACATGCATAGAAAGACAAAAAATGGTACAAGAAATAAAGACTGAAGAAAATACAGTACAAGAATGGAAACATGAAGATGTGGCATGCTATCGAGATCGTGCTAATAAACGTGAATACGAGTAAATGGGGGTAACCGCAACTCGATGGGAGCTCACAATCCTGTAGTAAGTAGGCCAATGGGGACTCCCTAACTATAGTAAGTCTCATTAGCACTCGATGTGAGCTCACGAACGAGGTGGTCAGGTATACTCAACGTCTAATAACAGGTCAAGGTCAAGTCAAAACAAACAGGTAATCGGATCAAGTCAAGGTCAACGCACAAGAACACAGAAATCTAATCAAGTATAGTATAGCATAGATCCAATATGTGACAAAAAAAGAAATACATGTAGCATATAAGAAAATAAGTAAAAAAAACTATTATGAGGTATGTACAAGAATCATGTGATAGTAAAAGAAAGAAATAGACATGAACCAGAATGACTAGAAATAAACATGCATAATACTGTACAACTTGGCAATGTATACTTGCATGTCTCCTGTAACTTTACAAACTGCTATCCTACTCCAAGATTCTCGCTCACTCCGTCACGTACACCTATCTTAAAAAAGCTACAATTAATGACATGCTTACGTCATACCTTACACGGACTTATCATATATAGGCCCAATCTATATACGACACTAATCCTATTAACTAGTCAACTCAATCTAACAAATATAGCATTTGTTATACACTTATTATAATTAATTCTGGAAAAATATATTTAAATCCTTATCATAATAAATAGTCTATTCTATCTATAGAAAAAAGGTACCAAGTTCTCATATTCACCGATCATAAATAAACATTGACTTGGTTCATAGATTTGCTCCTGAAACGACAATTTCTTAATATATTTTAATTCTAGGAAAATATAAATAAATAGGTAAAAATATGTTTTTCATATTAAAATATGCACAACAATTATTTTGGAGATGTCTCATGAAGTTCCGAAGCATATGTACACATAGAACTCATGAATTTTGGTGTTTCGATATTACGGAAAAATATCCAGATTTTTAATAAATAGTAAACGAAACCAAAATGCTACAGAAGTATATGCGTTAGAAAGATTAGAAAATCTAGTTCCTTAACAAAAAAAATATGGAAGGTCGAAGTGGCACAAAAGTCGATAAAAATTGGCTCACAACATAACTGGCCTCTTCTAGACACCTTTCCGTAGAACGCATGTCCCGACCAAACCATAAAATGTAAGGGTGGCAAATTGGACATGAAAATAGACACAAAGATCTTTCTACTAGTTTTAGTTTTACAAAAACATGAGGTCAAAAATTATAAGAAAACTTAGATGCAAAATAGCATACCTGTTGTGACAAATTCAACACAAGCGAGATCGACTTCGGGTGCCTTCCGCACGTTGTATCAACCAAATTAGAGGCTGGGGCTTCTCAGAAAGGTGCTAGAGTGTTAGTGGGGTATCCTAGGGTCAAGATGAAGGTGGTAGAAGGGGGTAGAGGTGGTCGAGATGATAGATTTTTGGTGGTTTGAATAAAAAGTGCAAAAATAAGAAAGTATAAGAGGGAGATGTTTACTTGAAGGAGAGGGGGTTGGAAGGATTTAGAATTTGGTTTGGTGGGATTTGTTTGCCTTTTTTAAAAGATATACAAAGTTCTATTCCTAGGATTTAAATCGAGTCCAAAATAGAAAAGTTGTTATGGAGTTGGTTTAAATTAGATTTGAACTAATATGGTTGTACATTAATTCATATAGATCAATCTAAAACATGTCTAATAGGTTAGGATATCCTAGAATATGCTCCATTGATCCCTAGTTGGACTAGTTTTGTGTTGGTGGAATTTTTGTGATCGATTTGAGTCCAATATGTCTATAGTTTTGACTTTGTGCCACTTAAAAATAAATAGCACATGAGAACCTAATTGAGCATCACACCATCGACATGTGAGTAGTAGGCTCAAAATAGATCAAAACCATATATTGGATCAAAAAGTTTGGATCGAATTTGGGCCTCAATCCAGAGTTGGAAAAAATACATCAAAATTATGACGAATGGTAAAATGACTATTTTGACCCCAAAGTTGTGGAAGTAATATATAAGGCAAGCGAACATATTTGAGTGGGACATAATATAGCAAAATGATGGTGGACTCGTCTAGAACACAAATATAGAACTTATTTCGAGGTACTAGTCAATGTTGTACTTCAAAAATTAAAGCTAGGGCAAAGCGCCTATATAGCCATAATTAAAAATAAAATATATTTTAGTATATAAAAATCATATAAAAAATTAGGGTGCTTACAGAAGTCGGTACCGTCTCCGGGTTACCGTTCGGGGAGTCGTTCCTTATGCACAAGTTATCCAATGACCATGCAAGACTCAACTCAACTTATTGTCCTACATAAGTCATTACTCATTCATATTGTTTCCATACTTTTCTTTTCTTTCTGCAGTACCCTTATTTCAGGGTCTGCGAGCTCCTATTGTTTTAGAAATTGTCTTAGCGAGCTTCCATTTTTTAGGGAGTGCCTTGGCATGCTACAGTTCTAAGAACTTACATTTATGGTACCATACCTTTGACTCAACTCAGGAATGGCTACTTATTAGCCTCCTGCATATTCAACTTGAACCAACTGTGTTCTGTGTCGTGCCACCAAGCAAGTCATATTCTATATGACAAGCCTTTGAAACCGTCAAAACGTGACAATGAAATCGTAGGATCGTGCCTACCATGTCAAGCAAATTGATAGTATTTGTGTCAACATAAGAATGCTATTTTTTCTCAAGTTATAGGATTGAAGCAAGTAATGGAATCGAAAGATCAAGTGCTAATTTTAAAACCCAGCATGACATGTTTATCTAAGCATCAACTTTTTATATTGTCCATGTTCTACGAAATCTATCTCAGAGTGGGATTATTCCCTTAGCTATGTGGGTACATCTCTTTTATTAGCAAACCTACTAAGTGCATTTAAACCATCCAGTTTATTAGTATAAAGGCCAAGCAAAAGCAAGTTCATCTAAGCCATCCACCTGAGCGAGCAGTTGCCTCGACCAAGCGGGACTTCGAGCAAGCCATTGCAAAGACAAGTCCAAACATCGTTGCGTTTCGATTCTTATCACGACCTACACTCCAAATAAGGGCATAAGTACGTGGGTACGTCCAACCTATGCTGCAGCATCGGTGGTAGAATGTTGTCTATGTTTACTATGCTATCTAACAATAATGATCACAAGATATAATTTTATCTCAAAAATTAATATGAATATGAATACTCAATCACAGAATATATAAGGAAGAACAATGCACGACTGTGATATAAAGAGAACTAGGAAATAAGAGCTAATATACATCTCACAAGTAATTTTGAATGCTAACAATATCCCAAATGAGTCTCAAAATAGAGATATAACAAAATGTCCAACTGGAAACAAATCTACTACAACAAACTATCTAACTACTGAGCTACAGCTAATGCATCATCCCCCTCAACTGGCAATAGCCCCTTCTGAGCCATGGTCTCCAAGTCTACACCTACTACATCCTGAGGTCCGTAGTGAGTAGAGCACCACTCCTCTAAATCATCTAAAAAATATATCCAGTCAGGATTGGTGAAAAGCACGCCTCTAATAAAAGTTCAAATAAGTGATATGGACTATGTAACAGTAAATAGTAAGAAATACAAGATAATAAAACAGGTACAAGAATATAATAAGATATGGAAATATTGTAAGTAAATACAAGAGCAAGAAATATCATGTATAAAAATCAAGAACAAACTATCTAAGTGAGTGAGCACTAGCTTCAACATGTGATCGGCTTGGGAACTTGCAGAAGAATAAGGCCTGGTTAATCATACTTGCGGTATATGATCAACACCCTTCAAGGAACAAGACATGCACAATAAGGGTATGATCAAATATCTACACTAACACTCCCCCCGCTCCCGACTGGTATAGTGGATCCAACCATGGTATGTTAAGACACGAGATTTTATAAGAAGGTAGCAAATCTTCTCAAGAATCAGTGTATATACAAGTACAAAAATAATAAGGCTTGCACAAGTTATACCAAGATACTCAAGGAATAACATCTCATGACGGGATCCGAAAATATCAATCTGTGTAACCATGTGTCAAGAAATCAAGGATGTCTATACTAAATAAAAAAAAATATAGAAGATATTATAAACAAAAAATTATCAGAGAATGTACTCGCCTGAAATCCAGGGTGAAGTATCAAACTGTATTTGTAATAGTGCCTCGAAGACCTAAATATGAAATATCATATCAACATATTGTTTGGAAATGATAAATAAGTTAAACTATTCAAATTCTAGGTCTTTAGGCCATCTTTAGGTTTCTAGGTCGATACTTTGCTAAATTAGGTTTTCTAAGGCATACTAGTCATTATCTAGGTTTTCTAGCTAATATTAGATAATACTAGCTAATATATCTATGTTATATACCATACAATATATATATATATATATATATATGTAGACTCATGCCTATTACGCTATGCATTTACCCTTAGCCCATGTCTGCTATGCATTTACCCTTCACCTGCCCAACATATACCAATATGTAATTACCCTTGTCTATTACCTTAACATATCCTATAGCCTACATATAAACATTTCCATTACCTATACCAATGTTAAGGTAATACCCAATACCTTGTGTACCCTTACCAATTTACCTACTAACCATACTCTAACATTCCTCATTTACATGTGCAAACACACACACAAGAACACACTTGTCTACTCTTACCTACCATCACTATACACTATTGTGTAGTGCTTCCTCACTGCCTACTGATACACATATCCATTGAAACACACTCACAAATGCAGATAGCTGAAATTGCACCTACACTGGTCTGTACATTACAATATCCTAAATTTTGATACTAGAACACCAGTGTCACATCCCTATTTTAAAAATTAGGTATATGCCCGTATTTGGTATTTTGGTGACTTTTAAATTTTGTATTTGTTTAAATTTTAATTTTTCTGGACTTGGGTTGGCCTAGGTTGTCTAGGCCTGACATTTAGTTATTGTTGCTGTTATTGAATTTCTATTAGTATTATTTTATTATTATTATTATTGGAGTTAGTGTTGTTAACTTCATTATTAGGATTAATCTTATTCTTATTATTTTTATTATTATTATTATTTATGTATTTATGTATTTATTTATTTATTTATTAAATTCCTAATAGCTACCCCCTCCCCTTTTTCCCCTAACCCTAATAAAACTCTCCCTCTCTCACTCTCCTCACAGCCGCTCAATTCTTCCCCTCTCTTCACTCTCTCTCCCCCGATTTCCACTTCCTCTCTCCCTCTACTGGAGTAGCAGCCCCCCATCTCTCTCATCTCTCATCTCCCTCTCACTCCCCCGAGCTCCCTCTCCTCTCATTCTCTTAATCACTCTGTCTCTCTCCCGAGCTCCCTTATCCTCTCCTTTTCTCCCCGACGTCTAGCCCGGCCAGGTCCGTCGCGGCCACCCCCTAGCCGCTACCACCGTCGCCATCCCTATCACGACCATCACTTCCGCCACCGCCAGCCCCAACGCCTCTACCACCACTTTCAGTACTGCTACCATCATCGTCGCCGTCGTCGCCTCCACCGTACCCCTACCCGACGACGAGCCTCGCCCCCTCCTTCTCTCTTCCTTGCCAAAGGTCAAGCGCCGTCGGCAGGCCGACTCGACCTGGCTGTGCCCGAAATCTCCTTCGCCTACCTCACTCTCCTCCTCGGGTCATGCACCTCTAGATGCATGCCATCTCGAGCAGCGTACTGCCTTGTGCAGTGTGCCATCTCGAGCAACACATCCTCAGTTGGTGCACTCCCTCGTTCCCTGTGCCTCTCGAGATGCGTATACCTTGGTGTGCATGTCTCCTGAATTTTTGTGCTATCCCGATCCACGTGTTGCCTTGGGCAGCGGGACGCCTCGAGCCTCACGCTATTTCGGGTATCGTGCCATCTTGATTTGTGTACCATCTCGATTTTTGTGTCTTGGCCTTTGTGCCTATTTCATGATCTGGGCCGCATCGATTTGTGCGCATATACCGATTTGGGTGTGTAAAACCCCTAAATTTCTACTATTTTTTTATTATTTATTAAATTGCATGGATTTAAAAATTTTGTACTGTATGTCACGTAGTCGTATTGTACGTCGTATGCAAAATTTTCGTTTGCTCGACGAGTACGAATATGTGCGAGCGTACATATTTTATAAAAACATTTTCTTTTCTATTTTAATATACACTTTCAAAATTATATAATTATTATTCTTGCTATAAAAAGGCTTTTGTTTCTAAAAAGTTATTAATCATAAATAATATTTTGTATACTAGAAAAGCCTAATTATGTAAAGGATATTTGTTGCATACAAATATTTTGTTATTTATTAATTGGTCTATTTTAAAAAAAAGTATAATTTTTGAAATGTATTAATAGTAATATTTTATTGTTCAAAAAGATATTTAAAAATATTTATTATTTTTGAAATTATTATTATTGGCATTTTGAAAGATATTTTTGGAAGTTATTTTGGCCAATTAAATCTTGATTTAATGTTTGAAATTATTTAAATAGATAAAACTAATATCTATAATTGATTTGATTTTAAACTAAGAGATTTAATTTGATTTAAATGAGATTTGGATTTGGATATTGATTTGATTGCTTTTAAATTAAATTTGGAAATATCCAAATTTGGGTTTAAACTATTCCTAATCATTATCTAATTGGAAATTCCCACATCCTATAAATATAGGCAGGTACTCCTCCACATTATTCCATCCACCAAATTTCCACCAAAGTGCGTGCTCGTGTCCATGTCCGCTCCCCATTCTTATTCTATGTTATTACATATACATTATTTTCTTCCCCGTGTCGGACACACCCCGACAACAATAAATTCCTAAACTCTAGTCCTAATCCTAAACCCTATCCCGTCTTGTCCGCTGCCTTCGCCGTACCCATCTCCTGTCACAGCACCCCGCCTCCTCGGCCACCCGTCCTCGGCCACCCGACCCAATCACCCCAGCCCCGCTGACACCACCACCATGGTCATCCTCCTCCTTGGACAAACACATCACCACCCGTCGAACTCCCGACCACCCGCTGACCGACCACACCCGATCCCCTGCCCTCTCCGACTTTACCGTTCACAGCACCACCACCATCGACCACATCGTCACCACAAAACCATCACCAGCCAATCCCACAGCCAAACCCGCCACCGCGACCGGCTCCCCACCTCCGGCGGTCCACCTCCATAACTCCAGATCCCCGTCGACAACACAGCCGACCACCGGCCAAAACCCCACCGGCCACCACCACAGTAGGCAAAAAAAAAATAGAAACATAACCCAAAAGCTCACCTCCGACGAGATCCGCCGCATGCGTCGCCCCTAGCCGCCCGTCCTCCTCGGCAGATCTGGTCTGCCGCGCCGTACCACCGCGAGCAGCAGGCGCGGCGACCCCATCGCCTTCGCCGCCGTACACGTGCCGGGCTGACCTCCGCCCGCCGACCCACAGACTTTCTCAGCCCGATCTCCCCCGCTCTTCGGCGTCCGCCGGCGCCACCCTCTTCCTCTCCCTTCCGCCGAGACTCCGCAACCCCGGCCGCTCTTCCGCGTCCGTCGGCGCCACCCTCTTCCTCTCCCTTCCGCCTCCTCCGCTCGCTCCTTCCGCCGTTCGAAAACCCCTTCCGTTCCTCCGTGGATTACGACTCTCCCTCGCTCTCGTCTCTCTCAATCTCTCCCTTCTCTCTCTCTTCTGTTTTTACTTTTTTTTTGTCTTTTTGTTTTTGGTTTTTTTTATGTTCTCATTAAAGAGAGAACAGCAGCAGTCCATGGACTGCCGAGCTTTTTCTTCTTTCTTTATTATTTTGTTTCTACGTTTTTTTTTGTTGTTTGGCTGTTGTTTCTTTTTGTTGGTTAAAGTTATTATTCAGTATTTGTAAAGTTTTTATTATTATTATTTATTATTATTATTATTATTATTATTATTTTTGTTTATTCGTACTTTGGCTTCATACGAGAATACAGTGGGACTTAGATTTCAAAGTTCAAACACTTTGATTCTCCCAAGAACCAAAAGGGCAATTGATAAGGGCACTGCAACTTTTGATCAGGGCTAGCCCATTAGGGCTAGCCCTGATCAAAAAGTGAAGTGTCTTTTATAATAAGGACTGCCCAAATTCCTGGCAGTCCTACATATAGTAAGGACTGCCAGGAAAATGGGCAGTCCTTTTGTTTCACATGTTGAGACTTAGGACTGCCAAGTTTTCTGGTAGTCCATTCAGTTTGCAGGACTGCCCGAAAATTGGGCAGTCCTTGTTATAAAAAAGGTGAAGTTTTTGATCAGGGGCTAGCCCTAATGGGCTAGCCCTGATCAAAAAGTGCAGTGCCCTTATCAATTGCCAACCAAAAGTATGGCTTGACAGTACGTTTTGCCATTATTATTTATTATTAGTATTGTCTGATTTTTATTATTAACATTTTGTTTCTTGTTCTGTGATTAAAGAAGTAATAGTTGTAATTTAAATATTTAAATATTATCTTACTTAAGATTTTAAACAAACTATATAGATAGGTATGTGTTCTTTACCACAACTGTATATTAGTTATTATATTATATTTATTGGTATTAGTATTATTGAGAATAGTTTGGATGTTATTTTATTAGTAAGTATTTTGTTATTATTAAATAATTATATTAGTATTTTTGATTATGTTATAACGAAAATATTGTACTAGACTTTGCCCTATATCAATTTTTTAAATCGGTTTTTCAAACACTAAATATGTTATTACAGTACTAATACCAATTTTTGTATACTAAGTTTTGCCAAAAATAGGTCATCCCAAAAATATGGTTTTCTAGAATATTTATCAAAAGTATTTTTATCAAACTTCGTTTCTGTCAAAAACGAGAATTTACAAACTTAGTATTTTTAATCCAAATGATTTTTCTTGACTGTGAGTATTTTTATATACTTATTTTGACTTATGAAAAACTAATTTTTAGGAATTATAAATATTTTCTAAAACTTGTATATACAATATTTATCCATTATTCCTTGATTTTTCTGTCCGTATCCAAGTCCTATTGTTCCTATTTCTTCGTCCATTTCAAGACTACCTTATGTCCACCCTAACCAAATTGACCCTTCTGGACCCAATGGAACCGACCGTGTCACCATCCGTGGTCGCCTTGCATAGTTGTTGTACCGAAATCACAGATCGTGTCACCTGGATCATTGCAGCACCATCAGGCGTACTACCAGGCAAGACACCTTGCCATTAGCTGGTTAATTATTTTTAGCTCATATTACATGCATGTTCATTATTTTCTTTATAAACTGTGATACATGGCATAATTGTTAGAACTTACTGTTCTTTTATAAATTCCCGCTATGTATTATTTTTCTCACATTAAACCTAGATTTAAGGGACCACCTTGTGTGTTGCATTCATTGGCCTTGACACGTGGTAAATACGAAGTTGTGTGTCGCATATAGAACACGGAAGTGCATGATTGGCTGGCCACCAGTACGTACAAGCCGTGCGATAGGAATAACCGCTAATAGAGGTTGCATGCTAGTTTGACTTAGCGGTTATAGAGGTTAATGTTGTGGATACAACATAATAGGCATTGGGCGGGGAGGATAATTCCTTAGCGTATGGGCTTGGATGCACTTCCCTTGTGACCCGGACTCTCCGCTGGAGATACGGGATTGATGACCCAAGATTACTGACGGCCACTGACGATTCTGCGGAACGTCATGCTCTTCCTGCTGGGGCCTCTGGTGCCCAAGGGGGACTACGCCGATCCTATTTAGCCAGGGCCCATGCGTAGGAAGGATTGTTCTTAACTACATTTCACTTAGAACGGTAGGCTACCCTATCCGTTAGGTACGAGTACTTTTGGTTTGGGTACTTGTATCTGACCGTGGCTTGGAACAATAACTTGTCGCGGACTAGTTCGTCACATCTTGTCCTTGTTTGGTTGTAGGTGTGACTTACTACTTCGATGAGAAGGTATTGAACCTTGTTGGGGTCCGGATACCATATCGGATTCTTAGCATGGAAAGATACGTCGCCGTGAATTAGTTTACCATCTTCTGTCCTTGTTTGGTTGGGAGGATGGTACGCTCGTTCAGTAGGTGCGTATTGGACTATGTTATAAATTTGATTTACTTATTTATTGAGCAATATTTATTCAGTTTATATGGCATGCTATTATGTGTCTTGTTACGTCCCTCTGAGGACCTGGTTGTCTTGCCAGGTGTGTGTTATTGTCTTTCGCAGGTGTTCTAGCTCTAGCCGTGATCTTCGCTATTTCTTCGAGGATGATTGCATTTGGATCGTCTTCGCTTCACTCGCCAAAGCTATTCTTTCTCATGTATTTTTCCTTTACTTGTTGGTAGTGGATTTGTCTCCGCCCAACATATTGTATCAAGACAAATTTATTCTCATTATATGATCTTTTATTCATTTATTATGTGTGGATGAGATTAGTTGTGGTTCTACTGCATTTTACAGCTTATGTATTTATACGAGGCTTCCATATATTGGAGTATACTTCGTATGAATACAGCTGGCATGTTTATGTTCCTAGTCCTACGTATTTTGGGACTGGGGCATTACATGTTTTTTTGGTGGCCCATGCAGGTCAAGATAAATTGTTTGGTTACTTTACCGTACCAAGCAAGCCTGCGTATAGGATTAGAAGTCTAGGATCTCATCCACATACTTGACCACTTTCTTCGATCTATCGTTTGACTCATCGACTGCATCTTGCTTGTTTCCTTCCATCTCTATTCTTATCTTCCCTTCGTGCTTGCTAGAGATTGACCCTACTAGTTAGTTGTCCCAAAACACCATTAGTTTAATTCTTTAAGTTGGGTAGAATACCTTATGACCTAGCAACCCCTTTGCCCTTGCGACCTATCTTAGCAAGCCTACTTAGATTCTAGAATTTAGAAAACCTTAACCCATCTAGTCAACCAAGCCTTGGTCAATAAAACCGTAGAATGATAGTATAGGAATAAGCAAGACTTAGATTCTTTTGACTCTTAGACTATTCATATTTATTCTTATTTCATTCTTAATCTCGTGCCTATGATTTTACCACCTTGACTAATGATGCTAATATAGCCTAGTTTTGCAAGCTTATCTTTTTATCGAGCTTGTTCAAGACATATGTTATTGGAGGAGCTCCCACTAACATGTTGTCTAATCAGAACCGGTGCATAATGGTCTGATTAACCAAGTGCACTTTGGTTCGCTTTTGTTTATTATTCTACGTGGATAGGGACATAACTAAACTTGTCCTTTAGAATCCCATCCACGACTGCCTTGACAATTCCTTTGAAATTCTTTTCAGTCGTCTTTGAATCACGTACTCGTATTCGATAAGATCGCCTTTTGAACCCCTTAATGCTTTCGCCTTCACCTATTCTAGAAGGACGAACGCGTTATACAAGTATCTCCTCTAGCCCTTCTATCGATAATGACCATTATCACTCTATGTTGCTACTCGTCCTTTCTCGGCCCTATCATGATCTTCCAATTCACTTAATATAGAAGTGAAATCTAATTCGTTCTCTAAAATCGTGCCCTCAAGAGACCATAACTTTAAGGCCTCTAATTTATTTTATTTGAACCTATACTATTCTTTATTGCACGTCATCTTAAACATTTCCATCTCGCGTTAATCCATGACTATCTTCGCCTTATTGAAATCACGACGCTAATGCAAGTTTTCATTAAACGTCGTTCCTTTATCTTGATTTGACTATGCTTCCTTATCGAAACCCCCTTGTGCCTTTCACCCCCCTCCTAATTCTAAATTTCGAGGACGAAATTCTTTTAAGTTGGGTAGGATGTAAAACCCCTAAATTTCTACTAATTTTTTTTATTATTTATTAAATTGTATGGATTTAAAAATTTTGTACTGTATGTCACGTAGTCGTATTGTACGTCGTATGCAAAATTTTCGTTTGCTCGACGAGTACGAATATGTGCGAGCGTACATATTTTAAAAAAATATTTTCTTTTCTATTTTAATATACACTTTCAAAATTATATAATTATTATTCTTGCTATAAAAAGGCTTTTGTTTCTAAAAAGTTATTAATCATAAATAATATTTTGTATACTAGAAAAGCCTAATTATGTAAAGGATATTTGTTGCATACAAATATTTCGTTATTTATTAATTGGTCTATTTTAAAAAAAAAGTATAATTTTCGAAATATATTAATAATAATATTTTATTGTTCAAAAAGATATTTAAAAATATTTATTATTTTTGAAATTATTATTATTGGCATTTTGAAAGATATTTTTGGAAGTTATTTTGGCCAATTAAATCTTGATTTAATGTTTGAAATTATTTAAATAGATAAAACTAATATCTATAATTGATTTGATTTTAAAATAAGAGATTTAATTTGATTTAAATGAGATTTGGATTTGGATATTGATTTGATTGCTTTTAAATTAAATTTGGAAATATCCAAATTTGGGTTTAAACTATTCCTAATCATTATCTAATTGGGAATTCCCACATCCTATAAATATAGGCAGGTACTCCTCCACATTATTCCATCCACCAAATTTCCACCAAAGTGCGTGCTCGTGTCCATGTCCGCTCCCCATTCTTATTCCATGTTATTACATATACATTATTTTCTTCCCCGTGTCGGACACACCCCGACATCAATAAATTCCTAAACTCTAGTCCTAATCCTAAACCCTACCCCGTCTTGTCCGCTGCCTTCGCCGTACCCGTCTCCTGTCACAGCACCCCGCCTCCTCGGCCACCCGTCCTCGGCCACCCGACCCAATCACCCCAGCCCCGCTGACACCACCACCATAGTCATCCTCCTCCCTGGACAAACACATCACCACTCGTCGAACTCCCGACCACCCGCTGACCGACCACACCCGATCCCCTGCCCTCTCCGACTTCACCGTTCACAGCACCACTACCATCGACCACATCGTCACCACACAACCATCACCAGCCAATCCCACAGCCAAACCCGCCACCGCGACCGGCTCCCCACCTCCGGCGGTCCACCTCCATAACTCCAGATCCCCGTCGACAACACAGCCGACCACCGGCCAAAACCCCACCGGCCACCACCGTAGTAGGCAAAAAAAATAGAAACATAACCCAAAAGCTCACCTCCGACGAGATCTGCCGCATGCGTCGCCCCTAGCCGCCCGTCCTCCTCGGCAGATCTGGTCTGCCGCGCCGCACCACCGCGAGCAGCAGGCGCGGCGACCCCATCGCCTTCGCCGCCGTACGCGTGCCGGGCTGACCTCCGCCCGCCGACCCACAGCCTTTCTCAGCCCGATCTCCCCCGCTCTTCCGCGTCCGCCGGCGCCACCCTCTTCCTCTCCCTTCCGCCGAGACTCCGCAACCCCGGCCGCTCTTCCGCGTCCGCCGGTGCCACCCTCTTCCTCTCCCTTCCGCCTCCTCCGCTCGCTCCTTTCGCCGTTCGAAAACCCCTTCCATTCCTCTGTGGATTACGACTCTCCCTCGCTCTCGTCTCTCTCAATCTCTCCATTCTCTCTCTCTTCTGTTTTTACTTTTTTTTGTCTTTTTGTTTTTGGTTTTTTTTATGTTCTCATTAAAGAGAGAACAGCAGCAGTCCATGGACTGCCGAGCTTTTTCTTCTTTCTTTATTATTTTGTTTCTACGTTTTTTTTGTTGTTTGGCTGTTGTTTCTTTTTGTTGGTTAAAGTTATTATTCAGTATTTGTAAAGTTTTTATTATTATTTATTATTATTATTATTATTATTATTATTATTATTATTATTTTTGTTTATTCGTACTTTGGCTTCATACGAGAATACAGTGGGACTTAGATTTCAAAGTTCAAACACTTTGATTCTCCCAAAACCAAAAGTATGGCTTGACAGTACGTTTTGCCATTATTATTTATTATTAGTATTGTCTGATTTTTATTATTAACATTTTGTTTCTTGTTCTGTGATTTAAGAAGTAATAGTTGTAATTTAAATATTTAAATATTATCTTACTTAAGATTTTAGACAAACTATATAGATAGGTATGTGTTCTTTACCACAACTGTATATTAGTTATTATATTATATTTATTGGTATTAGTATTATTGAGAATAGTTTGGATGTTATTTTATTAGTAAGTATTTTGTTATTATTAAATAATTATATTAGTATTTTTGATTATGTTATAACGAAAATATTGTACTAGACTTTGCCCTATATCAATTTTTTAAATCGGTTTTTCAAACACTAAATATGTTATTACAGTACTAATACCTATTTTTGTATACTAAGTATTGCCAAAAATAGGTCATCCCAAAAATATGGTTTTCTAGAATATTTATCAAAAGTATTTTTATCAAACTTCGTTTCTGTCAAAAACGAGAATTTACAAACTTAGTATTTTTAATCCAAATGATTTTTCTTGACTGTGAGTATTTTTATATACTTATTTTGACTTATGAAAAACTAATTTTTAGGAATTATAAATATTTTCTAAAACTTGTATATACAATATTTATCCATTATTCCTTGATTTTTCTGTCCGTATCCAAGTCCTATTGTCCCTATTTCTTCGCCCATTTCAAGACTACCTTATGTCCACCCTAACCAAATTGACCCTTCTGGACCCAATGGAACCGACCGTGTCACCATCCGTTGTCGCCTGGCATAGTTGTTGTACCGAAATCACAGATCGTGACACCTGGATCATTGCAGCACCATCAGGCGTACTACCAGACAAGACACCTTGCCATTAGCTGGTTAATTATTTTTAGCTCATATTACATGCATGTTCATTATTTTCTTTATAAACTGTGATACATGGCATAACTGTTAGAACTTACTGTTCTTTTATAAATTCCCGCTATGTATTGTTTTTCTCACATTAAACCTAGATTTAAGGGACCACCTTGTGTGTTGCATTCATTGGCCTTGACACGTGGTAAACACGAAGTTGTGTGTCGCATGTAGAACACAAAAGTGCGTGATTGGCTGGCCACCAGTACGTACAAGCCGTGCGATAAGAATAACCGCTAATAGAGGTTGCATGCTAGTTTGACTTAGCGGTTATAGAGGTTAATGTTGTGGATACAACATAATAGGCATTGGGCGGGGAGGATAATTCCTTAGCGTATGGGCTTCGATGCACTTCCCTTGTGACCCGGACTCTCCACTGGAGATACGGGGTTGATGACCCAAGATTACTGACGGCCACTGACGATTCTGCGGAACGTCATGCTCTTCCTGCTGGGGCCTCTGGTGCCCAAGGGGGACTACGCCGATCCTATTTAGCCAGGGCCCATACGTAGGAAGGATTGTTCTTAACTACATTTCACTTAGAATGGTAGGCTACCCTATCCGTTAGGTACGAGTACTTTTGGTTTGGGTACTTGTATCTGACCGTGGCTTGGAACAATAACTTGTCGCGGACTAGTTCATCACATCTTGTCCTTGTTTGGTTGTAGGTGTGACTTACTACTTCGATGAGAAGGTATTGAACCTTGTTGGGGTCCGGATACCATATCGGATTCTTAGCATGGAAAGATACGTCGTCGTGAATTAGTTTACCATCTTCTGTCCTTGTTTGGTTGGGAGAATGGTACGCTCGTTCAGTAGGTGTGTATTGGACTATGTTATAAATTTGATTTACTTATTTATTGAGCAATATTTATTCAGTTTATATGGCATGCTATTATGTGTCTTGTTACGTCCCTCTGAGGACCTGGTTGTCTTTCCAGGTGTGTGCTATTGTCTTTCGCAGGTGTTCTAGCTCTAGCCGTGATCTTCGCTATTTCTTCGAGGATGATTGCATTTGGATCGTCTTCGCTTCGCTCGCCAAAGCTATTCTTTCTCATGTATTTTTTCTTTACTTGTTGGTAGTGGATTTATCTCCGTCCAACATATTGTATCAAGACAAATTTATTCTCATTATATGATCTTTTATTCATTTATTCTGTGTGGATGAGATTAGTTGTGGTTCTACTGCATTTTACAGCTTATGTATTTATACGAGGCTTCCATATATTGGAGTATACTTCGTATGAATACAGCTGGCATGTTTATGTTCCTAGTCCTACGTATTTTGGGACTGGGGCGTTACAGGGTGCCACATTGATTCGCGTGTCATATTGTATCTTACATCATCTCGATTTGCATACACACCTCGATTTGTGTGTCACATTGATTCGTGTGCCACCCTAACATTTATGATCCCTTAATCTTCGTGCACGTCTCGATTTTTGTGTATATTTTATTTTCTGCACATCTCGATATTTGTGTCATCTCGAATCTCATACACATCTGGATTTACGTGCACGTCTCGATTTACGTGTCCATGTCGATCTGTGTGCCTCGCTTTTGTGCCAGATCCATGTACTACTTGCGGGACCTATGCAGTATAGCCTCCTGCCATCTTCTATGATTTTTGTTACTATTTTATCAATTGATTCTAATGATTGTTTATTGTGTATTTCGAGGACTCCGTTGGATATGCTAGCTTGGATCCTGATTGTCGAAGACTTGCTTACCTAGTTGAGCCCTCTAGGCAAGTACCCCTTGCTCATTGACTGCTCTTGCCCTTCCTTTGGATTTTCTTACAATTAATTAATTATGTAATTTATAAATCTAAATATATAACTATAAGTAGTACAGCATAGTAGTAGAACTGCCATGATTAGGACTTATGGTATATATTAGTTCGATACTGGGTTATGTTGTATCGGACAACTCTGATGGGTCATCCACACCTCCGAGGATACGAGCATGACTCACATGTATGGATTATCCCCATATGTCCTGTGTTTGACTCGCAGTCGGGTAACGGCTTTGGCTAACTATTTCTGAAACTATGCATGTGGACTGGATATGACTGTGGGTCTATGATATGATGCGTCCTACATGGCTATTCTTGTCGCATGTGTTGGCTTGGCACTAGCACATAACGTAGTGCTGCTGGAGGCCGAGACTTAGTGTTCTCGACTATGGTTTGGTTCCCAGTACGCATTATAGCACTGCTGGAGGCTGAGACTTAGTGTTCTCAATTTACGATTCTGTGGCGGGTTGTGTCGAGTGGTTATAGCCCACCTCGCAGGGTGCTCCAGTTCAGAAATACAAAGGAGACTGTCAAATTTTCCAGAATCCTTGATCGAGGATTTGGTTCGAAGATTTGGGCATGAACTTTCCTTTGGTTTGCTGAACCAGACTCATGAAGATTCATTTTGATATAGTATACCTGATCCCAGTGCATGCTAGATAGACTCATGACTAGATTAGTCGCCTAGCTACTTGATCTGTCTTGTCCGTCGGATAGCATAATAAGCGCTGTTCTATACAGGAGATGGTCTGCGACCTCGGTCCTTGTTTGGTTTAAGGGTCGTGGATCTTGTCCAAAGTGGTTCATGCAAACTTTGCCATTTTTCGGCAGAATTTATTATTAGTGTCCTATGACCATTCTTTCTAGGAGTTATCCTAATTTAGCCAGATAGGGCTAACAGTTGTCCTATGTATCGGATCATGATCATTGGATATATTTGAGGATTGTGTATTATTGGGAGTATAATCTTGGGATATTGATTAGGCTCATATGGATTCTCGGATAGTGTAAGGAGCACAGTTCTACTCGGGATACGGTCTACGACCCTAGTCCTTGTTTGGTTTAAGGGTCGTAGATCTGTTCCAGAGTGGTTCATGCAATCCTTGCCATTTTTCAGTGATATTAATTATTAGATTCTTGTTCCTGACTATCCTCTATAGATGATATTCGAGTTTAGCCAAATAGGGCCAGCAGTTGTCCTATGTAATGGAATTGTGATCTTAGACACATTCGAGGATTGAGTATAATTTGAAAGTAGATTATATAGACTTATATGGATTCCTGGATTGTGATGATTGTGAGAATGTTTTATGGAACGAGGAAAATATTAAAGACACAAATATATAGTTTTTACCCGACTTTCCAAGCGCCCATCTCGAGACTTTTTTACTAATAGCATGTGTTTATTTATTCGGTGGATACTTGTGAGCCATAGGGCCTATAGCATTATTCATAGTAATTAGCTTAATACCGAGTGATCGTATTTCCTGACATGATATGTATTCCATCGTAGATGGAAAGGCTATTGATAGATTGATCCGGTGGATAGATCGACTTGATGATTAGAGTTGTAGGTTCCCATGTGTACTTGAGATGTTATCATAGTAGAGATCTTGACCGTATACCTGACCTGATATCCATGTCACAATATGGGCAAAGGACTTTATGTGATTGACTGATTGACCATGTTCCTGACTTGACTACCTGTACTCATGCTGGTATCTTCTATATGTGTACTGAGGTGCTATCATATGTGTGCACCGAGGTGCTATCCTACGTGTGCACTGAGGTGTTATGTTGTGCGTGTACTAAGGTGCTATATAATTTTGTGTGTTATATGGCAGTGCATCCGTCTTCTAGCACGAACATGGTAGTTGGACTTTAGCCTTAGCATGGTTGGGATTGATTTCTTGCTTGTTGTATTACACTAAGAATGAATCACCATCTGGTACTCTGTGAGCCGCTGTGGATTCATACTTAGTGTTCTCGTATTGAGATACGACATCCAGAAGGATGATCTTGTGACCACAGCTTGTGATTCTAAATAATGTAGGGATAATCTAGGTAACTTAAACTGGTAGAAGCATTGGGAGGAAATAGAATCTCGAGATCGTACAGTACTAGCCACTTACGGGTATCAGACCTGGGTGTAGGCTGGCCACCATGGATATTGTTATTGTCCACGTTGACGAATGGCATTATCCGACTACTATATGTACTATGTGTTATATAACTGATTTGTTTCACACGGTGGCCTTTTGAGGGACCGGTGCTTACCTATATGCTATGTGTTATTATTTAGCCTCGCTAGTCCTGCTGGATCGACACGATATGAGGATTCCTATATATTGCATTATTGGGGTAACCCAACCTTCAGCTGCTTATTCACCTAAATTGTTTGGATTGCTGGCTGGTACATAATGTTGTCTCAGTACGATGATTCATTCCCTTGTTCTTGTTTGATGTAGGTGTGAATTATTGTTCCGATGATAGACTACGAGTTCCAGTTGGTGATGCAGGTATTAGTGGATGTTAGGATGACTGTGATGGTTGTTGGTTATTTACTTATATTAGTTGTTGGATTGCTATCGTGCGTTGGTAGCACACGATCCCTTACCTCTATTACTGCTATTCATACGTGTTATTGCTGTCATATATTTTATCCTACTGGTTTTTTTCGTTCGTCCTTGAGCTTTCCCACTACACCAAAACGTGCAATTTGTAACACTATTTTTTTTACAATTAGTAACGGTTATTACCGTGACACTATTGTAATAGTAATAACTGTTACAATAATTAAAAAACCATTACAATCATTCTAATTTTTTAATATTGTTATTTTTATAATTTATGTAACAATAAAAATCGTTACAAAGGTAAGTGTTAGAAGGAAAAAAAGGTCCAGTTCCCACACAAATTTTTACTATTCCCGCACAATTTTTCACAATGTTTGACAGGGAGCAAAATTTGAGAAATAATTTCTCACCATTCCCACATCCCTCTCTTCTTTTCTGTGCATTTCTCACCATTCCCACATCTCTCTCCTCCTTCTTGTGCGACAACTCGACCGCCACTGTCTTCACCGCCAAAGAGCCCTCATCCTTAAGAAGCTTTCGGTGGTGCCGGTGAGGAAGGGAGTCATCATTAATGGAATCAACTCTACCGATGAACATTCCTCTCTCCAAATCCAGAAGCTCGCTCACAGCAGGAGAAAGAGAGTCATCCTCAGTGGAATCAACTCTCATTATTTTTCTTTATATGTTTTCAGTATTCTAGAGAACAAAGTCCCGGCTAGTGGAACGCCCTCATCCCTACCGATCTCAGCATCGCCATCCCGATGGAACCTAAGCTGGCATCGGTGAGTATCCCCCATGTCCACGACATGTTTGATAAAATGCGTGTTTAATTTGATGAAATAACAAGGACCTTAATTTGATACGGTTCCTCCAGCGCGCCTGCTACTGGGGGTACCGGCAGCACCCATTGAGCATGCGGGTCACCTCCCGTATCGACCTGATAAGGCATGCCGCCTTTGCTACAAGGCTAAGCAGGTCCGTTGTCTTCTCAGCCCTAACCTACCATTCAATGCAGACATTTCATCTAGATATTTTTAAAAAAAATTAATCTCATTTGACATCCACGTACCACGAATACTGATATGGGTATTGACTCAGGGACATACAAATAGAGTTTGGGAACTACATGCTTTTTGGTTTATATCAGTATAGGTTGACGAGGATGGAAAGTACTGTTGTTGTATGACAGCCTTTGAAGGTGTCCTTCTACTGGTTAGTATATAGAGTGTCTATGACCTATTCTTGTTTGTGCACCATATATTTTGGTGCTATGTCAGAGTGTCTATTTCTCTGCTTTAAGAAAGAGGGCCTGCTATGGCCCTCAATGAGGTGTTGAGGTTGAGTTTGAGGTGGGAATGTCCAAGTGACACAGTTAATAGAAATACCAATGAATGGTTTGGTATCAAGGTTGGGGAATGGATTTATTGGATTTTGTGTGTTCTTTTATATTACTGACAGCAGTCATGCTAAAAATTCATGACGGAACCATGTCATTATGGACCTATAATCATCTTAATCATGCTAAAATTTCATGATGGAACCATGTCAATATGGATTTATCGGCTATTGTGTGTTCTTTGTGGTTGCAGATCGACTTGTAGTTGGGTGTGCCGATTAAGATACGACAACACAAAAAAAGGTAAGGAAGAAAAATGTGTAAGTTGGTCAGGTAACATGGAAAATAGGCCATTTTCATCTCCAGGTATGCATCATTGAATTTATTTCTTTAAATTTTCTTCTTTAATGTGTATTATGTACTTGACATTTTCAATAACTTAGAGGGTTCACGTCAAGTCGACAGCTCTATTAGGAAGAGAAGATCCAGCTCTGATAAGAAGAGATGATCCATCTTTGTAATAAGAGAAGAACCGGCTCTATTAAGAAGAGAGGTTGCTTTGGGTGTTAAGCCTGGAAGCATAGATTTTGAAAGAACTGAACCTTTGAGAAAATCTGAAGGTAGGCTTCCAGATGAAACCAACATTTTATTTGTTGATGGTCTGCCATGTAATTGCACCAGAAGATAAGTGGCATGTATCCTTATGGTTGTAGTCTGTTTTACTTGTTTTAAAATGATTTCATGCTAATTGATCTTTATCCATACTTAATTAAAATTTAAAGATCTGTTTCGTCCATTTATTGGTTTCATGGAAATTAGAGTTGTTCACAAGGAGGCTAGACGTGTAAGTATACAACACTATCAGTTCCTTTTCATCATTACCTATTTATTTCTTGTTTAGTATCTCTTGCATTGATGAATGTGATCCATAATCCTATATGATATATATTTGTTACGAATTTGTACTCTGATTCCCAAATGCTTGGAATCATGGTTTTGTGGAATATAGTTAAGCATGCATTAATAATGATGTATTGTTGCTGGCACTACTTTTTAGTTTTTAGTTTTTACCTTCAATGATTATTTTCAGTTTCTTAATTTTTCTTAAGTCCTCTCGAAGCAAGACATGATCATCATCATGATCACCCAAGCATTCCTCCTATAAGAGTTGGGTCAATTACGAGCATAAGAAAGCTATGTAATATAAACAAACTTTTTATGAGCGGCTGTCGACTTGATGTGAACCCTCTAAGTTATTAAAAAAATTTCTTCTATAATATGACACGTATAACACGATGTGACCACAAACACAACACCAACTTTTTTAAGTGATTCTCTAGTCCGTCATTGCTAAAGTATATATTATTAGATACAGGAAATATCAATAGAAGTGGTTATCTTTCTCTCTTAATTATTAGCAATGTCTTTTAATTAAAAAAAATTAAATATTACTGAATGCTCATAAAATAGGAAGTAAATAATATTACTGTTGATCCAAACTGGATCGCAGTCAACCTAATCTTGATAATTAACAAGACGATATCTTTTATAATCCAACTTGACACATCAAGCTCCATCAAGCTCCAAAAAGAATATCATCACATATTCAAGACAGACATCATCGACGATTGCTTCGACAATGCTGCCATTACTTGTACTCTGAGTCTGTATTTTTTTACTTTTTATTGAGTCTAGGTTAATGTAAGTTGAGTCGCACTAAGTATCTCAACCCTAGACTTAATACCCAAGCTCCACCAAACAAACTCCAAAACCTGCAAAGCCCAAATAGCCCACTTGAACTTTATGTCCCCTAGGAGACAGAGTTCGGGCCGAACTCTGCCCACATAGAGTTTGGGCCAAACTCTGCCCCCTTAATTTTAGGACCTGATTTTTAGGGCTTGCTGGTTGCTAGTTGTCCAACGGCTAAATATTTGAATATTTGGGACAGAGTTCTGGCCGAACTCTGCCTCTCTGGACTAGTATATATAGGCCTTGATTTCTCTCTTTTTAAATCATCCAATCTTCTCATCTTCTTTTCTCCTGTAGCCTATACATTCAAGAGCTTATTCTTCTCATCTAACTAGCCACAAAACTTTTCAAGCCCCCAAGGTGCTCAGTACGAGTCAACTAGAAGTTTGTGTGCAAGATTTTCAAAAGAAGTCACTTGGACAATTCCAAGTTTTGCCATTCGCGAATCTGTAAGAAGTTGGCGTGCTTTTCTGAGTAAAGGCACGTAGTTGTACGCTATTTCACAAATAGTGGATTTCAATCCTGAGCTAGAGTTCTCAGGCATGGACTAGTCCTCTACGAGGGAAACCAAGTTAAAAACTGTTGTATCTACGTATGCTTCTTTGATCTCTATTTATATTCCACACTTATACTTTGATTATTATTTCTGTTGGTTGGACTTGAATAGAGTTAATTTTTGAATTGGGTATTATCGATACATACTCTATTTACCCTTCTCTAGAGTTGCCTACACGTACTTCAATTGGTATCAGAGCTCTGTTCTCTTATATTGGATTAACATCCTAGAGCTGATCCATGGCAACCACACAACCTACCTTTTCCAACTTTGGTGAGGGACAGTCAACAAATAGGCCACCCCTATTTGACGGAACTAACTACACCTATTGGAAAACTGGGATGAGTTTTTATCTCAAGTCTCTAGACTTTGATCTGTGGACCATCGTCACGGATGGTTACAAGAAACCTGCCAGAATAGCTGTCGAGGGGACTCTTGTTGAAAAACCCCCCGACAAATATTTCGACCAGGAAAAGAAACAGGCAAGTCTAGATGCTAGGGCTATTAATGCTTTCTATTGTACAATAGACAGGACTGAATTCAACAGGGTCTCTACAAGCTCCATCCCACACGAAGTATGGTGGCTTCTGGAGGTGACTCATGAAGGACCCACACAGGTTAAAGAATCAAAGATCAGCCGTCTGACACAAGAATACGAGACATTCAAAATGAAGCCAAATGAGACGATTACTCAGATGTTCACCAGATTCCTCGACATCTTCAACCCTCTATCTTCCTTTGGTAAAGTATATTTCAACCATGAGAAGATACGCAAAGTGCTAAGAGGATTGTCGAAGATCTGGAACCCCAAGGTCACGACGATTATCGAAGGAAACGATCTTACGGCTATGTCACTAGAAACTCTGATGGGCAAGCTAATGACGCATGAGCTCGACCTCAAAATTTTTGAAGAAACTGCTCCAAAAGAAAAATAAATTGTCTTAAGAGCTCATCGCCAAAGAACCATTTCAGAGGAAACAGATGACGACGATTTCGAAGGTGACGATCAAGCACTCATGGTTCAAAATTTCAAGAAGTTCCTACGCTTCAACCGAAGGAAGAAGGAACAAAAAGACGATGAGGAAGAATCCACCTGCTTCGAATGCAAGAATCTGACGGGACACGTCAGAAAGGATTGTCATGTAGCAAAGAAAGAAAGAAGATACGAAAAGCCGTACAAGAAGCCAACCTCAAGGAAGTATGACAATACTAGCTTCTGGCACGAAAGCGAGGCAAGTGATTCAGATGAAGAAGAGGACTCCCCGCAAGATACGGCAAATGTCTGTCTAATGGCAACTTCAGATAAGGTAAATGATTCTCTTGACTACTTTTCTTTTGATGAACTAGGTGATGCCTTTAGTGATCTACTTGAAGACCACAAAAAGGTTATTAACAAATATAAACATGCTAAGGATAAAATCACGGCTCGTGAAGCTGAGATCCATAAACTTTCATGCTTATTAGAAAATGTTAGAAACACTACACTCACGAAAAACACTAAGGAGGTATATAAGCTTAAATTAAGCTTACATGATGCCGAATCTCTTATTGAGAAGCAAACACATGATATGACTTCTTTAAATAAAGAACTTGCTGAAGAGAAAAATAAGTACAAGATTGCTACTGGTAGAATAAATGGTCTTACTGCTAAATATGATTAGTTGCATGCTGCCTCTAAGAAATTAGAGATTAGATTGGATAAACAGGTTATTCAACCTCAAACTCAGTCTCATAATCATAACACTTACACTAAACACCAAACGGCTCAACACAAAAGAGCACGTCATTACAAGAACACTTATCCATATACCACACAAAAATATGCCTTTATGTACACCTACTCCCATGCAGCATGTAAAACACACATACGTAGTTATCATCATCCTGCTGCTACATGTAATAATTATCATCATCATGTTAGTACACAGTTATTATCATCATCTTACTACTACACGTAGTTATCATCATCCTACACCCACATATAGACATCACTATCATCATGCACCCAATACCAATATGCATGCTACATGTACTTACTATGGTTTACATTGACACATATCACCATAATATAGAATTAGAAAACTAGTGGATATAAATCTATATGCATGGGTATCGAAGACTAACTTTTCAGGACCCACAAGAATCTGGGTACCAAAGGTCACATCTACTCATGGTGTAGGTGGACCTTCCTTCTCAAACTAGAAGCAAATAGATTCTCGATAGTGGGTGCTCACGACATATGACTGGAGATGCTAATCTATTCACAATACTATCGATGAAAAGGAAATAATATGTATCCTTCGGCAACAATCTGAAAGGCTATATCATAGGTAACGGTACAATTGGTTATCCTCCTTCTCCTGTTATTAAGGATGTCTGTTTAGTAACCGAATTAAAGCATAACCTGCTCAGCATTAGTCATCTTGCTGATCATGGATATGATATTAACTTCGGTAAAACTAAATGCTTTATCTATGATAGATCATCTGGAGACATCGCTTTTGAAGGGATAAGGAAAGATAACATATATATTTTCTATCTATCTAAATATACTAACAGTGCACGTAGATGCCTTTACGCCCACAAAGATGAAAGGCTATTATGGCATTAGCATCTTGGTCATGCTAACATGGACACCATATCAAGACTATCTACCAAGAAGCTAGTAAGAGGATTGCCTGAAATCACATTCAAAAAAGATACGGTATGTGTCGAATGTGAAAAGAATAAGGCTACCAAATCTTTTTTTAAATCCATCAACACTGTAAGTACTACTCGACCTTTGCAATTACTCCATATGGATTTATTTAGTCCTAGTAGAGTAGCCAGTCTTGGCGGAAAACTCTATGCTTTCGTTATTGTTGATAACTTTTCAAGATTCACTTGGGTTTTCTTTCTTGCAAATAAAAGTGATACCATTTCAGTTTTTAAAGTTTTTGCTAAAAAGGTCCAAAACGAAAAAAGCTACATGATTACTCGTATCCGAAGTGATCATGGTGGCGAATTCGAAAACTTCTGATTTTGAAAAGTTTTGTGATTTAAATGGCTTTAATCATGATTTTCTTTTCCTAGAACTCCTCAACAAAATGGTGTTGTGGAGCGGAAGAATAGGACTCTTGGCGATATGGCTAGAGTCATGCTGAATCAATTTTCTCTTCCAAAATATTTTTGGACAGAAGCTGTCAGCACAGTATACCATGTTTTGAAAAGGGTTTTGATTCGACCTATTTCGAAAAAAACATCCTATGAGCTTTGGTTTGGTAGAACTCCAAATATTTCTTACTTTCGAGTGTTTGGCTGTCGCTGCTTTATCCTAATACCAAAGACAACTTAGGCAAGTTTGATGCCAAAGCTGACGAAGGTATTCTTCTTGGTTATGCTGCCAAGAGTAAGGGATATAGAGTATTCAACAAATGATCCATGATTGTTGAAGAGTCTACTAACATAACTTTTGATGACGACAATAGTACAGCTATCATTCTCGATGATGATGAACCATCAACTTCCACTCTTGTGGATACACCACCCGAAACCAGTTCTCGGGAGAGCTTACCAAAGAAATTTCAATTCAAACCTTCGCATCCAGAATGCTTGGTATTAGGTGAGGTATCGAAAGGGGTAACTACTCGATCTTCTTTAAGAGAGTCTATTGCTAGCACTGCTTTTATTTCTCAAATTGAACCTAAAAATGTTTTAGAAGCTTTTAACGATAAATTTTGGATATCTGTAATGTAAGAAGAACTCAACCAATTCGAACGAAATCAGGTTTGAAACTTGTTCCTAGACCTGCTGATCATTCAATCATTGGTACCAAATGGGTTTTTTGCAACAAAGTTAATGATGACGGTTCGGTCTCTCGCAACAAGGCTCGTCTCGTAGCTCAAGGATACAACCAAGATGAGGGTATCGACTACGATGAGACGTATACTCCTGTTGCACGACTTGAATCTATTCAGATGCTTTGCACCTTTACAAATTTCCAAAACTTTAAACTTTTTTCAAATGGATGTGAAAAGTGCTTTTCTAAATAGTTTTATTAAAGAAGAGGTTTTTGTCAAGCAACCCCCTAGTTTTGAAAATCATAAATTTTTTGACCATGTTTTTAAACTTAAGAAAGCTCTTTACGGCCTTAAACAAGCTCTTCGAGCTTGGTATGAACGTCGTAGTACTTTCTTACTTGATAAAGATTTTTTAAAAGGGAAAATTGACACTACACCTTTCATAAAATTCCTTGATGATACTGTTTTGTTAGTACAAATTTATGTAGATGGTATCATATTTGGGTCTACTAACGAGGGTCTATCCAAAGATTTTGCCAAGTGTATGCAGAACGAGTTTGAGATGAGCATGATGGGGGAGCTCAACTACTTCCTTGGACTGCAAATCAAACAATACTCGCAAGACGTCTTCATCAGTCAGTCGAAGTATACAAAGGATATGCTGAAAAAGTTCGAGCTTGACAACATCAAACCTATCAGCACTCCTATGGCAACTACAACAAAGCTGGAACATGATGAAAGCTGCAAGCCGGTCGATCAACGTAAGTATCGAGGTATGATTGGTAGTCTATTGTATTTAATTGCTAGTCGTCCCGATATTATGTTTAGTGTTTGCTTATGTGCTAGATATCAAGTTAATCCTAAAGAATCACACATGACCGCTGTTAAGTGTATCTTTAGATATCTTAAAGGAACGATTACGGTAGGCTTGTGGTATCCCAAAACCACTTCCTTTGAATTAATCGAATTTTTTGATGCTGATTTTGCGGGATACAAAGTCGACCGTAAGAGTACCAGTGGCACGTGTTATTTTTTAGAAAAGGCTTTAGTCTCATGGTTTAGGAAGAAGCAGAAATCTGTCGTACTATCCACAACAGAAGTTGAGTACATCGCAGCTTGTCGTTGTTGTGTACAGATTTTGTGGATGAAGAAAACTCTTGAAGACTATAACTTATTATTCAAGCATATACCTATTTTCTGTGATAACACTGGTACAATAAATTTGACCAAGAATCCAGTATATCACTCACGCACAAAGCATATAGAGATTAGATGTCATTTCTTGCGTGATCATAAAAAACATGGCACTATTAACTTAGAATTCATTGACACTAAACATCAGCTAGCAGATTTCTTTACGAAACTACTAGCTGAAGAGCGCTTCAATTTTCTTCGTCAAGAGATAGGAATTTTGGATGAAACTGTCATAAAGTAAGTTGTACCTGCGTAAATAGCGGTTATAACGTATATCATTCATGGTAACATTGCTTTGGGTACAAGCCGAAATGGCCCTTCGGACAACAAGGCGTAAAGGTCTAAGCGACACGGTGCACTAGTCTTCGGACTACCGCTAGCTGGGATCTGGCCCCTACAACTAACCTAAAGCAGTTTCACTGTGATGATCATCGTTTTAAATAATATTTATTATATGGCTACACTATTATTATGGCTTGTAACATTCAATATTTCAAATTCTTATCAAAACTTTCATTTTTTACAATATTTTCGGTTCTGGAGCCAGAGCCACAGAACTCTGGCCGAACTCTGCCTTACACAGAGTTCGGACCGAACTCTGTGTGCCTGCTTTCAGAACCCCCAGTTGCTCCTGGCCATCCAATTTTTGATCTGACGGCCATGATTTAATCCGACCTGCTGGCCCTAATGCTCATATACCCGAACTCTCTCTCTCTCTCTCACATCACTTTTTTCTTCTTCTACCTCCTTCAAAACCCTTGTTCCTCAAACCCTAACCCTAGAAAACTCAAATCTTAGGGCTATCTTTCCCCAAACTCAAGATTTAAGGGTTTTTGGTGGATCTCCAACTACTTTTGTGAGGTATAACTCCTATTTTTCATATCTTTCAAATTCATCTTTTCCTTGTCAATGACTGCAAAATTATTTGGTGGAGGAAAGAGGATGAGAAGTGAGGGAGCATCTTCATCTAACCCTCCTCCTTCTCCTTCTCCTTCTCCTAGTCATCCTTTGTTCAATCCACCAACTCCACCAAATCCCAACACCTACAATAAGAAATTTTTTTGTCTCATTGGATGCATCCAATGAGTGGTACACGGACTTTTGCTCACGTAGTGTGTTCCCGGGCCATCCGATAAACTTCACAATTTTTTTGGCACTTTTTCACAATTTATGCCTAGATGAACTCGTCACAACTTCATCTCTTGTCTATCTCAATGCCATACAGATATTTTACTGTAATTTAACTCATGACGACACTAGGATTTATTCTCGTGTCGTCGGCATTGACAGATCTTTTGACGATTTTGAACTTGCCGATTACCTTGACCTCCCGGAACCCAACACTTGGGAAAAACTTGTTGATGCCCGACAGTTCTAATTTCCCAGTGATACCACTCTTGAGGGTTTTAAGGATGCGTTGTGTTCTCCTAACAGACGTCCTCGCAAGCTTCGAGCAAAATATCTCAACAACTATTTTTATGAACTCCATCGGATCATCTTTCTTTTCCTCGATCTTGCCCAAAGCGGGATCCACCGATGAAGTCACTTATCTTGAGATCTTGGCTCTATATCATCTTCACTTTTGTCTTTCGTTCAACTTCTCTCGCACGATGATGGACTGGATGATTCGTGCGAGACTGAAACCAAAATCCTTGGTTTATGCCATGTATATTCCAAAGATTTTTCGTGCCTTCAACATCCCTCTTGATGACTGTCAGTTCCTACCTGCTCCTACCTCTCTGTCCAAGACACGTAGGGCTATTGCTGCTGCTGCATCCTCTGACTCTGATGCTTCCTGCTACTGTTGAATCCGTCCAGGCGATGTTGCGCGATCGCTTCCGTTTGAAAGACGACTGCTGGACCCAGTTAGACTATCGCACCACCCTTCAGATGACTGCTATCAGCAACTTGCTGCACGACCTCCAGTACACGCTAGCCGCTCATCCTACTTTGTCGTTCCCTATATTACGGGACCCTTCTCACGAAGGTTACCGTATTGACGACACCTGGGTCAGGCGGTATCTGGACCCGGATGCGGCATTTGTTGACCCTCGTCGCTCTTCCAGTGACCCTTCAGACTCTGCTGGTCCATCCCGTCCTCTATGATGGTCATGGTTTATTACCTGCTGATGCTGCTAATGTTAGGCTGTAGTTTTATTATGCTTTATGTAGTAGTTTTAAACCTTTGAGTTGTAGTATTTCTATTTCCTTCTTGCCTTATCAAACTTTTCTTGTTTTATTTATGAATATTTTTTGCCCATGGTCAGATTCACCCTGTTGTTTCACGCTTATGCGCTTCTATTGAGGGCACAAGCCCAGCAAGATAGCTGATTGTCTAAGGCTTGATTCATCTAAGGTGATTATTATGTAACCATGTGGTACGTTATTGTTGCTTGTTTCACTATTCTAATGTTGGTGCCTTTACATTGCTGTACATAGTTCCAAAATAAGATAGTTGATTCAGCTAGCAAAGATTTGTCAAGCATACTCCTATCAGTAGTAGACCAAGGTGAAAGGTAAACCATATTTTAGATAAAAGATTTTTTGTTATAAGTACATGAGGGATCAGAATATGTATAACATTTTATAGATTTTTTCATGTGACTAAATACCTGCAGGAATAATGGTTATGAGTTACTATGGCTATCATGTCCAAGCTGCTCTGGTACCTTTGCATGCCCTCATATGTGCACTTTACTTTCTAGTTCACAAAATGAAAGCCCGTCAGATTCAGAGAAGAATACGGATTGTATTTTTTGGTAGAGTATGCGTAGCCAAGATGCCTAAATGACGTTGAAGGATGTAGAGTATCACCAACCATGATTGCTAATCAGGTAAAGAATGTTACAACATGTTAGCGGAATATACAATCCATCATCAATATATATTGATCCAGTCACTATTTTTTCCAGATGGAGAGGCAAGCTGATAATTTCATCTCCCTTTAATATAAAGGCCTAATGACAGTAAGGACTCATCTTTATTTCCTATTGTATCTCCACTTTCTAGCTAGAGAGCTTATTTCCTTGAATGATTGCTGAAATTTAATATTAACTTGTGGCCAATGTGACGATAAGATATGCAAGTATACCACTCGTGCTCTGAACCTTCAAGTAGTAGGTCATTCCGAAAGACGGACTGCTTGTGCGAACTACCCAAGGTATAATGGTCACCTTCTTATAAGACAGATATGGTTTCTACGATGTGTGCAGATCAAATCAAACTTAGGTGGTGCCTGCATTTCTTTTGCCTTGTAATCTAATCGTAATGCAATGCCAACTACCAGTACACAGAGGGAGATTTATACAAGAAGCTTTCATATGTTTGCTACATAATGGATACGACACGGAGCATGGAGAAGGTTTAATTTGCAAGTTGTATATTCCTAATTTCTTTTTAATATATATGCTTGTTGTATCCTGTGATAATTTTATTCTATTTATGTTACAGCTGCCAATGGACCAAATTCAAGGGTTCCAATCGATAAGCAGCTTGCAGCAATCCCTTCTTCAGTCAAGTTAGCTGCTTCTGAGATACAAAAGATCCGGGATTGTATGCTTGTATGGTCGATCTCTTGGGCAAAGCAGGGAGTCTGGATAAACAAAAAACTGTCTTCAGAATCTTGCAAAACATTGCAAAACATAGAAATCCCTTCAGCTTAGCTCTGCAGAAGAACCAGGAAAAACTATCTTCAGAATCCAACAAGTCGTAAGAAGACCCAGTTAGCAGTACTGCACTGTCTATTAGTTTCATAGATCAGGGGAATGAACGAAAAGGCTACATGTGTTCATTACTTCAGAACTCCTCTATGATTCCTACTGAGTTCCCAACATAGCTTAAACCTCAATCTTGATCTGAAGTTCACGTAGATAAGCCCAAAAAATTGGACTTGACTTATGATTTTCAATCATTGTTGATGATGATTTGGATCAATAGTACTGACTCGTTCAACCTTTCGATCTAGTCCTGACTGAACGTTTATGAGAAGCCGTCGAACCAGACTACCCAGTTCGAGGACTCATGATAGAGGTGATTGGTAAAAAACCTTCTCCTACAACTCCATTACTAAGGACTCGGTGCTCAACAATTTGCCCATATGCCAGTTAAAATAGATATTACCTTATTTACGAGAAACCCCGAAAGACACTGCTCAGATAAGTCTGACTCAATATTTTTATCGGCCACCATGGAACTCAGAAGAACTCTGGTCTGTACCGATCTGACTAAAGGCTATACTCTTAGACACCCCTCTTTCCTTCATCAACTCCCTCACTTCTATCATACCCTCCCATCTGCTGGCAACAACAGAGGTGTTAGAAAGAGAGCAACATAGGCTCCTGGCCTCCCTTTCCCGCTCAGCTCAAACACCTCTTTAACCTCTTTAGATGCAACGTCGACCATCTCCACGTTCCCATAAAGCTTGCCTTGACGCTCTAAGGAAATCTATCCAGACATCTGAGTTTGGCTTCCCGAAAATCTCTCTTATAAACTAGTAAGCTTCATCCAGACTCCCAGTTCTGCCCAGATTTTGAAATAAGATATGGGTGAGATAATTGTATAATTATTGTAAAAGTCAATTTTCTAAATGATTCAAGAGGTATTGTATTTAAGTCTTGCTGTAAATGAATGAGATAATTGTATAATTATTGTAAAGTCTATTCTCCAAATGATTTAGGAGAGATTATATTCAAGTGTCACTGTAAATTATTTTGGTTGGCAATCTTTACGTATTACTTTTATACATGTTGGCTTTTATCCCATGATATATATATATATATATATATATATATATAAAATATATATATATATATTTTATATATATATATATATATATATATATATATATTCCAAATATATAAGATTTTGTCACGGTTATAATTGTTACAAAGTTAAATTTTGTCATAGCGATTATCGTGACAAAATTTATTTTCATAACGGTTATTACCATGACGAAAACCGTTACAAAATTTATTTTTGTAACGGTTATTACTGTGACAAAAACCGTTACAAAAATAAGTCAAGTTGCGGTAGGCCTGACCAACCCTGGATTGTTCCCAGATTGCCAGTAACTGACACTATAGATCTTCCAGACTTGATTTGGAGGATGTGCTTCAGTTCGAGACTATGTGGGAACTGTGTGGAAAGGTATTCTTCTCTATATTATTATCATTTACTGTAGACTTCTTGCTTATCACATGAGTATTTCGACCGTTTGTTCATACCTGCTTCCTGTATGATTATCACTCTTACTGATATTTTATTGTTATTGTCTGTTGATAAGAGATCAGATTTAGGCCATAGATTGATTGCATGCTAGGATATCCAACAAGATTGACAATCGTAATTGCCGAATGACGTCTTTGTACCTTATACGGTGTAACTGGCCTACGTCCGTCCCCGTATTCCGGTACTGGGGCGTGACACCTAGATGCAGACTTCTACACCAATTACCCACTTCGAGTAAATACATATATGGATACTCAAATTGGGACTCTGATATCCTACAAGAATTGTACGAAATACTGCCTCAACCTGTTATACACTGGACTGCAACTACCTATCCAATAGTGAGCAGCAGCTAATACCACTTGACTGTACTGCTGGTCATGCTAACTGCGGTTAATGCAGTGCCTACTACTGCTGCGGCTGATGTTTATCTACTGCTGCTACTGTTACTAATCTTGTTGCTGTTGTTGTGGCTTAGGCTATCTGTTGTTGCTTCTATTCCTACTGCTACTGTTGTTACTGCATTACTCCTACTACTACTGTTGTTATTGTATTACTCCTACTGCTATTGTAGCTTTTACTGCTACTATTATAGCTGATGTCTACATTTTCCCCCTGCTACTACTTCCACATATGCTGTTCCTAGACTGCCTACTGCAGTTAGCTAATGTAGTTGTTGCTGCTGTCACACTGCAATCCATAAACACCAACACACATGTAAAACCCCTATTTTTTTAAAATTATTATTTATTATTTTATTAGACTTCAAATTTAATTTATGCAATTTATGATTTTTTATTATTTATTTCATTAGAAATGATCTTAGCCATTGTTTGATTTTGGAACACAAGACTACCATGAATTTTGGCACGGAAGATGTAGCAGTGTGCCTTGACTAGTGTATTAGCCATCTCATAGGAGGCCTAGACATGGTGAAGAGCGAACTAGGAAAACCAGGCCAAGTTGCGACTCAACCTCCACCGACAAATTTATGTATATATTAGTTTAATTTTCGACTTTTAAGTGACCCGGTTTGACCAATTCAGTCCGAACTGGGCCCAAGCCAAATTTTAGCCCATGTAAGCAGGTAGTGTGACCAAATATGGCCATGTAGACTTATTTTATGTACTTAGAAATATTTTCTAAACTATTTTAGAGTTTTATGTACAATTTCTAATTATTTAAATATTTGTACAATTACTGGTATTATTATTATTATTATTATATTTTACAAAAATAGTACATTTTTCTGGGCCCAAATGAGGGTGTGTGGTAAAGTTCACACGTTGAAACAATTTTTATTATTTTATTATTACTAAAGTTATTTTGTGAAAATTAAATAGACATTTTATTATTGTTGATATTATTTGATATTAATGTGATATTATTATTGTTGCCTTTTATGGCAATTTAAATTTGTGTATATATGTAAAAATATATTTTTGATGCATCATATATATAGTTAGATAATATTAAACTTTTATTTCAAATTGTTGGAGATTTAATAAACATGTTTTCCTATTTAAATATTATTATTATTTTTAGTTGATTTATTAAGGATTGAAATTATATATATATGTAGATATGCTCAAATATTTTAAATAATTAGATAGTTGACTTTTAAATGGTATTGGATTTTAAATAGATTTTTTGGTGATATATATATATGCTAAAGTTTTAAGAAAAGAAAAGAAAAGAAAAGGAAAAAAAAAAAGAAACAAACCCAACCCCTTAAAGGGGCGGGCCCCACCCCTCCATGCTTGCTGCGTACAGCAGCAAGCCCCGCAAAGAAATTCGTGAGTGGGCCATTGGTGGTGTGAGTAATAATAGTTGTAATAGGTTTTCACATAATTTGTTTTATATATAACTTTTTCCACAAGCCTCAAAACTCTAATCTTCCAAAACGAAAGTTGAGGCTGATCATACCCTCTTCGTCTACGAATTCGTTTCACCAGCGATGGAGCTTTGTGCGCAACGAACGGAGCATCGGAAGTCAGCCCCGCGTCACCCATGGAGCTGTTTTTCCACTAAAGGTACCCCACTTCCCCACGGCGTAACTTTTTACTCGTAGCACCGATTTTCGATCCATAAGATTTTCTGGAAAGTAGACTTGACCCTCTTCGAGATCCTCCAGGTGGATTTTGAAAACAACCCATCTACTTGCTCGAAAAATTGAGACAAAGTTGAACAAAAAATCTGTTTTCTGTAATATTAAAAACTGTTTCAAAATATCAACTTGTCGGCCACTTTTCTCGCTGTCCATTAAACTTTCGTAAAAACTAAGTGAAGGTAGTTAAAGACAACCTAACCGAGATTGTAACGCACCTTCTGGATTCACTTTTTATCTAGTATGTAGAAAGTTACACATTGTTAAATTTTTTCAAAAAAAATTGTAAATTCTGTTTTCAAAAAGTGGAAAAAACACCTGATACGGCGTGCGCCCCGACAAACCGGGCGACGTGGTCGCGCACTATAGGCATCGAAAGGCGCGTATGGATGTTGTCGACGTGAGGGAACTGACGGAACCCGATTTTATTGCATGTGTGCGATGAAATCAGTGCGTATCCGTCGAGATACCCCGTATCGATCGTTTGCAATTAAGTCACAACTTTGTGCACACTCATCATATCGCGATAAAACTTGCGCCATTGGACTCGAAATATTTTTATGGTCCTGTGAGCCAAGTTTGGTCCGATTCTGAGACCGTTGATTGGGACGCTATTTTGGCGGGCCCACAATCCCACTCAACGGGCGATTTTGTGTGCAGTCCACCGGAATCCAAAATTGTACATACCGTTGGGTTCGTCTCATCAAAAAAATTCTGTAGACATATAGTTCGATGACTTTAAAGACCGTAGGTTCTGGCGCGCATTTTGGTACAAAGCGGGTCCAACGGCGGACATCGTTTTGACCCGAAATCACGATTTTGCCCCTGTTCCAGAATTTAACTTTTGGAAAGGCGTTTCCTAGGCATATCTTTTATTCCAAACTCGTTCGTGATGTTTGTTTCAGCATCCGGAGCTTCTTGTGGATTTTAACTTTCGTGTTGACGATTCTGATTGTTGGATTTTTCTGCTTCTCGTACCACCCTCAGGCAAGATACCTTGCCATTATACTATTTATTTTTAGTTTGTATTTTATTACATATCACTGTTCATTTATTTTCAGTTCTTGATTTACTGCCTGCTCAGTGATGTTAAATGTACTTTGTTATTTATCCTTTGATTGCATATGGACTTAGAGTTAAGAGACTACCGTTGTAGTGTATTGCATATACCTTCACACCATTGTACCACGAAGATGTGTGAGATGAGTAGCATGTAGAGGTTCTTGCGTGTCGGCTGATCCTCATGTGCTTGCGTTAGGGCTAACTGCTAATAGTGGCGTGTTAGGAGACTTAGCAGTTAGTAGTGTTACATGGTCGTGGAGGCAACATGATAGGTACATTGGATGGGAGAATATTTCCTTGTCGTATGGGCTTCGATTGCACTTCCCTTATAACCCGGAAGCTCCGCTGGAGATACGGGTATGAGCCTCTCAGGTTGGCCACTGTCGTTTTTGAACGTCATGCTCTTAGGTCATTGGTGCCCAAGTGGGGACTATACCAGATCCCATTTACAGCCAGGGCTCATGCGACGAAATGTTTGTTCTTAACTGCATGTTCACTTTAGTATGGTTAGAGTACCTTATTTATGTCTTGTCACTTTCTTTGATTGTGGCATATTTTATATTCAATATTTATATGGCATGTTTATTGTATCTTGTTACGTCCCTCTGAGGACCTAGTTATCTCTCCAGGTGTGTGCTTCTGTGACTTTACAGGTGTTCTAGCCAAGGCCTTGATCTTTTCCATTCTTTCAAAGATGATTGCGCTTGGTTCGTCTCGTTATTTTATCGATCACTTCTTGTACATTTTATTTGAGATAGTTGGTAGTGGACTTTGTCTCCGTCCAACGATTGCATACATGACAAATTCAAAGTTGCTTTTATGTCATTTATTTATTTAGTGGATGAGATTTAGTTACTATGGTTCTACTGTATTTTACAGCTTATGTATTCATACGAGGTTTTCATATATTGGGGTATACTTTGTATGTATGTAGCTGGCATGGATACGTATCTAGTCCTAAGTATTTTGGGACTGGGACGTTACATGTTTTTGTGGTAGCCCATGCAGGTCGAGTTTATCACTTTGGTTACGTTACTGTACCGATGTGAACCTGCAACATAGGATTAGAATTATAGAAATCTCATCCATACAGCTTGACCTCTTCCCTTGGCTTCAAATTCCGAACTCTCGTTCGACTTCCTTGAAATGCATCTTGCTTGATTCCTTTCTACCGTTGATTCTTATTTTCGTGCTTAGTGTCAACTAGGAAGATGACTACACTAGTATATGCTCATAGGGCAAACAATGGCTAGAATGGTTATATTGGCAATTGGAATACATTTAAGACTCTAATTGAGTTAAAGGATTTTTTTAGTGTGATTTAATGATTAGTAATTTGTAAAGTAGGATATTACCACGGAAGGTTTTACCCTTGAGATTTCTAAATAGTAAACACCAGAGGATTTATAGAATTTCATACTCGGTTTAAGAAATTGATTGATTTTCAAAGATTTGATATTTATGATTTATTGGATTATAGTTATACATCCTTGCACAAGTATAAAATTGATTTGCTTTTCGAGTTGTAATATTTATGAGTTTGGGTGATAGATATACATCTTTGAACAAATATAAAATTTAATTGATTTTCGAGTTTTAATGTTCATGATTTATTGTATTATAGTTATGCACCTTGAACAGTTATAAATTTGGTTTGAAAATGATCATAGCTTTTAAAAATGGTCGTAGGAATTATTTAAACGGAGTTATACAACTTGCGATTTTCATGCTTATAAAATTTTAAATTTTAAGGGGAAGTAATGACGGTGAATTTTGGTTTAAAATATTTGAAAGTTATGAAAACAATTTTTGAGAATTTTTTTATTTTAAATTGTGTCCTATGATTGAGGATTTACAAATCTATTTAGATTTTTGGTAAAAAAAAAGAGATTTTGACTGATAAGATTATTTGAAAATTTAGTTTAATGTGGGATTGCTAATATTTTTTTTTTTTGAAGAATTTCGAAGGATGTGATAGAAAGTTATTTGATTGATTAAAGGAAGTTACCATTTAAAAGTTGTGAGTTTGTTGGAATAACATAGCATAAATAGAAGTTAAAATTGATGAGAGAATTGAGCTTAATTTTTGAGATTGCTTTTAATATGCTAAGAGTTTTATTATAAATTATTTGAAAATTTTAGAGTGTTAAATTTTTGATTGATTGTGAAATTTTTATGGATTCGTAAATTATGAACTCTTGAGTTAAATAGTTGAATTTAAACGTTAATTTTGGAAAAGGTTAGTAGTAACGTGATAAAATTTTGCTTTGAGATTTATGAGAGTGATTTAAATTTTTTATGATGAATTTGAACGGCTTGGAGTAAATACAAATTTTGGTGGTATATTTTTAAAAGTTTAATTTTGAAACTTTTAGAGGAAACTTGAGTTAAATTTTAATGGTGGACAACCAAGAGAGTCCAAATAAGATGGATGAATTCCACAGTATTCCACACTAAACTGCCATATCACTCATGACCATGATAGTAGTATATACACAAGTGTTGTTAGTCATCTACCCAGCTATGTGACTGTATTTCCACCTTGACTTACTCGACCTTTCTTCAATTCTAGATCTTTTAATTGCGACTTTCTAACCCATTTGCAATTTGAATAATGAGTTAATGGTTCATTAACTGCATTCATCTAGGAAACTATCTTCTCTCCGAAATTGTGTTCCTAAAATATTTTTACTCAATTCTTTAATTAACTTTATTTCATGTTTTAACTTGATCTTCTTTATTTTTGTGCATTAATTATCACCTCGTGAACTCCCACTTTCTATTTTTGATCTTCTGGCGTCCCCTACCGTGACTTGTATATTTGGAGTACAATACTAAACTTTTCCTCCCAACAAATTTCATATGTAAGACCTAGACAAGCCCACCTTCATGTAGATATCATGTCCCACTAGAACACGTCTTGTTGTACACTATTTTCATGATATGACCTTCTGATCAAAATGGCCAAACTATAATCATTACCATGATACCGATATATTTTTCGACCACGGATAGGGATTCAACCTCGACTCAATTCTTTCGACCCGATATGTGATTTTGTTCTACTTAATTCCTTAAATGCTTATATTTGTGCTTTATCTTGATTGCTTAACCCATTGTCCCATCACATTACTAGCTTAACTCTTGTAAGTTGAGTAGAATACATGACGACCTAACAAACCTTTGTCCTTGTGACCCAATTGATAAGTTCACTTAGACTATAAATTCAGAGAACCCTACCTTATCTAGTCTACCAAGTCATAAATGAAGAAACACTAGGACAACGGTATATGTCCAAACTTCGGGCGAGCCTTGATTTTAAAAGATCTTAGATTATTTAAAATTTCCTTCATCAGTACCTCCCTTGCTCATATTTTGACTATCTCACGCTGCTAACGTAGCTTCAGTTTTGTAAGCTTATTTCGTTATCAAGCTTGATCATGACATATTTTATTGGGTGCACCCACTAACATATTGTCTAATCAGAACCGGTGCATGATGGTCTGATCAACCTATTGCATTTTGGTTCGCCTTCATATGTTATTCTACGTGGATGGAGACATAGTTAAACTTGCCCTAGAGTCTCATCCGCGACAGCCTTGGCAATTCTCTTTTGAAATATTTCGTCGCCTATGAACCCCGCAATTCGTACTCAATATATAACACCGTCTTTGAAACCTTTGTTGTTCTTGTCTTTTACTTATTTTGGAAAGACAAGGCACTGTACTTGCAAGATAGACTCAAGGTATAATCTTTGGTTGCCCTATCAGTTATATATATATGAAATGTAGATAGCCACCGACCAACTCATGTGGCTATAATCTCACCTTAAACCTTCTTCCCCTCAATCCTAAAATTTTTATTGTGCCCTTCTAATCCCACTTGAACGCACGAGAGTGATTCTAATCATCACCTAATCAAACCCTCGACCAAGACGATTAGTATCCAGTTCTTCCTTAAGAAATCACATCTCCTAAATGTCTAATTTATTCTCTTTGGCCTACTCATTTCCTTACTGTCCTTCTAAATTGGATATTCAAAAGTATGTTACCTTCACTAGCGATCCTTATTCAATTCCATAACCATGATATATTTTGTATATATCGACTCCACAAATTTTCTACTGCATGGTGGTGTTGAACGCCGTTTTATCGCCTCCTCCAAAATTTAATCGCATTTTGGTATTGACGAACTCTCCCTATCCCCTAATCCTATCTATCCTATTATTTCTAAATTTCGAGGACGAAATTCTTGTAAGTTGGGTAGGATGTAAAACCCTTACTTTTTTAAAAAATTATTATTTATTATTTTATTAGACTTCAAATTTAATTTATGCAATTTATGATTTTTTTTATTATTTATTTCATTAGAAATGATCTTAGCCATTGTTTGATTTTGGAACACAAGACTACCATGAATTTTGGCACGAAAGATGTAGCAGTGTGCCTTGACTAGTGTATTAGCCATGTCATGGGAGGCCTAGCCATGGTGAAGAGCGAACTAGGAAAACCAGGCAAAGTTGCGACTCAACCTCCACCGACAAATTTATGTATATATTAGTTTAATTTTTGACTTTTAAGTGACCCGGTTTGACCAATTCAGTCCGAACTGGGCCCAAGCCAAATTTTAGCCCATGTAAGCAGGTAGTGTGACCAAATATGGCCATGTAGACTTATTTTATGTACTTAGAAATATTTCCTAAACTATTTTAGAGTTTTATGTACAATTTCTAATTATTTAAATATTTGTACAATTACTGGTATTATTATTGTTATAATAATATTTTACAAAAATAGTACATTTTTCTGGACCCAAATAAGGGTGTGTGGTAAAGTTCACACGTTGAAACAATTTTTATTATTTTATTATTACTAAAGTTATTTTGTGAAAATTAAATAGATATTTTATTATTGTTGATATTATTTGATATTAATGTGATATTATTATTGTTGCCTTTTATGGCAATTTAAATTTGTGTATATATGTAAAAATATATTTTTGATGCATCATATATATAGTTAGATAATATTAAACTTTTATTTCAAATTGGTGGAGATTTAATAAACATGTTTTCCTATTTAAATATTATTATTATTTTTAGTTGATTTATTAAGGATTGAAATTATATATATGTAGATATGCTCAAATATATTAAATAATTAGATAGTTGACTTTTAAATGGTATTGGATTTTAAATAGATTTTTTGGTGTATATATATATATATATATATATATATATATATATATATATATATATATATAAAAAAAATAAAAAAAAAAAAAAATATATATATATATATATATATATATATATATATATATATATATATATATATATATATATATATATATATATAAAGTTTTAAGAAAAGAAAAGAAAAGAAAAGAAAAAAAAAAAAAAACCCAACCCCTTAAAGGGGCGGGCCCCACCCCTCCATGCTTGCTGCGTACAGCAGCAAGCCCCGCAAAGAAATTCGTGAGTGGGCCATTGGTGGTGTGAGTAATACTAGTTGTATTAGGTTTTCACATAATTTGTTTTATATATAACTTTTTCCACAAGTCTCAAAACCCTAATCTTCCAAAACGAAAGTTGAGGCTGATCATACCCTCTTCGCCTACGAAATTGTTTCACTAGCGATGGAGCTTTGTGCGCGACGAACGGAGCATCGGAAGTCAGCCCCGCGTCACCCACGGAGCTATTTTTCCACTCAAGGTACCCCACTTCCCCACGACGTAACTTTTTGCTCGTAGCACCAATTTTCGATCCGTAAGATTTTTTGGAAAGTAGACTTGACCCTCTTCGAGATCCTCCAGGTGGATTTCAAAAAAAACCCATCTACTTGCTCGAAAAATCGAGACGAAGTTGAATAAAAATTTGTTTTCTATAATATTAAAAACTGTTTCAAAACATCAACTTGTCGGTCACTTTTCTCGCTGTCCATTAAACTTTCGTAAAAACTAATTGAAGGTAGTCAAAGACAACATAACCGAGATTGTAACGCACCTTCTGGATTCACTTTTTATCTAGTATGTAGAAAGTTACACATTGTTAAAGTTTTCCAAAAAAATTGTAAATTCTGTTTTCAAAAAGTGGAAAAAACACCTGATACGGCGTGCGCCCCGACAAACCGGGCGATGTGGTCGCGTACTATACGTATCGAAAGATGCGTATTGATGTTGTCGATGTGTGGGAACTGACGGAACCCGATTTCGTTGCATGTGTGCGACGAAATCAGTGCGTATCCGTCGAGATACCCTGTATCGACCTTTTGCAATTAAGTCACAACTTTGTGCACAATCATCATATCGCGATGAAACTTGCGCCATTGGACTCGAAATATTTTTATGGTCCTGTGAGCCAAGTTTGGTCCAATTCTGAGATCGTTGATCGGGGCACTATTTTGGCGTGCCCACAATCCCACTCAACGGACGATTTTGTGCACAGTCCACCAGAATCCAAAATTGGACATACCGTTGGGTTCATCTCATCAAAACAATTTCGTAGACATGTAGTTTGATGACTGTGGAGACCGTAGGTTCTTGCACGCATTTCGGTGCAAAACGGGTCCAACGACGGACATTATTTTGACCCGAAATTAACTTTTGGACAGGTTTTGCCCCTGTTCCAGAATTTAACTTTTGGACAGGCGTTTCCTAGGCATATCTTTTATTCCAAACTCGTTCGTGATGTTCGTTTCAGCATCCGGAGCTTCTTGTGGATTTTGACTTTCGTGTTGACGATTCTGATTGTTGGATTTTGCTGCTTCTCGTACCACCCTCAGGCAAGATACCTTGCTATTATACTGTTTATTTTTAGTTTACATTTTATACATATCACTGTTCATTTTTTTCCAGTTCTTGATTTACTGCCTGCTCAGTGATATTAAATGTACTTTGTTATTTATCCTTTGATTGCATATGGACGTAGAGTTAAGAGACTACCGTTGTAGTGTATTGCATATACCTTGACACCATTATACCACGAGGATGTGTGAGATGAGTAGCATATAGAGGATCTTGCGTGTGGGCTGATCCCCCATGTACTTGCGTTAGGGCTAACTGCTAATAGAGACGTGTTAGGAGACTTAGCAGTTAGTAGTGTTACATGGTCGTGGAGGCGACATGATAGGTACATTGGGTGGGAAGAACATTTTTTTGTCATATGGGCTTCGATTGCACTTCCCTTCTAACCCGGAAGCTCCGCTGGAGATACGGGTAAGAGCCTCTCAGGTTGGCCACTGTCGTTTTTGAACGTCATGCTCTTAGGACACTGGTGCCCAAATGGAGACTATACCAGATCCCATTTACAGCCAGGGCTCATGCGATGAAAGGTTTGTTCTTAACTGCATATTCACTTTAGTATGGTTAGAGTACCTTATTTATGTCTTGTCACTTTCTTTGATTGTGGCATATTTTATATTCAGTATTTATATGGCATATTTATTGTATCTTGTTACGTCCCTCTGAGGAACTGGTTATCTCTCCAGGTGTGTGCTTCTGTGACTTTGCAGGTGTTCTAGCCAAGGCCGTGATCTTCTCCATTCTTTCAAAGATGATTGCGCTTGGTTCGTCTCGTTATTTTATCCATCACTTCTTGTACATTTTATTTAAAATAGTTGGTAGTGGACTTTGTCTCCGCCCAACGATTGTATACATGACAAATTCAAAGTTGCTTTTATATCATTTATTTATTTAGTGGATGAGATTTAGTTATTATGGTTCTACTGCATTTTACAGCTTATGTATTCATACGAGGTTTCCATATATTGGGGTATACTTCGTATGTATGTAGCTGGCATGGATACGTATCTAGTCCTAAGTATTTTGGGACTGGGGCGTTACAGCACATGCACACAGTACTCTTCTACCTAGCAGTCCCATACCCTTCTACAGTTGACTATACCACAATCTCCATTCCCTTCCCTTCTCACTACACTTCACACCCTTGCACATATCACTCTATAAACACATACACTGTCCTTTATGCATACACACACTCTAAGCCACTATACCCATGACACACACATGTATAGACACACATAACAAGTATGTGCATACACACACACTCTCCAATTGACACCGACATAGGGTATGGAACACAATTAGATATACAATCCTATTTTATATGATACATAAGACACATTGATACATTGACACTCATATATATGCATAATACCAAACATTTGGTGTGTACCACACTAGTATCGCATCAATCTACGATACTCTTGTGATACGTCCAAGATAACTATACCAAATATGTCCGACTCTACCCAAATCACATGAGCATATCTAAAATATAAATTAGAGCCTAATTAGAACAATATATAGCTAATACAATTTCGTAGAGAATTCGATATATCTATCAAAAGTGTCGGACCAAAATGACTCTGTGTCATAGTGTACCATGATATGGCCTAATCGTATCCAATTGTGGACACATATCTAGACACACACAACCAAAATAAGTCTAAATAGATCTAAATTATCAAATGACAAACACTTGGTGCACCAATCTCGGAATTCTCCCAAATTGGGACAAAACTCAATGAAACTTCCACAATAGGTGTCCCCAGAGGCCAATTCTGCTTCCAATAGGTAGCCTTAGTCAATAGGTTGGTTCCTAGTGATCAAATTACACAAATAGGACCTAACTAAAGAGAGAATTTATAATCTAACCTATTGGAAGATGGATTTCTAATGCAAAGTCCGATGGACACGATTTGGACATGAACTCCTAGCCAATAGCCTCCTCCACTAGTGCTCATAGTCAAGTTGTAAGTTGGGTCGGATGGCCCGGTCCCCAGCTCGGGCCCGACCCAGTCAAAGCCGATCTAGGCCGGCCCGAGCCCAGTCAATGACACAGCCCGACCTGAGCCAAAGGAAAACCGGTCCGGGCTGGATTGTCCCCTCGGACCCAACAGCCCGGACCGGCCCGGCCCGGTTTGACCGCGGGTCCGGGCCAGTCAAACCCGTTAAACCCGACCGGGCCTGCCCGTACCAGCCCGATTCAGGCCCGGTTGGCTTGGTTCAGACGGTTTTGATTTTTTTTTGTTTTTAAACGTTTGAAGGCCAAAATGACCATTTTACCCCCATTTTACTTGTCATTTTTAGATCGTTGGATGGGTATTTTGGTTATTTGCTAAAAATGACCAAAAATATCCTTCTAACAACTTTTTTTGGGGGTAAAATAGGTCTTTTGTACCCCCAAAAATCTATAAATAGGCCATAAATCTTTAAACTTAATCACACAAATAATTTCTTTCCTTTTAAATTTTTACAAGCAACCTAGTGTGAAAAGACGATTTTTATCATAGATAATGATCAATTACCACAGCAATCGCAAGATCAGCAACCGCAACATGTACCGCAACTCTCATCGCAACCTCAACATGTACTATAAGAAGTGGTTTAGTCAGAATAAAAAATTTGGCATCATTTTAGTAGAGTTTAAAATGAGCGTGCAAGTGGTGGTACCGAAAGAAGATACTCTACTAAAGTTCTTGTTATATGTTTGTATTATAGGAAACAATTAAAATGGGACCATTGTCATGGTATAGGAAAGCTATGCAGACATTTGAAATCATGTATCAACATCTAGTAATCTTGTATGAGCCATTAATCATAGTTTATGTACTAATAATCTTGTACGAGTCACTAATTCATTAAATGTAGTTTATGAACTAGTAATCTTGGATTAATCATTAATTTTCAAATATGCAAATCTTGTATTAGTCATTCAATTTTTTTGACATTACTCATTAATTTTTACTTTCTATTTTTTAGAAAAAATTCTTGTAATGCTGTACAATAACTTTTAGTTTCTAATTTATAATTTTTTAAAACCTAAATGGTATAAAGTAAAGTATTTTTTTGCTTTATTCCCAAAAAAATGGGCTGGCCCGATTCAGCCCAGCCCGACCAAACCGAGCCATGGGTCTGTGTTAGGTCCAGCTTCTCCTCCTCCGGGCCAACCCGGTCCGGCTTGCTGCTCCGACCTATCCAAGCCTGGCCTGGCCTAGGCTTGGTCAAACTCGGTCAGACCTAGGCCCGGGCCGGCCTAGCCCGGCCCAATGCACACCTTGAGCTCCTAGCCACCAAGCTCCTAGGCTCCTCCAATGAATGAAAATAAAGAGAATTGGGAAAGAATTGAAGGAAATTTGATGAGGGAAGAATCAATTTGGGAAAGAACACCGAATGAGAATAAATGACATAAATAAAGAGGAAGAGAGAGTGACTCCTCCCTCTTAATAGGGCCGACCACAATAGTTCCCTTTTATACAATAGAAAATGTCTTATTTGCCCCTCTAATGTCATGAAGGCTAATCTAATTAGTGGAAGCTTGTAATCCTATTATGGTAATTAGACTAACCTCTATTTATCAAATGGAATGACTTAATTGAGTCCAATTGGGTCTAGCCAAAGTGTTGGTCCAAGTGTCATGTCAAATCTAATTGGATCCACTAATCAAGAGTCCAATAAATAGGCTAGTCTACTAACCATAATAACTATCATTATAATTATATATAAATATGCACAATATATAAATAATATAAAATGGCAAAAATAATCCTATCTACAATTATAGTAGTGATAATTCCTCCCGTTGGCCTGAGCGGAAAGGGGCACTACAGGCAAGATACCTTGCCATCTTGTTACTGTTTAAATTTTATGATATTTTTCATGCATTACTAGTGCATTACTCTAGTAGAGTGTGTCCAAGTATGACTTGGGTGTCGTCGGTGGTGGCATCGATCTTGGGGTGTGTGTATGACTTAATGTGTAGATGACGTTCCCAAAAAGTTGTGAAGTTATTCTCAATAACTTTTATGCCTTATCATGTATCTTTACACGACACTGTGAGTGAGATATGTTGTGTTGGCAAGAGCTTACGCATTTGGCTAGCTACCAGTACGAACGGTTCATCTTCGGTACATATATTGATTAGAATGAGTCTAGCTAGAGACTTGCATAGAGATATAGATTATCTGAGTCATGGATGTGATTTGTGCATGACATAGATAGGGAAGACTATTAGTAGGTGCATGGAATACACTGTCTCTTAGCCTCAGTATTACCCGGTTATGGGTTATTGATTCCCGATTATGGGGTATTACTAGAGGATATATCCGGCAGCGGTCCTGACTCCGTATTAGATATGGTCTGGAGGTATGCTAGTAGTACAAGCCTCTAGTGAATGCTACGCTTTATTCCTACCTACCCATGTATTCCAACATCGTCTTCGACGTATATACACATAGATAGTTAGTGAGCCCATTATCTTATTTATTTACAGTTTACTATGGTATTATTATTTTTTTATCTTGCTACGTCCCTCTGAGGACCTAGTTTCTTTCCAAATCCGGACAAGCACTTGTACCGTACAGTTTACAGACCAGGTATCGAGCCTGGTTATCTTGCTGAAGACCTAGAAGTTGCACCAGAGGAGTTTTTCTGATCCAGAAGTTTGTAATTGGATTAGAGTCCTGGACTTTTGATCTACTTAGCTACGTCCTGACTAATATTTTATTTTAGTACTTTATTATTTTTAGTATTGTAATTCCGTGGACATATTTTCACTAGACTTGATTGTTCAGACAGATCTTTGTATTTGGATATTCAACTTATTTCTATTTCATTCAAACATTTTATTATATATTTATGTCCCTATGTTGATGTGATTCTGTGGATGAGATTATAGTGGTTATGATATTGTTGTGAAGATATTAGATTACAAGTGACTGTATATCGTAGATGGATTTCAATATACTACGATTAGGATAAGTCCATTAAATTGGGAATACTTATTCTAATCGTACAGCTGGCATGCTTATGTCTGGTTCCTATGTATTTTGGAACTGAGACATGACATCCTGAAGCTTGCAACTCTCCCTAATTGTTAAACTGTTGAAATCATAGCCGAGCACATTCTTTGTTTGCTTTAATAAAATTATCGTAGGAATTTAATTTAATTCTCTCTAAAATACCTATAACGTTATTTATAAAACATATCTTGTTTGTGGTATCTCCTTAATGAGTATCAGATAAATAACATTCATCTTCATATCTCATTTAATCAAAATATTCATCAAAATAATTTATGTGCCTTATGTCATTCCAGTATATGTGTGTAGATACATATCAACAGATTCACATAAAATATTATGTTGAGCGAATGACAAAAAAGAATTTGTATTTATATATGGTACTTCAGGACCCAGAACATGTTCTTTTGGTCGTAACAGATCTTATTGACCTGACCATTATAGGTATATTGCTCATATTAAATCTCTACATGAGATTTATTTCTTTAGAAGATTTATTTCTTCAGAAGATTTATCGCTACAGGAGATCAATATTATATTCTCTCTTCAAGAGATTAATATTATCTCTTTAGGAGATTAATATTATCTTTTTGAGAGATTATGTAGGTCTCTTCTGGAGATTTATCTATTCTAGAAATTATCTCTTCAAAAGATTATATGAGATCTCTTCTGGAGATTTATCTCTTTAGAAGATTTATCTTTTTGGATGATTCCAATCTCTTTGGGAGATACCTATATCTTCGGAAGATACTGCCATATTTTTTATCTCTGTAGAAAATTTTCTCTTCATGAGGTAATTTTAATCTCTTCAGGAGATTATCTCTTCATGAGATATTCTCTTCGAGAGGTACTCTCATGAACATAGATGGCCATTTTGACAAATCCATTCATGAATTCTTTATAAATATGACCGTACATTTATAATATTTACTTTATATAATTTCCTAGACATATAGTCAATGAGCCTATCATATTCTTCTAGATGGTTTTAGTCTATATATGGCTCATTTGCAAACCCTTCAGGGATAGCATGGTGATTTTAAATCCTTCAAAGATATGTGTAGAAATTTAAATCCTTTCGAGATTTTATATATATATATATATATATATATATATATATATATATATATATATATATATATATATATATATATATATATATATCTTATCGTCTAGTTTATCATGGTTGGAGAATATATTTCTTCATATTATATTCATGATCATTTCGAGAATCCTTAAGCTAACATTGTTCTATACACTTGGATCTCTATTTGTTAGAAATGCTAATTCAAAATCAACTAGGTTTATTTCAATTTCTTTTGGGTTTTGTACTATAGGAATGAACCCTCCAGGTTGTTCGAGAGGTATCGCAACTTTTTATTATCCTTTCTTCATTCAAGAATCGTTTGTGGTTTAGTGTTATCATTTACTTTATTATGGTTTTTATTCTTATTTGATAATGTCATCTATGACAAACTTCTTGATCCCAAATTTCTCTTAACTATGTATAAAACATAGATTTTTTGGGTACCGATACCTCTTTCTCACTCTTATAGGATCTGAGGTATATCCTCAACCGGAGCGATATACTTTGAGAAATTAGATTTTTTTTCATAGCATCTACCAGATCGTCATGAATTTTCTCTACAGGAAATGCTTCTGCAGTAGGTGCTTCTTCTAGAGCATTTAGGGTGTGTTACATTACTTAGTCTTTTCTTCTGGAGAGCTAAATTTTTAGAACCTTTTAGGTCTTACGTATTCTTAATGTAGGACTTATTCATTTGTGGTCTTTATTTGATTATTTGATTATTTATTTCTATTGGAAGATAGATTCATAGCTGGTATAACTATTTATATAGACAATCGAGTAAATATCTAATAATTCATTTGTAACGAAATATAAGAAATATAATTTAATCGAGATTAGATAAATGGAAAGTATTCCATGATTCGTTCTTCTGGAATGATGCTTTTATGCTTTTCTTCTAGAATGATGATGAAGTTCTTGTAGAACGATAATTTACAACGTTCTTCTGGAATAAGGCATTTATCTTCTCCATATTATAATTCACGACGTTCTTTCTTATCTCCACCTAACGGCGGATTTGATTATTTATTTCTATTGGAAGATAGATTCATAGCTGGTATAACTATTTATATAGACAATCGAGTAAATATCTAATAATTCATTTGTAACGAAATATAAGAAATATAATTTAATCGAGATTAGATAAATGGAAAGCATTCCATGATTCGTTCTTCTGGAATGATGCTTTTATGCTTTTCTTCTAGAATGATGATGAAGTTCTTGTAGAACGATAATTTACAACGTTCTTCTGGAACAAGGCATTTATCTTCTCCATATTATAATTCACGACGTTCTTTCTTATCTCCACCTAACGGCGGAAATTTTGTCATATTAACGTGACAGATCACAAAAAATCTCATGTCTAAAAAATTTAATAATCTAAGGAGATAACATAAAGATTTTCAACATTATATTTCACAAAACATAGATGTCAATATTACAGTTTCAAATAATACCGACAATAGCCATCTAAAAAATGTAATTCAAAACTATGATACTAGTTATTCAGATACAACCGTCAAGATTGATGGTTTAAAAAGAACCTTATCCTTGAGATCAAGGGTGTCTTTTCGATTATGTCACGATTTAAAAGTTATAAGATCATTCGGCTTCTGGCTTACAATGGACCCTTAGCATTGAGCTTCTACCTTTTGGTAGTCTTCTGACTCACAATGGACCCTTAGGATTGAGCTTCTAGCTTTTGGTAGTATGTGACACGACTACCCCAACGTGAATAAAGTAGATCCCTAATGATAAGTTAGAGAATATCTCTAGATGAACTTCTGGTTCTTTCCTATGCTCGAGGTTATACAATATATTCTTTATTATCCTCGCTCATGATATCAATATGATATCCGTTTTGCCCTTATGTCCTTAAAAATCAAAAATGTTATTCTCGAATTATTAGAGTATGAGACATTTTGTATAAGTAAGTGGATTCCATTGGGCAAATTTAAGTGTGCGCTGCTGGATCCTTCTAGTATGAGCATGGCCAGCTATCATGTATACTACTTTCACACTAGTATTCTTATTGGAGGAAAAGATTATATTCTTATAAGGATGGTATTGGTAGTTGCATTATCAATCATGCATAAGGTCTCTATCTCGTTTTTTCATGGATTCTAGTTTCTAGATATGGTAATATATTATCAATAATTGAAAATAAAGATATTATTAATCAATAATAATAATTCTAAACATATAACTTTGAGTCTATGATAGTTAGTAGGTGTAAACCCCCATAAATTTTAAAATACCTTTTTATTGTTTAGTTGACTTAAATAATGATTTTTGGATTTTATAAATATTTTTATCAAATATTTATTATTAGTATATATGGCCTTAGTTATGGTTAAGTTTTGAGGTGTATAACGACTAGGAATTTTGGCATAGCTAGTACAATCTTGTGCTTTGACTAGCATATTAGCCATGCTAGGGATAGCCTAGCCATATTTATGTCCCTGGTTTGGAAATAAGTCAATTTGTGGCTTAACCCATATAATGACTTATATAATTAAGTATAAAGACTTTTGACTTTTTAGGATACCCAGTTGTACCAAACTAGTTTGGACTTGACCTAAACCAAACCCATATAGACAGGTAGTGCTTCCAGATATATCCATATCGATATATATTTTATGTATATATTTTATACTTTATTTTAATGTTCTAATAAATATTCTTCTAAATAATTTTTATATATGTAATATATCAATATTATTTGATATTAAATTAATATTTTGTTGAGAAATATGATAACATTGCTAAAAAAAAATTAGATTTTACTAAATTAATAGGCTAAAAATACAAGGGTGTATAGAAATGTATTTATAAGTATAATATATATTAGGTTATATATACACAAAAATAAGAAAACTAATTTATCGCGAGAATTTTAAAATCTCGCGATATGACAAAAGACAGCTTGGCTGAGCGGCTGTAGGGAAATTTGAAGAAGATTTCGATTGTGGAAATTGATTAAATCCCTATCAATTTGAAGCAATTTTTTTCTATACAAACCTAATTCAATTCTTTACCAGATTGCTTCAAATCTCGTTTAAATTCGGATCAAACCGAGTATATAAACACTCAAAAAATTCGAACTTTAGTTCGAAGCCATCTCGATTCCAAAACTTCTTGATCCAAACGAATCCCTAGTCATCCCCTGACCTTGGACGAACATCGTTGACCACCAGCACCACCGTAGGACCACCGGAGCACATCCACAGCCGCTGAGACCAGTAGAATAGGGACCCTGTTCTATCAAACCCAACCCCAAGGTACTTCTGTTCTTGGCTGATTTCCTAACTGCTTACTAAATTGTTTTTGAATCTATAAATTCCTATGCGTAGTATATGTTGGCCCATTCCATGGTCACACCCGATTTCGATAATCAACTTATACTTTAGTCCATACACAAAATATAGAAAATGCTGCTAACTATTTCAGGATACATGAAATCTTATTCAACGGACGATGTACTGCATAAATCCAAGCGTCAAAGTCATCAAAAATTCTGAAGACTCTTTTCTACTTTTATTCTGTATTTTTACACTTTATTGAGTCTAGGAATTTCCTTGTAAAATCAAGTATGGTATTACTGGCTTAGGGTTAAAATTATTCTCCTTCTCTAAACCTATTTTTACCCTTCATATTTTCGATTACAAATATTTCAAAAATGTATTTCGAAAATATTCCTTTTCAAATGATTTTACAAATTACCAAAAACATGTTTGTAAACTGTTTTTACAAAAGAATTTTATTATATCTCCTGACAGAACTCCTAGCCGAGTTCGGCCCGAGTTCGGCCCGAACTCTGACCGAGTTCGGTCAGTTTGTATTCAAACTTCAGTTGCCTCCAAATCTGCGAGCAACGTCTATTTTGCGAGATATTTGCATCCGAACTCTGTCCGAGTTCTGCCCGAGTTCGGTTGGTGAAAACACCTATAAATAGAGAAGAACTTTTCATTTCAAAACATCAATTCATTCTTCACTCTCTTCTCTATTCATCTCAAGTGTTTTCTAGTGATCTAAAAATTTCAAATCTTACCTATACTTCTCTTAGCCAAAAGCCAGTACTATCAGATTTGATTTAGAAGTCTTTTGGTTATTCAGAGTTGTAAAGAGGTCGTCAAGTTTCAACAACAAATTCTCGTTGTGGAGCTGGTCGTGCGCTCGTCACCAAGCACGGTGTGTGTTGGAGTTGGTCGTGCACTCGTCAACAAGCACGGTGGTGTAAGAGTTACAAGCACTCAGTTAAAGCTTGTGCCTTTAGTGGATTAACATCGGGCAAGAGTACTCGAGACTGGATTAGTCCTCTCAGAGGGATACCAGTATACATCGCTGTGTTACTGAGTTTGATTCTCCTATCTTTATTTACTGCTCTTACATCATTGCCATAGTTTAATTTTTAATTGGTGATTTTATTTTCGCTGCACACACGCACTCTATTCACCCCTCCTCTAGAAGTGCTCAACGATCCTACAATTGGTATCAGAGCAGGTTATATTCTTATATAACATATCCTAGAGAGTATATATATGGCAGCCGTGAAATCTATATTCAACGGTGAAGGGCAATCCACAAATAGACCTCCCCTATTTGATGGAACAAACTATACATACTGGAAAACACGTATGACTTTCTTTTTAAAATCTCTAGATTTTGATTTATGGTCAATAGTCATTGATGGGTATAAGAAACCACCACCTACAGTGGTTGAAGGTATTCTTATGGAAAAGACGCATGACAAGTACACCGATGCTGAAAAAGCAAAGGCTAGTCTTGATGCTCGAGCCATCAATGCACTATTCTGTGCAATTGACAAAACCGAGTTCAATAGAGTTTCTACCTGCAAGACGTCTCATGAAATTTGGAAACTCCTTGAGGTAACCCATGAAGGGACTTCCCAAGTCAAGGAATCCAAAATCAGTAGACTGACTCAGGAATATGAATCTTTTAAAATGAAACCTGGTGAGTCAATTACACAGATGTTTACTCGTTTCCTTGATATAACTAATCCCCTTCAATCTCTTGGTAAAGATTACAGCAACCATGAGAAAATCAGGAAAGTGCTGAGGGCTCTAACAAAGAACTGGAATCCAAAAGCCACAGCAATCATTGAAGGAAACGATCTCACCACGATGACTCTAGAAACACTGATGGGCAAATTAATGACTCATGAGCTCGACTTGCAAGACTTTGAAGAGGCCACACCAAAAGAAAAGACTATCGCCTTCAAAGCTCAAGCAAGAAAATCAACATGCAATGACTCAAATGAAGAATCATCAAGTGGTGATGAACGTGCCTTACTTGTGAAGAACTTCAAGAAATATCTAAAGTTCACAAGCAGAAAGAAGAAAGACATCCAAGAAAGCAATGAAGACGAGACTATATGCTTCGGATGCAAGAAATCAGGGCACATGAAGAAGGACTGTCCAGCTACCAAGAAGAGCAGTCCATATGATCGGTCAAGATCAAACAGAAGATCCACATCTGGCCGAAAGTATGCCAACACAAGCATCTGGCACGAGAGTGATGCCAGTGACTCAGAAGAAGAAGACAGACCTTGCAGCAATGCAAATGTTTGTCTTATGGCATTCGAAAAGGTATCATCTAATCCTCTGTTTGATGATTTTACTTTTGATGAACTAGAGACTGCCTTTAGCGATTTACTTGAAGATCACAAAACTGTGCTCGACAAGTATAAGCAATCTCGAAAAGAGATTAAGGCACACACAGCCGAGATAGCTAGATTGTCTAATTTACTTGAAGACATTAAAGAGACATCTACTACCGGTAACACGGAAGAGATAGCCAAACTTAAAGTAGACTATCAAGAGGCTATCCTCAACATTGAAAAGAAAGAAAAAGACTATGTCAAAATACACAAACTTTATGACATAGAGAAGAAGTTGCACCTAGTAACTGAACAAAGACTCCTTGATATGACTGCAAGATACGAAGAGTCTGTAGCGATTTCTAAAAAGTTAGAAATCAAGTTGGGCAAACAGGCAATACCTGTGACACAGCCCAAGATTAGTCCTAATGCAAAGCATACACCAAAAAGGACTAAAAACAAGAAAGCACAAAGGAAACACGAACACTATTATGCTTTCACTTATAGGTTTTCCAAACAGAACAAGCCTGCAAACACAGTTTATTCCACTAAACTGACTTGCACATACTGTGGTACACACGGTCATATATCACAATATTGTATGGCAAGAAAGCTTGTTGATAACCATACTCTAGTTTGGAAACCTAAGGCTAATCTGAGTGGACCCTTCAGAAAATGGGTACCAAAGGATTCATCTACTTGTCTTGTAGGTGGACCCACAACCCTCTCATGCTAGAAGCAAGTGGATTTTCGATAGCGGATGTTCGCGACACATGACTGGTAATGCATCTTTATTCGCTACGCTATCGATGAAGAAAGAAGGATACGTCTCCTTCGGAAATAACTTGAGAGGTGATATTATAGGTAATGGTACTGTAGGTATGTCTCCTTATCCAATAATAAAAGCTGTTTGTCTAGTAACCGAATTGAAGCATAACCTATTGAGCATAAGTCATTTGGCAGATAATGGTTATGGTATCAATTTTGTGAAAGATAAATGTACTATATATGATATGTCATCTGGTGATCCCATATATAAAGGGATTAGAGAAGACAATATATATGTTTTCTTTTTGGAGAATACTAATAATACAGGAAGGTGTCTAGTAGCCAATCAAAATGAAAGCTGGCTATGGCACATGAGACTAGGACATGCAAACATGGATACTATCTCACGTCTGAACACAAAAAGTTGGTAAAAGGACTCCCAGAAATCCCTTTCAAGAGAGACATGGTATGTGCTGACTGTGAAAAGAACAAAGCACATAGGTCTTCTTTTAAATCCATCAACGCTGTAAGTACTTCGAGACCTTTGCAGTTGATTCATATGGATTTATTTGGTCCTAGTAGAGTCGCTAGTCTTGGCGGTAAACTCTATGCTTTTGTCATTGTTGATGATTTCTCTCGTTTTACATGGGTTTACTTTTTATCAAACAAAAGTGATGCAATTTTTGAATTTCAGATATTTTGTAAAAAGGTTCAAAACGAAAAAGGCTTCATGATTACTCGTATCCGAAGTGATCATGGTGGCGAATTCGAAAATACTGATTTCAAAAAGTTTTGTGATGATAGTGGATACTACCACGAATTTTCTTGTCCTAGAACTCCCCAACAGAATGGTGTTGTGGAGCGGAAGAATCGTACTCTAAGCGAAATGGCTAGAGTCATGCTTAATCAGCATAATCTTCCTAAATATTTTTGGGCAGAAGCTGTTAGTACAGCCTGTCATATTTTAAATAGGGTGTTAATTCGACCTATATCGAAGAAAACACCATATGAGCTTTGGTTTGGAAGAATTCCAAACATATCTTATTTTAAAGTTTTTGGTTGTCGCTGTTTCATCCTGAACACCAAGGATAACTTGGGTAAGTTCGACTCGAAAGCAGATGACGGGATATTTCTCGGATATGCTGCTAAGAGTATTGTTGAAGAAAGTATTAATGTTACCTTTGATGAGTTGAATAGTCATAGATCTAGCGACAGTGATGATGAAGATGCACCTATAAAGAAGAGTTCTGAGAAAGATCCTACCCAAGAGGCAAGAACTGATAAAAGTTCCGAAGATGCAGGAACTGAGAAGAGCCTTGTGAAAGGTATAGCCCAAAGATTCGAATCATTAAGATTCAAACCGGATCATCCAGAAACTCTCATAATAGGTGATGTATCCAAAGGTGTAAGTACTCGTTCATCTCTTAGAGATTCTGAAGTAGCAGCTAATGTAGCATTTATTTCTCAAATAGAACCTAAGAATATTGATGAGGCTTTTTCTGATGAATTTTGGATTTCTGCTATGCAAGAGGAACTTAATCAATTTGAGAGAAACCAAGTTTGGGAACTCGTTCCTAAACCTATTGGTCAATCGATAATTGGTACCAAATGGGTGTTCCGAAATAAACTTAGTGAAGATGGTCAAGTTCTACGCAACAAAGCACGTCTAGTTGCACAAGGTTATAATCAAGAAGAAGGAATTGATTATGATGAGACCTATGCTCCTGTTGCTAGACTAGAAGCCATTCGCATGTTTTGCGCTTTTGCTTGTTTTAATGATTTCAAACTTTTTCAAATGGACGTGAAAAGCGCATTTCTAAATGGATTTTTGAAAGAAGAAGTTTTTGTGAAACAACCCCCTGGTTTTGAAGATTTTCAAAAACCTGATCACGTCTTCAAGCTTAAGAAAGCACTTTATGGACTCAAACAAGCACCTCGTGCTTGGTATGAACGCCTAAGCGCCTTCTTACTTGATAATGGTTTTTCAAAAGGCAAGATTGATACTACTCTTTTTATTAAATCTATGAATAATGATATACTTCTAGTGCAAATTTATGTAGATGACATCATCTTTGGTTCTACTAATGAACAACTCTGTCAAGAATTTGCCAAGTGTATGCAGAGTGAATTTGAAATGAGCATGATGGGAGAGCTGAACTTCTTCCTAGGATTGCAAATCAAACAACACTCAAACGGAACATTCATCAACCAAGCCAAGTACACGAAGGACATACTAAAGAAGTACGACTTCGAGAATGTGAAGCCAATTGGGACTCCTATGGCTACATCTACAAAGCTTGATGCTGATGAAAGTGGCAAACTTGTTGATCAGCGTAAGTATCGAGGTATGATTGGTAGTTTATTATATTTAACTGCTAGTCGTCCTGATATTATGTTTAGTGTTTGCATATGTGCACGATATCAGGCAAACCCTAAGGAATCACATCTTAGTGCCGTTAAGCGTATCTTCCGATACCTTAAAGGAACTTCTACAGTTGGCTTATGGTATCCCAAAACCAAATCCTTTGACCTCATAGGTTACTCGGATGCGGATTTTGCTGGATACAAAGTGGACCGTAAAAGTACCAGTGGTACATGTCATTTCTTGGGAAAGGCCCTAGTCTCTTGGTTTAGCAAGAAACAAAATTCAGTAGCATTATCAACAACTGAGGCTGAGTATATCGCCGCAGAACGTTGTTGTGCTCAAATTTTGTGGATGAAGCAAACCTTAGAGGACTACAATCTGCACTATACAAATGTTCCTATATATTGTGATAACACTAGTGCAATTAATTTAACTAAGAACCCTATCTGTCATTCACGCACAAAGCACATAGAAGTTAGACATCATTTTTTACGTGATCATCAACAACACGGGGATATTTGCTTAGAATTTATTGATACTGAACATCAACTAGCAGATATTTTCACTAAACCATTGGCTGAAGACCGTTTTAACATCTTGAGGCGTGAGCTCGGCATTCTTGAATTCTCGGATTCTTAAAACATATGGTAATTAAATACTGTATTTATGACTTGATAATTTATTATCTAATGAAAATTATTTTTGGGGACAAACTTACAAAGGATATGTCTGTCACCACGGCTACGGTCAAAGCGAAGCGGTACTTAAGAGTTCCCCGGTGAACCACCGTTAGCTGGGACAATCCCTACAGTTAACCTAAAAATAACAGCAATTAGTTAATAAACCAGTCAAACATCATTTATTACAATCTTTACTTACCTGACTGCTTTAACTATCTCGGGACTCGGTCGGCGCTGTGATGGCTCCAGAACCGAACAGCCGGCCCTAGCACCTATAAATCCCATCCTTTCTTCCACTATTTCTCCACACCAAAACGTGAAATAGTTCCACCTCCTTCCAGAAGACTTTCCTCCTCCTTCTTTGCAAGGCATCGACGATCTTCCTCCATCTCTTCATGGCTCCGAAGCGTCAACGAGGAAATTCTTCTCAGGGTGCTTCCTCCTCATCCGACTACACTCCGGCTAGTCTCTTCAGTCCAGCCAAACCTAGAGATCCCGAGGAATTTGATGGCACTCTGTTTTCCGACAGAGACTTCTCCAATCTCTGGTTTGATTCCTTTTCTTTACGTCGTATTTGTACTGGAGCCTTTGTCTACTTTACAACCTTCTTTGAATATGCTCCTGTTTTTGATCAACTTAGATTTCGCGACTTTTTCGAGGTCCAAGATAGTATTTTTGACAATGCTGTCCGTATGTTCTACTGCAATTTGCAAGTACAACAAAACGGAAATTTCTATTCCTGCGTCGCTGGACAGGAACTAGAATTTAGTGCCACCGATATCAGTGAATATTTTCACGTTCCTGATCTTGGTGATGCTCTTGTTGACATCCACCATATTCAGTTCCCTGCCGATGTCACTTTAGCTTCTTTTAGGGAATTGATTTGTCACCCTACTCCTCCTCCTCGGAGAATATTTTCTAGACATCTTAACCATAATTTTTACGAACTTCATCGTATGATTTTCTCGGCCCTTCTTCCGAAGAAAGGCTCTACCGATGAGGTCACATTTTTGGAACTCTCTGCTATGTATCACATTCATTTTGGAATTCCTTTCTCCATTCCAAAAACCATGATGTCTTGGATGCTCAACTGCAAGAATGCAGGTAGAAACCTTGTTTTTCCTATGCACCTTGCGAGTATTTTTCGCCGTTTCGAGATTGATCTTGAAACGTGTGCTATTTCTTCTCCACCTGTTGAGTTGACCCGCTCTCGTCGGTTTCCTCAACCTCCCGGTACTGCTCCTGCTGACCCAGTAGCTGATGCTGAGGCCCCTCCAGCAGATGCTCCTCCTGCTCCGGCCCCTGCCCCTGGACTCGATCAGGCATTCTACCAGCGGTTTGATGATTTCGTTGCCGTATCCACGCAACGTTATCAAGACTCCGAGTTCCGGCATATTTCTCAGGTCCAGGTGCTGAGAAACAGCATTGCCGATCTCCATTACAGCCTGGTGCATGATCCAGTTCATCCTCTCACTATCCTTCCACATCCTGCTTTCCCTGGTCCTCGTTTTACTGACTACTTTTCAGTACTTCGACCCGACCACTGCCTATTTCCCTCATGATCCTCCCGGTGCAGACGACGCAGAGATGTGATGTGGATTCAGCCATAGGATAGTGGATTTAGTTTTGTTTAGTTTTGATGCTGTTCATGTAGTACTTTTTACTTTCATGTCTAAACTCTTTCAGTTAGCCACTTATCAGTTGTACTAGTTGACTTTCTAGTGGAAAATTTATGATATTTCAGTTTATTGCATTTCACTTATCTATGCTGTGATTACTATTTTTTTCACTTTGTCTTGTCTTTTCTATTGTTGGCTTCATGATTTACGGGGGAGCCGATTCATTTTACTACTTGACAAAGGGGGAGAAAATGAGTATACAAAAATATCACAAAATGCAAGGCTAGAACAAATTTTTTTCAGGTATTTTGATATGTTGTTTTATTTTTTATAAATATATTTTGGTATAGACTCAAGTTTGTCAATTATCAAAATGGGGGAGATTGTTGGCCCATTCCATGGTCACACCCGATTTCGATAATCAACTTATACTTTAGTCCATACACAAAATATAGAAAATGCTGCTAACTATTTCAGGATACATGAAATCTTATTCAACGGACGATGTACTGCATAAATCCAAGCGTCAAAGTCATCAAAAATTCTGAAGACTCTTTTCTACTTTTATTCTGTATTTTTACACTTTATTGAGTCTAGGAATTTCCTTGTAAAATCAAGTATGGTATTACTGGCTTAGGGTTAAAATTATTCTCCTTCTCTAAACCTATTTTTACCCTTCATATTTTCGATTACAAATATTTCAAAAATGTATTTCGAAAATATTCCTTTTCAAATGATTTTACAAATTACCAAAAACATGTTTGTAAACTGTTTTTACAAAAGAATTTTATTATATCTCCTGACAGAACTCCTAGCCGAGTTCGGCCCGAGTTCGGCCCGAACTCTGACCGAGTTCGGTCAGTTTGTATTCAAACTTCAGTTGCCTCCAAATCTGCGAGCAACGTCTATTTTGCGAGATATTTGCATCCGAACTCTGTCCGAGTTCTGCCCGAGTTCGGTTGGTGAAAACACCTATAAATAAAGAAGAACTTTTCATTTCAAAACATCAATTCATTCTTCACTCTCTTCTCTATTCATCTCAAGTGTTTTCTAGTGATCTAAAAATTTCAAATCTCACCTATACTTCTCTTAGCCAAAAGCCAGTACTATCAGATTTGATTTAGAAGTCTTTTGGTTATTCAGAGTTGTAAAAAGGTCGTCAAGTTTCAACAACAAATTCTCGTTGTGGAGCTGGTCGTGCGTTCGTCACCAAGCACGGTGTGTGTTGGAGTTGGTCGTGCACTCGTCAACAAGCACGGTGGTGTAAGAGTTGCAAGCACTCAGTTAAAGCTTGTGCCTTTAGTGGATTAACATCGAGCAAGAGTACTCGAGACTGGATTAGTCCTCTCAGAGGGATACCAGTATACATCGCTGTGTTACTGAGTTTGATTCTCTTATCTTTATTTACTGCTCTTACATCATTGCCATAGTTTAATTTTTAATTGGTGATTTTATTTCCGCTGCACACACGCACTCTATTCACCCCCCCTCTAGAAGTGCTCAACGATCCTACAGTATACCTATCCAACTTCAAACCCCTTCAAACTGATTTGATTTTGTTGTAGTAAAATCTCCACAAGATCTCACCAAAAATTACAAAATATCATAGATTATAATGATAGTTTAAAATTCCAGGAACCTGTTTTGGAAGGCCGATTATTAAGAAACCATTAGCAAATTTGGAATTCTAACTAAATAAAAAAATAGACAATATGAACAGCTTATAAATGTTGTTTACAGTTTTTAATTTAATCTATTTTATATCAAGATAAATTAGTGTTAAAACCAAGAAAAACCACATTAAAATAGTTTTTAAATTTGAAAAACCACTGATACGAGGTCCGTCTTGACAAAACAGACGAATCCATCACAAATTAAGATCATCTAAAGGTGCGTATGGACTATTTGGACGTGTGGGCTTTGACAGAACTCGAAATGGTTGCGTATGTGCAACGAATTTGAGGCGTATCGGTCGAAGAATACCTTATTGGCCATTTTGTAAAAATTCTAATTACTTCATACACACTCGTCAGATCGGGACGAAACTTGCGTCATTGGTCTCGTATTATTTTTTCGTCACGTGAGCCAAGTTTTGTCCGATTCTAATACAGTTGACCAAATTGCCGTTTTGATAGGCCAACGGTTCGATTGTCTCACGCCTCGATTCCGCAGAGTCGTATGCCCTTGCATAAATCTCTGTGAATTGATCGTTCTCGCTTGGGCATGATGTCGTACAAGTCTGAGTTTCACTTATACAAGGCAAAGACGGTACATAGTTGATATTCTTTAAATAGAAACACATCGTAGCGACACAAGCAAACAAATTGAAGATACTAAGCATACATTTTTTATATTAAAAGAACTCTTTATTGACAAGCAGATAACTTGAAGTCACACTGAGATATATAGAAATATGTTCTCTTTATTGATAACTGAAATAAAGTACAAGGGTTGTATTGGAATACAAAGCTTACAACACATCTCATAGTACACATAATAGCCAACTGAAACACATGCCATATAGGCTTACATTTGATACTTGATACATGGACTTACACCTGGGTATGCCGACTTGGCTTACAACTCATTCGTACAACAGATGTACGATGTTCCATACATTATGTCCTTTATAAACAAAAGATATCATCTTTTTGCAATGAGAGCTTCTGTATGCCCAACAAATCTTCGATATCTCGGGACTGATCAAGCCAATCTTAGGGTACTGAACTTCCTAAGCATGAGCACCTGAAAAAAGTGCCCACAACGTGGGTCGGTACATTGTTGTGTACTAGCGAGCAAAACAAGCTCATTCGCCTAAACCAACACTAAGTAGTCATATGAGCAGACATTTAGTAAGAGTGATCTTTCTATTTGGGGCCTAACATTAGTTTAAAGTTCAGGAGTAGTAACATAGTGAAGTACGTAATAGCATTGTTTATATAAAGGCTCATTGTAGCGTACTAGTGTTAACATGTTCAGCAGGTTATAGCAATACTTATGGAAAGGCGACATTGTAGCAGTATTGTATTTTAATATGTTAAGCAGTAAAGTTAAATTCAACATGTATGATAAAAATATCACATTTAAGTAATTTCTTACTGATAGCCGACTCCCTCGTACCTGCATCAAATATAGGTTATATGATATACTTACTCTGTCTGCACAAAATATTTATTAGCTTGTATTCTTACAACATGATCACTGGTTTTATTCCACCATTTAGGATACTGCCATATAGGACTTCGAGGGTAAGCGGTGCGCCATTCATAGTAGGTAGCTAGCCTCAATGAATGTCCCGATACCACGTACCCTTAAAGCATGTTTACATTTTTCCCTAGGTCGGAAGAGCCCCAGGCCCAGGCATACCGTCCGAGGAAACAGTCACCCTTTGTGCACAAAAATACCGTCCGAGTAAACATTTAGAGTAGGTAGCTTGCCTCAACGAATCCGTCTCCGACTCGATCGTAAACATAATCGCATGTAAGAATATTAGAAGTAAGTAAAGGCAACAGTGTATCATATCATTGCATCCAAGCCGTGTCAACGACTTATCATTACCATCATTCCACTTGGTGATCTCATCGATCCCAAGCCTCATCATTTCATGCATCAATTCATTCATTTCTTATAGGGACTTGTAACATTCATTAGTTATAGGAACATGCACCATTTTATATCTTTGCAACAGTTACAAATGATGTTCATGATTCAAGTGTCTCATTCCTTTTAGCAGTATTATCCTGAGCAATATTATCAATTCATCTCTAATATGTGATTCACAGTAGTAGTTCATGTTTATGTGTAATTTATCTCAAACATTAGCCAACAAAAGCATCTATATTAATTCAACAACCAAAGCATGGGGCATTTAGGATATATATGGCAACACAGTACTCCATTTTATTATGCATGAAGGAGTAGGAGAGAAGGGATGGTTTCACTCACTTGCACAAAAAGGTTCTTCATGTTCCGATAATATATATACTCAACAGGTCCTCCAGAGTGATTTGACACAAGCACGATATTCCCATTTGACATAGCCATACCATCGAGCCATGTTCCATAACTTATTTCGTCCGACCAACTAGGAAGACTGTATCAGTCTCAAAACTCTTAATTTCCAACACAAATCACGGTTTAACATTCTGATCGAATCCAAAAAGCTAACCAAATACCTCGTACAGAGTGAAGCATTACAGATTCAATGGACAATTTTGTGCATGGCTCATCGGAATCCAAAATTGGACATACCATTGAGTTCGTATTAAAAAATTGGACTCGTAGGTATATAATTTGTTGACTTTAGAGACCACAAGTTTTAGCATGCTTTTTGGTACAAAGTGGGGCCAAAGGTGAACACAATTTGATCTAAAATTAATGTTTTGTCCCTGTATCTGGAATTGGACTTATGGTTAGTCAATCTTAGATATTTTTTATTTCAAAAACGTTGGTGATGTATATTTCAGTATCCGAAGATGTTTACGGAAGTTCAGCTTTCATGGCTCTTTGATTTGATGAGTTATTTGCTAGACATTGTCGATTCTATATACTACTACCAGACAAGCATATCTTACCAACTTTGTACAGTTTATTTATATGCATGTTTTATATTATTCTTGTTTGTTCATGTCTCATTTTATATTATGTACCTGCAGCCTTGCCATGATTTATTTTAATGTCTTATACTTTTTATCATTTGTTTTTATCATTAGTTGTTTTTTATATTTTCATACGTGACTTCCATAGTTTTATTTACATGAGAGACTTCACTTGATCATGTATTCCATGTTACTTTGACTTGACTTGACTTGACCATAGATCGATACTAGGATTGGCTACTTGACCACTTTCGACTCGGGAGTCCCCCTAAGGGACTACGATAGAGACTTACTACAGATTGGAAGGACCACGCATGACTACCTTCTGTAGGATCTAGAGCACCACGCAGGACTACGGTCATTCGATTTGTTTGTATCCATACTTAGTATTACTTTCCTTATGACTTGTCATTATCTATAGAGTTTCTTCCATGTGATCTTTATTCTTGTTCTAGTAGTTGCTTTTTCTTTTTTTCACATATTATTTACTGTCATAGTAGACATATTTTTATGTATCTTGCTAGTCCCCTGAGGACATGGTGATCTCTCCTGGTTTAGACGAGGTTTATCCACATGCAAACGTGCAGGTTAACGAGCCAACAATAGAGCAAGGCACACTACGATTGACGGCGTTATTGATGCTTAGTTAGCATAGCTTGGACTTAGTTATTTTATTCCTTGTCTTTATTTTATTCTCCATCTACTGGCATTGGATTTGTCTCCACCAGACGTGACTTTAATTTTGATTACTTGAATCTTTACTTTTTATTATTCTTCATTATCTAGTATCATCATTATTTATTTGGCTCAGTTGTATCGTTTTACTTCTGTGGATGAGATATAGATTGTCATGGTAGTTCTAGATTTTTGTGGCTTAAGATATAGTTAGGCAGCTTAAGTGCATACTTGAGGGTTTCCTAGATTGGGATCATCCTTAAGTATGTACCAGCTAGCCGTGTTACGTGCTAGTCCCGTGACTGTTGGGACTTGGGCAATCTGCTGATTAGTGTTGTAAAAATAATAGAGAAAGAGAAGCAATTTGTAGTTGAATCAATATGTACGGGGCTTTCTCATTGATAGTATATATAAGAGGGAATATGATAGGGTTTGTTATGTGTATGAATAAGGGCATCCATATTTGGGTTTATCCAAATCATAACATAATTTTTTTTATATGACTATGTAAAATGGCATTACTCTGAAGAGAGAGACATCTGTTTGCCAGTTTAGAGGTCAGATGAAATCAATAATAAATAAAATATTCTCAAAAGATTACCAAATAATAATAATAATAATAATAATAATAATAAAGTAACTAGTTGAGCAATTTTACTGACGTTTTTTCTACTAGTCAAACAAAACAAATAAAAAAGAAGATAATTTGGAGACAAAATGACAAAGTAAATGTTAGAATAATAAAATATATTTGGAAAAATAACAAATGAATTAGTTCGTCTCGTGGTTAAATCTCTTAATTTATTATCTATGATTCGAACTACGTTATTGACATTTTTGTTATTAAATCTTACTATGTATAAGTAAGTCGGTGTAGGTCATCTTTGATCTATCTTCTTACTAAAATTATTATTACGGAGTCTACTTAAGTGAGTTAGGGCATGTATGGGCTATCACATTGTAAGAACTAGTTGGACTAGTAAGTAAGCTTGGGCTCTGTTTGAAAATCTTGCTTATTGAGAGACCTGAGACAGTCGTCTAGCTAGTCCCTCCTCTTGACCGGCCTAAGTCCAGGCATTCCTAAGACCAGGCATGCGAGAATCAGATACAAGTATCAGGCTATATGTGTAGTGTATATGACTGACAGCTATAATAATAAATGTGATCGTCAACTTTTCTATTTAATTTTGATCATCAACTTTTCAATTTAATGGGATTTTGTTTACTTTCATCCACTTACTAATATGAATTTCTACTTACATTTTACTTTTTAATTTTATTAGACTTATTTTCCAGTTTTTATCACAAAATTTTTTTTGTGACAAAACGAATATTTTTCATGACAAAAAGTGGGTTGTAAGTCTAATAAACTTAAAAAGTGAGATGTAAGTACAAATTTATAATAATAATGAATGTAAAAAACCTTAATTTATTACATATTATATTAAATTTCCTTCCATACATTGTCAAATTTCAACAATAATGACAACAATCTTAAACTTCTGATGAGAAATTCAAAGTCCAGGATGTTGGCTAAGCTTATCCGTGAACTGTCCAAGACTTCTTCCAAAAAAATTGAGAATTCTGATGTCCTCAAAAAAAATTGTATCAAAATCTCACTATAATGAAGAGAGAACCTTCATTATTCTTTGATACTAACTAATTGGGTTAGAATGTCCCCTATTGGCAAGGCCGACGTGGGGGTTGGATTGTTCTAGTCGAAACTAATTTTGGTTATTCCTTAATCTGATCTCTTATTAGTCATTTTTTTATGTCCTAGTGGGTCACCTACAATCCCGACATCTTGCAGGTCATACTGGACCTAAAGGGTTGTCTTAAGCAGAGTAGGATTGCCCAAATCTAAAATTTTATAGGACTTATTCTTGGACCGACCCTATCTATTGGAACCTAGATTTAAGTAATTATCATTGTATTAATAGATATTTTCTTTCTTTCATATGATCAAGTTTAATTGTTCAAGATAATGTCTTTAGTGGGCTATTTGGGTTTTATTGGGCCATGTAACGTTAAGATGTCTCATATATTTTGTTGTAAGGTAGATTTAGAGTAAAGACGTCTAGCATTAGGTTAGCATTCGACTTATTAAGAGAGTTGTCTTCTAACTCAAATGGTTCAGGCCTTGGGTCTTATTTTGTGTTATTATAAAGGCACAATCCTCATTATTAGAGAACATCACTAGATAAGGGCTAATATAGGACTTTTTTAATTTTTTGTTAGTGGCTAGCAGAAAAAAATTACTGGGGGCAACATAATCTCTTTCTCTCTCTCTCTCTCTCTCTCTCTCTCTCTCTCTCTCTCTCTCTCTCTCTCTAAACATAAAATCTCACTCTTCCTCTTCTTCCCACTTTTAGCTTCTACTCAATTCTCTTTATCTTTCTCTTCCAAGGCAAGGCACACACCAATGCTATTTCTCAATCAAGATAATCTTTTTTTTATCTATTTTTTTCCTCTTTCGATTATGTGCTTTTTTAGATTTTTAGTTTGTGTGATTCTCATGTTTTTTAATTGTTACTTATTCAATTATAGGTTAAAAAATTTCTAACAAGTGTTTTTCTAAATTCCAGAACCCAAAAATTAGAATTTTCAACCTAAAACTTCTACACAACTGTCTCCACCGTTAATCAACCACTATAATGGAATATGTCTTGATTGAAATAGATATACATTAATCTTATGTGCGAATGGAAGACCAAGCGAATGTCGATACGAACAACCACAAACTTTAGGATCAAAACCATGAATTTTAATCTTTTGTCTCTTCGAATATTAGGACCAATGCCTTATGAGATATGACATGAATTAAGGCATTAAAAAGTGGCTCATTCTTATTCATGCTTGGCAATATTGAGACTCATCTCAAATGATGTCTGAATCTCATTCACAATCACTTCCAACAATAAATTGATCGCGTTACGAACACAAAATCACCCACTAATGACCGTATATATCTCTTTAGCTTTGAGTATTGGCCTTCGACCCGATTGGAAGTGGTTGTGCCACAATATTTTATCATCTTGACCCTATGATGAAATGTCCTTTATGGTGGTATATCCATTTATCTTTGATAAAAGAAATGCATGTCGGATTGCTTGTATCCCACTTTTTTCAAACATGTATCATAATTGTCTTTGGTGCTTGCATGCCAAACAATTTTCCAAACACCGTAGAATTCATCAAAGTGTTCTTTATCAATTTTGCCATCCACCTTATCAAACTTGTTCTTGCAATGTGCTTGGATATTTTTATTTATATGCCAAGTACATAAAAATCTTTTCGCATGAGAAAATACAAGATCTATAACATTAATTAAGGCATATTCTCGATCAGTTACAAAAACATATAGCTCTTCATGTCTAGTATAAAGTAACTTAAGTTGTCCTAATGTCACGTGTAATCGTCAATCGTCTCAGACTTCATAAAACAAATGCCAACTGAAAATGACATTCTTGTAGAGATGTAGCCGACGACGTGTAAAAGTTGCATGCAGAATTTGTTGGTCTTATAAGTACAATCAATGACTAATACATCACAGAAGGACCTTGCCAAGTGGGTGCAATTAGGATTAGCCCACAACTAGGAAAGAACCTCATTGTTCAGTAGACTTCTCCTACGATACTCCATATAGTGATGGTCAAAAAGCATCTTTATAAGTTGTTGCGTTGGCATTTTCTCTCATACTATTAGCCTTCAATAACGTTCAGCCGTTGTAATTGTCCTCATGGTTGACTTGTTGTTCTTTTTGTCGCACTGTGGATATAATATGTCGCAGTACAACACCGGCATTGTGATGTAGCATGGATTCCAACTCCGAATCCTTTTAGGATTTTTTTTTCTTTTGCTTTATCTTTTTTATAGAGTTGATAAGAAGCCTATTTCTTTTAGGACTTTTTTTTGGCTCTATCTTTTATTAGGATAAGTTTTATATTTATTTGACTAGAATTTTATCTTTATTTGATTAGGATTAAAATTTATCTTTTATTAAGATTAGGTTGTCATAAAAGTCTTATAAACAGGCACCTTTGGTATGCAATTGGGGAATAACTTTTGAATCAATAAAATTCTTCTTTATATTCTGAGATTTGTTCTCTCCTTTTCTTGGTTGTGGACTCGACTGTTCCATGGATTCGGAAGCCCCTTGGTTGAGGTTTTCAAGCAACCTTCATGCGAACCCCTCATAAGGCCATCCGTCGGAGTTTTTGCGGCACCACTTTGCTCTCACCAAACAATGGTGGTCCAGTTATCGTCATCACCGATCGACTTGGCTATTGCCAAGCATGAAGATAAGCCCATTTTGCTATCACACTACATCAAGTGGTATAAGAGCGACACAGATTCAGGATTCCAAAACCTTTGGAAATCTTTCTTTTCCAAAACAACAATGGCGAAGTCAGTCATGCACAAGAAGTTTGATGCTCTATCAAGCAACGTTGAAATCTTGCCAAGCAAAATTGATATCCTTTCAGGCAACGTTGACATCTTGTCAAACAAATTTGATGCTATGTTTGACAAATTGGCTAGAGCACTAGATTTTTTTTGGTATCAAGTATATCGTTACAGTTGATTTCACGGAGATACCACACACAGAGACAAGAGGCACAAATGCTCGTCCTTCTACTAGCCGCCCACAAAAGGGGATCGTGTGTGTCTATAACAGTTGTCCACTCAGAGCATCAGTGGTCATTGTTAACTATAAAGACGACAAGATTGAGAAGAGCATATCAAGTTGGATGAACCCATTGCAAACGCTGAGCTAAAATCTTCAACCCCTCAAGAAGAGAAGAAGTTGTCGGATTCTAATAAAAAAACAGAATTAATTTAAGAAAATGACATGATAATCTTCAGTGAAACCATTTTGGCTGCTTTGAAGATGAATTCTTCAGCCCCTCAAGAAAAACACCCAGGAGAAGGCAATGTCCTTCACCAAGATAACGCTCAAGCACATGGTGCAAGATCTCCACAGATAATTCTGGAAAGTAATATCAGCAAAAGTTTACACGACAAACATAAAATTTCAATGGAGTCAACCAGCCCATTCGAGCACCTCAAGAATCTAGTTTTGAAGCCATTATTAAGAAAGTTCGTAGTCATCTACTTTGACGATATCCTGATTTATAGCAAGAGCCAAGTTGATTATCTGAAGAACCTTAGGGAAGTTCTTAATCTTCTCCGAATTAGGAAGTGCAGCTTCCTTACCAAACAACTCATCTTCTTCGGATTTATGATTAGTAAAGATGACCTTAATGTTCATGAAAACAAGATTCGAACAATTCGTAACTGGCCTACTCCAAAGACAATGACTGAAGTTCAATGCTTCCATGATCTCGCCAACTTCTACCAACGATTTATCCACAAATTTAGCACTATCGTAACGCCAGTGACAGAATGCATGAAGCCATACAGATCTTTCCAACCTTCAATATCGCTGATCTTTATGAATACTTTCCACCTGGCGAACCGCTTTACTCTGAGAAGAACTCGGGGACGAGTTCTTTTGAAGCAGGAGATACTAATGTAGCGTGGATTCTAACTCCGAATCCTTTTAGAATTTTTTTTCTTTTGCTTTATCTTTTTTATAGAGCTGATAAGAATCATATTTTTTAGGACTCTTATTTTGACTCTATCTTTTATTAGGATAAGTTTGATCTTTATTTGACTAGGACTTTATCTTTATGTGATTAGGATTAGAATTTATCTTTTATTAAGATTAGGTTGTCATAAAAGCCCTATAAATAGGCACCTTCTATATGCAATTGGGGAACAACTTTTGAATCAATAAAATTCTTCTTTATATTTTGAGATTTGTTCTCTCCTTTTCTTGGTGTGGACTCGACTGTTCCGCTGATTCGGAAGCCCCTCGCTAGAGGTTTTCAAGCAATCTTTGTGCGGACCTCTAATAAAGCCATCCATGGGAGTTTTTGCTGCACTGCTTTGCTCTCACCAAGCAATAGTAGTCAAATTATCATTATTACCGATCGGTTTGGCCATTGCCAAGTACGAAGGTACGCCCGTTCCGCTATCACGTCGCATCACGTTGGTTAATTGCACAAATAGTTTTCTTTCATCTGGTGTCAACCATCCAGCATATGCATGGCGCTCAAGTGTGTCTAGGAGAGGATGATTGTGCATATCATTCTTGAGTTTCACAATCTATTAATCATAGACATTGTTAACAACCTGCAACTTAAATGGGCATCCAAATTTTTGTGAGCCATCAACTATCTTCCGTTGTTTTCTCTCTTATGGTGCCGCTTCTTTTTTATGATGATGCATGAACATGCACACCACTCTCTCACATCTAACCACTACTAAAATATTGGTAATTAGCAATGGATATTTTCGTCGCTAAAGTAATTTACCGACGGGTTACCGACCGAAATAGGACGTCGATAACTATAACAGCACTATGACATTTCTGTCGGTAAGCCGTCGCCATAGCGATGGCTTACCGACGGAAACACCGACTAATTATAGCGACGGATTAGCAATGATTATAAACCATTGGCAAACACGGCGACAACTTAGTGACGGATTACCGACATACTTTTGTGAGCAAAAAACTAAATTTTCCAAAAGCTCATCGACAAAAAATTTCGTCACTGACTCGTCTGATACGCTTTTTGTATCAGACAGAACCTTAGCGACGAAAAATTTCGTCGCTAGTCCGTCGCGAAGCCAACAGGTATTCGTCGCTAAGTCATCGGTAGTTAGTCGCTACCCTGCAAATTTTGCAGATTTCCATCGTTATTCCGTAGCTAAGCTTCTTCTTATTGCCAGACTAAATTATTCCAGCTTTGCTCAAACCTGTGAATAGATACAAACACCAATATAGTCCCAATATACATTACAGTCAAATGATATACATGAAATATAACCCCAATATATACAAAAATTAACCCAAGCACCAATATATACAATAAATTGAACTCCAATTGCCCATCCAAACAACTCTAATAGATACAAACTCGTCCAGCAGTCGCAATATAGTATATATACAACTCCAAAAGATATAAACTCCCTAAATTTCATACAAATTCATCATCAAATACAACAACAAAAAATAAAAATCAAACTGATAGTGGAGGAGGTGGAGGAGGTGGAGGAGGTGGCGGAGGCATAACCGGCCGTCCGCATGCATATAACTGCCCTAGGACCAAAGTGACGATCCGCTATACGTCCTGGGCAGGAACGTCTAGAAGGGTCGGCGGCACGACAAGAGGCACTGTGGTCGTCGGAGGAGAAGTCATTGCTGGAGGCGCTGAGGTCGAAGCTGGAGCTGGTGAAGTGGCAGCAGGAATCAGACATGTTGTGCTTAGAACTACGCTCATCTGGCTCACCTGACCCTGTAGGCCCACCAAAATCTATGTAATCTGTCACAAAGTGTAGGCGTCGGCAGTATCGTCGGTCTGTGGAGGTGGAGGTAGAGGTGGAGGTAGAGGTGGTGGAGATAGAGGAGATCTGGAATAAACGGACGACTGGGATGCCAACGATCCGATACAGTACACGCTGCCCCCTTTTTCTCTACCGACGGCTTGTATCCACAAGTCGTTCCTCATAGCTAGCGTCGGTGGCTGACTAGTCCCAGATTCCTCGGCAGTCCCTCCCTCAACAACTCGACTCTCTAAAGTCTCATACGTCTCCTATATTTATATAGGTGAATAGATTTAGAGTTAATACTCATGTTTTAGCTACTATTAAGAATTGTTATGGTTAAGTTCTCATACATATCCTAAATTATATTTTGATTTATAATGCTACTTAGGGTTATAATTTAAAGTTAATATTCATATTAGAGTTCGACTAACTATTTAGGTAAACTAAATATAGTTAAGTACGTAAAGACAAAAGCAAAATGTAATTAGATATAGGACTCGGAAAGGCTTTGGTCGTCCGATCATCTACGAGCTTCACATCCTTCATTCGCTTATGGGTACGCTCAAAAGCTTTAGGAAAGTCCACGGCATTCGGGTCTCCGCCTCCCCTGGCGACCTCCTCGCACTATAACAATTAAACATCAATTTATAACTAAACATTAAATTTAAACAATTAAAGAAATAACAAATAAGAATACTCACCAGCTATCGATAATGCTCTGAAATTGGTATGGATCCACCCGTGTGGTGACCACCCTTAGCACGGGCAGCCTTTGCCTTCTCACACTTGGCCTTATAGGCCGGAGTGCCCATCTTCTTCTTCATCTCCTCCCAGAATTCCTCCTTCAACCACTCCTTGCAAAGAGCGCTATTTAGTGTAGCCAATGCCTTATAGTCGTTGACCATATCCCTCAACCTCTTGCTGGCAACGGACTTGTAGCACTTCCTGATTGCCTGATCTTTGTGCGCCGGCCAACAGTACAACTTCTGTAAATAAGGACAAATAAAAACAAATGAGCAAATATTTAATAAATGTTATAAACAAAGACGATATTATTTAGACATACCTCAAGCATCTCGAGCCAAATATATCGTCTATCAACTGGGATGTCCCTGAAGTTCAGATAGGGACCATGGAATTAACGATGTATCAACTCGCCAAAATCTCTACCAGCCTAGGCTAGAAAGAACCTGGAATAAACAAAATAATGTACGATTAGATAATAAATAGAGTATGAATAAATGTGTCTACTAACAATTATATACTTACGTCATTCTATCGGCCCACATCTCGGGACGAGTGATGTTGGCTGACCGCTCTAGTAGAGTAGGAGGATCTATAAATCCTGGTCGATGTATGTACACTCCACGGTCGACCAAAAGGCCAGGATATGGGTTTGTCATAGTACGAGCGACAGGTGTAGTCTCCGGCATAGAAGACGGGGCACCAGCACCGGTAGGAGTAGATGCTGAAGGAATATCAGGACTAGCTCCACCGACCGAAGAACGAGTTAACGATAGAGATAAGACATCCTCCTCATCAACCAAATCATCCTCGCTAACTCCTCTGTGATCTGCAGCCGGAGTACTAGGAGAAGCAGGAGGGCGGGTCGACCCAGATCCTCGATGTCGTATATGGCCTCGTCCCGCCATATATAAATCTGAAAGAAATAAAAAGTAATGTGATGATACAAATAATCAATGTAAATCTAATAGAAATTAAATAAAGGTGTGTTGATACAAATAATCAATGCAAATCTAATAGGTAATACGTACTAATCTTCTTCATCTTCTTCGTAATCTGAATCTTCTTCATCTTCTTCGTAATCTGAATCTTTTTTATCTTCATCTTCTTCATTTTTACTATCATTTCCACTTTCACCTTCATCTTCAAATTCTTCCTCCTCATCCGATACGTCCATTTCAGACTCCTCCTCTACATGAGGTAAGACCTCTATGTCAAGCTCTTCGTCAACTATATTATCCTCTACAGTAACGTCAACCTCCATGTCGTCAATGCCGGCTAAACTCATATATGTTGGTTGAGGCATGACTACCTCATCCTCCTATTATGCTTGATCTCCAATATTATATTTATTTTTTGCTTTAGTTTTGCATACAGCACACCAATCACGAGTAGTACATCGTCGACTAGGATAACTCGTGTAGTACACTTGGACCGTTTGATTAGACAACACAAATGGTTCAAAATGTACATATCTTTTTTCGTATTTTATATCAATAAATCTAAACTGTTTGTCAATTCTCCATCCTTGCTTGGGTGTTGTGTCGAACCAATCACATTTGAACAGCACAATTTGGGTATCAAAAGAGTAATCCAGCTCGACAATATCTCTTAGAAAATCGTATGTAATAGTCAAATTCTATATCGACGTCGTAGACTGAGCCCCTTACAAAAACTCCGAAATTCTTTGTGTAATTAGCCTCCTCATCGACAAATGAGTGATTGATAGGCTTATCAGTGGTTCTAAATTTGAAGCCATTGATGGTATATCTATCCCAATATTTTTCCCTCTTGCTTGGTCCGATAGCTAGTGCTCGAAGTCTTTCGTCAGTCAATTGTGTGCCAGGACGAGAAAACCTAAAACATCACATATCATAACGTCATTAGGATAAATCTCTTTCGTCGGTCAATTGAATTTAGAATAGTTAAATGATACTATTCCTTACATAGTTATGGAACCATGATGGAAATTTTCTATCAACCTCTCTAGCAAGATCATCATCATCAATGCTAGGTCTCTCCATTTTTATCTCAGATCTAAAAATACTATGATAAAAATAAGAAATTTTAGAGAAATTTTTACAAGTATATCGCAAAATTGGAGTATAACGTAGCAAAATTATGTCTCTTACTTCTCTATATCTTCCATCTCCTTTATACCACTATTTAGGCAGATATACTGATGAGCGACTTCAAATTCATTATCCTCCAACCACCGTAACTTATAAGCACTTGTAGGTTTGCCACCAACATTGAAGATATTACGGATTCCACGATTCGATTCATCGACTTCACCTTCATCATTTCTTGGTGCTCTATTTTAGTTTGATCTGACATTAGTATCGAAGTAAATTGAGAAAAAGTTTGAGACCTCCTCAATAATATATGCTTCGCATATCGAAGCTTCTACATGATCCTTATTGCCCACCTTCTTCTTCAGGTGATGTAGATATCTATACATAATATGTTCAATATTAGAACTGTTTGAATAAAATAATTATTAGTACTAGATAATTAAATATTTTATACCTCTCAAATGGATACATATGTCGATAATGGACGGGAGCACCGTGCTTCGTATGCAAGATGAATCGACAAATGTTCCATACTATCAAAAAGCCGAGGGGAAACACCTTTTCTAACTTGCAAAATGTCAATACAATCTTCTTCTCAAGTTCAAACATATGTTGCACCGTCAACTTACTTGAACACAAATCTCTAAAGAATATAGATAACTCGGCCAGCGGACCCCATACTTGAGAAGGCAACATCTCTCTCAGAGCGAAAGAAAGTAAATGTTCCATGAACACGTGGCAATCATGACTCTTCATCCCTATCAGCTTGTGTTCGTTGAGATCGACACATCTTGCCAGATTCAATACGTAACCGTCAGAAAATCTCAACTTTGTAATCTAATTGCATATTATCAATTTATCATCCCTACTCAGTGTAAATGGTGCTGAGGGCTTGATACAATTACCATTGGATCTTCGTGTTAGATGCAACTCTGGACGCCTGAAAATAATTTCCAAGTCCTTTCTTGCTTTGGGATTGTCTTTCGTTTTTTCCTTGATATCCATCACCGTATTGAAGATGTTGTCGAATACATTTTTCTCAATATGCATGACATCAAGATTGTATCTTATGAGATTGTCCTTCCAATAAGGTAAGTCCCAAAAGCTACTTCACTTCGTCCAATTATGGCTATGTCCGAATCCTTCTAAGTGATGGTCTGATCTCGGATCTTTCTTTACAGTCGACAAATCCTCTACCTCTGCCCAAACGATATCTTCAGTCAATCTCAATAGGAAAGGAGTTAGTTCCTATTTACCAGCTCTAAAGGCGTCATTGTCCCTTCTCTATGGATGGGACATAGGAAGGAACTGACGATGGCAATCAAAAAACATGCTTTTCCTCCATTTTGAAGGCTCATTGACTTACTCTTTTTTATACATATCGGACAAGACATAATACAATGAGTACTCCATCCAGATAATATTTCGTATGCTGGAAAATCATTGATGGTCCATATCAATATCGCTCTCATCAGAAAGTTCTGCTCCATCGATATATCATACGTCTGAACGCCGAACTTTCACAATTGTTTTAACTCGTCCACCAATGGCTGCAAGTAGATATCGATGTTCTTCTTTGGATTTTCTGGACCGGGTATGATAAGTGTCAAGAACATATAAGGAGTCTTCATGCACATCCATGGTGGTAGATTGTAAGGGGTTAAAATCACCGGCCAACAAGAGTACTGAGCCCCCGACTATCCGAAAGGAGTGAATCCCTCAGAACATAAAGCCAGCCGAACATTCCTATGCTCTGCAGCAAATCCAGGATGACATCGATCAAAATGTTTTCATGCCTCTCCATCAGATGGATGAGATAATTCTCCTTCATCCATCTTTCGCTCTTTACTATGCCATGTCATGTGTTCTACAATATTCGAGGACATATATGTTAGCCCAATGATTACATCGTGTTTTTAAATATGGCTAATCAATTAAGTTTAACATAATGATGTCACTAATATTCATATACTCATTATCATGTTGCTACTTAAACTTAGTATTATCCTAATTGTCCTATATAATATTGTCATGCTTGTATCGTATTGTAACATATTTTGCTCGCCTAACATGTATTTGTAGACAAGCAGTAAGCATGATCAATCATGCTCAAACTAGGACATAGGCAATGAAGAATTAATGATGGACCAAAGACGGCGTCATACAAAAAAATTCCTCTGAACCGCCTAGCGACCTATCTGGGGCCTCGTATCGGGGGTTCTGCTGCCCGGTCAGCGGATGTCACGCCCCGATTCAGGAAATCTTTCGTCCTCGCTTTGATTCGCGTCGAATCGTTCGTCCTCGCTAAGGCGTAATGTCGTACAAGTCTGGTGTTGCACTTGTACAAGGCAAGAACGTGCACTGTTATGTCATTTAGAAATATTTGAAAACCCAGCCACATTTCAGAAATATTGAGGACACAATATAGGAAGAAGAAATACTCATTTTATTGATAATTATAGTCAGAATACAACTTTTCTCGATAATATTTGAAATGCCTTTTCGGCTACATTGATTCATGAAAGAAGTACAACTGATAGGCTGCCATGAAATAACTTCCCGTTCCATACATTATGCCCCTTTAGTACTTTGAAATATAAGCAGCCATCTTTGAAAACTCCGTAATACTTTGTGCATCTTTAGGGAAAACAACTTGAAAGGAAACAGCAGTTCAGAAAGCTTTAATTACGATGTGCGCCCGAGCCTTCTCTAGTACCTGTGGATGAGGGGTCAGCACATTATAACAATGTGCTGGTGAGCCCCGTTGGCCCACTCAGCTAAACCAACATTTTATTAATGACAAGTATTTTAAAGATATGAACTTATTAGGGACAGACAACATTTAGAGTGAATCATAATTTAGGACAATATGGAATTTCATGAAACCATGTTTACTTTACCATTGGTCGAATCCAGCTTTCCTGCATAAGATACAGGATAATAATAACATACTTACCGCCCCTGCATAAAATGATCATTAGCGTGCATCCTGACTACATAGCCACTGGTGTTGTTAAACCATATTGACTTGCCATATAGGACTTCAAGGGTATGCGACGCACCATTCCTTCGGATTGTAAGTCCGAATGAATGTCCCGATACCAATCGTGCCACCAAAGTATGCTGCATTTCTTCCTAGGCCGAATCGATCCTGGTGCCCAAGTACCGTTCGAGGAAACAATACCTTGTATACAAGTTGTCTATGACTATGCAAATGTGTGTCTAACTCGATAAGCATAGTGTGCATGGTATAATATTAAAGGTAAAAGGCAACATGTTCATTCTCAGCATTTCATATCTCATCATCACAGGCATCAATTATCTCATTTCAATGTTCAAGGGACAAGCACAATCTCAATGTTGTTAACAGTGTAATCGATTCATTCAATGTTCAAGGGGCAAGCATCATTTCAATGTTCTATGACTAGCTTCTTAGTGGTATTGACTTGTGGCATTAGCAACTTGATATCGATCAACGGATGTTGCAAGATATTTATTTAATTGGCATAAACGAATAGCGAGAGGGACAATACCACCACAGAGATCCACACTCACAAAATTAGAGAATCGCAGAGAGGGAGAGGAACACTTGCACACTTAGCCTTCCGTCATACGTCAGTCTGCAATGGCACCAAAAGTTTGGTTAATACTCCGTCTCGTTATGTTCTCTTCTCTCAGAATTCTCAAGAATGAATGTTATACAAATCGATAAAAACGGACAAGAATCGAATTATCGAAAATCATTCAGAAAAGTATCCATCAAAACCAAGCAACAAAACCAGCAACAAAACATCCAGAGAAAACTCTTGGACGCATTTCAAGATAAACCAATCCATTAGTTGGAAAGGTTATTATGCACTTGTCTGTGATCGATTCGGTACCGACGGTAAGTTTCCCCAATACTCGGTTCCGACCGAGTTAACCAAGCCACAAGCCTTACATAGTGAACCGCTAGGAGCGGGGCACTACATAATATACCACTAAGAAAAAGTTTCGTCCTCGAAACTTAAAGCAAAAGTCCTACCACAAAATTATCAAACAGCGAGGGGTATTTCACCCGCATCTCCTCTTCTAGTTCCCACGTCGACTTCTCGACAGCATGGTTCCACCACAGCATATTAACCAAGGATACTGTCCGATTTTGTAAAACTTTCTCTTTCCTGTCCAAAATTTGGACAGGCACTTTAGTGTAGGATAGGTCAGCGCTCAACTGCAACTGATCGAAGTTCACTATATGGCTTAGATTATGTACGTACTTCCGCAGTTGGGACACATAGAAGACATCGTGCACATCAGCCAGAGCCGGAGGTAGTGCAAGTCGATAAGCCACTGAGGCTACCTTCTCCAAAATCTCGAAGGGTCCAACGAATCTCGGGCTCAGCTTTCCTTTCATCCCAAACCGCATCACATCTTGCATGGGTGTGACCATCAATAAGACATGATCACCCGCCATGAATTCTAAAGGTCGTCGATGTACATCCGCATAACTCTTCTGTCGGCTTTGAGCAACTCTAAGCCTTTCTCGAATCAAGCGGACCCTCTCGACGGCCTGTTCCATAAGTTCTGGTCCGAGCACTTGCCGTTCACCGACTTCATCCCAGCATATCTGTGATCGACATTTCCGTCCATACAGGGCTTCGTACGGGGCCATTTGGATACTTGCCTAATAACTGTTATTATAGACAAATTCTGCCAATACGAGATGTGCGTCCCAATTTGTCTTCGAATCAAGCATGCACAATCTCAACATATCTTCAAGAATCTGATTTACTCTCTCTATCTGACCATCGGTCTGCGGATGGTATGTCAAACCAAAATTCAACTTTGTGCCCATTGCCGAGTGCAGACTTATCCAAAATTATGACAAGAATCACCCGTCTCTATCTGACACTATGGAAGCTGGCACCCCATGTAATCGGACAATTTCATTTATGTAGATCTGAGCCAACCGTTCTACGTCCCATATAACTTTTATTAGAATGAAATAAGCCGATTTGGTCAATCTATCCATGATCACCCAAATCGTATCATTCCCCTTCTGAGTTCTTGGCAAGCCGACTATAAAGTCCATACAGATATTATCCCACTTCTACAGTGGAATAGCCAAATTTTGTAGTTCGCCGCCTGACCGTTGGTGTTTGGCCTTTACACGCTGACAAGCCATGCATTGTGACACAAATAGAGCCACATCCTTCTTCATACCATGCTACTAAAATGTTGTGCTCAGATCCTTATATATTTTTGTGCTTCCCGGATATAAGGAATACTTCGTGAAATGAGCCTCGGTCAGTATTTCCTTTCTGAGCTCATCATCCTTAGGAACGCATAATCTTCCCTTGACACGAATAGTGGAATCTTCAACTGTAAAGTCCGATGCCTTTTCTGCTAGAATCAACTCGCGTATCTTCTGCAGAAACGGATCATCCTTGTGAGCAATCTTAATCCTTTCCTGGAGGCTCGGCTCAAGCTGCAACTGAGCCAACTGTACATTCTGTGGATGGATCCTAAATTCGATGCCCATCTCTTCAAGATCCCGTAGTAGCTCCTTTGCCACTGCTAGTGACCCAACAAATTTTCGACTCAAGGCATCAGCTACCACGTTCCCTTTACCCGGCGTACAGGAAATTGTCAAGCCATAGTCCTTGATCAATTCTAACCAACGCCGCTGCCTCAAATTCAATTCCTTCTGTGTGAATATGTACTTCAGGCTTTTGTAATCCGTGAAGATCTCGCAGGACACACCATAGAGATAGTGTCGCCACAATTTCAATGCGAACACAATCGTCGCCAGTTCTAAGTCATGAGTTGGGTAATTCTTCTTATGTTGTTTGAGTTGTCTCGACGCATACGATATTGTCTTCCCACGTTGCATGAGAACACATCCCAAACCAAGTCCCGATGCGTCACTGTAGATCAAAAATCCCTCAGAGCCTTCTGGAAGTGCTAAAATTGGAGCCGTGACGAGCCGCTGTTTGAGTTCCTAAAAACTACACTCACAGTTGTTGGTCCACTTAAATACGACTCCCTTCTGAGTGAGGCGAGTCAGAGGTGAAGCGATTCTTGAAAAGTCTTACACAAACCTACGGTAGTATCCGGCTAAACCAAAGAAACTCCGTATCTCACTAGCTGATGTAGGCTGTTTCCAGTCTACAACTGCCTCAATCTTTTTTGGGTCAACAGCAACGCCTTCTGCCGAAACATCATGCCCTAGGAACGACACAATATTCATCCAAAATTTGTACTTATTTAGTTTTGCATACAACTGATTGTCCCACAGCGTCTAAAGTACTTCTCTCAAGTGTCCAACATGAGTCTCCATGTCCTTTAAGTAGATCAAGATGTCATCGATGAATACAACAACAAACTTGTCTAAGAATGGTCGAAACACTCTATTCATTAGATCCATAAAGGTTGCTGGTGTATTAGTCAAACCGAATGGCATGACCAAAAACTCATAGTGTCCGTATCTCGTACAGAATGCTGACTTAGGGACGTCTTCGGGTCTGATCTTCAACTGATGGTATCTTGAACGAAGATCGATCTTAGAAAATACGGTCGCCCCTTGTAGTTGATCAAACAGATCATCTATCCTTGGTAAGGGATACTTGTTACGGATGGTTGCCTTATTCAGTTCTCTGTAATCGATGCACAGCCGCATCATCCTATCCTTCTTCTTTATAAACAGCACTGGAGCTCCCCATGGAGATACACTTGGGCGAATGTATTCCCGGTCTAGTAACTCTTGTAGTTGTACCTTTAGTTTCTTTAATTCTGCCAGAGCCATCCTGTACGGCGCCTTTGATATCGGGCGAGTATCCGGGAATGTATCAATTGTGAATTCAATTTCTCTATCCGGCGGCATTCCAGGTATCTCGTTCGGAAATATATCGGGGAACTCTGCCACAATTTCGGTCTGATTCGAGCCTACACTCTTTATCTGAGTGTCTTGAATAGAAGCGAGAAATCTTTCACACCCTGAGTACAGCATGTGCCTTGTTGTAACTGTCGATATTACCATAGGTCCTTGGAACGCCGAGCCGCACGAATAAGAGAACTCCGTTTCTCCAGGTAGGCGAAACATAACTCTCTTATCCGCACAGTCGATTGTTGTATGACAGGCGCTAAACTAGTCCATTCCCAAGATAATATCGTACTCTTTGATGTCAAGTACAATTACGTCCAAAGATAAAGTCTTGCCTCCAATTTTAATGTAATCGTCCCTGCAAATCAAAGTTGCAGGCATATCTACTTCAGAAGGAGTGCTAACACACAAAGCTGTCTTTAGTAGAGTCATACAAAATTTATTTTCTGTTGCAAAATCAGACGAGATAAAGCAATGAGTAGCACCAGAATCAAAAAGTACTCTTGCAGGTGTGCCTTTGTACAGCAATATACCTGTTATTACATTCTTTGCGGTCTGGGCCTCTGCCTGAGTCAAGGCATAAACCCTTGCTTGCCCACCTTGTTGTTGATTCGGTACATTCCCAGTTGGAGCTGGTAAAGCTGGTGGCGCTTGGCCATGATTCTGATAGTTATATTGGCTCCGGTTCTGATTGTTGTTGTGTCCACGATACTGATTATTGTTATGTCCATGAGGATGATATTGATTCCCTCCCCTACCTCTGCATTCCCATACTTTGTGATTTATATCCCCATATTTGAAACACCCAACACGGCAATCTTCACCACGGTGTCCCACTCGATGACATTTGTTACAACGAGGCAACTGTTGTTGATGTCCTCTGTTGTCACCTGTATTATGACGCTTAGGTGCATCATTTCTTCCTGCAGACCAAGGTCGTTTCTGATTATTATTGCCTTGGTTGCTGTGCGTTGTCCTACGACTAGCCGGCTGATGAAATCTCTCCATCTCGAGAGCTGTATCATATGCCTCCCGGTAAGACGTATACTTCCTACTTAGCACATCGTGCTGCAGGCCCTCATTCAAGCCTTGCACGAATCTTTCTCGCTTTGCGTCATCATTCGGGACCATGTATCCAGCGAATGCAACTCTCTTTAGAAATTCAGTTTCATAATCCTCTACTGATATATCGCCCTGTCGGAGTTCTAGGAACTCATTCTCTTTCCGTTGATGGAGAGCTGGTGGGATGAATTGTGCAATGAAAGCCTGCTTGAAGGTCTCCTAAGATGTCTTTGTATCCGGACTATTATCGCAAAGTGCCTGTCTCTGCGAAGTCCACCATTCTTGGGCCTTGAGACGAAGTTGTACATCAGTACACTCCACTCTCTTACTATCCTAAATCTTTAGCATTAGAAAGTAGCCCTCAAGTGTGTTCAGGAAGCCCATCACTTCATCTGGCTCTTCTCTCCCATTAAACTCAGGCGAGTCGCAGCTCTTGAAGTCGGAGAACTTGATGCTCGTTCTCTTCCGTGTCGGCGTTTCATGTTTCTCTGCCGGCACTTCTACGATCTCGGTTGCTGCAGCCTTTGCAGAAACATTGGAATCGACCGTCAGCTTGGCAACAATCTGAGACAGATTATCCACTTGCTTTTGTTGAGTATCCAGTTGCTCTTGAAACTGATATTGAAGCTGCTCTTGAAGCGCACAATATTGAGCTTCGCTCTGCTTCCTCTGAGCCTCCAATTGTTTAATCAGTTTCTCTATTGGGTCAGACGATGAATTCGTCTTTGAGCTATCACCTTTGGCCATTCTACAACAAAGAAATAATTCCATTAGCACTCATAAAATATTTATGGGCTTATTGTATGGAATATTATTTCATGCCAGCGCTATCGACACCATCAATCGAGAAAATTTGCATCAAGACTTCCTTTTTGAAAACATTTTTGAAATCCGAGGAATTGAAACCGTACTTTGATACCAACTTGTCACACCCCGATTCGGAAAATCTTTGTTCTCGGTTCGATTCGCGTCGAATCGTTCATCCTCGTTAAGGCGTGATGCCGTACAAGTCTGGTGTTGCACTTGTACAAGGCAAGAACGTGCACTATTATGTCATTTAGAAATATTTGAAAACCCAACCACATTTCAGAAACATTGAGGACACAATATAGGAAGAAAAAATACTCATTTATTGATAATTGTAGTCAGAATACAACTTTTCTCGATAATATTTGTGATGCCTTTTCAGCTACATTGATTTATGAAAAAAAGTACAACTGATAGGCTGCCATGAAATAACTTCCCGTTCCATACATCATGCCCCTTTAGTACTTTGAAATATAAGCAGCCATCTTTGAAAACTCTGCAATACTTTGTACGTCTTTAGGGAAAACAACTTGAAAGGAGACAGCAGTTCAGAAAGCTTCAATTGCGATGTGCGCCCGAGCCTTCTCCAGTACCTGTGGAGGAGGGGTCAGCACATTATAACAATACGCTGGTGAGCCCCATTGACCCACTCAGCTAAACCAATATTTTATTAATGACAAGTATTTTAAAGATATGAACTTATTAGGGACAGGCAACATTTAGAGTGAATCACAATTTAGGGCAACATGGAATTTTATGAAACCATGTTTACTTTACCATTGGTCGAATCCAGCTTTCCTGCATAAGATACAGGATAATAATAACATACTTACCGCCCTGCATAAAATGATCATTAGCATGCATCCTGACTACATAGCCACTGGTGTTGTTAAACCATATTGACTTGTGCGACGCACCATTCCTTCGGATTGCAAGTCTGAATGAATGTTTCGATACCAATCGTGCCACCAAAGCACGCTGCATTTCCTCCTAGGTCGAATCAGTCCCGGTGTCCCAGTACCATTCGAGAAAACAATACCTTGTATACAAGTTGTCCATGACTATGCGAATACGTGTCTGACTCGATAAGCATAGTATGCATGGTATAATATTGAAAGTAAAAGGCAACATGTTCATTCTCAGCATTTCATATCTCATCATCACAGGCATCAATTATCTCATTTCAATGTTCAAGGGACAAGCACAATCTCAATGTTGTTAACAGTGTAATCGATTCATTCAATGTTTAAGGGGCAAGCATCATTTCAATGTTCTAGGACTAGCTTCTTAGTGGTATTGACTTGTGGCATTAGCAACTTGATATCGATCAACAGATGTTGCAAGATATTTATTTAGTTGGCATGAAGGAATAGCGAGAGGGACAAAACCACCACAGAGATCCATACTCACAAAATTAGAGAATCGCAGAGAGAGAGAGGAATATTTGCGCGCTTAGCCTTCCGTCATGCGTTAGTCTGCAATGGCACCAAAAGCTTGGTTAATACTCCGTCTCATTATGTTCTCTTCTCTCAGAATTCTCAAGAATGAATGCTATATAAATCGATAAAAACGGACAAGAATCAAATCATCGAAAATCATTCAAAAAAACATCCATCAAAACCAAGCAACAAAACCAGCAGCAAAATATCCAGAGAAAACTCTTGGACGTATTTCAAGAGAAACCAATCCATTAGTTGGAATGGTTCTTATGCACTTGTCCGTGATCGATTCGGTGCCGACGGTAAGTTTCCCCAATACTCGGTTTCGACCGAGTTAACTAAGCCACAAGCCTTACATAGTGAACCGCTAGGAGCGGGGCACTACAGCAAACAGGGGTCGAGGGGCAGCGCCTCCCGTCAGGGGTTCGGGGGCGACTGCTATCAAGGAAAAAGGCCTCTTCAAGTTTGTTCAAGTATTAGAAAAAAGGCGTCATCAAAGGGCTCTTGGTTTTCCTATTTGTTCCAAGTCTGTAATCTTCAATTTATTTATTCTAGGAGAATGTGTACGTTGAGTCGCACTGTGTCATCCCAACCCCTAGACATATCTCTCCAAGCTCTACCATACAAACAGACCAATTCTTGAACCAAGCCCAAGCTCCACCAAGCCAAACAAAGCCCAAAGGCCCAAAGACCATTCTGCCACCTAGGAGGCAGAGTTCGGGCCGAACTCTGCCCCATATAGAGTTCGGGTCGAACTCTGTCCCCTGATTTTCAAGAACTGATTTTTAGGGTTACCAATTGCTAGTTGGTACAACGGCCATATTTTTGAATTCTGAGAACAGAATTCTGGCCGAATTTTGCCTTCCATACTAGTATATATATGGCATGATTTCAACCATTTTTATTGATCTCTTTATCTCATCTTCTCTTCTCCTATAGCCTCATACAAGCCAAAACCTTTCCATCTACTAGCCAAGCTTTCTAAGCCTAAAAGTGCTCAGTGCTATTCAGTTAGAAGTTTGTGCAAGAGTCAGATAAAGTTGCTTGGAAAATTCTAAGTGTCGTCCCAGCGATCTTTATAAGAAGTTAACGTGCTCTTCTGAGTAAAGGCACGTGGTGTAACTACTATTTCACAAATAGTGGATTTCAATCCTGAGCAAGAGTTCTCAGGCCTGGACTATCCTCCACGAGGGAAACCAGGTTAAAATTATTGTGTCTGCGAATGCTCTTCTGATCTTTATTTACTATCACATTTCTCTCTGATTTGTTTACTATATTGAGAGTTGTTTTGTAGAGGTGATATAGAGTTAATTTTTATTTGGTGATTATCGACACAAACTCTATTCACCCCCCTCTATAGTTGCCTACACGTTATTTCAATATACATCCTTTGTAGCCTCTTTGTGATCGGGAAAAATTGCATGTATATGTAGGGGCGCAACCTTGCTCATGTAGTTGATTTTCTTTGCCCCGAATGGGCTTATACCGGTCCTCGTGACAGAAAATACATTTGTCTTTATCATTGTTCTCCTTGTAGTACAACATGCAATCGTTTTGGCAACAATCTATCTTTTATAGCCTAATTTGAGTTTTCGTATCATCATCTTCGACATATAAAAGTTTTCTGGCAAGTCCTTTGCTCCTTTTGGCAGCAACTCTCTAACAAACTGAATTATCCGGTCGTAGCATTCTTACGGTAAGTTAAAATCAGACTTGAGGTTCAACAACTGCATCACCACCGACAGGACAGAATGAGAATCACAACCCAGATATAACGGAGTATCGGCATGGTTGAACATATCATAGAACTCCTTTGTAACAGGATTCGGATCCTCCAGATCAAAACTTGGACCGGCACAAACCGTATCAAATACCAACTCACGTGCAAGTTTCGATGCTGATATTGGAAGTGGCCTCCAAGAGTGGGGTCTCCCACCTCCGTATTGAAGGAGGACGGATATTGTGAAACCAAAGGTTCTCCTTGAGCCATCCACTCATTGTAGTTCGGTACGAAACCCTTCTTGTAGAGGTGCTCTCTCACGACGTTGTGTTGTTTAGTGACTAGGTTAATCGCGACAACGTCCAAACGTCGCTAAATACGTCGCTAATTGAAATTAGCGACGTATTTTCCCTATTTAGCGACGTCTGACGGCGTCGCTGATTTGACAGATTTTAGTAGTGATCTACCGCTTTGAATGGTATATTACGATAATTGACACAAGGGCACTTTATGAACCTTCCGTCCATGAAATAAGGTTGGCTACTAGCGTATCTTAGAAATTCCTCGACGTCCGCCTTGAAATCATCCGTCAAACCAATCATGCTCTCATGTCGCCGATTGTACATCTACAAATGGTCAACTAAATATCGACTCATTGTTCAAACCAATTCTGAACCATGTACCATATATTGGATAAATACAAGTAAAAATTAATTTACTACCTAATTCCTATGAGTATCGATATAGAAATTGGTATCAGACAATTCCTATGAGTATCAATATCGAAATCGGTATGATCAGACAATTCCTATGAGTATCGATATCGAAATCGGTATCAGACAATTCCTATGAGTATCGATATTGAAATCAGTACCATACCATTCCTATGAGTATCGAGAAGGAGATAGGTATCGGTCGTATTAGATCGATATCGGCCATATCCGGTAGGTAACTATCGTATCGGATTAGTATCGGTCGTATCTGATTGGTATCGACCTTCAGATAGGTATCAGTTTTGATCTGATTGGTATAGGCCGTATCCGATTTTGCAACTTTCGGAAGATATATGATAAATTTCATATTCTGATACCGTGTCAACCTATATGAATACCTAGAACTTGATGATTGGCCTTCATCGCTTTAATTATAGAATGTTTTGATCTCTCTTCTTTATAATTCTATTATTGGGCTCTTAGAATTTTTGCGATCAAATGTGCCCTAAATTTTTGCAATCCAATGTGCCCTAAATTTTAAATTTTTATATAGAATTTTTGCGATCCATTGTGCCCTAAAATTTAAATTTTCTAAATAAACAATCTTACTCCAAATTCAAATCCATGCAACCAAATTTTCAAAAGAAATTAATAAAAAAAATATAAATTAAATTGAGGTTATACTTGCGGTCGGATAGGAGGAGGAGGGGGTCTGCGGTGCTGCTGGGGAACGGGGGGGGGGGGGTCTGCGCCGCCGGGTAATGTGGGTCGCGCTCCTGAACGGGGGGGGGGGGGGTCTGCGCCGCCGCTCGACAGAGAATGGGAGGAGGAGGAGGGGGCTGTCGTAAAGGAGGAGGAGGAGGAGGAGGAGGAGGATGAGGGGTTCGACCGCCTGGGAGGGGCAGAGGCCGGTGAAGGAGGGGTCGACCGCCGGAGGAGGAGGTTGGGGTTGGGGTTGGGGTTGGAGGAGTCGGGGTCAGAGGATTTGGGGGAAAAAAATGTCGGGTGAAAATTTTAGAATGAGAGAGAAGGGGTTAACGTTTCACTTCTACTCGTGTCCAGCAACGGATTAGTCCGTCGCTAATCAGTCGGTAAAAATACAATCGTAATCCGTCACTAATTAGCGACGGATTAACTGGCGTCGGTAAGTTCCGTCGCTAATTAACAATATTTTTGTAGTGAACCTCTAACTATTTTCGCCTAAGCCAATAATTAATCGATCTTGAAATGATGATGATCGTGCTATGTTATTTTGCAACTTGTTGACACTGTTTTTATACTTCTTCATGAGTTAAACATAATGTCCATCTCAAATAAATGGCTTAAATCAACGGCGATAGGGACAACCACATCTGTTGAAGAAATGTTTTGCACCTGGAAATAAAATGTAAGTACAACAGGAAAAACCAAGAAAAAAATCTACATCAAAAGCTCTAGATCTTAGAACTGCCAGCTTTCTGACAGTTCTAGTACTATAGTCGTGAATTTCATAATTATTTATAAAATTCAAAGATTGAAATAAGAACCTTATTTCCTTTCTGTGTCATCGAGCTGATTACTTCGTCAAAATTGGTTTTTTTTTTTTTTTTATGTCTTCTACATTGTTGGAAGCTTTTTTATCATTGGAGAAGGACCAAAAACTTTTTTTTTCTCCGAAGCTTGAGAAGCTTAATCAGTAAAAAATTGAGAATCATGACCGAAGATTCGTCAGTATGATTGGAATGATAGGAACTTGTTAGGAATATTTAAGGAATGGGGACCACAAGTAGTTTATGGATTTTATTTTAGGATTTTGGAGAAGGAGACAAAAGCTGATAACCCATGTATTTTGCAACTTGTTGACACTATTTTTCTACTTCTTCATAGCATTTTGGTAATAAATTTTAAGAATTTTGTGCTGCCCCCTAATAGTAGAAATTATGCCTTTATAAATAACATTATTATGTAGGATCACCTAGGTTTGCTTTGCAAATACGAGTCCATAGTGTTAGAATATATTAGCATTTGAATGTGAATATTGAAATGAGTGTATTGGTGATTTTTCCTTTACAGGTTTCCTATACTAATCGTAATTAGGGTTGTACCAATATATATATATTTCCTCCTACAGAGAAGAATACACACGAATTCTAAGTTGGTATAAGAGCTAAAGTTAGAAATCTAGGAAAAAACACGTGTCGTGGCTTCCAACAGCGGTTTCCTGAAGAAGAAGAAGAAGAAGAAGGCCTTCTCCTGTAGCGGCTTTCCGAGTAAGAAGCACTCGAACTCCACCGTGAATTTGCCATGTTTGATGAAAAGAGCTCCGACCGAAAGTGTGAGCAATGTGGTCAACCTAACCGCTCTAAGTCTAGTTGCTATGAGACTGTGGGTAGAGGTGAGTATTCGGTTTATTCGGTTCCAACCGAACCGAATAACCGAAAATCGAATTTGACCGAAACCGAATAAACAAAATCGAAACCGAACCGGATTGGTCAATAACCGAACCGAACCGAACCGAATTAAATCGGTTCAATTTTCGGTTTATTCGGTTTTGGAATTTTTTGTGTTTTTTTGTTAATATATATAATGACTAAATATACCTAGATATATTTATTATATACTATATAGTATATACCTATATATATTTAGTATATACCTATAATTAATACGTATGTGTGTGTGTATATATATATATATATATATATATATATATATATATATATATAAACTAAATTTTTTTATTCGGTTTTCGGTTTTGGACCGAAACCGAAAACCAAAACCGAAACCGAAATCGAATAAGAAAATTTAGTATTTTTAAAACCGAAACCGAACCGATTTTTTTAAAACCGAACCGAATCTCTTATTCGGTTCGGTTCGGTTTTCGGTTCAAAACCGAATAATGCTCACCCCTAATTGTGGGTTATTCAGAATGGTGGAATCATAGCAGGGATTCCAGAAAATAAAAGGGATATTTAGACTTTGGGTCTCAAATAAGTTCTGAAATTTATGTTTGGATCTCTATATTATACATAATTAGTGTTTGGGTCTCAAAAGTGTCACAAAAAATAATTAGAGACACTTTTGATGACAGTTTTGGTGACACTTTTGAAACATTGGTGATATTTTTGAGACCCAAGCACTAATTATGTATAATATGAAAACTCAAACACAAATTTTGAAACTTATTTGAGACCCAAAGTTTAAATATCCCAAAATAAAAATTCAGGGTGTTAAGCAACTGTACAGCTGCAGGCGTTGTTGAGGGTCCTCCGAAGAATGTTGATCAAACCTTTGTTTTGACACCCCTAACAAGTAATATCGGTAAGGCATCTCAGAACTCTACACTTGTTTTGACACCCCTAGAGGTCCGCCCCGTACGATGTCCATACGCATCTCAGAATTCTACGTACCTCCACCTACAACCCTCCTCTTCCAAATCAAAGCACACACCGACGATCCCCGCAACGTCCCGGACAATCCGACATTCCTCTCGGGGTATTTCCGAAACACGCCACCGACAGCCGAACACGATTGGCCACCGTCGACAGGCCGCCAGCGCGCATCCTCGCGTGCCAGCCGCCAGCGCGCATCCGCGCGTGCCAGCCCCCAGCGCGCCAGCCCGGCTGCGCCCGTGCACGACAGCCCTGTGCGCCCCCGTGCGCGCATCCCCGTGCGTCCCGTGCTCGCCCGCACTTCCCGCGCACACATCCCCACGCGTTCCCGCGCCCCGCGCGCGCATCTCTCGCGCTTTCGCATCCCGCGTGATCCGAACGCCGGCTTCCTCATGCACGAGCCAACCCGTCCGCGTGTCCCGTCCATGTCCCGTCGCCTTTGCGTGACCTGAGACCGAGGCAACCCTTCGGTTCTCCTTCCACAACACCCCGGTAAGCTTCTATCAGAGTTTCTGTTCTTTCCCAGAATAGAGAATTAGGAGAGAAACCCTTTTTTGTCCGACCGAAATTGAAAGAATAAAGCTCTCTCAATTCCGGGATAACTAGTTTTCTATTTTTGACTGTATGTTTGTTATAGGATTAATAATTAATTAATGTTAACGATTAGATTATTATTAGTAATAATTATGTCGTATGTAAATTGTTAGATTAATTAGTAAGTTATTTGATTTAATTATTATTATAGAATGGTTAGCTAAGCATTTTAATTACGATTATCGTAGAAGTCACGTTATTTTAGACTTAAGAGTATTATTAATAATGTTTCCGTTAATTTTACGTTAATAAAATATTAAATTAGTTTCAAAAGTAGCTCATATCAAAAGTCTATTTTAATATAGACAAAAAGTGTTAGTTTTAATTATTTAAGCAAAAACTAAATGTAATGATTCCACGTTATATTAGTAAATAGTTTCTATCGAAAAGAGTATTCGCATAAATTATACTTAACTAAAGTATTTGTTCCATTTATAAAATAAAATTTATTTATTAATTATCTATCTTAATTTAATTAGTAATTTTCAAGTTACTAAATAAATAATTAATTATTTGAAAGTTTGTTTATTTAGTAGTAGCTAATTATGTTTATTTTGCTAAAAATTTAAAAAAAGAGTATTTTACATGAATTGTCTTCATAGTCAAAAATCTACTATGTTGTCACGAATTTGTTATTAATTAGAGTATTGATAACTTTATTTAAAGAAATAATAAGTTTTATTATTTGATTTACTAAAACCGTATTTTTCTTGTATTATTCACTTAGAGTTCTCCAAAAAATATTTTATAAATAAATAATTGCTTTATTATAACTATCGGTGATTTTAGAGCCTAGACGTTATCGATTCATTAATAAGTTATTAGAATTGTAGCAATCTTAGATTGGTAACTAAGTCATATTTCGCTAATGTAGGGTTCAGTTCCGGGGCTTGGTCAGAATTTTTTCTGTCGTCACCTACAGCATCGAAAAAACCAAGGCAAGTTTCATACTATTCATGTTCGTATTTTATTTAATAATTAAATATACTGCATCAATAGGAATATAGATATTGTATCAACACTGATCCACGAGGTCCCTCTCGGACTCCAAATTGATTGCTTGATTGACTCATTGACACAAAAATTTGGGGAGCAGTATAGCAACTGTGACCAAAGTCATGTTACTAATATTGCCTCTCTTGCACTAATCCCTATTGCACAAGGGATTGAGCTGTATCGTATACTAGCATTTGGCCAAAATGTTAGTATACACATTGAATCTACCAGCCGGTCACATATCTGCTATACACTTAAATTACTATTGAATCATTGTATATTACCTCATTGTAGCTCTTGAGATTTCATTGCCCTACTGTTTCTTTATTATTATTTACAAAAATATAATAATGCTTTTCAATTGCCCTTGCATTATTTATTACTATTTGTAATGCTGGATATGAACATATGTTCTTGCTCTTTTCCTGATTGGAGACCAATATTTTAGGTGATTGTGAAGACGAGAAGCTTGCCTTTAGTTCCTACTACGGATCTAATCCGAGTTCTGAAGAGGTACCCGAACCTGACTAGGGAGCCCAGGATTTCTAGTTATGCCCGTTGCTTAGCTTTCCTGTTTTTAAGTTGTAATAAAGAACAATTGTAATAACTAAATGTTTTACTTGCTTGTGTATTTGTTTTATCTAGACAATTAGCTTTAATTTCAAAGTTCAAATAAATTTTTTTGGTTCTCGCATTTTAGAATTATCTGCTTGTGTTACTACTGCTTGATACAGCTTACTACCGCCATCTCACAACGGTGCAGGCTGGGCATGATCTGACTGGAGCCAGTGTATTAGGGTCGGGCCGTGACACCAAGTCAGCCTGGGAGCTTCCCCGAGCGGAGTCCGCGCATATGTGCCAAATCATTTTTTGTTACTCAAAAGAAAATGGTATGAGAAAATATGGGGATGCAATGAGTATCTCCCCAAATCATTTGGTATTACTCAAAAAAAAAAGGGATGCCAACACATTTGGTGTAAATGAGTTCACGCTCCATGCCAACACACTGGACTCAGCACGACAATTGAGTTGGTAAAAATTGCTCAGGATGATTACTTAGTTTGCAAAAATTGCTGAAAAAATCTAACTTGCCAACTGAGTTGGCGTTTCGTCCCCTATTCTGAAAATATATGAAATATTTTTTTCGACATGCTATTTTACCAAAATTCTCTCACCGTATGAAAATTTCTGTTAGAGAAACTCACATGAGAAATTCTGAAGCAGCAAGAAAGAAGGGGAAAAAGGGACAGAGGGAGACGGATGATTGAAGATGAGAGAGAGAGAGAGAGAGAGAGAGAGAGAGAAAGAAAGGGGGGAAGAAATGAGTTTAATAGAAAGAATTAAAAGAGGTTTTTAACTAATCTACAGTAGCAATTTTATTACTAACTAAATAAATGAAATTGATAATAGGTTTAGATAAATAGTTTATTAGTAATAAAGGAATAATAGAATTAATTATGATAATAAATAAAATGTTAGGTTAGCAATGACTGATAATACAAAATTGATTCATTAAATTTCAGGGGTTTACAAATGCCATTATGACAGATAAGACAGACATGCGATGCCAAGACGACACATATTCGTCTATGATCGAAGTATCAGAAATAAAAATACATGTATCAAAAATCATACATGTTGTATATCCGTCGCAAAGATTGCAAAAGTTATTGTTGATATATCGGCGTCACTACACCAAAACATTGAGGGTCTGCTTGGATTGAGGGAGGAAATAAGCAGAGTTAAGTGGGGTTAAATGAGACGGGTTAAGTGAGGGAAAGTAGAGTCAATACCTTGTTTAGATTGGAGAGAGACTTAAGCGGGAGGGTATTTAATAATTCTTCCTTGGATTGAAGGTTTTGAGTGAGAGAAAGATTAATAAAAATATGATAGCTACCAAAATAGCCTTATTACATATATTATAAAATTAAATTTGATTAACATTTTAATTATAACTTGTCAAAATATCTTCATAAATTAGGAAGTTACAGAGTAATATGTTGAAAACAAGAAAAATGGAGAGAAAAATTATGATATTTTTTAGAAAAAATAAGGAATTTTTATGACTTTTTAAACAAAACCTCTCAATCTCCCTCGTTAACCCTCCGAATTGTGGGATTAAAAAAATGAACAAAAGAGAATGAAATAAACCGTCACTTAACCTTCTATAACTCTCACTCCTAAACCCCCACCCTCAAACCAAATATGGTTTTATTTTTCCCTCACTTAACTCTCTTAACCATCAATCTAAGCAGATCCTAATTTTTTGACACAATTTTTTGTTTATTTCTAACATTTTTTACTGTTACAAATTTCTATCGGTAGAAAACAGTCACAAATTAGAAATACTGTTAGTAAAAATAACAAAAATTGAATTTTTAATATTAGTTATGCATAATATTTATTTGTAACACTTAAAAATCATTATGAATTTTTTAAAAAAAAGGATCATGTGTGTTGAATTTTTTTTTTGCACATTTCATTTCCCTCCCGACCCCAGCCCTAGAATTCTCTCCTCCTCTTCTTTTCCAAATTTCATTTCCCTTCCAACCCAACCCTAGAATTCTCTCCTTGATATATCCCAATTCAATAACTGCACTGCAGGTATCAGTAGGCAGCAGTATCATTCGAGATTACAGGCTGTTGGCAGTTAGCCAGGTCAGCCAATCAGCCAGTCAGCCAATCAGCCACGCCAGCACCAATTAGCTCCATTCTGTTAGTAGCCTTGTCAGGCCTTTAGCAACTACCTATAAATAACTGTAGGAAGGATAACAATGTAAGTAATGATTGTGATTTCTATATTCTTCTTCTAATTCCTCTTCCCTGTCAATTTCCTTCTGCAATTAATATTAATCTATTCTTCCCCAATTCCTTCTCAATCTCTTACAAATTTCTCTATTATGTTACTACCCCAACTGTCATTATGTCTTATTTGCTCAATTCACCCCCAGCCCCAGGCATGTCTGGAAGAGGACACAACAATTTGGTATCAGAGTCGCTCTAGCCGGTGGAAGAAGGAAGCAGAGAAGGAAGCGTGAGCCATGGCGGCTCTCATCGAGGATCTTCAGAAGGGAGGCGGCTGCCTATTGATGAGGATATATTCCTATCTCTGGAGAATACGGTGGGAGCTCTAGCAAGTATTGTTCTGTATCTTAACAGCAAGTTTGATAAATTGCTAGAGGAGATGAACAGATCTAAACGAGATTCTGAACCTCATAGTCAAAATTCTGCTGCTGCTTAAACCAATCCACCTGTTACCATTAGTGGGGGTCATCATGGGGCTTAAACCCTTCACCTCGATCTCCCCCTGGGTTCTCCACTGATCAAACATCTGGTGGTCAGGGATTGTACACTCCTCCAACACTGCTAGCCACTCCTACAAATTTCAATACACACAATGAGTCAAACAACAACAGACAACCTTCTCTAAGGTTGAAATTACCTAAATTCAATGGAGAGGGAGATGTTGAGGAGTGGATCATGAGGATTAACAACTATTTCAACTTTTACAACATCCCTGAGTTGGATAAAATCAAAATTTGCTCAGTCCAACTCAAGGGGACAGCAGCATATTGGCTGAACTGGGTGATGAAGATCAAGAATGGAATGATTCCCTGGGATAAATTCTGCAAATCCATTCGAATGGAGTTTGGTCCCTCACAATTCACATACCATATCATGGAGTTAAAATTACTGAAGCAAGACAACACTGTGCATGAATATAACTCACAGGTTCAAAAACTTTCTAACAGAATTGAAACATTACCTGAGTCTTGTTTGGTGAGCCACTATGTAGGGGGGTTGAAAGAAGACATCAGATATGAGCTGCAGATTGTAAATCCCAGTACACTCCTGACAGCTATGCAACTTTCCAAGTTATATGAAGCAAAAAAACATGGCCATCAAAAGAAATTACAAAGGCAATCCATATGCTCACAAGAACCATAATGCCTCAGTCTACAGCACAGCTGCAGCCAGTGTTAGTACAGAAAATTAGAAGAAACCAGTTCCAACTCTAGCTTCTCAAGGTGTTGAACCTGCCACACAAAATAATTCTGGACAGACTAGAGCAACCATATCACCTTCTGAAATCTTGAGGAGGAAGAATATGGGATTGTGTTTTTTGTGTGCTGAGAAATAGTTCAAGGGTCACAAGTGCAAGGAGAAGAAGCTTTTCATGTTAGTAGCAGATGAAGAAGGAATCGAAGATGGTGAACTTAAGGATACATCTGACATCCAAGTTACCTCTCCAGAGCCCCAACACAGTATGTTTGAAATTTTTTTGCATGCATTGTCAGGTAACACTCATCAATCTACTATGAAGCTAAGAGAAAGAATAAAAAATAAACCTGTTTTAATATTAGTGGACTCAGGTTCCACTCATAGTTTTATTGATTCTAACTTCTGTGAAAGTTGGGGGTTAGCTCCTCAAGATAATAAATCATTTGAGGTTAGTAGTGGCTAATGGGGATAAACTATCTAGCAAGGGTCTGTGCAAGGGAGTGAGCATTGAGTGTCAAGGACACAGAATCCTAGCAGATCTGCTATTACTATCTATTCCAGGTTAGCAAGTTGTACTAGGAGCTAATTGGCTCAGTACTTTGGGCAACATAAACTGGAACTTCCAGGAACTGACCATGCAATTTGAAGAACAAGGTGTGTGGAAGCTACTCAAGGGGGTCAAGCCACAAAATAACCTGCAAGAAACTGATGCAAAGGAGTTAAGGAAAAAGTCTCATATCTTTCTCATTTAGTTATGTGTCTTGGAGGAGAATTCCCAGAATTTATCTACTCAATCAGAAGAACATGAGGTAACCAGCTTACTCAATAAATATGCATACCTTTTTGAAGAACCCACAGCTCTGCCACCAAAAAGATTCTTTGATCACAAAATTCCCCTACTTCCTGGAGCAGCACCAGTATGTAACAGAGCCTATAGACACTCTTACCTGCAGAAGAATGAGATAGAGAGGTAGGTACGAGAAATGCAACAAACAGGTATTATAAGGCCCAGCAATAGCTCTTACTCTTCACCAGTACTCTTAGTGACGAAAGCTGATGGTTCATGGAGGCTCTACATTGACTACAGGAGGCCAAACTTCAACACTGTGAAGGACACTTATCCCATTCCCTTTATTAAGGAGTTATTTGATGAACTCCATGGTAGTCACTATTTTTCCAAGCTACATTTAAGGGAAGGGTATCACCAGGTCAGAATGGCAGAAGAAGATATACACAAGACAACATTTAGGACTCATGAGGGACACAATGAGTTCCTTGTCATGCCTTTTGGGCTAACTAATACCCCATCAACCTTCCAAGCACTTATGAATGCAGTCTTCAAAGTGTATTTGAGGAAATTTGTCCTGGTATTTTTTGATGATATCCTCATCTACAATGCCACACTTCAAGATCACTACCAGCATCTACAGGCAGTGTTCAGCAAACTAGAGGCCAATCAACTGAAGTTAAAAAGAAGCAAATGTTTCTTTGTACAGAAACAAGTGGGGTATTTGGGGCATATAATCTCTGGTCAAGGGGTGGCAGTAGATCAATAGAAGGTTAAATCAGTCCTAGAATGGCCAACACCTAAAACTCTTCAGGAATTAAGAGGCTTCTTAGGACTGACAGGCTACTACAGACACTTTATACAGGGGTATGGATCCTTAGCAGGCCCTCTCACTGATCTTCTTAAAAAGAACTCATTCATATGGAGTGTTAAAGCTCAGGAATCCTTTGAAAAGCTCAAATAGGTACTAACCCCCTGTTCTAGCAATGCCCAACTTCTCTGAGGATTTCACTCTGATGCATCTGGACTGGGAATAGGAGATGTGTTAATGCAGGCAGGAAGACCCATAGCATATCTCAGTCAAAACCTCAAGGGAAGGAACACTGCACTCTCTACTTATGAGAAAGAAATGCTGGCCATCTTGTTAGCTGTTAAAAAGTGGCACCAATACTTATGGGAAAGGATATTTCTTATCAAGACTGATCACAAATCTTTAAAGCACCTGTTGGAACAAAAAGTCCATACTGAAGCTCAGTACAAATAGATCCACAAGCTTCATGGATATCAGTGTAGAGTGGAGTATAAAAAAGGGAAAGAAAATGAAGCTGCAGATAGTCTATCAAGGAGAGGGGCAGCTTCACTAACTGCTATTACTGTAATAGCTGTAGACTGGATTGACAACGTCAAACAACAGATGGCAAACTCTGACTACTACAAGAAAAAGTTAGCCAAATGGGAACAAGGTAAACTTGACCCCAACAAATATACACTCAAAAATGGACTGCTATATTATAAAAATAGGCTCTTAATAGACCCTGACTCCGACTTTGTCAATGAGATGATGAAAGAACATCACGATATGTTGCAAGGAGGACACTCAGGAGTGATTAAAACCTTACACAGACTGAAAAGAGCTTGCTATTGGAAGGGGATGAAGAGATTTGTTCAGGAATATATCAAATCATGTGACATCTGTCAAAGGAACAAGGTGGAAAACTTATCTCCTGCAGGACTTCTCCAGCCATTGCCTATTCCAAACTGTTAGAACCGGGGCATAATATTTTTAATGGAAAATCGAATGAAACAGTTGTAAGAACAACGTTCAAATGCAACACTTCTAGGAAGGTGCACAACCAGGGATCCTAGAAGGATTCTGGAATACGAAAATCTAAGAAGATTTTGTATACGTAGCAAACAATAGCAGTGCTTCTAAAAAGAAGGTACTAATCGAAATGCTAAAGGCAGCAGTAAAGGTGACAGGCGATTGATGGAAAAGTGGTATCCTGCTGGGGTATCAAAAATACCAGTACTCAAAGCTAGATCCGCCCACACGGTCAGCTTCCAGGAACCAGCAAGTTTGAGTGAACTCTGGAACGCTCTGGAAAAATGCTCTAAGACGGACTGCTCGGAACGACAAGGACAGAAAAAGAATATTCGAGTTCCTGTCGAAGGTGTTGAAACTCCAGTGGCTCGAGGAACTCTCTCTTCTCTCTTTCTGAAATTTTCAGAATGATAATTCTCTGTCCCTCGAGAGAGAAGTGAGGCCCTGAATATATAGCTACTGCTATAACCGCTCAGATCCGTAATGTGCGCCACCAAATAATGTCAGATCCACTATTTCAGGATCAGTTATCGCACATTACGGATCAGTTTGAATAAGCACAGCCACCACTTGTGCGCATTGCGCCAATGAACGAGTTGTGCATGCGCCTACAGCCGCTTGTACGTACTGCGGTACAACTAGCACAACTTGCGCACCTGCCGCAGCTGGCCCAACCTGCACAAGTGACGCACTGGCGCAACTGGCGCACCTGGCGCACTGGCGCAACTTGCGCACCTGGTGCACGTGGCGCACCTGGCGTACTGGCACAACTTGCGCACTCGAGCACCCCTTGCACGTGCGTACCCCGCACAACCCAGCGCACCTGCGCACCCTGGGCGCAACCTGGGCGCGCAATGTGGCCACGCAAGTGGCTCGCACAACGAGCACAACTTAAGCGCACTATGCGCCTAGCGACGATGCTGACGTGCTAAGTGCAAAGTGCGCCAACAAAATGCCACTTTACGCCTCATGATCCCATGAGTCCGAGCCCGAGTCCGAGTTCGAGTCCGAGTCGCTAAGCCCCTACGGGGCTTAGCCCTAATGGAAATTAATTTCCTAAGAGCAAAAAGGATAAATATTTTCTTGGAGCCTTATCCTTATCTCTTAGTAAAATCACCCACATGGTTCCTTCCTTAGGGTTACCACCCTATGTGCATATCCCAACAACACATACTCATATATATGTTGAGATAACTCATGGTGCTTTTCCAATGTGGGACTAAACTTTACAAAGTATGTTGAGAGCAAGCTCTATCCATGTCAAGGAGCAAGAGCACCAACAATCTCCCACATATCTCATCATATATATATGTCTAGGGTTGAGTGTTCCCCACAGTAACTGTCCATTTTGCATTAGGATAGATGTCGCTGACGACTTGAATCTTCCTGCATGGGTTAAATAATAATGCGATACAAGAATGGACTATGCCTTGAATTCTGTACCACAATTATAATTCTTCTCACTCACAAAGTGTAGTCACATGTGCTTCTGACTGCACATTAAAGGCCTTGTGCCAGCCTGGTTTCAGTGTATAATTTTGGGTGTCTACAAGTTTACCCTCAAGAGACGGCCTGATATCTCTTTTTATACACTATAGGTAAGTTCTTTATTAAAGAGACATGGCATGAAGCCTTGCGCTTCCTTGCGGTGCTACGCCGCTATGACATGGCCTAAAGCCGAGGCATTACCCCTATCTGGGAACCTTATCATTGTGTCATACTACTGCAGCATGAGGTCACAGCCTCTTTGTAGTGCCATTCTACCCAGCATGAAGCCTAAGGCTTCCTTGCGGTGTTACGCTGCAACGACATGGCTTACAAGGCCGAGGCTTTACCCCTACCTGGGTACCTCATCGTGGTGTCGTGCCACTGTAACATGGGGTCACCCTCCCCTTTGTAGTGCTGTCTACAACTCTTTAATTTCATTATACAGCATTAGGCTACCTGCCTATTTGCGGTGCTACGCCGCTATGACTTGGCTTGCAAGGTCGAGGTATTACCCCTACCTGGGAACCTCATGGTGGAGTCATCCCACTGTAGCATGGAGTTTTACTCCTTGTAGTGCTGCGCTACCGTGCTTTCTGTAAAGCACACCAGGTATTCACTCTGCCTGAGAACTTATTAAGGCATTTAAGCCAACCTCAACACATGATCCGTTTTTCACAGAAAACACATAGTAGACAACAGTGGTTATGGGTTCGTAACTCTTCTATGTTTCCAAGAACAAGTACACACTGTTACCTAATAGTTTTCCAGTCAGTGGTCCTCCCTTGAACCAAAAGTTAGATATCTAGTAGATTTCTCTTTAAACTAATAACATAAAACTTTATGGTAGGATTAAAAAAACATACTATCAGAATGCCTTCAAGCCCATCTTCCATGCTGTGTCTTCAACCAGCTGACGCTTGAGGTCCTTTGTGAACGGATCCGCCAGGTTCTCCTGACTCTGAATATTGATTACTGCAATGACACCTCTCTTGATGAGATCGTTCACTGTCATATACTTTAACCGCACAGTTCTCTTCTTTCCGTTGAAGAGATCATTTGATGCTACCGTCACAGTCGCTTGGTTGTCGCAGTATATTGGAATAGCCGGTATCTGTGCTCCAACCACTGGAAGATCATACATGAGCTTCCGAAGCCATTCGCAGTATATTAGAATAGTCTGCTTTTTCGACTTCCACGATATAGCAGCTCCACCTATTGTGAAAATGAATCCACCAGTGGACCTCTCGCTCTCCAACTTTGAGCACCAGCTGGCATCACTGAAGCCTTGTACTACCGACGGCTCTCCGCTAAAGTGCAGTGCATATGTCTGAGTCTTCTTGAGATATCTCATAACACGCTTCACAGCTTTCCAGTGCTCAACACCTGGATTACTCGTGAATCGACTCAGCATTCCCAAAGCGAAAGCTATGTCAGGCCTAATGGCAGTAGTAGCGTACATCAAACTCCCGATGACGCTAGCGTACTCCAATTGTCTGACGCTTTCTTTCGAGTTTGGCTCCAGCTTCTGATCACTTTGGTTCAGCGTATCAATTATAGGAAGATCATGATACCCGTATCGAGTGAGCATCTTCTCTATGTAATGAGATTGTGACAGTGCCAATCCAGTGTCTGTCCGAATGATCTTGAGTCCCAAGATAACATCAACATCCCCCAAGTCCTTCATACTGAACTTTGTCGAGAGGAACTTCTTTATCTCAGTGACACAGCTTATATCCGTACCTAGGATTAGCATGTCGTCTACGTACAGACAAACAATGACTCCTCTTTCGTCAGCAAATTTAGTATAGACACACTTGTCTGTTTCGCTGACCCTGTAGCCGTTTAACCTTAGAACTTTGTCAAACTTCTCATGCCACATTTTGGGAGCTTGCTTTAAGCCGTATAGAGATTTTACCAACTTGCAGACTTTGTCTTCTAGACCTCTGACGACAAATCCTTCTGGCTGTTGCATATAAATTTCTTCAGTCGGCTCGCCATTCAGGAATGTTGTTTTCACATCCATCTGGTGTATCACCAATTTGTGTATTGCAGCAAGGGCAATTAACAATCTGATGGTTGTCATCCGTGCTACTGGAGCATATGTGTCAAAGTAGTCGATCCCCTATTTTTGAGAAAATCCCTTGGCCACTAGCCTGGCCTTGAACTTGTCAATGGTTCTATAAGCTTTTATCTTTTTCTTGAAGATCCACTTGCATCCGATGGGTTTTGCTCCTTCGGGCAAATCAACTAACACCCCATGTGTTATTGGAGGTAATTGAGTCAATTTCATTGTCTATTGCCTCCTTCCAGAAGATAGCATCTCTGGTCTTCATCGCCTCATCATAGGTAAGCGGATCTGCTTCCACATGATAGTGACGAAGTCATCTCCGAAGCTCTTCGGCCTCCTTGCTCGCTTCGTCGACGGCTCAGCGAGTACTGGTTTAATTGTTGTTTCTCCACCAACAACTTTATCTGGGACTACTGGCTCATATGAGATCTCAGTCTCATTAGCACCTACATCATTCTTCGGAATGTCTGGAAGAACAATGTTTTTATGTCTTACAAATTTATCTTCAAAATATTCAGCATCGCAAGATTCGATGATATGATTTGACTCAATATCAAGAAATCTCCGAGCATCACTCTTCTCGGCATACCCTAAAAAGATTGCCTTAGTAGTCCTTGTCCCCAGCTTCTGAATCTTCAGATCTGGGAGCTTCACATAAGCCAGACACCCCCACACTCGAATGACATTCAAGTTAGGTCTGACTTTAAACCAGAGTTCATATGGAATTATGCCAGAAGTTGCATAAGGCACTCTATTCATAATGAAAGTGGCCGTTAATGCAGCTTCTCCCCAGTAGCTTTTTGGAAGACCTGCAGTTAGCAGCATTGAGTTCATCATTTCTGTCAACGTTCGGTTCTTCCTCTCTGCTACTCCGTTAGATTGAGGAGAATACGGAGCAGTAGTCTCGCAGATGATTCCATGTTCTTTGCAGAATGAGGCGAATTTATGAGATCGATATTCTCCGCCTCGATCACTTCTCAACCTCTTGAGTTGTTGTCCAGTTTACCGTTCAGCTTCGGCCCTGAACTCTTTGAACTTCTCGAACGCTTCGTCTTTAGATTTGAGCAAGTAGACGAATGCATATTTAGAGAAGTCATCGATGAAGGTTATGAAATACTTCATCCCGACTTTTGTAGAGAATTGTTTGAAGTCACAGATGTCGGAGTGAACCAACTCCAGAATATCTGTGCTTCGATTGACCCGATGAAAGGGTTTTCTAGTGATCTTTGTCTGAGCACATACTTCACATTTCTCTACCTTACCCCCATATTTGGAGATAAGTCCTAGACTAGACATTTTGTTTATTCTTTTACAATGAACATGTCCTAGCCTATTGTGCCACAACTCAAGAGAATAATCGGAAAGAGCGATTGTATTGATTTTATTAGACTGGTTTACAAGCTGAATTTTAAACATCCCTTCGGTTTGATAAGCCTTTTCGAAGTATGTTCCCTTCTTGGACATCACCATATGACCAGCATTAAAGTATATCCTCAAGCCTGCATTGCTAAGCAGACTCCCAGAGATCAGGTTTTTGACAATCACCGGAACATGCTTTACTCCTTGGAGCGTCAGAGTGTTCCCGGAAGTGAGTTTCAGCTCCACAGTCCCGATCCCCCAAACTTCAGCTTAGGCCTGGTTCGCCATGACAACCTTCTCAGAAGTTGGCTGGTACGTGACGAACCATTCCCTTCCAGAACAGACATGGCAAGTCGCACCGGTGTCTATCTACCAGTCAGAGTCAGCCCCCACAGTTGTGACCTGAGCGATCATAGCAACGAGGTTAGAAACCAAAGAAACCTTACTAGGCTCATCTTTCTCTGATTGTCTGGGCTTGGATCTACATTCACTCTTGTAGTGGCCTTTCTTGCCACAATTGAAGCAAGTCACGTGGGACTTGGACTTCTGTTGCTTGAATGAAGGACCCTTCACTTTCAGATTAGTGGAATCCTTCTTTTTGTAATGAGAAGCCACATGCTTCCCCTTGGGCTCTCTCGTCTGCACCAGATTGGCCTTGGCCAACTGTTTGGAAAAAGTGTCCCTCTTCTGTTGAGAATGCATTTTGTCCTCAATATGGATCTCTTGAAGGAGATCTTCCAAGCTGATATCCAGCTTCTTCCGGTGCATTCTTGTATAGAATGTACTCCATCATGCAGGAAGTTTAGAGACAATCCCTCCAACGACAAACTTGTCGACGAGGAGCATTTTCTCGTCTTCTAGCTTCTGGCACAGCTTCAAGAACTCTTTTACCTGAGGCAGCATTGCCTTCTCGTCTTCGAAGAGCCATTTATGGTACTTCTCGACGATAAAGATTTTCGATCTATTGTCGTCATCTTCATACAGCTTTTCCAAGGACTCCCAGATATCCCTGGCAGAAGGATTCTTGGAGTATGACTCTGCCAGGGAGTCCTCCATTGCATTCAGAATCAATAGCCTATAAAGACTATTGTCCCTTCTCCATTTGGTCAATTTGACTTGTGCAGCAGTAATGGCATCTGCTGTACCACCTTCTGGAGTCGTCGATCCTTCTAGAATCGTTGGTTCTGTCTCAATCAACACATGATCGATGTCTACCAGTTGTAGATTGAGGGTGATTTTTTTCTTCCATATTTGAAAGTATTCTCCGTCGAATTTCTCCAGTTTGTTAAAGCTGGTATCGAGGAGAGAGGCACGAGAGTTTTCCATTGTGTTGGTCTAGCTTTGAGATTGTTAGAACCGGGGCACAATATTTTCAATGGAAAACCGAATGAAACAGTTGTAAGAACAACGTTTCAATGCAACACTTCTAGGAAAGTGCACAACCAGGGATCCTAGAAGGATTCTGGAATACAAAAATCTAAGAAGATTTCGTATACGTAGCAAACGATAGCATTGCTTCTAAAAAAAAGGTACTAATCGAAATGCTAAAGGCAGCAGTAAAGGTGACAGGCGATTAATAGAAAAGTGGTATCCTGCTGGGGTATCAAAAACACCAGTGCTCAAAGCTAGATCCGTCCACACGGTCAGCTTCCAGGAACCAACAAGTTCGAGTGAACTCTGGAACGCTCTGGAAAAATGCTCTAAGATGGACTGCTCGGAATGACAAGGACAGAAAAAGAATACTCGAGTTGCTGTCGAAGGTGCTGGAACTCCAGTGGCACGAGAAACTGTCTCTTCTCTCTTTCTGGAATTTTCAGAATGATAATTCTCTGTCCCTCAAGAGAGAAGTGAGGCCCTGTATATATAGCTACTACTATAACCGCTCAGATCCGTAATGTGCGCCATGAAATAATGTCAGATCCACTATTTTAGGATCAATTATCGCATATTACAGATCAGTTTGAATGAGCACAGCCACCACTTGTGCGCATTGCGCCAATGAACGAGTTGCGTGCGCGCCTACAGCCGCTTGCGCGTACTGCGGCACAACTGGCGCAACTTGCGCACCTAGCCCAACTGGCGTACTGGTGCACTGGCGCAACTGGCGCACCTGGCGCACTAGCACAACTTGCGCACCTTGCGCACTCGAGCACCCCGCGCACCCTGGGCGCAGAACTGGGCCGCGCAACGTGGCCACGCAAGTGGCTCGCGCAACTTAAGCGCACTATGCGCCTAGCGACGATGCTGACGTGCTAAGTACGCCAACAAAATGCCACATTACACCTCATGAGCCCATGAGTCCGAGCCCGAGTCCGAGTCGGAGTCCGAGTCGCTAAGTCCCTACGGGGCTTAGCCCCAATGGAAATTAATTTCCCAAGAGCAAAAAGCATGAATGCTTTTCTTGGAGCCTTATCCTTACCTCTTAGTAAAATCACCCACATGGTTCCCTCCTTAGGGTCACTACCCCATATGCATATCCCAATAACGCATACTCATATATATGTTGAGATAACTCATGGTGCTTTTCCAATGTGGGACTAAACTTTACAAAGCATGTTGAGAGCAAGCTATCTCCATGTAAAGGAGCAAGAGCACCAACACAAACAAAGTGTGGGAAGACATCTCCTTGGACTTCATTGAAGGGCTGCCCCCTAGCTATCACAAAACAACTATAATGGTGGTTGTTGATAGACTCTCCAAATATATACATCTGTTTGCATTGAGCCATCCTTATACAGCAGCAAATGTGGCTCAAATTTTTCTAGAAAGAGTGTTCAAACTTCATGGAATGCCAAGATCTATGGTTTCAGACAGAGATACTATATTCACTAGTCAATTTTGGAAGGAATTCTTCAAGCTACATGGCACCCAACTAAGGTACAGCGCTGCCTACCACCCCCAATCTGATGGCCAAACTGAGGTAACTAACAGATGCATAGAAGGCTATTTGAGATGTTTTTGCAGTCATAAACATAAAGAATAGAGTAAACATTTAGTCTGGGCAGAGTTTTGGTTTAATACCAGCTGGCATTCTGCCACTAGGGTTACACCCTTTGAAGTAGTATATGGGAGGACCCCTCCACACTTACTCACATACATACCTGACACTACTCCAGATCAAGAAGTTGCTGAAACTATTCTATATAGGGACAATGCACTCCAGTTATTGAAAGACAACCTTCAACTGGCACAGGATAGGATGAAGAAGATGGTGGACTCCCATAGGACTAACAGGAACTTTGAACCAGAAGATTGGGTTTACTTAAAGTTACAACCCTATAGGCAGACTTCAGTTGCACAAAGAAGACCTCAGAAGCTATCTCCCAACTATTTTGGTCCTTACCAAGCAGCTAAGATAGGGACAGTAGCCTACAGACTGATACTCCCAAAGGGCTCTCTAATACACCCCACATTCCATGTATCACAACTCAAGAAGCGCATCAGCCAAAGGGTTCCCATTCAAACTGGACAACCAAGCCAAGTTGAGGAAATTGTACTAGAACCAGAGTGGATTCTGGATAGGAGGCTAGTTCAGAGGAGGCAGAAAGCAGTTGTGGATTTATTGGTTCAGTGGAAGGACTGCTCTGAAGAGGAGGCTCAATGGATGCATTATGAAGACTTCATCAAGACTTATCCACACTTTGACCTTGAGACAAGGTCAAAATGAGGAGGGGGCAGTTGATACATCCCAATTCAATAACTGCACTGCAGGTATCAGTAGGCAGTATCATTAGAGATTACAGGCTATTGGCAGTTAGCCAGGTCATCCAATCAGCCACGTCAGCACCAATTAGCTCCATTCTGTTAGTAGCCTTGTCAGGCCTTTATCAACTACCTATAAATAACTGTAGGAAGGAGAACAATGTAAGCAATGATTATCATTTCTATATTCTTCTTCTAATTCCTCTTCCCGGTCAATTTCCTTCTGCAATTAATATCAATCTGTTCTTCCCCAATTCCTTCTCAATCTCTTACTAATTTCTCTATTATGTTACTGCCCCAACTGTCATTATGTCTCATTTGCTTAAGTCACCCCCAAGCCCCAGGCATGTCTGGAAGAGGACACAACACTCCTCCTCTCCTCTATGCCGAATGCGACTCGCTCTCCCGTACTTTGTCTACATCAAGCCCTGTGGAAGTACGTACTCCCACTCCCTTTCTTGGATCTACAAAAACTTACTTTCGATCCCAACAAGAAGATCTTGAGTTTCGATCCTAGATCCTAATATTGCTCGAATACGAAGGGAAGGAGAAGTGTAAGGTGTGCGAGAAGACCATGTATATTATGGATCAGTTGGCCGCCGATGGGTTCTCCTACCACAAGTCCTGCTTCAAATGCAACCACTGCAAAGGAACCCTCAAGGTCTATTTTCTTTCACTACTTTTTTGTTGTAGTGATCTAATTTTGAATTTTGATTATGTATATCTGCAACATTAGATTAGATTCATATAGTTTAAAAATTGTAGCTTCGTATAGTTTGGGCATTTGGCAATTGCTAGTTTGTTTTGAAGATTTAGGTATTTGTTCACGATTGGGTGCATTTGTTGTTCAATGTCGGATGTATAGATACCGTGGATTGACATTTGTAAGATTTTGGTAGCAGTGCAATTGGGAGAAGCTAAGAGCATCCACAGTGGTAACACTCCAAACCATACTCCAAATCACTTCAAACCATACTCCAATAATTAATTTTGGAGTATTTTCTTCATGTTGGTACACAATGGTATAGTCTAAATAAACACTCCAAATTGACAAGTGGCAACACTCCAAAAAAAGAATGAAGGAGAAAAGTAAATATGGTAGGCCCGCAAAAAATATAGCTCAACTAGTGGACTCTCCAAATTTAGAGAGTCTCTTAGCTTTCTACCATTTTTCAAGTGTGGACAAGAGTCCATTGGAGCCATCAAGTGCTACAATATTTGGCTAAAGACCAAATATAGCACTTGAAATTAGTCCCACCGTGGATGCTCTAAAGACGGCTTAATCCTACCGAAAGAATCTCGCTCCAAATCGTATAAGTTCTATAATGGGGGAAAGTTTGGGAATCCAAGATGTTTTTTTAAGAGAATCTCACCCCAAATCGTATAAATTCAAGAGCCACATCTGCTGCATGCATGAGTGACTACAAATCCACTGGTGAATTTGATTTGATTTTTTCTTCTTCAAATATTTGTTTGCAACGACCGGCAAACACATCTTTGATTGTTGTGAGAAACGTAGGAGTGTCATAAAAACAACTAACGGTTGGCTTAAGGATGTGTGGATTGGTATATGAGAATGTCCTCATTGTAACATCAAACTATCATAGTGATACATCGAGGTTGTTAACTTACCCCATCCTTTGCATTAAACAGAATTATACTTTGCCTGGTGAGCCTCGTAGTTGGACCAGCCTTAACTTGCAATTTCTTATTTATTGCAAGCTTCACACTTTTTTTGCATCTTATAGCTATAACTTCTCCGTTTGCTCCTAATTTAAAGTTAAAGGTTTCTAGAGTGCTACGTTTATGCTGCTAAAGGTTCAAATTGCAAAATTTTCTTTTGGGCCATGGCCTCAACTCTCTCAGTAGGTACTAGGAGTTGCAGCAGCATAATGTTTTACAATGCATGAATTACCTAAATTCGAAACTATAAAGTAGTATTTAATCTTGATTTTATCAATAATGACAATATGATAATATAATATTTCACTTACTTTTAAAACCTATTAGTTCATTGACAGGTACTTTTACTTTAAGCTTGTTGAGAATCAATAAGGGACTTTTAGTCCCACATCGGAATATCGAGTATGTAGAGGAGCTAGACTCCCTATAAGTAGTGAAGTAGTCCATCAATAAAAATTATCCAACCATTATTTTCTACATGGTATCAGAGCCATAACCCTCTCTCTCTCTCTCTCCACAAAAAAAAACAAATAAAAATTTCCCCCTTGCCGACCCCCCCTTGCCGACCCCCCCCCACCCCTCGCCGACCCCCCCCCCCCCTCGCCGACCCCCCCCCCTCGCCGACCTATATCAGCGGCCACCCCCGACCACCACCAGCAGCCCCCTCTTGCCGACCCCCCCCCCCCCCCCCCGCCGACCCCCCCTTGCCGACCTACACCAGCAGCCCCCCCCCCCCCCCCCCCCCCCCCCGACCACCAGCAGCCCCCCCCCCCCCCCCCGACCACCAGCAGCCCCCCCTCCGACCACCAGCAGCAGCACCCCCGCCCCTTCCCGACCTCCAATAGCAACCCCCCTTTCCAAACCCTAACCCTAGCCACCATCATGTCTAACCCTAGCCTTTCCATCTCCTACAAACCCTAGCCGTCCTCTTTTTTTCTGAAAAAAAAACAAAACAAAAAAAAATAATAATAAAAAAATGGCGTTTTTCGAAGACAGACGGCTGCCAAATGCTTTATTTGCACCAACTCTGTTCCTCGCTTACGCCGTTTGGAACTAACAAATGCTTTATTTGTTTTTCCTTCTTCACATCGGGATCTATACAGAGACTGATCATGTCTTCTCTGGTGTCCTGACGTGTTCACTTTACATGCGCGTGCCGGAGCTGGCCAAGTTAGTAGCGCATTCGTAAAGTCTGTGGCATCGAAGAAGACGACGAAGACGAAGAAGACGACGAAGTTGGGGAAGTTGCCGACTCTGAAGTTGCCGACTCCGACGTCGAAGACGACGAAGAGGGTTCACAGTTGAAGAAGCCATGGATTCGATCAGTGGCAAACTGACGGCCGAAGAGATGAAGGCCTTGGTTTATGATATCTTATCAAAAAGATTAACCGAGGTAACCCCACGTGTGATCCATACTGATGTGGATCCGTCACCTTACAAAATGGGGAAGCTGGAGAAGCTGGAGACGAAGTTGGAAGGAACATCCAACTACTTGAAGTGGTTGCGGCAGGCGAAGCGGACGCTGAAGGGACGTGGCTTGGTCGGCTATGTCACTGGCCAAGCCAAGGCGCCAGCCGATCACTCCGCAAAGGAGTTTGCTGTTTGGGAGATTGTCAACAACGTAGTGGCTGGGTGGTTGACTGCCTCATTAACCGACCAGGTGTCGGGCAATGTCGAGGCAATGGAGGCTGCTGCTGATATATGGCGGATTCTAAAAGATATGTACTCCGGCTCGGGCAACCCTTTGCGGGTCTTTCAACTGCAAGATGAACTCGATAGGGTGGCCCAAGACGAACGTACCAGCTCTGAGTACGCAGCCCTGTTGAAGAAGTACTGGTCTGATCTGGATCATTATGATCATCTTGGGATGGAAGAACTTGGGGCACTGGAGAAAAATAAGACATGGGAGCTGGTTCCATTACCCAAAGAGAAGAAAGCTGTGGGATGCAAATGGGTGTACACAGTGAAAGAGACGCCAGAAGGAAAAGTAAAGCGGTACAAGGCGAGGTTGGTTACTAAAGGATTCACACAGTCATATGGTATAGACTATGATGGGACGTTTGCCCCAGTAGCAAAAATGAGCACCGTAAGAACTCTGGTCTCCATTGCAGCGAACTATGGGCGGAAGCTATACCAGCTGGATGTGAAGAAAGCCTTTCTTCATGGGGACCTACAAGAAGAAGTATACATGGAGCTCCCGCCAGGGTGCTACGCGACGGAATCAGACGGAGGGACGTCGCAAGAAAAGGTGTGTAAACTGAAGAAGTCGCTATACGGACTCAAGCAATCTCCTCGAGCCTGGTTTGACAGATTCAAAAAGGCTGTTACAGGCATGGGATACCGTCAAACAAATACAGATCATACGGTCTTCCTCCAGCATGCAAGATGTCACGCCCCGATTCGTAGAGTCATTTATTCACATAATTTATCACTTGGAATCGATCGTCCTCGCTTGGGCGTGATGCCGTACAAGTCTGGTATTGCACTTATACAAGGCAAAGAGGGTACATAATTGATAATCTTCAAATAGAGATACATCGCAGCGGCAGAAGCAGACAAATTGAAGTTAATGAGGACAATCTGACTTATTGAATAGAAGTACATCACTTCTTTATAGCGGCGGAGAAAAAGGACAACTTGAAGTCACACAAAGACATACAGAACTTTATTCTCTTTATTGATAATTGCAGAAGAGTACAAGACTTGTATTGAAATATAATGCTTACAACCAATCTTACTTTACATTGAAAGCCAACTGAACAATGCTATGCAGCTTACATTTGATACTTGGATACGTTGGATTACAACTCGATATACTAACTTGGCTTACAATCTCACTGGTACAACTGATTACAATGTTTCCATACATTATGCCCTTTATAAACAGAAGACATCATCTTGTACAAGGAGAGCTTCTGTATGTCCAACAAATCTTCGATGTCGCGAGACCAATCAAGCCAATCTTCGTGTGTAGAACATCACAAGCACGAGCACCTGCCCACAAAACGTGGGTCAGCACATCATCTATGTACTGGCGAGTAGAATCCAACCCACTCGCATAAACCAACATTAAAGTGATCATTTAAGCAAGCATTTATTAGTATGATCTTTCTACTTGGGGCCTAGCATCAGTTTACAGTTCATGGGTAATAATCAGAGTGAAGCATGTAAACATATTCTTAATAGAATTTATGTGGACATATCATTATAGAATTAAAAAAAAATATCATTATAGCATTCCTGGTGTTATCATGCAAGGGCATCATTGAGGCATACTAAGTATTATCATGAAAAGGCATCATTGAGGCATCGTTAACATTAACATCTTAAACATGTTATAACAGTTCTCACTTCAAGCATCACTTAGCATGTATGTTATGGTTGAGCAATGGTTCATAACAAGGCATATTTCTTAGCATACTGAACTTAACATGTTAAACAGGATCTCATATAAAAAGGCTACAACACAGCGTCACTTATTTGTCATGTTAAGCACGTAAGTTAAACCAACACATATATTGAGTATATCACATTTAAGTGATTTCTTACCGATAGCCAACTTCCTCGTACCTGCATTAAAATACAGGATAATATGATATACTTACTCTGTCTGCACAAAACATTCATTAGCATGCATCCTGACTACATGGTCGTTGGTAAAACTGCACCATAAAGGACTTTCCAACGGGTATTACGACGTACCATTCCAGGGTAGGTTGCAAGCCTAGCCGAATGTCCCGTAATACCTCGTGCCACCATAGCACGACCAATGTTTCCTTCCGGGTCGAATCGGTCCCAGCGCCCCAGGTACTGTTCGAGGAAACTTACTCAGACTTGTACAAGTACGTCCATGACCATGCGAATGTGTGTCGACTCGATAACACAAATGCATGGTAAAGCAACTGAAAGTAAGCAGAGCCAACAGTTCAACATCTCATCTCAATCCCAAGCCGTGTTCAGCGACTAATCATTACCATCATTCTACTTGGTGATCTCCATGATCCCAAATCCCATCATTTTTATTGTTTGTTCCATTTCAACATTTCTCATTACGTTCCTTCTAAGGAGGAACAACAACATTCATTCATTTCGAAGGGACCTGTAATAATTCATTCATTTCATAGGGACAATAGCATATTTATTTTATTTCATAGGGACAGTATTCTTTCTTTCATTGCATATAAGAAAACAGGCAACATCAACAGTTATGCAGAATGTACATGATTCTAGTGTTTTATTCCATTCTTTGTGTTAATAGCATAGCCAGTTCATTACTCATGTATCATTCTCGTAGCATCTCATTACCCAAGTATTCATTGCTTATACATTATTAACCGAAGGGACGTTATCAATTCATTTCAAGCATCGAGTCGTATTAGCAGTTCAAGTGTGATTCATTCGACAGTTCAATAATTCTTAGCATAAGCATCTCAATTACTCAGCAACTAAAACATGGAACATTAGGGACAATTCATAGCATCACATTATTCTATTTATTAAGCATGCAGGAATAAGGAGGAAGGAGGACAGTTCCACTTGCCTTATATAACGGTCTTCCTGCTCTAATCCCACTAAGCGTAGCTCCACCAGCGAGCCACGTTCCAATACCCATTCCGTCTAGCCAGCTAAGAAAGACTGCATCAGTCTCAACTCTCTTGATCTCCAACACAAGTCACGGTCCAAAATTCTGATCCCATCCAACAAGCCAACCAAATGCCTCGTGCGGAGCGGGGCATTACATAATATACCACTCAGAAAAAGTTTCGTCCTCGAAACTTAAGGAAACAACTCTTCTACTAGATTCACTCAATCACAATGTGTTTACTCATTCAGCATTCAATTTAATATTCATTTTAGCCCACTTGATCATTTCAAAATAGTTATCCAACTGTGTCATTTTAATCCATCAACGATTCAATCCATCTTTCTCTTTTATAAATACTTGCAACTTCTCATTGATTCACCAACATTCTCCTTGCATTCTATCTTGGTCGCAACGCATCACTTCGTTTGGATCCATACACATATTTCATGCGTCCCCAAAACATATGCATTTCAGCCAAAGTCCGTGCTAGTGCGATAAATTCTTCCCACAATATTATCTCAGTCGTAACCTATCACTTCGGCTGGATCCATACACATATTTTAGTCGTCCCTAAAACATATGTACTTCAGCCAACTTCCATGTTAGTGCAATTGGATCAGCCACGATATAACCCTATTTTCCAAGTTCGACTTAGCATCCTTTCAATTGACTTATCACTTTATTCACTTGCCACAATCACTATCTTCCAGGCCATAACACTTAACATCAGGGACAACTCTCTATCCAAGCATAACATTTCTAACATTCGATCAAAGGTCTAACTTAGAGCCAATCATATCAAGGTTTCACAACAACAATCATATTCCTTCCCAAATCCAACAATATTTTTCACCGAGGCAATTCATCTTTTCTAAAAGATACAATCCGACATCACCAGCTATCGATACCGATCCAACATTTTCGTCATGAGCAGCCAATTCCATCTCATATAATAATTCACTATTCGATACATACAACTCAAGTCTCATCCCACGATTCCATTTCCCGCTATAGGCCGACACATAATCCTCAAGGGTCAAACATCTCTAAGGTTCACATTGGATCATATACTTACAACTTATCATTCTTAGGTCATACTCATCACCATCTCTCGTTCAATGCCACAAGGTCATTCTATGGTTCGCCAACGGCCATCTATTATTCGGTCCTGTCTCAATGGTTAGCTATACCGACAGCTATACCTAATCATTCAGGTGACTTCCCCTAGAGTTGACGGCTACTAGGGATCATGCTAGTTTCTTATTCTCAGGGCCAATAAGCAACTGACAGTTCTAAGGAACTCTACCCAAACCTATGGGTATCAACTAAGTCTGAATAATGAGTCGCCAATTGGGCTAAGCCAGCAATTGGTAATTCATCAACTGGTCGCTAGGGTTAAGTCTATCTATCCAGGGTCTTCCTCAAGGAAATAATTCCCACAGAGGCTCATTCTAGACTTACCCAACGATCGACTAAGATCGAGCTATTAACATTACGGTCAATTTCCAATCCGACATATGATCTTCATCGTTCTAATAATCCATCAAGTAAATTTTCCAATGATTCAATTTCTATTTCCATTCTTTTGTACCCATACGAACCCATAAGCCAAGGCTAACTATTCAAGGGTCTTCGAATCCGATATTCTCAACATAACTACGGAATCATATTATTCGATCTGTATGACAGAGTCACACCACCAAGTTATAAGCCAACTATCTATATCCCAACCAACAGTCACCTATACCGACATTATCCAACACGTTTGCCATTTCTCAATCCCATATGTTTCTCAATCATCAAATTATCTTACGGACATTCTAAATCTCATGCAGCAAGGGTCGAATAGTTTATCCCATTCTTTTTCGACAATTCATGTATCAATTAACCATTCTCTATGCCACACAATATTCAGGGTTGCTACTTGTTACTTTTCTAATCCCATTAAATTTCTCAGCATACTTGCACATAGGCAACAACTATCCTTTGGTGATCAAGATGGATTAACATCTATTACACCTTAGGGTCAAGGCACAAATTTCTAATATTCTTTTGGTTCACCGATAACATTTCTAGAACTTCTCAGCTTAGCAACCAACATTGTATTAGCCACATAATTTGCATCCAACCATTCGAAATCAATATTCAGATATTTTAAGCCACAACATTCTCTAGCCAAATCCATTTACCCAAAGCATACTAACTGTCTTACTAGTCTGAGTCATCACTCGACTAAACAATTTCTAACCAAAGCTACCTGTTACAATTCCGACAATTTCGCTACCCAACATAGCATAACCGTCAAGGGACACTCGAGTCATCTAGCAATAATATATGACTCCCAGCTAAGTCTCAGCACTACCCAGTACCCACAGATAGTCTTATTGCTATCCTATGGAAAAGGGTCAACATACATCTCATTCTGGGGTGGTAGAGGCAATATACCACTCAGAGACGAAGCCATCCTTAAGCAATACCAACTCAAATCTATTCCGGACATTCGTGAACTATAATGATCACAACACTTAGCCAACATCTCAGGGTCTCAAACCACAAGCCAACATTCTTAGGGTCTCAAACGTACTAGCCATCACTAATGAGTCAATTCACCAGTTTCGTTGAACTCATCCATCAATTACCCCATTCACAATTCTTTTCCAACATCACAAGCAATCTCAACTTGTTACAGCATACATAGCCACTTTTCTTTATTCCCACATTCCAAACAGCATTCACAATATAGCATACTATGGCATCGAGTCATTGTTGGGTTATTTGTGTCCAAACCAACAACAATCATTCATTTAGGGGCATCACAATGTATATAGACTTATTGTATGGAACATCCAGTGAGCAGCCAAGAGGGTCAACGAACTTTCAAATACGAACAATATAAGGATGATTACAGAACGACAACAGCATAATCGCGAAAGCAATCTTTGATTTAATCTCGGAAGCAACGTTGAGTGATCGCGGAAGCAACTTTGGTTAATCATTGATGCAACTTTGATTTGAAACGAATCAAAGAAGAGACCAAGGACATAAAGCCGTGCTATGATACCAATTTGTCATGCCCCGATTCGTAGAGTCATTTATTCACATAATTTATCACTTGGAATCGATCGTCCTCGCTTGGGCGTGATGCCGTACAAGTCTGGTATTGTACTTGTACAAGGCAAAGTGGGTACATAATTGATAATCTTCAAATAGAGATACATCGCAGCGGCAGAAGCAGACAAATTGAAGTTAATGAGGACAATCTGACTTATTGAATAGAAGTACATCACTTCTTTATAGCGGCGGAGAAAAAGGACAACTTGAAGTCACACAAAGACATACAGAACTTTATTCTCTTTATTGATAATTGCAGAAGAGTACAAGACTTGCATTGAAATATAATGCTTACAACCAATCTTACTTTACATTGAAAGCCAACTGAACAATGCTATGCAGCTTACATTTGATACTTGGATACGTTGGATTACAACTCGATACACTAACTTGGCTTACAATCTCACTGGTACAACTGATTACAATGTTTCCATACATTATGCCCTTTATAAACAGAAGACATCATCTTGTACAAGGAGAGCTTCTGTATGCCCAACAAATCTTCGATGCCGCGAGACCAATCAAGCCAATCTTCGTGTGTAGAACATCACAAGCACGAGCACCTGCCTACAAAATGTGGGTCAGCACATCATCTATGTACTGGCGAGTAGAATCCAATCCACTCGCATAAACCAACATTAAAGTGATCATTTAAGCAAGCATTTATTAGTATGATCTTTCTACTTGGGGCCTAGCATCAGTTTACAGTTCATGGGTAATAATCAGAGTGAAGCATGTAAACATATTCTTAATAGCATTCATTGGACATATCATTATAGCATTCCTGGTGTTATCATGCAAGGGCATCATTGAGGCATACTAAGTATTATCATGAAAAGGCATCATTGAGGCATCGTTAACATTAACATCTTAAATATGTTATAACAGTTCTCACTTCAAGCATCACTTAGCATGTATGTTATGGTTGAACAATGGTTCATAACATGGCATATTTCTTAGCATACTGAACTTAATATGTTAAACATGATCTCATATAAAAAGGCTACAACACAGCGTCACTTATTTGTCATGTTAAGCACGTAAGTTAAACCAACACATATATTGAGTATATCATATTTAAGTGATTTCTTACCGATAGCCAACTTCCTCGTACCTGCATTAAAATACAGGATAATATGATATACTTACTCTGTCTGCACAAAATATTCATTAGCATGCATCCTGACTACATGGTCGTTGGTGAAACTGCACCATAAAGGACTTTCCAACGGGTATTATGACGTACCATTCCAGGGTAGGTTGCAAGCCTAGCCGAATGTCCCATAATACCTCGTGCCACCATAGCACGACCAATGTTTCCTCCCGGGTCGAATCGGTCCCAGCGCCCCAGGTACCGTTCGAGAAAACTTACTCAGACTTGTACAAGTACGTCCATGACCATGCGAATGTGTATCGACTCGATAACACAAATGCATGGTAAAGCAACTGAAAGTAAGCAGAGCCAACAGTTCAACATCTCATCTCAATCCCAAGCCGTGTTCAGCGACTAATCATTACCATCATTCTACTTGGTGATCTCCATGATCCCAAACCCCATCATTTTCATTGTTTGTTCCATTTTAACATTTCTCATTACGTTCCTTCTAAGGAGGAACAACAACATTCATTCATTTCGAAGGGACCTGTAACAATTCATTCATTTCATAGGGATAATAGCATATTCATTTCATTTCACAGGGACAGTATTCTTTCTTTCATTGCATATAAGAAACAGACAACATCAACAGTTATGCAGAATGTACATGATTCTAGTGTTTCATTTCATTCTTTGTGTTAATAGCATAGCCAGTTCATTACTCATGTATCATTCTCGTAGCATCTCATTACCCAAGTATTCATTGCTTATATATTATTAACCGAAGGGACGTTATCAATTCATTTCAAGCATCGAGTCGTATTAGCAGTTCAAGTGTGATTCATTCGGCAGTTCAATAATTCTTAGCATAAGCATCTCAATTACTCAGCAACTAAAACATGAAACATTAGGGACAATTCATAGCATCACATTATACTATTTATTAAGCATGCAGGAATAAGGAGGAAGGAGGACAGTTCCACTTGCCTTATATAACGGTCTTCCTGCTCCAATCCCACTAAGCGTAGCTCCACCAGCAAGCCACGTTCCAATACCCATTCCGTCTAGCCAGCTAAGAAAGACTGCATCAGTCTCAACTCTCTTGATCTCCAACACAAGTCGCGGTCCAAAATTCTGATCCCATCCAACAAGCCAACCAAATGCCTCGTGCGGAGCGGGACATTACACAAGAGGCCACATCACTATACTTGCTGTATATGTGGATGATATAGTGATCACAGGTGATGATGAAGTCGAGATCACTAAGCTGAATCAAAACTCGCGAAGGAGTTTGAGGTGAAGGATTTAGGAGCGATGAGGTACTTTCTAGGTATCGAAGTGTGTGAAGGCGAACAGAGAATTGTTCTATCACAAAGAAAATACGCACTAGATCTGCTGAAGGAGACAGGGATGCTGGGATGCATAGCAGCCATCACTCTAATTGACCAGAAGTGTAAGTTTGGAGCAGAAGCAGGAGAGCCTGTTGATCGTGAAAGATATCAAAGACTTGTAGGGAGATTGATTTATCTGGGACACACTCATCCTGATATCTCATTTGCGGTGAGTGTAGTGAGTCGTTTCATGCATGATCTAAGAAAGGGTCATATGGAAGCAGTATTTCAGATCTTGAGATATCTGAAAGGAACGCCGGGAAAGGGGCTATGGTTCAAGAAGAATGGACGCATAGAAGTTGAGGGATACTATGGTGCAGACTGGGCGAGCTGCATAGACGATAGAAGGTCTACCACGGGATACTGTATTTTTGTAGGAGAAAATTTGGTCTCATGGAGAAGCAAGAAACAGTCAGTGGTAGCACGGTCGATAGCTGAAGCAGAATACAGAGCAATAGCTCTGGGAGTGTCAGAGTTGCTGTGGGTGAAAGCGTTGCTGACAGAGTTGAAGCTGGACAAGGGAGCACCATTACGTCTTCTGAGCGATAGTCAAGCTACAATAAGTATAGCTAACAATCCAGTTCAGCACGACAGAACGAAGCACATCGAGATTGATCGATTCTTCATCAAGGAGAAGCTAGAACAAGGGATACTGAAGATTGACCATGTCCGCTCAGAAGAACAAGTTGCAGACTGTCTGAATAAGGGTCTTAGTTCATTAAGTCTGACGAAGCTATGTAACAAGATGGGGATGATCAATATCTATCGCCCATCTTGAGGGGGAGTGTTGAGAATCAATAAGGGACTTTTAGTCCCACATCGGAATATCGAGTATGTAGAGGAGCTAGACTCCCTATAAGTAGTGAAGTAGTCCATCAATAAAAATTATTCAACCATTATTTTCTACAAAGCTAAATAGTGCTTTAGGAATTGCTTGATGCAAGCATATGATTGCTTAATATGCATCATGTTACATTGTTCATATACTAATTTTAACGCCGTCAAATATATTTGATCTCATTTATAGGGTTTTCTGTTTATTTACTATAATTGAACTAACCAATGACTTCACTGTATTCTTTAAATGAACTATCCAAGTTATGAAAATGATTACTATTCTTGCATTGCATGGATATATATAAAAATTTGAAGTCATAGCTATGCGTGAGAAAGATCAAAAGGTCAAGTACTCATGACAAGATATGGAAAAGCCAAACAAAATAATTTCATACCTAACTCTTGTATTTGTTATATTTTTTACAGCTGGGTAATTATTCTTCAGTGGAAAGTGTTTTGTATTGCTAGCGTCACTTTAACCAACTCTTCAAGGAATCAGGCAACTTCAATAAGAACTTCCAGTCACGTAAGGCTTTCTCTTCTAGTTAGAGTTATACCAACTACATTATATTTTCCTTCTAAAAAATTTGTTTGATTAACTGTTATATTTTGTTATATTGCAGCTGCAAAGTCAGCTGAGAAGTTAACTCCAGAGCTAGTGAGTTTGATTTGTCAACAATTTTCTCTTTAATTTACTTTCTGGTTTATTTTTATTTCCTTAAGATATCTTTAATTTTATGTTTACCACTGAGATTTTTTTACTTCAGACAAGGTCTCCTAGCATGGCCTTGAGCTGGCCTTGACTACCATCCAGGTCTTTACCCCTTGCATAGGTCATAACATTCTTGATTCTTGCTGGATTTTTTGTCAATCTTGTGGAGTTCAAAAAGACTTCTCCAGCAAAATAACTCTCGACTGCTTTCTGGTCTATGCAGCAAACTAATATTGCAGACATGCTATTGATTTGGCAGTATGCTACATCAAAGATCTCCAGAAACAAGTCAAGGTATGTGCAATTTATCCTTCAATTCCAGTTACAGTTCATGATGCACTCTATTGCGTGCATACTTAAATTGTTGCTCTAACTTTGTGGCTATTATGATTATGGCCTCTGTATGATGTCGTAAATTTACTAAGGTGAGGGTATATAAGTCTGTATGTTATAAGTCTAGTAACATTACTAAGGCGAGCGTATATAAGTCTCTGTATGAGATAGTTTCCACCACCTGTTATTTTTTTTGGATCTAAGATCGCCTGAACAACAGAATGAGCTTATAAGTTCCATCCATGTGTTGTTTAAGGAAAGTATGTGCCTTTGACAACCATTGAATATGCAGGTAAATCAACATTTGTTTTTCTGAGGTGCATTTAAAAACTGAATTTCTGTTGGGTGCAAGGAATTGTCTTATTGATTGTACTTTACTGACGAGTTCTGCGAAGTTGAAAATGTCGTCGAGGCTTGAATCGTGCATTTAGCAGCACTTTCCTTAAAGTGTTTCGTACACTCCGGTAACGTCTTGCAGTCAGCACGCCAGAACACCCAGTATAAGACAGCCTTCTGCCGGAGGTTTACTAGACGTTGTGAGACACCGGCGTAGGGAAGAACACATTTCTGGAAAACTTTGGAAGAGAGAAGAAAGAGAGAATGAATACTCAGATTCTGTGTGTTTTAGACTCAGAAATCTGTAGTATATATAGATGAATTCGTGTTGTTTCGTGAAGTCGCGACCCTTCCGAAACAACATTCATTCACCTGTTCGTAAGTTCATTCACCCTTTCGTTTGTCTGGGCCGCTGCAAAAATAGGAATTCTCGGGACGAGAATCGCCGCGAGGAGTCCGAGGCCCGAGGCCCGAGCCTACGCCGCCTAAGTGCACAAGTGCGTCTACAATGCGCCACTATCGCCTCTACGTCCGAGCCCGAGCCCGAGCCGGTGTCGCCGCCTAAGTGCACAAGTGCGTCTACAATGCGCCACTATCGCCTCTACGCCCGAGCCCGAGCCCGAGCCCGAGCCGGTGTTGTCGGTGGCAACACCGGCTACATTTTCATGAAGAGGATAAAACAACCAATGGTCATCCACTAGCAACCCTTTGGTTGTTGCACACTCCTCATGAGTGCACATACCTATTTAAGCACTCTCAAACCTTTCTCTTTTTCCGATGTGGGACTAAAGTCCCTTCTCTTTCCTTTTCATCCTTTAAGAACAATAAATGGAATTAATTAATTCCAACAATCCTCCACTTGTTCCATAAATGATGGAAAGGAATTCCAGAATACATCACTTAAAGAATGTTAATACAGTTAGGTATCTTTCGATTTGAACCTAACCTTAGTAGATGCAACACAAGATTTTATCGGAATCTCTGGTAGCTGGGCTTTGAACCAGTTATTCCTTGTGATAAATCGGTGTTACTTTACACACATTCTTTTGTAGTTCTTCGCTTACATCTCTCGCTTAGCACTATTAATGGCCATGTGCTGATCCTGTCTCGTGAATTTTTTTATAAGATAAACTCCAGATCTTACTGAGACGGCACCATCTCTAAATTCACATAGGTGAAGTTCTTTCAGTATCTCTGTTGCTTACAGATACATTTCAATATTACTGAACTTCATTAAGAGTTTTATAAACTCAACCCTCAAATTGCAACAGTCGACATAGTTATGTCGTATACATCCAAATCAACAGTTTGTTGTTACCCATTGAATCTAATGTTAAGGTTTTTTTAACATTAGATTGGGTTGCCAATGTTGTTGGAACTCTTACTCAAGGAGTTTCAATCCTATACCTCTCGAGGTAGACTTTACTAAATCCCTAGCTAGTGGTTTAGTAAAGGGATCAGCTAAGTTATAGCTGGTACGCACATACGTAAGAGAAATAATTCCATCTTTGATCAATTTCCTTACGTAGGTATGTCTTAGACTTATATGTCTAGACTTCCCATTATACACTTCGTTGTAGGCTCTTGCTAGAGTAGCTTGACTATCGCAATGTATTGACACTTTTGATACATTGTCTTTAGCCAGCGAAACTTTTAATAGAAGATCCCTCAACCACTCAGCTTCTTGTCCTGCAGAAGCTAGAGCCACAAACTCTGACTCCATGGTCGAATGGGTAATGCATGTTTGTTTCTTGCTCTTCTAAGAAACTGCCCCTCCGGCAAGCGTAAATACCCAACCTGTCGTAGATTTGTTATCCCCGACACTTGATATCCAACTAGCGTCGGTATATCCTTCTAATACGGCAGGAAACCTACCATATTGTAATCCAAGATTCTTGGTTTTCAAAAGATAACCAAAAATTCTTCCGATAGCCCTCCAATGCTCATTATTAGGGTTGCTAGTAAATCTACTCATTTTACTAACTGCAAATGCTATATCAGGTCTTGTGCATTGCATTAAATACATAAGACATCCAATAGCACTTGCGTATTCCAATTGAGCGTCGGCTCTTCCAGAATTTTTTTCTAGTTTAACACTTGGATCAAATGGAGTGTTCACTTCTTTGAACTTTAGGTGTTTGAACTTGTCTAGCACTTTCTCAACATAGTGCGATTGCATAAGTTCAAAACTCCCACTGTTTTGTATTACTTTGATCCCCAAAATAGTGTCAACTATTCCAATATCTTTCATCTTGAATGTGGAAGTTAGAAACCTCTTCGTTTTTGTAATTCCACTCATCTCGTTGCTAATGATCAATATATCATCAACGTAGAGACAAAGAAATATAACGATATGTCCATATACTTTAGTGTATAAACACTTATCACAAGCATTGTGAACAAAGCCATTAGAAATTATGACTGAGTCAAATTTCTGATGCCACTGCTTTGGTGCTTGTTTTAATCCGTACAAGGATTTAACAAGTTTGCATACCTTTTGTTCATTTCCCGGGAGCACGAACCCTTCAGGTTGCTCCATGTAAATCTCTTCATCGAGATCTCCATTTAAGAATACCGTTTTGACATCCATCTGATGAACATTAAGATGATGCAATAAAGCTAACGCAAACAATATTCTAATTGTAGTCGTTCTTGCTACTGGTGCATATGTGTCAAAATAATCAATTCCTTCTCTTTGTCGAAATTCTTTGGCTACTAGTCTAGCCTTGTAGGTGTTTAAAGTACCATCACTATGATACTTTCTCCTGAACACCCACTTATATCCAATAGGTCTTAACCCTTTGGGCAAATCGACAATTTCCCAAGTGTGGTTAGATATTATCGAATTTATCTCATCTTGGATAGCATCTTTCCAAAAGGATGAGTCCCGTGAAGCTATTGCTTCCTTAAAGGTTTTAGGATCATCTTCCACCTGAAGAATGATAGAAATCTTTCGAATAAATTTCTTTGTATTTTCTTCTACTAAGTAAAAAGAAATTAGTTGAGAATCTATTTCGTCAGATCCTAGATCCTTAGCCTTTCGAACTCTCTTGCTGATCTGAAGCTCGGATTGTTTTTCAACTAACCGTGAAGAGCTCTCCTCACGAGACTCTTCATTAGCAGGAATCTCAGGATCCTTATTCTTAGTAATAAGGTTCTCAAAAAATTCCACATCTCTGGATTCGACAATAATGTTAGACTCTAAGTTTAAAAGTCTATATGCCTTACTATTGGCAGCATAACCTAAAAAAGTACTTTTAATTCCACGAGGACCTAATTTGGTCCTTTTAGGATCCATGTTTTTGTAATAAGCTATGCAACCACACTCTAAAATAACTGATATTAGTCTTACGGCCTTTCCATATCTCATATGGTGAAATACCAGTTTTTTCAAAGGAATTCGGTTCATTATATGACATGCAGTAAGTAAAGCTTCTCCCCACAAACTAAATGATAATTCAGAATGCATTAGCATTGCATTTATCATTTCTTGATATGTTCTATTTTTTCTTTCGGCTAGTCCGTTCTGTTGAGGTGTCCGTGGTGCATAACATTCATGAATAATACCGTTTTCTTCACAGAAGTTATTAAATTCAAAAGAAAAATATTCACCACCTCTATTACTTCTAAGTATTTTAATCTTTCTACCAAGTTGATTTTCAACCTCTGATTTGTATATTTTAAAAACATTAAAGGCTTCATCTTTATGCTTTAATAAATATACATATGTAAATCTAGAGCAATCATCAATGAAGGTAATAAAGTATTTATTACCTCCTCGAGATAATGTGCCATTAAATTCACATAAATCGGAGTGAACTAAATCTAGTAGATTGGTATTACGCTCTACACTGTGAAAAGGTTTTTTAATCATTTTAGATTTTGCACAAATTTCACACTTATCTAAGTCTTTAAAATTGCATGAAATTAATCCAAATTTAATTAACCTTTTCATAGTGCTAATACCTATATGCGCTAATCTACTATGCCATAAAGTAGATGACTCAATCATGTAAGCAGAAGTAGAAACTTTATTGATATTATTTTCAATTATACAAAGTTTTATCATACCCTCATCAGTATATCCCTTTCCAACAAACACACCATTACTAGTCAATATTAATTTGCCTGACTCAAAGACAGACTTTATTCCTGGTTTACCCAAAAAGACTCCACTGACGAGGTTCCTACTCATATCCGGGACGTGAAGTACGTTAGTTAGAGTTACTTTTTTCCCGAAAGTGAATTGGATTTCCACATCACCTGTTCCTACGACCGTTGAATGTCCTTCATTTCCCATCTGAACTTCTTGTCCATCATTGACTTCAGAGTAGGTCTTGAATGCTGCTTTGTCGTATGAAACATGAACGGTAGCACAAGTATCGTACCACCATCCTGGAGCCTTCCCTTTGACCGTCATGAGTTTGCTCACCGTAGCAATTATATCATCTGTCTCAGTGAGATTTTCCTCGCTGTTTTGGGTCTTTCGAACCCGACAGTCTCTGGCATAATGTCCTGCTTTGCCACATACAAAACAGCCGGTCTTGGGTCCTTTGGCGTTTCCGGAGTTCTTGAACTTTTGTTGGTCCTTCTTAGGACCGAGAAAGTTCTTCTTTCCTGCAGGCCTCTTGCCTTTCGCGCTCACCGTGTTAGCTTTAGAAACTCCGTTGTTCTCGAATTTCTGTCTTTCCTTCGATTCCTCTTCGATTCGAAGGTGTTTTTGAATCTGTTCCAGTGAGAAATCCTCAGAGCTGTGAAGTAGTTTCTTCCGAAAACTATTCCAAGATGCTGGTAATTTAGTGATTATAGTACCAACTTGGAATGGTTTCGGAAGTTCTATCTTCACTGCCCTGAGTTTATTGACTAGAACTTGTAGTTCGTGTACTTTGGCGAGTATAGGCTTTGTATCAATCATTTTGTAATCAAAATACTTTGATATAAGAAATTTCTTTGTACCTTCTTCTTCTGCTCTGAATTTGAAATCTAAAGCCTTCCAGATGTCAATCGCCGAAGGATTTTCTGTATAGAGGTCGTACAGTCTGTCCGACAGGGTGTTCAGAATGTGACCACGGCACAGCAGTTCGTCCGCTTTGCGCTTTTTGCGTTCTACCTTGACTTCATCAGAATCTGTTGGTGTGGGTTCTGGAACAGGTGGTAGATCTGGGTCAAGGACGTAGTAGATCTTCAGCGCTGTCAGGAGGAAGATCATCTTGTCCTGCCAGCGTGTGAAGTTCGTCCCGTCGAAGCGATCTAGTTTGACTAGATCCTGATTCATGACTTTGATGCTCGAAATTGCAGCCTCGGACGCCATTATTTGCAACACTTTAAGATTGTTAGAAATTGATTGTACTTCACTGACGAGTTCTGCGAAGTTGAAAATGTCGTCGAGGCTTGAATCGTGCATTTAGCAGCACTTTCCTTAAAGTGTTTCGGGCACTCCGGTAACGTCTTGGAGTCAGCATGCCAGAACACCCAGGATAAGACAGCCTTCTGCCGGAGGTTCACTAGACGTTGTGAGACACCGGCGTAGGAAAGAACACCTTTCTGGAAAACTTTGGAAGAGAGAAGAAAGAGAGAATGAATACTCAGATTCTGTGTGTTTTAGACTCAGAAATCTGTAGTATATATAGATGAATTCGTGTTGTTTCATGAAGTCGCGACCCTTCCGAAACAACATTCATTCACATGTTCGCAGGTTCATTCACCCTTTCGTTTGTCTGGGCCGCTGCAAAAATAGGAATTCTCGGGGCGAGAATCGCCACTAGGAGCCCGAGGCCCGAGGCCCGAGCCTAAGTGCACAAGTGCGTCTACAATGCGCCACTATCGTCTCTACGCCCGAGCCCGAGCCCGAGCCGGAGCCGGTGGCAACACCGGCTACATTTTCATGAAGAGGATAAAACAACCAACGGTCATCCAGTAGCAACCCTTTGGTTGTTGCACACTCCTCATGAGTGCACATACCTATTTAAGCACTCTCAAACCTTTCTCTTTTTCCGATGTGGGACTAAAGTCCCTTCTCTTTCCTTTTCATCCTTTAAGAACAATAAATGGAATTAATTAATTCCAACATAGACTACCGGTACTTGGTGCACTACACATGTATTACAATCAGACCTTAGAATCTATGAGTTCACTGTTCTTAGCAAGGTACAAAATTTGTGGGTATTTTATTTTTCTGTATATTTCTTATTTTATTAGTCAGACATGTTGCTATCATGATTATGGTCAAAGTATCATGGAAATGTTCACGATAAGAAGGATTGAACTACAATGCGTCTGGACAAGGATACAAAAGTCGGCTTCTTCTATTAGTCCCTGGGCGTGTTATTAGAAGAAAACTCTTGTGAAATGATTGCAGCACTTCAAGGAAGGTGCAAACAGAAATTCTAGGAGGATTTTGTAAACGAAAAATCTAAGAAGATTTTCGTAAAAACAACGAACAAAAAATCTAAAAAGATTTTTGTAATAGGAGACAACCTACTGGGGTGTTTAGAACACCGATACTCAAAGCTAGATCCGCCAACACGGTCAACTTCCAGGAACCAGCAAGTTCAAAAGAACTCTGAAACGCTCTGCCAATCTGCTAACGGACGAACACCTCGAAAGAAAAGATGTAAACTCTCAAGTGGCGCCAACGCAGGAGCTCTCTCTTCTCTGTGGAAAAATTTCATGAATAATACTCTCACCTGAGAGAGAAGAGAGACTCTATGTATAAGGCCTCTCTGTAACTGCCCAGATCCGAAATGTGTACGACGTTTGAATGTCAGATTCAAAATTATTGGATCCGTTATCACACGTTACGAAACAGCTCAGCCACGTCCTGCGCGAAACAGCGCCACTGAGTGCCACTGCGTGCGAGCACCATATTGTGCCACTGCGTGTGAGCACCATATTGCGCCACTGCGTACATGTGTGCACGTTCCCATCGTCCAGCGCGCATGCTCAACTGTACAAGATGCGCACATTGTGCACCTGTATCAATCGCGCCCATGCGCACTTGCGCAACACGTACGCACCTGCGCGCACTTGCGCAACCCGTACGCACCGCTCGCCAACCGCACACCAACTGGCGCACCATCTGGATGCGCGAACTGGCGTACGAATGACTGCTCAAGATGCTCGCGCAACGAGCGCAACTTAAGCACACTATGCGCCTAGCGACGATGCTGACGTGCTAAGTGCAAAGTGTGCCAACAAAATACCACATTACGCCTCATGAGCCTAAGCCCGAGTCCGAGTCGCTAACCCATATGGAATTAAATTGAGCTTGGCCAAAAAGCATGAATGCTTTTAATAGGTGTCTTATCCTTATCTCCATGTAAAATCAACCACATAGTCCCCTTCTTAGGGTCACCACCCAAATGTGCATCTCTCTACTCCTCAAGAGGAGTTATATTAGATACCCATGAGTTTTTCTAGCCAATATGGGACTAAACTTACATGGCTTGTTGAGAGCAAGCTCTCTACAAGTCAAGAAAAAACTCCAACAATCCCCCACATATCTCAATATATGTATAGGATTGAACGTTTCCCACAGTAACTATCCATTCTACATTAGGATAGATGTTGCTGACGACTTGAATCTTCCTGCATGGGTTGAACAACAGTATGATATAAGAATGGACTACGGCTTGAATTCTGCACCATAGTTGCAATTTTTTCCACTCACAAAATGTAGTTACCTGTGCTTCTGGCTGCATATTAAAGGCCCTGTGCTAGCATGGTTTCAGTGTATAATTTTGGGCGTCTATGCGTTTACCCTCAAAAGACGGCCTGCTATCTCTGTCCATATACTATAGGTGAGTTCTTTATTAAAGAGACATGACATGAAGTCTTGTGCTTTCCTTGCGGTGCTACGCCGCTATCGTAGTGTCATACTACTGTAGCATGAGGTTACAGCCTCTTTGTAGTTCCATACTATCCAGCATGAATCCTTAAGCTCCCTTGCGGTGTTACGCCACAACGACATGGCATGCAAGGTCGAGGCTTTACCCCTATCTGGGTACCTCATCGTGGTGTCGTGCCACCGTAACATAGGGATCTCTCCTTTGTAGTGCTGTCTACCTCTCTTTAATTTCATCATACAGCATTAGAATACCTGTCTATTTGCGATGCTACGCCGCTGTGACTTGGCTCGCAAAGCCGAGGCATTACCCCTAATCGGGAACCTCATGGTGAAGTCACCCCACTGTAGCATGGAGTTACACTCCTTGTAGTATTGTGCTACCGTGCTTCCTGTAAAGCACACCAGGCATTCACTCTGCTTGAGAACTCATTAAGGTGTTTAAGTCATCCTCATCACATGATCCGTTTTCCGCAGAAAACATATAGTAGACAACAGTGGTTATGGGTCCGTAACCCTTCCATATTCCCAAGAACAAGTACCCACTATTAACTGATAGTTTTCCAGTCAATGGTCCTCCCTTGAACCGAAAGTTAGATGTCTAGTAGATTTTTTTTAAACTAATAACATAAAACTTTATGGTAGGATTACAAAGACACACTATCAGAATGCCTTCAAGCCCATCTTTTCTGCTATGTCTTTGACCAGCTGGCGCTTGAGGCCCTTCGTAAATAGATTTGCCAGGTTCTCCTGACTCCGAACATCGATCACAGCAATGACACCTCTCTTGATGAGATCGTTCACTGCCCTGTGCTTTAATCGCACAGTTCTCTTCTTCCCGTTGAAGAGATCATTTGATACCACCGCCGTAGTCGCTTGGTTGTCGTAGTATATCAAAATTACCGGTATTTGTGCCCCAACAACTAAAGATCATACATGAGCTCTCGATGCCATTTTGCTTCTTCCGCTGCGGTATCAAGTACAAAGAACTCAGATTCCATGAATGACCATGAGAGCATAGTCTGCTTCTTCGACTTCCACGATATAGCAGCTCCACCTATTGTGAAAATGAATCCACCTGTGGACCTCTCGCTCTCCAACTCTGAGCACCAGCTGGCATCACTGAAGCCTTCTACTACCGGCGGATCTCCGCTGAAGTGCAATGCATATGTCTGAGTCTTCTTGAGATATCTCATAACACGCTTCACAGCTTTCCAGTGCTCAATGCCTGGATTGCTAGTGAATCGACTCAGCATTTCCACGGCGAAAGCTATGTCAGGCCTAGTGGCAGTAGTACTGTACATTAAACTTTCGATGACGCTAGCGTATTCCAATTGCCTGATGCTTTCCTTCGAGTTTGGCTCCAGCTTTTGGTCACCTCGGTACGGCATATTAATTATAGGAAGATCATGATACCCATATCGAGTGAGCATCTTCTCAATATAATAAGACTGCGATAGTGCCAATCCAGTGTCTGTCCGGATGATCTTGAGTCCCAAGATAACATCAGTATCCCCCAAATCCTTCATACTGAACTTTGTCGAGAGGAACTTCCTTGTCTCTGTAACACAGCTTATATCCGTGCCAAGGATTAGTATGTCGTCCACATATAGAAAAATGATGACTCCTCTTCTGTCAACAAACTTCGTATAAACACACTTGTCTGTTTCGCTGACCCTGTAGCAATTTGACCTTATGACTTTGTCAAACTTCTCATGCCATATTTTGGGAGCTTGCTTTAAACCGTATAGAGATTTCACCAACTTGTAGACTTTGTCTTCAAGACCTCTGATGACAAATCCTTCTGGTTGTTGTATATAAATCTCTTCGACCAACTCGCCATTTAGGAATGCCGTTTTTACATCCATCTGATGTATCATCAGCTTGTGTATTGTTGCAAGAGCAATTAACAATTTGATGGTTGTCATCCGGGCTACTAGAGCATACGTGTCAAAGTAGTCGATCCCCTGCTTCTGAGAAAATCCCTTGGCTACTAGTCTGGCCTTGAACTTGTCAATGGTACCATCAGCTTTCATCTTCTTCTTGAAGATCCTCTTACATCCGATGGATTTTTCTCCTTTGGGTAAATCAACCAATATCTAAGTGTTATTACAGGTGATTGAGTCAATTTTATTGTCTATCGCCTCTTTCCAGAAGATAGCATCTCTGGTCTTCATCGCCTCATCATAGGTAAGCGGATCTGCTTCCACATGATAGGTGACGAAGTCATCTCCGAAGTTCTTCGACCTTCTTGCTCGCTTCGTTGATGGCTCAGCAAGTTCTGGTTCAATTTTTGTCTCCTTACTAACAACTTCATCTTGGACTATTGGCTCATTTGAGATCTCAGTCTCCTTTGCACCTTCATCATTCTCTGGAATGTCTGTGAGAACAATGTTCTTGTGCCTTGTAAACTTGTCTTCAAAGTATTCAGATTCGATGATATGATTTGACTCAATATCAAGAAATCTTCGAGCATCACTCTTCTCGGCATACCCTAAGAAGATCGTCTTCGTAGTCCTTGTCCCCAGCTTCTGAAACTTCAGATCTGGAAGCTTCACATAAGCCAGACACCACCACACTCGAATGACATTCAAGTTAGGTTTGACTTTGAACCAGAGTTCATGAGGAGTTATATCCGAAGTTGCATATGGCACTCTATTCAGAATAAAAGTGGTCGTCAATGCAGCTTCTCCCCAGTAGCATTTTGGAAGACCCACGGTTAGCAGCATTAAGTTCATCATTTCTGTCAACGTTCGGTTCTTCCTCTCTGCTACTCCGTTAGATTGAGGAGAATACGGAGCAGTAGTCTCGTTGATGATTCCATGTTCTTTGCAGAACGATGCGAATTCATAAGACCGATATTCTCTGCCTCGATCACTTCTTAGCCTCTTGAGTTGTTGTTCAGTTTGTCGTTCAGCCTCGGCCCTGAACTCCTTGAACTTCTCGAACGCTTCATCTTTAGATTTGAGCAAGTAGACGAACGCGTACTTTGAGAATTTATCGATGAAGGTTATAAAATACTTCATCTCGGCCTTTATAGATAATTACTTGAAGTCACAGATATCGGAGTGCACCAACTCCAGAAGATCTGTGCTTCGATTGATCCGATGTAATCTTTGTCTGAGCACATACTTCACACTTCTCTACCTTACCCCCACATTTGGAGATAAGTTCTAGACTAGACATTTTGTGTATCCTTTTACAATGAACATGTCCTAGCCTATTATGCCACAACTCAAAAGAATAATTCGAAAAAAGCGACTACATTTATTTTATTTGACTGGTTTATAAGCTGAATTTTAAACATCCCTTCGGTTTGAAAAGTTTTTCCGAAGTATGTTCCCTTTTTGGACATCACCATCTAGCCAGCATTGATGTCCATCCTCAAGCCTGCGTTGCTAAGTAGGCTTCCAGAGATCAGGTTTTTGGCAATCATCGGAACATGCTTTACACCTTAAAGCGTTATAGTGTTTCCGGAAGTGAGTTTCTGCTCCACAGTCCCGATTCCTAGAACTTCAGCTTGGGCCTGATTCGCCATGATAACTTTCTCAGAAGTTGGCTGGTACGTGACAAACTATTCCTTGCCAAAACAGACATGGCACGTCGCACCGGTGTCTATCCACCAGTCAGAGTCAGCCTCCACAGCTGTGACCTGAGCGATCATAGCCACAATGATAGAAACCATGGAAACGTAACTAGGCGCACCTTGCTCTGATTGTTTGGGCTTGGATTTGCATTCACTCTTGTAGTGCCCTTCTTGCCACAGTTGAAGCAAGTCACGTGGGACTTAAATTTCTGTTGTTTGAACGAAGAACTCTTTACTTTCAGATTAGTGGAGTCCTTTTTGTGATGAGAAGCCGTCTGCTTCCCCTTGAACTCTCTTGTCTGCATCAAGTTGGCCTTAACTAGTTGTTTGGACAGAGAGTCCATCTTCTGTTGAGATCGCATCTCGTCCTCAACATGGATCATTTGTAGGAGATCTTCCAAGCTAATGTCCAGCTTCTTCCTATGCATTCTTGCGTAGAAATTGCTTCATCCAACAGGAAGTTTTGAGACGATCCCTCCAACGACAAACTTGTCGACGAAGGACATTTTTTCGTCATCCAGCTTCTGGCGCAACTTCAAGAATTCCTTCACCTCAAGCAGCATCGCCTTCTCGTCTTCGAAGAGCCACTTGTGGTACTTCTCGACAATGAAAATTTTGGACTTGTTCTCGTCGTCTTCATAAAGCTTTCCTAAAGACTCCCAGATATCTTTGCCTTCACCTTCTTGGAATATGACTCTGCCAGAGAATCTTCTATAGAATTGAGAATCAGCAGTTTACAGATGTTGTTTTCTCTCTTCCATTTACTCTGCTTGACATGTGCAGCAGCAAAAGCGTCTGCAGTACCACCTTCTGGAATCGTTGGTTCATCCTCAATCAACACATGGTCGACGTCTACGAGTTAAAAATTAAGGGTGATATTTTTCTTCCAGATTTGAAAGTGTTCTCCGTCGAATTTCTCCAACTTATTAAAGCTGGTATCGATGAGAGAAGCACGAGAGTTTTCCATCTTCTGATCTAACTTTGAAATTACTAGTCCTTGAGCGTGATATCAGAAGAAAACTCTTGTGAAATGATTGCAGCAGTTCAAGAAAGGTCCAAACAGAAATCCTAGGAAGATTCTGTGAATGAAAAATCTAAAAAGATTTTCGTAAAGCAACGAACGAAAAATCTAAAAAAAATTCATAATAGGAGAAAGCCTGCTGGGTGTTTAGAACACTGACGCTCAAAGCTAGATCCGTCCACACGGTCAGCTTCCAGGAACCAGCAAGTTCAAAAGAACTCTGGAACGCTCTGTCAATCTGCTCACGGATGAACTCCTCGGAAGGAAAGATGTAAACTCTCAAGCGGCACCAACGCAGGAGCTCTCTCTTCTCTCTGTGAAAAAATTTCGTGAATAATACTCTCACCTGAGAGAGAAAAGAGACTATATATAAGGCCTCTCTGTAACTGTCCAGATCCGGAACGTGCGGGACGTTTGAATGTCAGATCCGAAATTATCGGATCCGTTATCGTACGTTACGAAACGGTTCAGCCACGTCCTGTGTGAAACAGCGCCACTGAGCGCCACTGTGCGCGAGCACCATATTGCGCCACTGCGCACATGTGTGCGTGCACCCAGCGCCCAGCGCTCATGCGCGCGTGCGCAACTACACAAGATGCGCACAGTGCGCACCTGCTCCAATCGCGTCCGCGCGCACTTGGTGTCACGCTCAGTGGGACTAAACTTACATGGCTTGTTGAGAGCAAGCTCTCTACAAGTCAAGGAAAAACTCCAACATCTTCTGTCTGGTACGATCTTGCCTTGCTTTTTTCCAGCCCGTGCTCATGCTTGGTATCGCCATTGGTGTCACGCTCAGTGTTGTGTTCACTTACTGGCTCATGTTCTCATCATCATACTCTTCTTGGGTCAGTACTGTTAATTATATGCTAACCTCAAATGAGACTGGACAAACAACAACCAATATAAATTGGTTGATAAGAGTAGGTGTGAATGACAGTTTTATGGATGAACACATAAATCTCAACATAAAAGGTTGGCCAGAATATGTGGTTTGGTGGCAGGTACATTTCTTAATAGGTACAAATCCAGATATCTACACTTGGTTGTCAAGTACAAAAGTCATAGGAACAGTTTTAGCATAACTTGGCTTACCTGCGGATAATATACAAATGCGACTATATAAAACTATAGTTATTATTTGTAGATTGTTGTCTATAGTATCACATGATCTAAATTATCTTCTCTAATGCATATATTCTTTCTTTTGTGTCCTGTGACCTAAAGTTATTTATGCTTTTTTATGAATATGCTTTTTTGAGACTACAAAAAACATATTCATGAACAAAAAGTAACAGCTTCATATCACGGGATACGAAGTATGTTATTATTTGTAGATTGTTGTCTATAAAATCAAACTTGCACTTTATATTTGGATGAATTAACATGGTAGTCTGGCGTGTCTATTGTTTAAAGTGAATAAAAATGAGAATCGATCATAAGAGTCCTTGCCTAATTTCCCTTTTGCTCCTGTCAATTTTCAGAAGAAAAAAAAATTCCTTTTGCTGGTGACTTGGACTCAGGTTGTCATTATATCTAATGGTGGCAATTTTGACGGGGTTCACCTGTCTAACTTGATTGATAAACATGTCAGGTATGGCTTCAAGACCCAGCAATATTTCAAATGCTTAATGTATTAAGTTGTATGAAATGGTCGTAATATTGTAAAGTTTGTTTCCCCAATTTCTAACCATATTGCATGGTTTTCTTATACTTTTTCTTTTGTTTATGTATTTTCTGATTTTGTTGTCAGTAAACTTGGCTTAACCTCCAGATAATCTGGAGCTAATGGAGAAGGTGACATATTTTGCTGTAAAGAAACTAGTTTGTAACGCTGACAGAGATTTGCCAATGGATGTGGTCTCATTAACGATGTTATCAATTGGCAATGAACTTGATATGCTGGTATCGGTGTCACCAGGAAAGGAAGTTCATGTAATTATTAACTTCTGTCTAGCTAGTTGATCATCTTAATGACATTATATGAAGAATAATCGTATTGTTTGAATATATTTATTTATAAATACGAGTGGTAAGTTCTTTTTAATTTTGAATGTGTTGGTACGAATTGTCTTGTGTAAATTGTATTATCATAATGAATATTATTGGGATTTCAAAAAAAAAAAGAATATTATTGGATGATAATTGAGAGATGTAAGTTCATGCTATCTACCAATATTTTAAATTTTATTTATTTATTTGTAACGGTGAAAAAATCTTTGGGAGTAAAAAAATTATTTTTTCAATGATTTTTACCGTTATGACAATGAATTTACTAACGATTTTTACCGTAACTAAGGTGAATTTTCCAAGTTTTCTACTGTTAGGAAATAAATTTTCCAATGGTTTTCTACCATTAGAAAATTTATTTTTCCAACGGTATTTTACTGTTAGGAAATTTATTTTCCAACAATTTTTTACCGTTAGGAAAATTTTCAATGCCATTACCAACGGTAAAAAAATGTTAGTAATAATTTTCCTAATGCTTATAGTCGTTAGGAAATGACTATTTTGATCCTTTTTAAAATGGACGTCGGTAGTTGATCCTCCTTCCGTCACCCACTAGCAGGCATCGCCGACCAGCCATCAAGTTGTTGCTATTCATCCATCGCCGGTTTGTCAAATATAAGTTAGTTTAACAACCACTTGACGACGTGCTTTATAGTGACGTGTAATTTTCTAATGTTTGTTATTAGTTGTCCCTTTAGCGACGGATCAATAACGGATTCCACCATCGTTATTTTCACTAGTAATGTACAATGCACATGCACAAAAATGTTGTTAAAAAAATTAAATTAGAACTTTGGATATATATTTAAATAATACCACATAGTTAGTTGAAATTTGAATATATTTTATGGTTATTTAGTAATAGGGTCTCATATATATTTGATATTAGGGTTTGGATCCATAACGTAACATTATGATTTGGATCTCATATTCGCTGTTGGCGTCCAAATCAGTTACCAATTTGGAGACCTATAGAGACCCAAATCCTAATGTTGGACATTATGAAAACCCGATCCTAATATCAAATATTATATGAGACCTATTACTAAAAAAAACCTATATTTTAGTTAAAATTTGTTCTTTGTAAAACTTTGGATATATATTTTAGGTAATATTATGTTTTTAAATATTGAATATTTTAATTAGAATTTGTTTTTGTAGAACTTTGTATATTAGTTTAAATAATACCATTTAGTTAGTTTAAATACTGAGTATATTTAATTTGAATTTGCTATATATCTTTATAGGATTTTGGACATATGTATAAATAGTTGTAAGGATTTTAAGTTATTTTTAAATTTAGTCATAAGAATTTTAAATTATTCAGGTGAGGATATACATAAGGGATTTTAAGATTTTATTTTTTTATTTTATTTTTTTGTATTAGTAAGTGTGTGATATATACAAACAGTTTTTTTTTTTTTTTTTTTGGAGTCGTTTCTAAGTCATATTACAATTACAATCGTATAGATGTATTTTTTAGTATTTGCTCCAATAAATTGTTTACTCCAACTTCTACGAAACTGTCAGCCTGGGACAGTTGGTGAAAGAGTTAAAGCCATACAACGACATTGCTGCTGAGCGCTGAGAAAATGTTGACATTGAATTTGGTGAATCCACTGGGAATGAAGGGACCTTGGCTAATTATTATTTCCAAGAAGATGTCGGAAAAGAAACTCTTATTAGAAAAGGGAATTGTAATTGCAAAGTTTTTTACAATATTTAAAAAATTTCAAGGTAAATTATCTATGCTATTATCAATTTATTATAACTTTTAGAACAAAAATATAGAAGAATAATTTTGATAATCCACCTTAAAAATTCTTGGATGTTGTAAATGTCTCTTGACAATTGCAACTCTCACTAGAAAAATATAATTCTAGTGTGTGCCAAACAATGATATCTTTTTTCTTAACTTTGGGGGTTAATTATATACTGACCTCCCCTATATTTCATTTCATGAGTTACAGGGACTATTCCTATTCCGAAAGTAATTACACTGATCACCACTCCTTTGTAAATTTTATTAACTATAGTACTGGTCAGTGTTATTACTTTCAATAAAATAGAAACTGTAGGGGGTGTCCGTGTAATTAGTTTCAAAGCAGGAATGGTTTATATAATAAGTGTAAAATATAGGAGTAGTTATGTAATTAACCCTAACTTTGGAGTACAGACTTAGGAGTTATGATTTAATATTGTTGAGCGATTCTTACCAAACAGTTTTTTTTTATGGAAAGATACGATTTCATCACACTAAAATTGATTTTATTAAAATTTAGTGTGTCGTTCAATGTTTTAAAAATCGGATTGAACATGCTAGTTGTCTGTGAACCAAGTAGTTTTTTGGAGTTAATACCGACCTATTTTTTCAAAAAATACGGTCAATTCGATCGATTAGACTACCGAACCGTCTGATCCAGTTGAATTTTGAGCCAAATTGACTCTGAATTTTTATTTTATTTTGCACTTTACATGCATTCAAAGTTACCATGTTCACTTCTTTACTAATTTTATTAT